>CM018081.1:2969166-3595000 GCA_008658365.1 Alca torda
CAAGAGCTACGAGGGACGTTAATGTCTGCCCGCTGTTACGCGTGAACTGCGTCATGGCTCTACGCTTTATAAATGTGGAAAAAGACTTTTTTATGGTATAATAACCACACACGTACACTTCAGGATCAGGAGTGTAACTCCTAATACTGAAATTGGGAGCCGCAGTAGCTTCTGACGTACATCCCTTCGTTCCTTGCAAGTGAATGATTTTCAAGGTAAGAAATTCCCGCCTTGGGAAAACAGCGAAGAATTGCAATTACTGCTGCTTAGTTTACTTTTTAAGTTGTTATTTGAAGGTTTTGCGGTTCTCTCGCTTTCCGTTGCCGCATCTCATCCATCTTCCGTTCGCTGGGATGCTGCAGCCGAGTCCGATGCTGATGAGGTGGACGGGAACAAAGTGCTTTCCCGCAGTAAGTAATTTGAAGCCAGAACCCAGTTCCCAAGGGAGAAGCAGCAGGCGCGTGTTGGTTTGTCGCAATCGCGTTGTTTTCCCATCTTGTGCTCAAATCGGCAAATCTTGCTGCCCGTGCTGAATTAAATATTCTATTATTTTATTCGATTAACTGCTCGATTTCAGCGCGGTTCCTGCAGCTAATTTTACAGGAAATCAATCCGCGTAGCTTTTACAGAAAACAAACTATAGCTTTGCGCCGTGTGTTGTTAAAGCAGGGAAAATTCCCGTTGGAAATGCCGGTTAGAGAGAGGTCTAGGCTGCCGCCGTCATCCGGACAGCGGGTGCGCCTCCAAGTTTGGGCTTTGGCTCTGTGGTTTCTTATCTGGAGCATTCAAGCGCGAAATACTTGTTGCCCCATTTGTTTATTTATTTATCTCCTGGCTTCTTCCCGTGTCGCTTGGCCGGGTGGGTAAATCAACTCCGGCTTTCCGTCGGCGGCTTTTCTCCTGGCAGGTAAGTTACGCCTCGGAATTGGGCAAGGAATAAGAAACAAAAAGTCAGAAATAATAAGGATAAGAAACCCGGGCCCGTAGTGCTCTGCTGGTTTGAGCGTCAGCCCCGCGCGTGGTTTTCCGTGCGGTTCGTGGCTGAGCCAGTTTTCCTGTGCGTGGATACAGGAATTGGCAGAGTTCCGTCTCTCCAGTTTTCCAGCCATTTTATTCCGCTTTATTTTTAGCGGGGCTTCTAAATAAGCGGGACCAAACCGAATACTTTCGCTTGCGGATAATGGGGCCATCGGATAATTGGGATGCGGCTGGTGGTGGGTGTCGGAGAGGGCTCGGCAGATCCCGCACGCCCCTGGTTCTGCCGGACTCTCCAAGGCTTTCCCATCTATTCCCATCCCGTCACAGCCTTAAAGCGCTTTTCTGCCTAATCTAAATCTTATTTCTTGCAATTAAAAACTTTCTGGTTTGTCCGCCCTGAACGTGGGGGGAGGGGAAGAAAAAGCTGTTTCCTTTATTCTTCACAGCAGCCTTTTTTACGTCTTTGAAATCTGTTGTTGTGTCTTTTCTTCTTCAGGCTGAGCCGTCCTCGGAGCATCTCAATCAGTTCGTCAACACCAGCTGCTCTTCTCGACAAACAATCTAATGAACGCCGAAATAAGAACCTTGTTTATAAGAAATATGGTCTCTGGCACGAGAGGGGAAGCGGGTGTGGGGGGGGGGAACTGCGAAAATGAAATAAGGTTCCCGGTTCTGCAATTCTGGATTTATTATATTTGCAATATAATTGCAATTCTGCAATTATTCAATAAAAAATACAAACAACGGCGCAGTAATCTATGGGTTTGTGTTACCCATGTCCCAGCCAAGACGGGACCCCAATGCTTTTGGAAGTTTTAGGTAAACACCTTTTTTTTTTTTTTTTTTTTTTTTTCTCTCTTCTACAACCCTTGGTTTGTGCTGTTCCACCATCCTGGCGTTCAGCTGGGGACGGGTTTTGGCCGGAGCTGCCCAGCAGGTCTGTGGCAAAGCTAGGAATAAAATTCCCTACTCCCAAGGCGTTTCCCCCAAAATAGGATGGAAGACCAGGCTGAGGGTTATATCCGCCCGTGGTTTCCCGCTGGGACAACCCTCCCAAACCGGTACTGCTGCAGAAATGTTCCAGAAATAGCGAGAACGGGGAAGGGCACCCTGGGAGCTGCAGATGTACGTGGTGCCGGCGCTGAAACGGAACGGGCGAGTGAATTCATAAAACGCTCCAGGGATACGCTAATGCACGTGGTAAGAGCACTAAAAAGAGAAAGAATTTTTGCCGCTTTATATTAATCATGCTTTCAGGCAGTTAAGTGTTTTTTAATGTGATAAAAATATATTCCAGCCAAGGCTGCTCCTATCTCCAGAGACCTACACGCTCCTGATTGCCGACCGCGCAGCTCTTTGTCTCCCAAAGAGCTGCTTTGAAATAGGCCGGCGCCACAGGGATTCAAAAATAACCAAACCTATTGCAAATAAAAAGCTTTAGACTCATACCGCTTTTTTTAGAACCGGAGAACCCCAAACACCTGCGAACCAACCAAGGTGTCATTCCTCAGCCGGGACCACAGAGAAATAATTTCAACCCAGCTGGAGATTTTGAGGGGAAAACTGCAAATGGTAAAAATCCGGTGTCTGAAACTCCTCTCAAGTTCGCTGCTGAGCGGTCGCAGCTGCTGCAGCCCTGACCGCTGCCAAAAGGCCCTGACCGCTGCCAAACAGCCCTTGAAAGGCCACCACAGCAGCCGGCTCCGGGTGTATTGCTTAGATAGCGTCTGCCTGCCCAAGGTAAGAGCCTCCAGCACGTGTTTCGTGGGTACGGAAACGGTCCAAAGCTCCCAAAAGGAGAGGGAAGGTTCCTCTTTGTGAGCTGCTTCAGCTCACTGACCCTGCGGAAAAGCCGCCGGCTGGTTTTATTTTGGCTTGTCCCCTCTGCGGGGTGGGCTGTGGACCAACGCGTCCCCCCGCGCCCGCAGCCCGGGACCTGCTGAGGTCTAGGGTGTGCTCCCCGGCAAACGGGCGCCCTCGTGTCCATGGGTACACGGGGAATGACTGAAAAAGGGTGTAGAGGTCATAAAGTGTGTTTTCAGCAGGCAGATCCCTTCCAGCTCGGGGTTGTTGCCTGCTCCGCTCTTCCCTGTGTCGGGGCAACCCGAACCCTCCCTCTTAGGGGCCGGAGCGCGGCTGATGCTGCTGCGGGGGGTGAGTCGTGAGAAAAGGCGTCTCCTTCATCAGGAGATGCCCGAATGTAGAGAGGGATTTTAAGGATCCAACGGTCTCAGCGGTAGTGACGTGTAGTGTATTCCCAGCTGCTTCCATATCCCCAAGGAGAGGTGGGAAACAGAAGAGGAGGTTTTATTAGCATTATTTTACCACTGCCGCTGAGCAAGAAGGATGTGTTATTTTCCCATTAGATTTCTGTGCCTCCGCCGATTTCCAAAACCTGCTGCTCCAGCTGGGATTGCTGCAGCAACGCTATACTTAGCTCACGATAAGCTGCAGGATTTTGCTTTCTCCCGCTTTCCCCGGCGTTCCGGCAGGAGTTGTGCTTTGTGCAGGCTCCCAAGCAGCCCCGCTCCCGGGGCCAGAGCAGGAGCGTCCCTTGGAGCGGGACGAGCCGGGCACCGTGGCGAGTCCCGCGGCTCCGGAGGCGCTGCCGGGCATCCCGCAGTGAAGGCCATTTCCAGAAACTCGGATAACAACGAGTTTTAAGTTTGAGGGTGCAGGTGTGTGACGACCGTTACGGTATCCCAACCCCTCCCCGCAGCCTAAGAGAGGAATGTGGCGTGGCAGAGATTCGCCTTGTCTGAACTGAACAACGGATAGGAAACAGAAAAGCCTCTTGGAACCGGGAGCAAATGTAGTCAGTAAGATTCAGAACATAAGTGGTGTTATTATTCCTCATTTCCTGCCAGCCAAATTACTGTACTTCCAGCCCGCCTCCTCCTCTATACAAAACAGCAGCCGGGGGAGTCATTAAAACAAAGACTGGATCCCACGATTGCCTGTAATTCAGATACTTCGGTGATAGAAAAATGTATAGTTTGAAGAGAAAGCATGTGCGAGTCCCAAATCTCACCAAATTGCAGAGATGTTAGTTTGTTCAAACCGATCCCTCCGTGCTTGAGAGGAAACAATTTACTGCCTTAGTAAATAAACACAGCTGTTAAGAACTTGAGATTGAGCTGTCAGATTCGTCGCCCGCCGCGCTACATGGCAGCGCACGGGCCCTCGTTGTCTGCAGAAGTGAAGGTGCCGGAGTGCGCCGCAAGTGTGGGGGAAAAAAGGGGTTGAAAGGCCGATAGAGCAGATGATGGATTGGGACCACAGTCCTTGTGGTGGATGGAGGGATGGAGGGATGGATGGATGGATGCCTCTTCCCAAGAAAAGTCTGCTGTTACGGCAGTTTGTGGGGGTGCACGAGGGGAAGGAGAGAAAGATCAGGGCTTCACGAAGAGGCCCGGGCTGTCGGCTCTGCAGAACGACGGGGGCACTTCCACAGGCGCGGTGGTTGTTGGAGACTGGGGTCAGAGACTCTGCCCTGAGAGACTCCCCTCGCCCCCCCTCGCCCCCCCTCGCCTTCCTCCGTCTCGCGGAGGTGCTGCCGAGCTCCCCGGGCAAAATCCTGCAGCTTATCGTGGCCACCCGCACCAAAGGCAGGATCTGAAGCGACGTCCGCACGGTTCACATCACGGGCGGACTCCTGAGCAGCGGCAGGGAAGGGTATTTGAGCAGCGCCACGTTTTGCCCTTCTCATCCATAGGTGTCTCATCCGAAAGAGAGTTTTCTCTTTGGGTGTTGTAGGTGTTTCTAGGGTGGCTGACTGCCAGCTCCGTGAAAGTCAGTAGCCAAATCTCTGGGAACTTCAGCACAACAAAATTTTCATCCCCCTCTCTGGGACTTTGCCTTTAAACAACCGTCGTAGACGTTTGGTGCCACCTGCGCCTCAGGCAGCGCTTGCAGTTCTTCATTCAAGTCTGGTGCTTTGCTCTCACCTTTCGGAGGCGTCCTGCGGAACCGTGCCGCGCCTTTTCCTGAAGCCAGGGTTTAAGTGTGCGGTTTAAGTTTTGTTTCATCTGTTTTTCATCAGTCCGAGAGTCTCTCCACAGTTTCCAGGAGCTGCCTGGGAGCCCCGTTCCCTCCTCGCTCCCTGCCTCCCCCCTCAAGGGCTGCAGCAAAAGCTCCATTGGTTTTGGTGTTTGTCGCCTGTCCCTGCACCCTCCAGTGATAACAGTCTCCACTGACGGGCCCGTTGGTATTCCTGCATCTTCTGCCGGTTTGGGGCAGCTGCTGAGTCAGTGGTTTCTCTTTTCCAGCTGCCGTAAGAGCCGACATTTCCGTGCAGCAGTTCATCTCCAAGACTAGCTGAATTCTTAAGCTCATGCCTGGAAACACCAACACTGCCATGGAGGTGGTTGAAGCCTTAAAATGGGTGTCACTGTGACATCGTTAGGAACTCTCCACGGCACCCTCGGGCAGCCCGATGGCTGAGAGGGGCTGTTTTGAGGAACAGCAGAAGGTCTTCTTCTCTGGAGATGTTCAAAACCCGCCTGGAGGCGTTCCTGTGCCACCTGCTCTGGGTGACCCTGCTTTGTCAGGGGGTTGGATGAGGTGATCTCCAAAGGTCCTTCCAGCCCCTACCACTGATTCTGTGATGGAGCCCAGCCAACGGATCTTGTATCTTCTGCTCCTGGGTGAAGTTTCTCCTTGGTCTGTCTGCGTTTGGTTTCCCTCCAAGCTGGTGGTGGAGGCTGAGGGACGAGGGTGGCAAAGGCAAACCCCGAGGGCGAGCTGCTGCCGGGGTCACTGCCAGCTTCTAGGAGGTGCCGCGAACACCCAGGTTTGCGTGGTTTAGAGACGGGAAAGAGATGCCGAGAGGGTTTTCGGGCATTAATCGCATTGGCCGAGCGCTGGTGTCCTGTCCAGCAATACGCCTGCCGTCCCGTGTGACAGCAAAGTGGCAACGGGCCTTTCCAGCCCTTGGAGGTGGGATTTTTTTTGCTCTAAGATACCCATCTCCGCATTCCTATTTCTCCATCAATTATTAATGCAACCAAGCCCTATCTTTCTTAATCCCCTGCTACTGGAGGAGGCGGACCCCTGCCTGAAATGGGAATCACGTAGCAAGTCAGGAACTTTAGTGAAAACCAAAGAGTTAACAATTTTGTTTGGCGTTGAAACAGCAGTAGCTAAGAAATTAAGGGTGACGCGTTTTGCTTTGTAATCATTCCTTGTGTTTTTTCCCTTGAATGGTGATTTGAGGGGTTTGAGGCTTTTGGGAGTATGAAGGACCACTTAATCATGCCTAGCTGCTTATTTTTGAGTAATAAATATCGGTATAAATGTGCATAGGATAAACGTCCATGATTAATATCAATTTAAAAACCGAACTCTTCACATGATTTATCTAAGTGTTGGATTATTTTTTTTTTTTTTTTGATATACCAGTTGACTGTTTGAGAAAATGAAGTTGGTCTATTCCACTAGAAAATGGGCTTATTGGGCTTAATTATTCCGTATGTGAATGCATTGTCGCTCTTGCAGCTGCTGGCAGAGAAGGGCTCCTTTCAGGCAGTGGTGTGAATGCTAATGAACCCCAAGGTTTGGGGGGTTTTTTTGGCTTTTACACTCGTGCTGCCGCTCCAGCTGTTTGTGGCCCTGGGTGACTACAGCGGAGAATCCCATGTTTAGTGGAAATGTCGTCTTTTGATGGCAGACACGTTCCCTGTGAAACGTCGTAAGGGCTGATGTGAAGACAGCCATGGAGGCTTGTTAGAGAAATCAGATGTGCCTTTAAAAATCATGGGAGGAACGATCCAGACAGTCAATTTAATTGTTTAGTGATTGCATTCATAACCTGCAGGAGACAAAGCTCTGGTCTTCCACCTGAGCGCCTTAGGAATGTCAGACAGGAGTTATCCCTATGGCATCTCTCTCGAGTCCACGCTGACGGTTATGAATAGGACAAGGGGGAATGGTTTTAAACTGGAAGAGGGGAGATTTAGATGAGATATTAGGAAGGAATTCTTTGCTGTGAGGGGGGTGAGCCCCTGGCCCAGGTTGCCCAGAGAAGCTGTGGCTGCCCCATCCCTGGAGGGGTTCAAGGCCAGGTTGGACGGGGCTTGGAGCAACCTGGGCTGGTGGGAGGTGTCCCTGCCCAGGGCAGGGGGGTGGCACTCGGGGGGCTTTAAGGTCCCTTCCAACCCAAACCATCCTGTGATTCTGTGAAGTGCTCGTATCTCGTAACCCACGTCTTTCTCTTGCAGACACAAGCTCTGACCGTAGCTCTTTGTTCAGTTCTCAGTTTGTTGCGTTTATGGCCCCGTCGTTGTGCCTAATACCTGCTTCAGAGGCCGTTTCTGCTTGATTTCCTGCGCTTTTGTGTTATTTAAAGGAGAGCTGCCAGTACGTTCGTTGCCCTGACTACCAGCAGAGTGTATTTAAGAGGTGCCACTTTCCCAGCCCGCGCCGATGCCGGTGGCTCCGTGGTTCTGCACATCCACCACCAGTTTGTGCCGTGTCTGCACACACACACACACCAGCTCACCTGGTCCGGACAGGCAATTCGGGCTTTAATATCTCATTTCATGGCTGCTGGTCTCTAAAAGCGAAGTATAGAATAAAAATTGATAACAATAATAACAACAACCAAAACCAACCAACCAAAAACAACCACAAAAAACAACGAACGAGAGAGAAAACCCAGACTCTGCTCCCGTTTTCTTCCCAAGCCCTATTCAGACCTCACGGGTCCTACACAACTCTTCAGAGGGATGTAATTATCCGGCAAAGCCGTGGACTTTGCTATCCCTTCCCTGTGCCGCGAGAAAGCTGCTGAGCCCGTGTTCTTTTTGGAAAATAACAGTAATAAAAAAAGACTTTAAAGGAAAAGAAGCTGTTCCCATGCAGAGTGTGCTTGTTTGGGCAGCTTGATGTCCTATTTTTATTATAAATATAATTGAATTTCCAATAGTTACACGCAAACAACTGTCGGTTGGGAGTAAAAGGAAGTAGACGTACGCTAATTGAAAGCTCTGATAATTACACAATCTTCAAATTAATTAACGAGCCAAAGGCAGCCAAACATTAGCATTTAGAAAGCGCTTTGCTGCATTAACCACTAATGAGTTCATTTAAATCTATCATGCAACCCATTTTGGAAAGCATGAGCCATATTTAATCATATTCAATCAGATTTAATAATGAAATCCTTAACACCAGGCATTGTTGATTGTGAAATTACCATAGAATTTTTATTTGTTAAATACTGGGGATAACATATTGGTATTTATCATTAGCTGAATTGTACATGCAGAGAAATGTGGAAATGAGGCACACGCGTCCAGGTAAGAATATTCTTAAAATAAGTGAGAAGCGGCAAATGATTTTGTGTGGGTTTTTTCATTAGTGTTTCTTCTTTTCATTAAGTGAAAAGAGTGTACGTTACTTTTGAGAAATGAATCGGTAGTTTCCCAAACATACTTGGGAATTCCATGAGAAAGGAAAATATTGTTGCTTAAACTACTCGCTATTTTCAGCCTAAGGGATTGCGGTGCTGCTGTTCGCTGGCACAGCTCTGCTCGCCGTTTCGTTCCTCTAAAGCTGAAACGAAACAGAAGCCGCCACAGGAGCTTCTCTGCATTTAAATCAGAGCAGTTGAGGTGGAACCTCCGTCCGTTGCCTTTTCGCAGACAGTCTAACTTCTGGTCCCGCTGAAAGCACCGCGCGCTTTTGTCTTTGGACTTAATAGAGCAGATAAATCACCATCAGCTCAGAAAGGAGACTTATTCCACCAAAGTTAGTGGAGTTACTAAACTCAAGACATTCTCTTGGATAAAATACCTTTCTCTACAGAGTGTTTTGCTCAATATTTGAGCTGGGTAGAGCTGTTGCGACGGAAAACTTCAACCCAACAGTTTCTCGCATTCGAGAATCCCCTGGCAGATGCAGCAGCCAAAGGCTGGGTTGCCCGCCCTCAGCGAGGACACCAACAGAAAGCCTTCCTGGCATGCGATTCTTCCCATTTTTCATTTTCCCCGTTTTTTATTTTTCATTTTCTCCATTTTGTTCTTATCTTGAATTTTCGTAGTGGTTCTTTGGTCCCCAGGACAAGTCAGGACACTGGAGGTCGGCACTGTACAACACAGTGATGAAGTTATCCTGCGAGTGACGAGCGAATCTTATAGTGCTAAAAAATACGGGACTCTCCGAGAGGCTCGTTCTTATCCTTGTCCCTGGGGACAGGTTTATTAAAGAACAGAAGAACGAGAGGCTGAAATGAGAAGAAAATCTGTGGAGATCTGTCTGCCCAGCTCTCTGCAGGGCTGGGAGATGGTCCGTCTAAGCTACCCGTTGGGATTTCTGCGAGAGGACCGAAGTGGTGTCCCTCGGAGACCTCTGCTGCGTGATGTGTCTTCAAGGTGGTCTCTAATGCCTGTCTGCCCTGTCTGTCCATCAGGTGCTGGAAGCAAAGGATCTAGGAGCATGTACATGGAAGGTCAGACTCTCTCTTTTTTTTTTTTTTTATTTGAAAAAAAAACAAAAAAACAAAAACAACACCAAAAAACAACCCAGAAGATTTTTTTGGAAATAGAGATGTTTTCAGTCTTTGGGTCTTAGAGTGGACCTGGTTTCATTTTCCTTCTAAAAAAGTTGGATAGTTCCGGAAAAGTGCAATCCTCTCCCCACACAAAAAGGGCTTATTTGAAAACACCTTTAGTAACAGCTCAATTTCTCTTTATTTTCCTCGTAAACCTACCTGGTTTACCTCTTATCCAGTGTTGTTAGTTCAGATTCAGCTTCCCAATTTTGTGACTCAAGTCAGGGAGAAAAGGATTAATTCCTTAACCACCTGTAAACACCAATAAAAGGGCTCTTAACAGAGTATTCCACCTGAGAATCTCCGAGAACCTTACCAGCGGTGGAATGTCCTAGGGCGAGCATGCAGATGAGGGGATAAATTGCCCCAAAAGTCATCCTTTTATTGAAGACGTCTTGACACGCTTCCCAATAATTTCTTATCCGCGTTCCTGTGCGTTTAGCGGGTGCGGGAATCAAAGCGGCTCACTTTGGGGACGGCACACTATGTCTGTCCTGCAGCTCGGAAGAGACCCCGGAATCCTAATTCCCAATCTCTTGGTGTAATTACGAAACCTTCCTTAGTGAAACGGGAGCTGTAGGAGTCGCTCCTTTGCATCCTAATGCATAAATACCCACCGGTTAAGAGCAGCACCGTGGAATAAACTTGCCAGGTCTCATGAAAATACACCGACTAAAACATTTTGGTTAGGACTAGTCTGAGACTTCGGAGGATGCCTTGAGCTGCTAGGAAAGATAAAACCAATCATAAAAACTAAGTGACTCTCAGTTTGAAGCTGTATTCTTAAGCATTTAAAGGCTTTAAAATGAGATTTCTATGTTCGCGCCGGCACGTTCCCTCTAATTATCAAGCGCTTTTTGGTACAGCACACTTCGCAAGCAACGGGGCAAAGTTTCAGGGCGTTGGGTTTTTGCAAGTTGCGAGCCGTTAACGTTTTAGAACTTCTTCCCAACGGGGAAATTGCACTGGTGCGAGGAGCGGGTTTTTCCGTGAGCGTCGTTAAACCTGTGCCAGCCAATCTGCGGCTGTTCGTTTTTCATTTAAGAACTTAAATCAAGAATTTAAATCGATCGAGAATGCATTCACGTCGAGCTAAATGCAGTCCTTTGAACCCAAAACGCAAACAATCCCTGTAGCTGTTCCTGCTGCCTGAACTTTATTTTGTTTCTGAGGCTGGAGTAAACCGGAGAGATGCAACAACCCAAGGCGGGTGAAGCCTGACTCAGGAACGCCACGCTCGCCTCTGGCTGCCCAAATTCCAGCGCTTTTCCCAGGCTGATCTTGTAGAATGTCGCTTAAAACAGGCCACGAGGACGGAGCATCCCCGAGAGGAGGGGAGCGGGGTCCAGGGCCCACGTGCCGCCAGCCCGAGGGACGGACGCAAAGGAAAAGACACCACATATTTAATTATATGGCAAGAAACGCTGCTCTCATATCCTCAAGGAGGTTTATTTTAAGCGATGTCTGAGACAAGCTCATGGAGACGCTCATGGAGTGGGCAGCGCGTGTCAAACCGTGCTCTGGAAATACCCTCCTCGCTTGAAATCACGTTCAAGAGCGTGACTTCCAAATTAGATAGCTCATTAAGCATTTGTTCCTTTTCCAAGGTTTTCTCTCTCGCTTTTTTCTCCGAAGGGGTGATGGGAAAATCGCAGGCCTGCTGAGATGAAGCAGGGAGAGCTAACCTTCCTTTATTTCTAAATGAGGGCAGTTTTCCCTTACGGAGACGTAAGCGGCAGAACAAGAGGATGTGACACATTCTTGACTCTGCTTACGATCTTAATTCCCTTATTAACCTGACCCCACAAAATAAATTAGACATCAAAATATTGACAGAGGTGACTAGAGCACAAGCTCCACAGGATTATGTCCTGAAAGATCCCTTTCTACGCTATTTACTTTTCCAAGTGTTTTCTAATCTACTCTCGGCTCACAAAGCTGGTTATCCAATTCTTGCAGGTAATTCTTGCGGTATCAAAAATACTCACTAAGCCGCTACCTGCACCTACTGGAGGTTGTGCTGTTATTAAACTTCATTTTTGCGTGTGGAAAGTAAGCAAGAAAAAACAATAATTTCAAACCATTCCAACCTAGAAAAATCCCAAACCCTCCTTTCTGTGGGACCATCCCGGATGATGTGGTGATGGGGCTTCCGTCTCTGCCGGAGCATCCCTCTGCTCACTGCTGACCCACACAGCACTCGGTGGCCAGGGCTTCTCATTGCCAGCTGCCCGTGTGGCTTTGGCCGGCCCCGGGAGGCCTGCAGGAGCATGTTTGAGTGTGCTTATGTTGACCACGTTACCCTTTCCTTCCACGTTTGTGGTCCCCAATTACATTTTCAGCATCGGCGGCTGTGTCGAGCACCAGACGTTGCCCGTGTCGAGCAAGTGTCGGCCACTACGATGCTGACCACAGACGGAAAACGATAGATTCCTGAACCTGCGTAAGGACACTGGTGGGGAGAGTGGGAAAGCTGGAGGTTTTCCTCACATCTTGCTATCTGCCTGGGGTGAGTAGTGTACAAGAAATCTTCACCGGATTCTAACACTCCGGGATTTACACAATACGTTTCTGCTCTCACCTGTGTGAGTTCTTCAGCCAAGCGTCTAATTTGGCCCTCCGGGTGGTTCATTAAGACAGGATTCATGGTGCAGTGTGTCCTGTTCCCATCTGAGATGCCCTTAACGTTCAGGCTGCTCCCATGTCCAGAGCAAGGCTTATGGACCGAGCTCAGGGTGATCCGTGCTCTGGTTACATAGAATCATAGAACGGTTTGGGTTGGAAGGGACCTTAAAGACCACCCGGTCCCACCCCCCTGCCCTGGGCAGGAACACCTCCCACCAGCCCAGGTTGCTCCAAGCCCCATCCAACCTGGCCTTGAACCCCTCCAGGGATGGGGCAGCCACAGCTTCTCTGGGACACCTGGGCCAGGGGCTCACCCCCCTCGCAGTGAAGAATTCCTTCCTAATATCTCATCTAAATCTCCCCTCTTTCAGTTTAAAACCATTACCCCTTGTCCTATCGCTCTATTCCCTGATCCAGAGTCCCTCCCCAGCTTTCCTGGAGCCCCTTTAGGGACTGGAAGGGGCTCTAAGGTCTCCCCAGAGCCTTCTCTTCTCCAGGCTGAACCCCCCCAGCTCTCTCAGCCTGTCCTCACAGCAGAGGGGCTCCAGCCCTCCCGGCACCTTTGTGGTCTCCTCTGGCCCCGCTCCAACAGCTCCGTGTCCTTCTTGTGCTGAGGACTCCGGAGCTGCCCGCAGTGCTCCAGGTTGGGGGGGGTCTCACCAGAGTGGAGCAGAGGGGTTAACCCAGCCTGGGAAAACTCGGTCGTATCTCGCAATGTGGGCCCCAAATCCAGGACAGCCCGACGGCGAGAGTCAAAGCACCAGAGAAACGGTACTGCAGTGTCGTCCCCTCGCAGTAAACGAGTGCTGACTCTCGTGCCCTGATACGTGGTCACACGTGAAATAGGAGAGTTGGAGCCTCTTGCCCTGAAGGGAAAAACCCGTGTGACTCCAAATGCCAGAACTTCAGAGGTGTTTGAAATCCAAATCAGGAGTTCAGCAGCTTAAGCCTCATCCCTAATTGAAATAAGTGAGAGCGCCTATATTCTTTGCTGGTGTTGGTGTCATAAATATCTCCATTAAGTAGCAATTAAGCCGCTGGGATTTGGGCTGTATGCCATTATAAGAGGTAATTATAAAAGAATTGGGTTAATTAGTTCCTGAATTATTTATGTAGACATAAATATTGCGCGTGAGATCAGTGTTAAACAGGATACTGGCATGGGGAGAGGAAGGGAACGATACATTGATTTATGCTGTTTCTTTAGTTCTTCCTCCCCAAAAGACTAGAAAAGTTGAAGTTTGTTAAAAGTTCCCACTGTCAACACGCATATATCACCTTATCAGCTTTTATAGAAATATAGTCCCCTGATAAAGCCATTCTGTGGGCTTTTGTAATCTCTCCGAGACACCGCAAATAATAAGCGCTGAGACTTCTCTCTTGTCGATACAATGAAGTCAATCTTCTGTCTGTTGCGGTGTAATTTAGAGCTGGGGGAAATGACTGATTTCACAGATATTAACTTTATCGAATGTACAAACAACAGATGTATTATAGGGGAAAGGAATTCTGCGCGAGCAGCACAAAGAACTTCAGCAATCAGCAAATTCAATCTGCTTTTGACACCTCAGTGTTGCCATAGCCTAACGGTGTTTGTCAGCTGTAAAAATAATATAATACAGAGATGTGGCGAAGTGAAAACAAGGCAGGCTATTTAGTATGCAAGCAGCCGGCAACCTTAAACGGGAGACATTTGTGAAAACAAACGAAAAAACCAAACATTTGAATTAAAACGGTCATCTCTAAATTTAGCTATTAGCGTGTTTCAGGGCACAACTTGATGGGGTCGGGGAGAAATTTCCCGAATCGGGTGTTGAAGTGGGAAAAGGCCACGCGGCGCCTCGCGGGGCAGACGGGGCAATGGGGGAAATGGGCCTGGACGCTTGTGGTCCTTCCGACCGCCACCCTGGGGCGACCAGGCTGGAGCAGTTACCTGGTGTAGAAGTGTTAATCGAGTTTAATGGCTCTCTCTCTTGCCGTCTTTCTGTAAGACAGACGGAGAAACCTTCGGAGAGGGGAGGGGGTGCACGCAATGGCTGGCACCTGGGGAAAGCCACAGGAGGGGTGGAGGGAAAGCAAAGCATCAAAGAAAGGGTCTTTCCCTTCTCAAAACGGTCCGCGGTGGCAGGCGGGGAACTCGCGAGATGCCAGCAGGGAGCCGGGCTGCCTGCAGACAGGCTGGCAAGCGGCTTTTGTAGGAATTAAACAATTTTCTCTCGCTTTTCTGAGCCCCGCGTCGCACTGCAGCTGGTTGGCCTCGCTGCTTTCGGGAGCTGTAACCGGCTCGTCTTTGAGCGTACCTGGAGTTTTGCGCCTTCCCGAAATGTGGGACACGAACCGTGGGAGATGGGGAAGAGGGTCTTTTGTGTTCTCTAGAGGAAAAGACTTGTGGGGGGAATATTTGGGGCCATGACCCACAGCATCAGACCCCAGATTTTTCAGCCCTTCCACGGGAGCTGAAATACTTGAAAATGGCAGGCGAAAGGGAGGTGGGACCTGGAATGGCACAGTCTGACGTTTCTTCGGGAGCAGTGAGCAGAGAAAGAAATGGAAATGGTAACAGACAGCTTCTGACAGGGCCGGTTTTTCAGCTTGATTTACAAGGCTCTCAACGTGCGATAAATCACCCGCTCGTAATTACAAATTAGCACAGTCTGAGTGGTTCGGTTCAGCTCTAGAAGTCGAGATTGAAGCGACCGGCCTGAGCCGTAGGTGAGTCGGCGATTCCACAGAGATGATAATGATTATTTTCCGGGCTCTTACTTCTACAATTTTCTTTTTGGGCTGTCACCGGGGTGCCGGTTCCTTTAGCTTTAGCGGCTCAGTCCCTGGGACCAGCGGGAGGCAAAGCAGAGGTAGCCCCAGGGAGTACAGCACGGCTGTTGTCCGCATCGGAATTGTCGCCAAAAAGTGTCACCACGGGCCTCGTCTCCCTTCCAGGAGCTCCAGAAGAGCAGGGGTTGGATCAATGAAGCAACGGGTGTTGCCGGGGTGGAAGTCAGTCTGGCTGTTACGCGCAGAGCTGGTCTAAAACACGGGCTGGAAGAGTCGCCGTGTAGGAAAAGCGGCATTGTTAGTGCTGAAACCTCAGCTTCCTGGCAATTTGACAGTTCCTAAAAGGAGAAAGTCAAAACAAATCATTCTGGCTCGCTTGCGTAAATTAATTTCATTTTGGCTTATTGAAGTGGTCAAGCTGTTTACTATTTGGCGTTAAGACAATATTTTAGGATGTTTTGACATTACCGAAATGAAATGGTTCAACATTGTGGAAACGGAGAATTTTTGTGTCTTTGTCTCATGGAAGAGCTTGCTTTTCTCTTCGTAGTGATTAAAAATAAATACAGAGGTGTCAGTATTTCCCCTGAAATTCAGGAATTCAGCTTTCTTGAAAGCTTTAATTTTATATCAGATGAAAACTTTCCTGTACAGGGAAAACCCTCTGTCACTCACTTTGGGTGAGATTCCCATCTTTAAGTCGCCTTCCCTAGTGGAAAACAGCTAGAATAAAAAGCCAGATTTAGGGCCTGGGAATTCCTTGGTGTAAGTGCTGGCGTGGAGTTTGCTGGTGGGACACATGGAGTGACATTTGGGCAAGTGAGCCCTTTTGTCTGCGCCTCCCTTACCCACCTGTTACACGGGAACAGCACCGGTTATTCAGTGCGTCCTCAGGAAGCCCCGCGGTTGGGCTCACGCTCTCCAAAAAAGTAATTCTGGGGTAAGATGCTGTTCCAGTGTGCAGCTTGACGTTTATGTAGCATTGAATTCTGCTGGCTCCATAGAATCAGGGAATTGCCTGGGCTGGAAGGGACCTTTCAGATCATCGAGTCCAGCCATCGCCCTAACTCTGACAAAAACCACCACTAAACCATATCTCTAAGCACCACGTCTGCCCGGCTTTTAAATACCCCCAGGGATGGTGCCTCAACCACTTCCCTGGGCAGCCTGTTCCAATGCTTGATAACCCTTTCAATTTAGAATATTTTCCTAATATCCATCCTAAACCTCCCCTGGTGCAACTTGAGGCCGTTTCCTCTTGTCCCATGGTCTGTTCCTTGGGAGAAGAGCCCGACCCCCCCTGGCTGCACCCTCCTTTCAGGGAGCTGTAGGGAGTGAGAAGGTCTCCCCTCAGCCTCCTTTTCTCCAGGCTGAACCCCCCCAGCTCCCTCAGCCGCTCCTCACAGGACTTGTGCTCCAGACCCCTCACCAGCTCCGTTGCCCTTCTCTGGACACGCTCCAACACCTCCATGTCTCTCTTGTGGTGAGGGGCCCAAAGCTGGACACAGCCCTCGAGGTGGGGCCTCCCCAGCGCCCAGGACAGGGGCTCACTTCAGTCACTTTAGCTCCCAAAGCCCTGCTCACTTTAGTCCCTGGTGATGCTGAACGCTCTGGTCCCGTGCTGGTTGTGATCCTGCTTCGGATTGTGAGGTTGGAGGATTCCTGGCACCTCAGTTGTGGCCTGTGGAATTTGGATGATAAAGTGAAGTCTCCGTGCTCAAAGAGCAATTAAGACTGGCTTTGCTCTCCCTTGTGCAGCCCAGGGGGGTGAAGGCTTGTCTGGCCGTCACAGGGGACATAAATAACGGGGGAGCCTTGGGGAGCCAGGACAGCCCTGCTTTTCGCCAGCAGAGACAGTAAAATCAAGATAACAGAGACTCTGTGTAGCTCTTTGTTTCCTCGAGAGGCTGCCGTGCCCGGTGATTGACCTTTGCCGCGTTACCTGTGAAATGCGTATTAAAGTTGACACCCCTGTATGTGCTAATGAAGATTTCAGAGATCATGCTAAACATGTACGACCGTAGCACTCGTCTCTCCACCCAAATCATACTGCACGTCACCTAGGGGAGGGAAACCTCGTAATTTTGGGGATGAAAGGATGGAGAAAGTGACTGTTAAATTGGGAGAGAAGAAACTCGATACCTGACGGGCCAGTCGAGGGGCCGCGTTCTCTTCCCCCACCCTGGGCAGGGACGCCGTGCGGGTGAGTGTGCGCCTTCATCCCCTGGGGGATGTCACAACGGGTTGTTGTACTGGCGTTATTTTTGCTAGCAATATTAACCTTAAGTAATTAGCGCTATTGTGATTAGTGAATTTATCAACGGCAATCTCGCATCTGCGACTGTCGCTCTCAATAAAATAACTAATTTCGATTATTTGTGAATCTGGTTCGGTGAAAGTCCTTTGGTGGGACTCTGATAGTCAATCAGGGAAAGTCCTGGGACTCTGACGGACAAATATCAAAACTACGGTCCTTTAACGCAACATGGCCTGGGATCACCCTCTTCCTTCCCAACTGCCTGCGACAGAAAGGCTTTAAATGCCCAGACAAATACAAATGGGCTCTGCAGACAAATGTTAACGTTTGTACAACGCATCCGCGAAAGCGGGTTGAGAGCTTCCCAACTGCAAGCCAAGGTGGGGAACAGGCTGCTCCTGGGCATATCCCCCATCTTCTCTCTGCTCTCCCAGGCTGGCAGCGAGGTGCCGTGGTGGCACGTTCGTTCCCTGAGATGCGTGAGAGGTGGAAGGGAAAAGTTCGTGACTGGCTTAATACACGTAACCAGAGACTCACCCGAGCCTCTGCAGCAGTCGTCCGTCTTCCCACGTCGTGCTTGGGAAACTGAGCCACAGGGCAACCAGCCCCAAATCACAAATTCTCACTCCGGACCCTGCGGATCAGCTGGTTTGTACGTCCAGGTTGTGGTGCCGGGGAGGGACTCTGAGATCAGCCACGGGGGAGCCTCAGGGAATGGCTGAGAGTTAAAAAGGAGCTTCCATTTTTATGTTCCAGCTCTTCTCACCTCGACAGCTCACAGTGCTGCGTAGTCACGAGACTTCAGTTGACGCCCTAACAAACATTCCTTGGTCCTTTGGCCTATGGAATCGGATGACACCATTGTACGTGAGTGGCTTAAACCAGTATTTTTCACACTATCCTTACTGATATGATTTAAACATTTAAACATCCGGCGTGTCTCAGATGGCGGGTTGTGATTGCTCAAGCAATGCTAAATGTTTGGTTTCTTTTTTTTAAAAAAAAGGCAGAAAAGTGGAGAGGGCGGAGGGGTATCAGATGGCAGCAGTCATGCGGCAGCTCAGATGGGGAAGTGATATCTGTAATTACCAGTTGCAAATGTTTACGCTATCCAGGATGCTGCTTACTCCCTTTAATTGCTGGAAGAGCTTAGTTGCTGTGGAGCAGGGATTGAACATAAATGCCTGTAACAGTCATTTCTGCCAGCTCTTATGCCGATCAGTTGTGGATGAGACAAAGTCCGTTGGGAACTGGGAATGGGCATCGCACGGCTCACTTCCACTTGTCACCTTGGCTTGCAGCTGGGTCTCCAGAGGAGGTGTTGGTGCCCCAACACCCAAACTCATCTCCATGCCCGAGCCTACTGGCTCGTGGCCAAAGGGGCTGAAGGAGCTGGTCCCGTCCCACTGTCCCAGCTTGGACGCCCAGCCCTGTGTCAGGAGAATGGCTCAGCCAGCGGGCAGAAGGTCTTATAAACACAATGCAAGTGGTGTCGGCTCTTCCAGGTGTCAAGGTGTCCATCTCAGGAGCGAAATCCCGCTTGCTGAAGCCACCGGTGCAATTGGCCTCACTCACGAGGGTGCTTTGGGTGCTGCTGTGATGTCTTCAGCTTGTGCAGCTGTGAAAGGCAAGAATCATAGAATTGTCCAGGTTGGAAGGGACCTTTCAGATCATCGAGTCCAACCATCAACCTGACGCTAACAAAAATCACCACTACCCCATGTCCCTCAGCACCACGTCTGCCCGGCTTTTAAATACCTCCAGGGATGGTGACACTTGATAACCCTTTCGGTGAAGAAATTTTTCCTAATATCCATCTTAAATCTCCCCTGATGCAACTTGATGCCTTCTCTCCATCAGAGGAGCTTGGTAACTTAATATTATTTATAATAATACAAGTTATTATACAGGGTGGTGGGTAGGTGGCCTCCCTGGCACCTCAGGGAAGCCACAGACCGTGCTACAGCCGTGGCGCTGTGCGGGCTGCGGCCATAAAAATGCCGGTTTAGGGTTTTCGGCCCTTTTTTACCGGGTGAAGCGGGCGGAGCGGGGTCCGAGAGCTGGCGGCCCCCAGCATCCCGGCGGCGGGCGCCCATTTCAGCTTAATTCCCCCCCCAAAACGGGGGAGCCGACGGCCGGGGCTGCTGCCAGGGGGCGGGAGCTGCTGCAGGCGCCGCCCGCCCCCGCCAGGTGGCACCATCGCTCCTCTAACGCGCCGCGGAGCCCGCCCGCCCTCCGCGCACCCCCGCGCACCTCCATCCTCCCTCCTCCATCCCTCCGCGCCCCTTTGGCCCCCCTCCTCCCTCCCTCTTCACCCCACTGGTAGCTGACGCCCCCGAACCAGCCCCCCACCCCCCCTCCAAATTCATCCCGCGGGTGCGGAGCGGGACGTCGAGCCCTTGGGTGTTCACTCCGGCCCCAGTTCCGCGGGGTTTGGGGCAGAATCGCTTTCCCGCCCGCCCCAGCTCCGCGATGGAGACTTCCAGGCGTTAGAGGAGGAGCCGGTGCGCGGAGTTTGTCGCCGCGTCCCTGATGGATGTCCCTTGTCACCGCCGAGGTTGGTTGAAGGTGCAGGCGGCGGCTGCCGAACAAGCGGCTCGCACTTATTTCTCGCTTGTTAATACATTACCGCCGTGCCTTGCCGAGGGTCGTATTTGTCTTCCTGCCAGCCCTGCTGCTGAATTGCGGGGAAGAATACAAAAAAGCCTGGAAAACCTTTGTATTGTATAGTTAAGAAGTTCTTTTGGAAATTAGTATTCACGAGGGAGGCCTGGTTTGGATTTTTTGGGGTTTTTTTCCGTATCTCCTGAATATCTGCCTAGTTTAGAAGCCCCGGATGGGGGACACCGAAGCAGTCACTTGTGTGAAGCTGTTCTAGACTCAGGGAGAGGGGGCGCAGGTTCCCTGAGAGCAGCTGGGCTCCTGTAAGACAGTGGCTTCACCTCTAAAGCATTATCCCTACCGAAGCCGCAACGCTTCCTGCTAAATTACGTTAGTACGTAACTCCTGAAACTCTGCCGCGGTGGGAGCAAGGAGCTGGACTGGTGGTAAAGGTTTCCTCTTTGGTTCTCAGTTTTGGCTCTGGATTTCCACGTCTCCTCCCCTGCACTGGGAGGATCCCAGGGAAGCCAGGAGGAATGGTGGTGGTGTCGAGTAAAACTCACATTTTTTGGGTGACAGGCGCAGCTGGGAAACGCCTGTGGCCGAAAATCCAGCATTGCCTTAGTGAGCAAAGATGACGTGCGTCACCTCACTGCGCAGTCTCCTGGTGCTGCCTCCTCCTGGAAAGAAAAGGTGGAAAGGGGAATCTTTTTCTCGTTAGGAGAAGGGATGGATCTGCCAAGGTGTGGAATATCTTTATGTTTCTTTGCCTCAAATCCAGCACTTTCTGGTGTCAATCATACTGCTGTACTGCTCATCTGCTGGGTTATCTCCTGGGGACAGAGCCAGGACAAGGTATCACATGGGAGATCGGGTACAGGTGGGGCAGTGCCACCCCTGAGAGCCCTCCCTGAGAAAGATGCTCCTCGCCCAAACTACCATGGGCCAAGGCAATGCCTCCCTCATAAACCTGTTGTCCCGGGGTTGTGTTGGTGGTACCTCGGGCTCCAGCTGTGCTTGGACATGGCAGAAGCGAGCTGGACGTGCTGGCATCTCCAACCCTCTGGTTCTCACTCCTCGGAGTACGCCAGGGGCAAAGGAAAACAAAGCCATATAACACATAACAGTTCAGTGCAAGAGCGAAGCGTAAATCTCAGGAGCTCAAACTCTCAGTCCCAGCCTGTGACCTTTAGGAAACCTTTCCAAGTGCTGCTTCGCAATGAAAGCCTCTCCCCGCAGTATTTTTAGCTTGGCTGGAAGAAGCCGGCTTGGCCCAGAAATTTTCTAAAAGAGGGGAGAAAAGATCTCTGGCCTGTTTGCGTGATATTTTTAAGCCCATCTCCCTCGCTCCGCAGGAGGCAGAGTTAAACAGGTGAAATGGGATGCTGGGCATTAAAACTGCAGCTGAAACCTCCTGTCACTCATTACAGCCCTATTATTCTGTACCGCTCCTGACAATTGAGGGCTAAGGAAGAAGTGCAGGGAAAATTGTACAACAGCCATCTAAAACACCGAAGCGGGGAGCCGTGACAAAAATGAACCGCAAAACCCCACTTTTCCCACTTTCTGGTGGTTGTGGATGGCCACGGCCAGCAGCAGCTGAGGTGCACAGGGCTCAGGGACCCCAGCACCAAACGCAGTGTCCGGGTGCAGGACCTGCCGTCCCAGCTGGAGCATGGGGCTGCGTGCCCGGCCAACAGCCCTCTTCATTTCTGTCTCAGCCCGCTGCCTTATTGAGAAAAGACGACCATTGTTTAGCACTTCAAAAAAAAAAAAAAAATTAAAAAAAAAATCTGCTAGATCATGTAAAAGTGGGATCCCAGCTCTGTTTTCCAAAACGCCTTGGAGAAAAGACATGCCTCGCTGCCTCTAAATTAGATCACAAATTTTCTGGCTGATGGCAGCATCTCAGCGTTCACCCTGAAGGCAAAGATCTGAGCAAATTACGTTTTGCTATCGCAGGTTCGTGTGCCCGTGCTGCTTTCCCTCCGAAGGCGGAGGAACGCACCCACGTGAAATGCGGCGGCTTTGGGGAACCCGCAGGCATCGCTGCTCGAGGGAGCCGTCGCTCTGCGTGGGTGGTCGGCAGTCTGCGGCGCTTAACACGTGTCACCAGTTTGGTGAAATATAATACTCTGGGGGAGAAAAGGCGTGTGATGGATATGTGCGCCGCAATCTGGAATCGCTCCTGTAGTTTATTGCCAGGGCCTTTATTCAATCAAGTTCTTCATAAACATGGGAAGCGCTGATGTTGACATACGCTATCTGCTGCATCTCCGGGTGTGCTTCTGCGTCCCTTCCCTTGTCGAAAGCATTGTCATCGGCCCGAGATGTGCTCCAACGACGCTGAGTGATTTTGCTCACGGGGTCTCGCTCTCTCCTTGCTGTCTGCACGCAGCTCTCACGGATGCTCATGCATCAAAAGCGGGATCAGACCCTCCAGAAGGAGAAGGTGACACTTGTGACAAAAGAGGAACAGATGCAGATGCGTTTCTAGTCCTGGCTCTGAACTCTTCCTTTGTTCCTCTAATTGATTGTTTGCTGCCGATGTTTTCCGTAATGAGGGTGTTTTCTGAGCAGGAGGCAATGACACTCCCGCCCTTGGCCAGCCTCGGCTCAAGCTCTGGGCCTGGGAGTCGCGCAGATCCAGACCCTGGGGCACACTGCCTTCATCTCCCGATGCTGCAGATCTCTGCAGAATTCGGGTATGTTTGATTTTATGGGCATTTGACACTCCTGACAGGAGAATGCTAAAAATTAAGGAGATGGATGCACCCAAACTAGGCCAAAAAAAAATGCTTTTTTTTTTTTTTTGTTGTTCTGAACAGCAGTCCTCGCTACAGAATATCAAATATAATCAGATGTACCACACTCCTGGAAAATAGCTCCTGCTTTTCCAACACCCTCTCCTGCCAGGTGTAATCCTCCAGATGCCCTTTCTGTAGAGCTCTGCCCCTCGCTGTTGCTCATCCCATGTGGCACAGGAGACCTTGTCTTTATAAGCACAAATACGTTCTTGCGCTGATGTGAGAGGCGACCCTCAATGAGGGACAGGGCAGCACAGGGCTTTCACAGGAACCTGTAAATAGCTGTGAACGCTCAGCTCCCTCCCAGGCTTGGGTTTGGCCACGCGAATACAATAAAAACCTTAGTCTAGACTTCAGGCACGTGTATTTGACCTGATTCTCAGAACAGATTTTTCCCCTGTTGAAGACATAGCCCAAAACCTCCCTCCCTTTGCATCTCTTCATCCCTCCTCCAGGGAGCTTTGACCAGGATGGCTTCTCTGCAAGTCTGTGTCTCCAAAGATCCTCACCAGCTCCCTGGAGCAGCTCCATGTAGGTCTGGCTGCTGCTTGTCCTGGTGTGCCGGTGCATCCAAGTCCCGTCCTGGACCTGCTGGGAGCCCTCCTTCTTCAAGAGGCATCTTCAGATACAGGAAATCTGGCTGCAGTGCATCACGTAGGCTGGTAGGACAATGGTTCAACTCTATCTTTAAAATAGGGAAGGTGCACAGTAACTCCGCTCCTCTGTCCTGCCGCTGCGCAGATGTGCACGTGTGTGTGCGTAGGAATGGGATGTCCTGGTTTTTTTTACAGGGACACAATCCTTGCAGTGCTCTGAGAGAGGCAAAGGTGATAATACCTTCTCAAACCTCCCAAACAGTGCCGCCCTCTGAGTTTTTCTGCTTGCTTTATGCGGACGGGCTAGGGATTTTCGCAACCAAACTTCAAAGGTTAAAACTACTGAAGTCAGCAGGAAAATATGTGAATCTAACCTTTGGCTGTAGCTATGTAAACCACTTGGTTTCATAAAGTTTGCACTGGAATGACAAAAGGTTTGTATTTTCTGATTGTCAGAAGGACATAAACTTTGAGCGTGGGAAGGAAGAGAAACACAGAGCTCAGGAAAATGTTCTTTGGATTTTGCTCAGGAGTGCCCTTACTTGGTGTGAATTTTTGTCGTGACAACGTATATACAAATAACTCAACATTTTTCCGGTACTTCCCTTATGAGGAAAGGCTGAGAGAGCTGGGGCTCCTTAGCCTGGAGAAGAGAAGGCTGAGGGGAGACCTTATTAATGTTTACAAGTATCTAAAGGGTGGGTTTAAGGAGGATGGAGCCAGACTTTTTTCAGTGGTTCCCAGTAACAGGACGAGGGGTAACAGGCACAAGCTGGAACATAGGAAGTTCCCATCAAATATGAGAAAAAACTTCTTTACAGTGAGGGTGACAGAGCCCTGGAACAGGCTGCCCAGGGAGGGTGTGGGGTCCCTTCTCTGGAGACTTTCAAGCCCCGCCTGGATGCAGCCCTGAGTGCTGTGCTCTGGGCAATCCTGCTTCAGCAGGGGAGTGGGACTAGATGATCTCTAGAGGTCCTTTCCAACTCTGCAATTCCGTCATTCCCTGTAGGATCCTGCCCTGCCTTATCTATGCCTTGATGAGAGACAAGGCGTAAGGGCTGGTGGTGCTGGGGCGATGACCCCGCTGGTCACCGTTTTGTCCTCAGGGCTGGCTCGAGGGAGAAAACCATCTTTTGGCTCTCCTGAGGGCAGTTTTCATGCATCCCTCCGGGAACATCTTCAGGACAGCTCCAGATAGGAACATCCTGGAAATATTTGCTTTCCTACCCTCAAGATTTTCTACCCATGAGAAAAACCTCCAAAGATCAGAGCAAGAGACGTCCAGTTAGGGAGGTGCCACACTCGGAGTGGGCTTGATGGTTACAGCCCGTCAGGTTGCACACTTGTAGCATGGCCTTGGGAACGAGGGACGCGGAGCCACAGGAACGCTCGCTTGAGAAGCTGGACAAAATATTCCCGCGGTAACACTGAAATGCGTTTTGTCGGCAATTGCCCGCGTGCCTGGCCCTTCCGCGCGCAGGGCTTGGCTGGCACCTCGCGCCTAGGGATGTCCCCAGCATCGCGGGCATGCTCCTGTGTATGCCGGCGGCGGTGACAGTTGGCCTGGCAGGAGTCCCCGCTCCTCGGTGAGCACGGCCTTGGGGGGGCTGATGCGAGACAACGCTGCCCAAGCTCCGATCTGCCTCGCTGGGAGCCAGCTCCGACCTGGACGCGATGCTGGGCTTAAGCAAACGCTCCGTGGCCACGACTGAAGAGCCAACCTGAGTCCAGCCGCTTCTGAGCGTGAGCACAGTGTGTTTAACAGAAAAGCTCTACAATGACATAATGTATATTTTTTGCTGTGCCTTATTTTCCCGGGAATAAAGAAGGGAGTAAAAAGTGTCTCTTCTCCATCTTCCCAGGACGTTGTGTTATTGCTGCTGTGTCCCTGTGGGATAAAAACTCAGCTACCACAATGTGTGGGTGCAGCAGAAGACCTGCCGTCAGCCGTGGGTCGCTGGGGCTGCTTTAGAGAAAATTGGGAGCAAGAGGGTTGTTGTTGACTGTATCGCAACAACAATAAGCTGCCCAAGTGCCATCGAAGTGGTTCTGCTGCAGCCATATCACCTGGTCTAGCAACTGAAAAAAAAACCAAACCCAACAATAAAAACTAGTCTGGTTGCTGTAATCACGTTATTTTAGGCAAATCTCAGCTTTCGTTAAAAAAAGAAAAGAAAAGGTTAGGCTCGCGTCTTCCTGAGCCAGGGAAAAGTTTAAAACGTTAAGCAAATATGACCCTGCATTTCAAAGATCAGAAGTTAGTTCTTGCCCAGAAAAGCAAACATCATCCACAAATGATTGTTAAATGCTGTTATTATTTATTGATTTTTTAATGGTGGGGTTTTTTTGGTTTTTTTTTTGTTTTTTTTTTTGTTTTTTTTTTAAAAAAACTTCACGGTTTTAAAGACCGTGCCATGATGCCGGGGCAACTGCAGTCAGGATTTTGATCATTGAAAATGGGCAGTGCTTTGTACACTGTTACACGGTCAGTGACGGTGCTTCACAGCAGTTGGGAAGATTAAGATAGATATTGGATTAACCTTGCTAATTAGTGCTAAATACGAAAAAGCTGTGTGCTGCCTGCCTGCCTGAGTTTCCGTATGGGAATCAGGAGCAACTGCACTGGTATTTCTACCTTTTTTTTTCCTGTTCTGCTTGTTACCTCTGTGCTAACAAATTATCCAAAATATCCACTGAGTTTGCACTGATTATACAGTTTCCTATGGTGCGTATTTGTTATGAAATTTATGGTATTTCCTTACGCGTGCTGTCCGAACTTATAGGAAAGAAAGGTGCTTTTGTACCTCTGTCAAGTTTAATTTTGTAAAAAGGTTCTTCTGGGGATGTGAGCAAGAACACGATGACACGAATGTGATGAGATAAGTGTGTCTGGGACCCCGCTTCAGGATTAGAGTTTATACTTCTCATGCCCTACCTGGGGATTACTTACTCATGCGAATGTACTTGTTACATTCATTGGCTGGCAAAGGGGTGAAGCATGACATGAGCCATCTTGCTTGAGTTGTCGCCTGCCCCGTGGAAATGAGCGGCAGGGACAGAAAACACGCAGAGTTTTGGCAGGCGGGATGTTTTTTTGGGTAGGACTTGCGGGAGCAGAGGCCTTCAACGGGCAGGTGGCTGGGAATGGGACCAGGCCTGGCTCCCGTTCAGTCCTGGCACGGCCGCTTGGCTGAGATCTGGGTAATTTGGATGCGGCCACATTTGGGGAAGTTGGGGATGGAATTCTGCCATCAAACCGTTGACTTGTAACAGAGGTGACTGCGGTCGGGACTGTTGTGGTCAACAGAGGGAGACGGGTGTCTACAGAGGGATTTGGTTTGCCAAAGAGCCCCTATGTAAGAGCCTCAATCAGACGCCTGAGACTAGATAGGGTAGACTCAGACTCAAGTATCGAAAATCCCTTTAGAAGCATTGAATTTTTGTGTCTACACCATAATTTCCCTGTGTAGTGGAGGCAATGCAGATGTTCTTGCCTGGCTGGAGAGCAAGGGAGCTGAATCCATTCATATTTAAGAGTCTTCTCCGTTGCACATTTGGATACCTAGTGTCTTCCAGCATCTCTCTGCTCCTGACTTCCCTCATCCATAATTCAGCCGTGTTCTCAGAGCAGGGTGTACCGTGATCCCGTACAACTTCTGCACATCCCGGTCAGTGAAGCGGCTGTGAGCAGGTGTTGTTTTTTACCGCGGCGCTTAGAAAAAAATGAGCCCGCGCCCCGACCATGAGGCAAAGTGGTTGTAACGATAATTCCACCGATGTTAACGACAGGTTCAGCTTCTGCTGGCACTTACACCAGCATAACTAATAGCAGAGCTTGCTCTTCGCTCCTCTCTTGGCCGTAACCATTCAGCTCTGTGGCTGTAGGGAAGGGAGCTATTCAGGATGGCTGGCTCATGCAAGGACAACAATGATAGTAATATTTAGTAGTAATATTTTACACATCTTCTGTTAACAGGGTGTGTTGGCAGGAGGGAAGAGGGAGGAGATGATTTCTTTAAGCAATACCTTTTTAAGTGGGGAAGCATAACTAAAGAAGGGAGTGAGGTTTACCGGCAGCAAGATAGAGTTTATTATTAACGTTGATTGCTTTTGTTCTTTCAGCTTTGAGTGTGCAGCTGGGCGATAAGGGATGCGCGTGAATGTTTGTTTGATCAGAGCCAGCAACTCAGTCCAGTGCGTGGTGGCTTTTGCTTGGTGCCTTTTAATAACCAAATAATTTCTTTGGTATTGTTTCACAGCCAGCCAGTGTCGTCTACCTCCTGGGGTTGTTCCCAATGATGTGATGATTTTTTCCTGGCTTATTTGCTCGTTTTTCTTCATGATGAGAAGTGGACTGTTGCCCTTTGATTGGAAAGAAGCTGTGAAATACCTGGCTCCGGCTTTGCTGGGAGATATGTGGGAATTGAAAGACGGCCAGCCCAGTTAGGTAATAATATGTAAAGATTCAACTCTGATTTCTACTTTAAATGTATCAGATAGATTTGTGGGTGAATTTGAGCTGAGGGGCTCAAATTACCTCTTCTGAGGTAATCTCGGTCTGTAAATATTTAGTCTCCGGCTATGCAAAAAGAGTTGCCCCAAAAAAGCGACTTTGAGGCAAAAGCCTGAAAAGATCTGATTGACAGCAATTGCATGCGATAAACCGGGGTCCTGGAGGGAAGTTGCTGGGTCTGTGAACTTCCAGACGTACTCTGATTCCAGGGAGTTTGTCCTGGGGTTGTCACACTCCTGTCTTTTCCAAAACATGTATTTCTTAAAATGGTTAGTATATAACCCCGCTGCTGTATATATGTGTGTATATATAGACATAAGTAGTCTTATTTTCTTCAACAAAACTCCATATCTGGATGAAATGACTTGTGTCAGTAGGCATTTGGAGGATTTGGGCCAGAGCACTGACTGAAGCGATGTCCTCAAAATAGTAAGTGTTACAAGAAAGTCTGCTGACTCTTCTCGAAATGTGGTTGGTGACATCCAGCTCCGCGTTACGGCCCTGCGCTGAAGGGTGGTCTCCGAAGCTTCAGAGGGTCCTGCATTTCCCATTACCTGGGATGCTTGCACAGGTTATCCTGTCAGCTAGAGGCAGAAAAGGCACTTTTCAATTGCAGAGAGATGCAGGAAAATCCCAGTAAATTAGAAAAATAGCGCGTATACTTGGCCCTTGGGGATAGGTAAGACGTGTTGGGCCCTGCCGTGTTTTGTTCACGTGAGCCACTTTGTTCCTTTTGCTGGGACGAACCTGCAATCGTGTCGCTGCTTCTTCATTCAAAATAACCCAGCATGGAAAAGTTGGGTAAACCTGAACTGGGGTGCCCCAGCATCCAAGGTCGACTGTCATCGCATGTGCCACTCCATACGGGCATTCCGGAAGTATAAAGAAATCATTCTCGTGTGGAAAGTAAGCCTGATTATTTCAAACATTTCGGGTAAGAATAAGAAGTTGTTTTTCAGTGTCAGTGTTTTATTTTGGGGCACATTCCACTGCTTCTGACATCTCCACTCTCAAGTCAAAGCTCCTAGACCCTTCGGCTTCTTTCAGCTGAACTTATCTACACGTTCGCTTTCGCTCCATCTTAAAAAAAAAAATACACCATAAATCCTATCAATTCTTTGTCTTCCCATAGTCACCTTTAGCCGCTGTGGATGGAAGAACTATTACCATAATTTTGCGGTTTGGCTGGAAGAAAATAGCGTGGGTGCTGAGCGAGGCGCGGCTGTGCAGGAACCGAGTGGTGCCTCGGGGAGGCGGGTGGTGCTGAGGGGCTGCTGAAGGCGGTGGCAAAACCCACCCAGGGCTCGTCAGTGGAAATGATATTTCTTTTGTGGAGTCAAGGGAGCCGAGAGAGAGGCGTGACTCGGGCACGATGTTGTTTTTGTCGTGCCTGCGTCCAGTGACGCATGGCCTGCTGTGCCGAGAGGTGTTGACTTAGAAGTTGGTCCTGTTGGTGGGATGCCCCAGCCTTCTGCCAGATTTTAAGTGAAGATGAATATATCTTGTCCAGTCTTCAAGGCCACCTCTGCCCATGGGATTCCTGCACGTGATTCTTATTTAAAGGGCAAAATAACCACTTCCACCCTTTTTAT
Source organism: Alca torda (assembly GCA_008658365.1). Lineage (NCBI taxonomy): Eukaryota > Metazoa > Chordata > Aves > Charadriiformes > Alcidae > Alca > Alca torda. The sequence goes on from CM018081.1 coordinate 2,998,462, forward strand.
GCGGGAGCAACAGACACTGCCGCCATCTCTCCTGGTCTGGAGCTAACCCCTCTGGACTTGCTGTAACACTTGGATAATTTAATGTACAAAACTTCAGGTTGTCGCCATTAAGTTCGTTCATGTAAAGTACTTTATACTTCAGGAACAATTTGGACGAGGCAGCAGGGATACTTCTGCGTAAATATGTCATGAGATCAAGCCTTTTAATGTTCGTAAAAAGACAGGGTGTCAATTTATAGGCTCATCTGTCCAATGCATCTTAGGCCTGCTGATTTATGAAGTACTGTAAATTGCAATCATATAAGCCTGTAGCACTCTGGCAGCTATTTAAATAGCAAAACTTTCTTCCAAAAACATGATATATGGAAGACATAAAAGTTTTAAAGCGGTAGTCTGCCTTAATAGGGAAAGAGTATTAGCATTCATTTACTGACAAGAAAGAGCTGATTTTCCTTACAAGAAATGCTCCTTCCACAGCCACCCCATGCATTGTATTAATTAAATCATAGCTTTTCTACTGCCAAGAATCCCGGGCAAGATTCGCTTGCAGGAGAGTTGGAAAAGGTTAATATTCTCTGAATACTTGGATGAAAGAGCTGACCAGTGAGGGCAAGCACTGAATTTCTGGTCCCCCGTAAAATCAAAGGCCAAACACTCATTTGCTGGCGAAACCAAACAAGCGGTTGTGACCGGGTGGGAAATGGAAGAGTGGCAAAATAAATCAAGCTGAAGCGTGAGTTTGCAGCGGGAAAGTCCAAGGGCCAAATGCCACCCGAAGCAGACTGCCATTCACCAAGGATATTCTATTAAACCCCGTCTACCTCCAGACGTTGTGTCACGGGGCTCCCGCGGGAGGGGGATGCCAGCAGGCAGAAGTGCAAGCGCCTGCCAGTTTTAGGTGCGTTAGATTGGCGCTTCTGAGATGATAAAAGACACACGGGTCTCGTGAGACGGGAATAGGGGATTCGAGCAGCCTGGCTGTGTCGCTCGCGTTGGCGCAGAAACCTTTGTTTTGTAAGTTAGCTGAAGTCCTCAGCATTTAAAACAGTTCTTATCTTGAAGGCCGCGGTGGGAAGGAAATGGCTGCTTGCAGGTAGCCAGGCTCCAGGAAGCAATGAGGAGGCGCCGAGCACGGGACAGCAGCATCCACTGATGTGATTTTAATATCGGAACTTAATTGCATCTCAGAATAAGAAAGATAGTGATCTCCTATGTAAAAAATATCATAGATAGTAAAGATATTTACAGAGAGAAAAGCGTAACTAAAAGGGAATTCTTGCTCTTTAACATTTCACTGTAATTGCCCCCCCCCCCATCAAGACAATTAAATTATTCTGGAATCCTTTTTAGTTCACTAGATGCGCTTATAATTTTGATTATACTAGGAGGATAAATACCCAGTGTAAAAGGGTATTATTCTTGTTATTTTATAGATGTGCTGCTATATTTTTTATATTTTATAGATGTGCTACACGTGCTCATCATCCTACACGACTGGCCCAAAACTGGACAGACATCTGCGACAGAGAGAGACTTGGAAACACACCTCTCGATACGGAGAGCAATGTGCTGGCTGGATGGGGATCGCTCTGGTCTGAATGAGGCCAGTTTGGTAACGAGGGTAAGTCTGGGTTGTGGTGCTGTGAGGGACGCGCTGGGGTCTGGCACTGGTGGGAAGGAGCAGGCTGTGGCACCCCTTCTCCCAGGGAAATTCATGGGGCTTCTCGCTTTTAGCCCTGAAAACAGGTTGGAAGGAAGAAATGAAAATCCTGCTATTAAAGGTTAGCCTGGCACTGAACGCTTGACTGAGCTGTGTCATCCCAGGATAAACAAGGCTGCCGGAGCCTCTAAAATAATTGCTCCCTAACAATGCTAAGTGCAGTGTGCATCTTCTCAAACAAAAGCCTCTCTCTTTTGCACACATAAGGCTCACATTTAATTTCCTTTCAGCCCAAGTCCCCGTTATAGCATTATCTTTCACGTGTAACAAGATAACCGCTATGCTGATATTAAGACTTGCAAAGGCCACCGAGAGGCCTCTGGAAATTGTGCCGTGGAGGAGAAAAGTCTGAAGCAGGGAGGGTCCCCACATACAAGCTCAGCATCTTGCACAGAAAGGTATCGTTAAACTCATTAAGGCTCCCTCATCCTGCTTCCTTGTGCTGAAGGAGGAAAGGACCATCATAGAATCACAGAGTCATCTGTGGGTGACACAGAGTCATGGTTTGGGTGGGAAGGGACCTTTAAAGGGCATCTAGTCCAACCCCCCTGCCATGAGCAGGGACATCTCCAACTAGATCAGGGCGCTCAGAGCCCCGTCCAACCTGACCTGGAATGTTTCCAGGGATGGGGCATCTCCCACCTCTCTGGGCAATAGCTGCGAGTCGTAGCTCGCTTAAATACCCTAGAGGTATTTAAGAGGCGTCTGGGTTTGGCACTTCAGGGCATGCTCTAGGGGCAGAGATTCTAGGGTGTGGTTTGTTTTGTGTGGGGTTTTTTTGGGGTTTGGTTTTTTTTTTTTTGGTGTGTGTATATGGTTGGACTCGATGATCTCAAAGGTCCCTTCCAACCATGAAGAGTCTGTGATTCTGTAGCAATGCAGTGCCATAGCTGCAAGCGTGCTTTGTTTAGTGCTGTATTAGCCTGTTTGTGAGAAACCGAAGTGGAGGGAAGCCCTGTCTGGTAATCGTTCTTGGGACCAGCAAAACGATGCTCGTCTAACCTGCGGGCTGGCTCGTGGGGTGCAGGTGTACCCTGTCCTACATGCCACGTGGCAGCGGTTGCACCTCCTATTAATTCCAATTTCAGTGTCAAATTAAAGATTCTGAAAAGGAGACGCAAAATGTTTGACTGAACATATGGCGCTCTCTTCAGAGCCTGACTATATCCCCAACTCCGGGCCAGATTCTCAGCAAACACTAATTTCTATACCCCACCTAAACTTTAGGGGTAGAAGAATTTGACTCATAAGCTTGAATTTCTCTTGCAACACAGGAATTTTGTACTGGTGAAAAGATTTGACTGCTGGAAAGGGTGCAGTAGAGAACTACAAAGATGATGAGGGGACTGGAACACCTCTCTTATGAGGAAAGGCTGAGGGATTTGGGTCTCTTCAGTCTGGAAAAAAGACGGCTGAGGGGTGACCTTATCAACACTTATAAATACTTAAAGGGTGGGTGTCAGGAGGATGGGGCCAGGCTCTTCTCAGTGGTGCCTGGGGACAGGACAAGGGGTAATGGGCACAAACTTGACCATGGGAAGTTCCACCTAAACATGAGGAGGAACTTCTTTACCCTGAGGGTGGCAGAGCCCTGGCACAGGCTGCCCAGAGAGGTGGTGGAGTCTCCAACTCTGGAGACATTCCAAACCCGCCTGGACGTGTTCCTGTGCCACCTGCTCTGGGTGACCCTGCTCTGGCAGGGGGTGGGACGGGATGATCTCCAGAGGTCCCTTCCAACCCTATAATTCTATGATTCTATAATTCAGGTTTTTTTTGGACTAAAAGAGTTGAAGACTGAATTTTAAATGGATTTTTACTCTAGCAGTATGGCGCAGAGTCTAGGAAGCATTACCATGCAACCCGTAGCCAGTGTTTATCTCAGTCGTGTCAGGACCAGCACGCTCCTGGGCTTTAGACGGCATCTGGAGAAGAGCCCGTCTCCCGTATAAGCATCGCACCCAGGGCCAGATCTCACACGTGGCCTCGATACATGTGATGCTACAGTGAAGAAAGGTCCTTTGAAGTCTGGCCCACAGAAGACATCGGTGAGTTCATCTTGCTCCAAATTTCTTGTTTTTACCAACTAGGATTCTTGAGGTTTGTGTGCCGTAGAAGGTGAGGAATTGCCAGAAGCCTGCCCGGTGTTGTATTCGATGCTTTTTTGCAGCTTCTCTGAAGTATTTTTTCAATTTCATCTCTCGGCTGTGTGTCATGGTGTGTCCTGTTTGTACAGACAGATGAACCCTTCCACCAGGCTGGAGATGGCGATGTTAAAGCTGAAAGTATCCTCCGTATGACCGTGTCTGACCACATCTTTCAGAGACTGCTGGAGAAATATTTTCGGTGGCTATTTTCTTTAAGGTTTATAGTGGAGACTCTACCTCATAACATCAGCTTGGATCCTGAGCACTGCCACAGAGCCAATCCTGAAGGAACAGATGGATCACCTCAATAAAGTAATGACGTTTCCCTTAAACCTGTTAGGATGAAGAATATTGTTTTGGGGCAATGATTCTATTTTAAAGCTTTAGGGCTTACAGTCCTGTGTTTCCTCCCACAGGGTTTCTCTTTTGGGCTCTTTCAAATGTGTGTGAAGGCCTTCCTGTCAACGCGAACAGGCTAAATGTGGAATAATTTCCAATGCGCTGTCTTCTAAAACGTTGCAATTTCTGCTTTTTGAGCTGGTCTTCCATTTGGCGACAGAAGGCAGCACAATAGCGTATTAACTTTATTGTCATGAGAAGCTGCTTCCATTAAAAGCTTTTTCTCACCGCTAAATTCCCAAGCTGGAGACTCAGACTAAATTAAAAAAACAAACAAACAAAGAAAAAACCAAAAGGAGTTTTCTTCATTTGGAGCCAAGTACCTGGTCATTGTTTGCAAATAACTTTTCGTTACTGACTTGGCGTTCGTGCACAAGAATGTATAGATTAGACCATAAAGGAAAATAGGAGTGCTCGTGCTCGGTCAGAACTACTGCTTTGCACAGCAAATCGTAAATATCGTGTAATTTTGCTGCCATCGGTCATATTGTTTGCTCCCTGACATTTTGAGTTTTGCTGTGGCAGCAGCTGAAGTTTTGTGCTCTGAATCCTCAAGCCCCGAACTGTAAATCAAGAAGAACCTCCGGTGGCTGAGGCAGCAAAGGTTCACGATGCACGGCTGAGCCTGGTGGCTCCGTTTCACAGAGATAGGTGTCCGTGAAAAATAAGTTCTTTAAGACTAGACAGTGTCAAGCTATGACACACACACAGAACTGTTTTATTCAACTGCGTTTAGGTATATTGTTGGTTTCAATACGTATGCACTGAAGTTTGAAGTTTTCTGTAGGCGGGAGCGATAGGTGGGGACACCAGCAATGGGGAAGGGTCTCAGCTGGTGGAGCAGAATTGAAGCTCGTGCCAGCGCCGGAGCACTCGCTCACATCGAAAACCTCACATGTATTTGAGGTAGATGTGGTGGAACTGCAGCTGTGAAAAACGAGTCTAGATACTTTTCACTCCTAGGTAGAGCCAAAAAAAGCACAAAATAAGATTTGGATATTGCAAGTCTGCACTCAAGCTCCTGAAAATCTCCCTTAGCAGCCCTGTAACCATAGATGTCTCTGAACTCGGAAAGGGTCCAGCGTCTCAGCCTCATCGTTCGTATGCAAATTTTGGCTCCACAAAGAAGCTGCTCTATTTTGCTCTGCTTCAAAGCTTAGGCTAGTTTGGACACATGCTAAAAATGCCTTTTTTCAGGCACACCAGATCTCCCTTGGCACAAAACGCAACCAGGACAGCACTGCTGTGGCACTGTCTGCAGAGAGCAAAGCCTAAAATACTTCAAAGAAAAAGACTAAAGATTTCCTCAGAGGAGATAAGTGGTATCGTCACCTGCTCTACATGAGAGAGTGTGTTCATAGGGAAGGGGAACCTGGTGTCTCCATCAGGGACTGGGCTGTACGTGATGCTCATCCCTTTTAGCTCATGATTACCCTGCAGGACAGCACGTATCCCCATGATAAATCTATGCCATTGACTTTGCTTTCAGGAGTTTTTCCATGTTCATACAAAAAGGAGGATTAGTACGCTGCTCTACTGCTTTAGTGATTTATACTAGACTTGGGATAATAAGACTTGGAACAAGGTTTTAGGCAGTTCTCAGTTGCTTTCAACACCAGCCAGAACCGAGTAATTCCTTTGCCCCGTGTGTGCTTCACACGTCAGTAACTCAGGTCACGTGCTGAGTTTGTGCTGCTTCTGGTTGGTTTGTTTGTGTCTGGACTCTCAGCACTACCAAATTCTCTGAATTCCTGAAAACTCTTTTGTTGTTTTCCAATAATCCTTTGCTTGCTTCAGTTTTCGGCCAACCCCATTCATTTTCCATCAATCTGGAGTAAGCAGCTGTCCTGGTTCCGGCGGGAATAGGGTTAATTCTCCCCAAGAGACAGTATTCCATGCCATGTGAGCCACGCCCTCACTGAGCTGCCGGGGGAGGGGTCAGGAAGTCACCGCTTATAAGCGGGCTGGGGCGGCCCGGGCCGGGCGGTCCGGGAGCGGTCGGGGAGCGGCGGTTCTGTAATCGGGTCTGTATATTCCTTTATTTGTGTTATTGTTGCTATTTTTTTTTGTTCCCTCTGCTGTTCTGTTAAACTGCCCTTGTCTCAACCCAAGAGTATTGCCTTTTTCTTCTGTTTTGACCTGTATTGGGAAGATCTAAGTGAGTGACACGTGGTTCTTTGTTGCCGTCTGAGGCTAAACCACGACAGCAGCAAACACGTCTCCCAGAAGAAAAGTCATCCTTGAGCTGTAGCAACCGCCCGAGAGGAGGCTGAGGATCACTGCAAATGAGGGGTTTGGGGACCACAGCACCAAAATACATGGAGATGCGAGTGGCACTGGAACAAAGTGAGAGAGAAATGGTTTGCTCCCAGGTCAGTGCTGTTCTGTGCTCTACTTCTGTTAAAAAAAACCCCAAATGACAACAACAACAAATTAACTCAAGGATTTGTTTTTTCTTTAGGGTTTTTTGCAGTCTTCCAGATGACACCAGTGCAAAGCAGGGGAAGGTGAGGTGCCCTCTCGGGTACCGTGAGGGACCATCAGCTACGAAACCTGCCCAGGACATAAAGTGAGTGTGGTGCTCGCAGTGCTCCGAGGAGGTGCTGCTTGGTTGGTAGGTCTGGTATCGAGGCATCCTCACCTGCTGTACATGCTGCCTCCAGATAATATCCCAGGGCCTTAGGCATAACTGTTACCTGTGCTTGATAATACCTGGAGACAGCAGCCAAGACAACCCACCATGTTCTGGCCTCAGGTAGGAGCTTCTGAAACAAAAAAATTACCTTTTATTAGTCTTGCCTAATTAGCATAAGAGGAGATTTGATTACTGTGAAAGCAGAGCAGGGTATGACCTGCCCAAAATGACAGCCCGGGAGTGAGAGCAGAGGGGCGCAGCCTGAGCTGGACCCCCCGCTCCCGCGTTTCTGCACAGCTTGCAGGGTGCCGGAGGGGTTCTGCTCTCCTCGTCTCATCGCATGCGCGTGTGTTCAGGCAGCAAACCCGCTGGATTCCAGGCTTGTGGCAAGGGAATCTGGAGGACAGGTGGATTAGTTTGTGACCCGTGTCCTAAGGCAGATGCAGATCAGCTCCGACAGTGCTGCTCCTTACAGAGATTGTCTAACTGCCTTAAGGACATCCAGGGATGAAGACTGCAATTCCCCTGGCAGTCTACTTTAGAATTTTATTTTTCCCATTGGAGAGCTTTTTAAAATTCAACATGAGTCTGCCTTGCTGTGATTTAAATCTGTCACCTCCGGATCTATCCCCAGCAGAGCAGGCTCTTCTGCAAATGAAAAAAAAACCCAAACCATGTAGTTCAGTCTTTGTGGAGTGCTTTTCCTGGACTCTTGGTTAGTCTGGCTTTCCTCTGGCCTTTCACCAGCTGGTACCCATATGGCACAAAGGTGGACAGAGTGCTCTGCCTGAGACCTTATTAATGCTGAGCAAGGCACTGAGAGGAAGGATTACTATCCTTCCATTAAACCCTTCCAGCAGGACACTTGCCTTTTCCACCACCCATCTTCAGCTGGTTAATCCACAACCCTCAGATTCATGTAATTTTATTTCTTTAAAGGATTTCCAAAGGAATTCAGCAGTCGATTATTCCTACCTAAGTTAAGGAGCAGTGTACATCTCTTGGTTGAATGCCAGAGATGATTTTTTTTCTATTTCTTGAAATAATTTTGAATTCTGGATGTGTTGTTCAGTCCTTCCAGGCTTCCTCTCACCTGAAAATTTAATAGCATACTTCCCACTCCATCACCTTGATAATTAATGAAAGTGTTGAACAATTTGAGACCCGGGAGAGGCCCTACAGCACCCATCGATATATATCCTTACGTATTGAGATCGTACCATGGATGATCACTCTGGATGCAGCCGCCCTGTCAGCATCTCCTTACCTACCACACGGAAAAAAGTTTTAGCAAGATTTTTTCCCTAGTTTGTTTCTGAGACTGGTGAGCAAAACAGTGGTGAAAACCTTACTTTGAGATCAACGGTATCTACTGCTTCTCACCTCCGGAAGGTTTGTTACCTGCTGTAGAAATAAAATATATTTTTTTTTGGCATGCTTTCCTCTTAACACATCTACCATCGACTGCATCTCATCTCCTTGTTATCTTCATGATGCTGACAAATGGTTTGATTTGTTTCTGCAGGAACTGGAGTTAATCTGATTGATTTATAAATCTCCCAGCTACTCCTTTTTTCTCTCTTTAAAGAACTGCACTGTGCTGGTCTTTTTTCAGTCTCCTGGTAGCTTACTCCTCCTGTACAGGATCGCAAAGATGAATGCTAATAGTTCTTCGCTCGCTTCAGCCAGCTCTTTCAGTACCCTTGGTGATGTTCATCAGGCCCTGTCTGAAAGTTTGCTTATTTCTCAAGAGCGCTAATTGTGCTGACCATTTACTTGCAAGGGGACGTTTTAAGAAAAGGTTGATTCAGAAAAGCCACAGACATTTCAGGGCTCCCCTCTGTACATAGCTTTCCTCTGTTCATCGTTGACAAATTCTTTTTCTTTGGTCTTCCTGCTCTTCCTAATGTTACTTTAGAATGATTTCTTGTTGTTCTCCACATCTTTTACTAGTCTGATCTTGCTGCATGCCTTGATCTCTCTGATTTTGTCGATACACTCTCTTTTAGTCTCTAGTATAAACATCTCATCTCGTTCTTACTCTTTGTAGCCTCTCTGTAATATTAACTACTTTTAAAAAATTATCTAAGGAGAAAAAGAAAACACCCTCTCTCTAAGCACTTCTGGTTTTTTCCAGTCTTTCTTAAATTGTCCTGGTTTGTCCTCCTCCCACACTTATTTAGATTAAGCTGCTGTTTTTTCAGCCACATTGTAGACGTTTCCTGACCATTGTCCATCCACGGTCTATCTGTCTTCTCCGTTCTCTCCCTATGCTCCACCAAAGAGTCAAGAGCTGCTAGTTCTAGGGAACCGCTTTGCGGTGGCTGCCAAGCTGGGTGACTTTGATGTCCGACAAATTACGGAAGTTAATGCTCAGATTTTTCTAAAAATGCCTCCTTGCTTTCAATTTGGCAGAATCTGTTCCATAAACTGGAACTGAATTTATGAGTATTTCTCTACCCCTAAAGCTGCGCTTTCTAATGGTTGTACTGCTTTCTGAAAAAATTTCACCCAGATCTAATTGCACTATTGGAAACGATTGAAGCGCTATAATATATGGGGGAAAGTTTCTATGGTCTTTGAGAAATCTTTTATTCAGAAACAGCCAAAAAGGCCATCTAATGCTTTCAGGAAAGAAACTCTGAAGAGATTTTTCTAGTTAAAGAGAGTGGGAAAGAGTCATGAAAATACTTAACTCTGTGGTGCCTTCAAGAGAGGTGTAGGCTACGGAGATGGCAACCGTGCTTGTTGCGAGGCAAAAAAAAATAATTAAAGGTCAGGAAATAATTTGTAGTTCAACAGCAAAATCTCCTGAAAGCTCTTCATTCCTTATGTTATTACCCTCTGTGAAGCAGGGCATTAGCACTCCATGTTGCCCTAATTAGTTTAGCAGACCACATATTCCAGGTAAATTGTGCTTGCAATTGGCCCAGTGCTTGCTTGTGATTAACATGGCATTCAGAAGCAAAATTGAATGTTCCGTGAGCGCTGCTCCAAGCCTGGTAAATGTCAGGCAGTCGAGATAGTTTGGAAGCAACGGCCAAACGCAAGGAATAGAAGTGTGAGCCATGCATAAGAGAAGCCGCCTGGAATTTCTGGCCCAAAAGAAGGGGGATAGAAGCAGAGAGAGTCTAGTGAGGACCTGTAACTTAAAATATTAATACTGACAAAGAACAGAACAACTCCACTTACTTTATCTCAAGCCATTAGCTTTGATTTAGTGCAGCCAGGGAAGCCTTTCAGTAGTTTCCGTACTATCTTCACACTCTGGCTTAATAGCATTTGTTTAAATGAGGAGTAGACCCTCAGGCAATATTTCTTTTTAAGAGGCAAGTCCCAGCATAGAGTAATAAGTAAACTGGGAACAATATATTTTAAAAGAAGAAATAGATTCCGCCAGTTCAATTTAAGGAAATATTTATTACGCATAATTTCTCAACTGTTTTCGGAGTAAGCAATATAAAATGATCCTTATGAACAGGAAAATGGAAGGAAGGAAAAAGTCTGCATCATTATGGGGAGTTTAATCTTCCGTATGTCTACTTGTCGTTCTAAGTGAGATCTTTACTTACATGAATTAAGGGCATCTGCCCTGGATGTCTCAGAAATTTTAGTCCCCCAAAGGCCTTCTTTGTAACACTGGCATGCACCTACATCCTCCCTTTTGTGTTTTGCTTTCTAATAATTGCCCACAGGCTCCCCAGCTTTAAGGGAAGGGAAAGGACGCTAGTCTGGGCTTGGCTTTCTTGGCAATCGAGCCCCTGACAAAATGTTTTCCGTCCCGCTGAGCTGCAGGTGTGATGACACTTGACAGAGTGGAAATGGAGTTGCTCTGTTTTGTGCTCACGTTGCTACTTTGGACCCAAGCGAGAGCGTCTGGTTTGGTGTAACTTATTAAAACCCACACCACCAGCTCCTGCCAGTTCATAGGTTCTTGTAACTGAGTTTGCTGCTGTTGGTCTCCTCTGAAAAGCAATGAGGTTGAGTGTGAAACACGGGCTTAAAACACGTGCATCGCATAAAAGGAGCATAGTTCGACCGCCTCAAAATAACTTTTTTTTTTTCTTCTTTATGTAAACATATTAAATTGGTATTGAGTTTCCAGGGCATCGTTTTATCCATAGCTAAAAATACAAATCGGTGCACCGCATTTTGGCAGACTTATCTCAGCAGAATTGTTTACATGTGAAATGCTTCCTACTGACTGTCACAACTAATAATTTAGTTCAGAATGTGGCACCCCATTGAACCAAAAAGTGCTGCTGCGGAAGGAAGATGTTGCTCCCTCCCCTCTTTCAAATGTCCTGCTGACTTCTCGCTTTCCTGTCCCTATGAGCCTGGTAATCCCTTTGCAGACCCAGAGACAGATATTTTACAACTGCGTTATTAAATTAGCCTTAGTACTTCCTTTCTCTTACCTCCATGGAATTATGATAGAGTGCTCTACATCTTGTTCCTTTTTGTATTACTTTTATTAGTCACGAGAACACAATTGAACTGATAGACGCAGTTACTTAGAAATTGATACAGTTTTTTTCTTTTTTAATCCAGTTACCTGTGGCTTTTAATTCTATTCTTTTTGTTAATGCAATCAAACACCAAGTTTGCTTTGCCTTGCTTATCAGAGAGCAGTTGCTGCCCTCGGAGCTGACGATTTCAGTGTTATTACAATTGCCTGGTTTATTTCCTGTGGACTCGCTCGTATGTTTTTCATCTCTCTCTTCTATGGGGAAAACTTCCCAGTGAGCATATCTTTCTTAGCTGAGTTCTTGGTCAAAGAACTTGTACAAATTGCATGAGTATGGATGAAGACTGGTCCAAATCTGCGGTACTGGGATTATACTGGACAGTGTGGTGACAAGTTAATCAATATCTGAATCTAGAAAGCTATGATTCCCGTCCCGAAGCAGTGGGACAGGTAATCCCCGTGGCCGGGATTACCCCCATGAGTCATCGGTGACTCGCCTTTCGCTGTTGACAGGACAGCATGTGTGGGGATGCAGCATTTGGAAAAGGCAGACGGTTCTTTTAATGACTTGGTAAATCATAAATAGATTTGGACACGGGCCATGTTCCTCAAGGCGCTGTTGATTCAGTTCTTACCAGTCAATCTGGTACTTCCAAAGAACGCCGGGCAGAGCAGTAAAACTGCAGGACACTGGAAAAGAAGGATTTCTTCACATCAGTGCTGCCCATCTGAGGTCCTAACTGCCTGCGGGGGGTCTGCTCCTGGGAGGGAGCTGCGGGGAGAGGGGACAGTAAGCAACCCGCAGGTGACAGGACTTGTTCACACGTGGTGAGGACCAGAGCGGTCACGGACTACTTCATTGTCTCCTTAGGCCAAATAATCCATCTGGCAGAGAGGCTGCAATGAGGACATTAAGAAAAGCTTGGTAAAGGAGCACAGGTTACTTCTGGGATGGAGGTGTAACTGTGGATGTCACCCTCCGCCTTTCTCTTACAAAAAGTGCTATTCCTGTAGAGATCAGCATCGATTCGTTTAAATAACGAAACAGAAAGTCATGCATGGAAGGGAAGAGTCTTCTGGGGAGTACCTGAAGCATTTTAGATAATGGATCTATCAAGCAACAAACTGAAAATGAAAGGGAAAAGAAAATGAAAATGTTCCCATAGATTGCCGCTGGTATTGTAGAGGAACTGCAGTCATTTTGTTGGACACGCTATAAATACATACCAGAAAGCATCCCCTGTGCCTACGGATCCCATGACCTAAGACGAATGGGGATAAAAGGGAAAGCAGGAGCGCTGCTGCTGGCAGGAGGGGCCGCTGCCTAGCCAGGGTGGTTTCCTGATGGGCTGCAGGTGCAGGGGGTGTTGTAGGACAGGGGATTTTCAGGAAGGATTTGGAGGAGGAGTTTTGCAAACGCACGGAGGGGTGCAGCACAGAAGGAGCCGGGGCTTTCTTGATTTTTACTGGGTGAAAGTTAACAGAAGAGCGTCCACCGAGGTGGATGGTGATACTGCTGGGCAGCAGCACTAAGCGGATTAGCAGCGCGCTCAGCGTTGGCTTGTTTTATCCGACAGTAGTCGTAGTTTGCAGTGCGGAGAATGTGGCTGGCGGATCTCAGATGGGATGCTTTTTGTCATAACGTATTTCAAATTAGTCCTTAGAAGTTAAGAATTGCATTTTGGTCTCCTTAGCTCAAAGCCACCTCCTTCCCCAGCGCTGTGCCTTCCCAGGCGAAGCAGGGGCTGAATTCCGCTGTTATGCTGTTGTGTATGTTTTGTCATCGTTCAGGTGATACCGTAACGTGGGAAACTTCAGTGGGTACCCAGAGCCCAGGCAGCACCAGCAGTGCTTATTTAAACTGTGAGTTAACGAGTATTTATCTTTTATCTTACTAACAACTTTAATGCAAAACGACTTCATATTCTTTACAGGGCTGACGTTGGTTGGGACTTCATAATTACCCGTTTTTCTTCTCAAAAAAATAGAAACGGAGAACGAAAAATTTGGGACTGAATAGTGCAGTTTTCAGCCCATAGCTCCTGGTCTGGATCTGAGAAGAGCGACCTGCAACGGCTCCGCTGGTGCTTCGGGATTTCAGTCCGAGTCCTTGTGCCCCAAGACACATCCCTGTCTTTTCCTACCGAACATCCATGTGAGTTTGCATCCTGAGGGTCTGTGGTCACGGTGCTGGATGGGGAAGGGGAGGTGGGCACTTCAGGCTAGTTTCTGAATGCCAACTTTTTTGGCTGTGGCCGAAAAGTGTTGCAATGGGAAAATTATTGTCAGCTTCTAAATCATGTTTCTTTTTATTGCACAGGGAACACCGTGTGTATCATGTACAAAGTGTTTTGTGGTGAAAGATGTAGTTTAAAAAAACCAGACTTAATTTATAACGAGGACATAATGCTGGATCAGAAATTGAGCATAGGATACACCTTGCGAATAAGAATGAGCTAAAATGAGCACAATTAAAGCAGGAAGGAAACTTGTTATCAGACACAGTATTTGGCAGTCCCTCCATCCAGTTTTTTAGAAGAACGTATTTGAAAAGCGTTTGGGCAGCGGAAAGGAGAGCAAATCAGTGGAAAAGTGAGGCAGATGAGAAGGGAAGAGGTTTCTGAGCATCCTGGATTTAAATAGTAAACCATAATGTGCCAGTAGCAGTCAGATTTTAACACTGAATATAATAGCAATATGGCCCTGCTCTGTCAGAGCTGTTTTTATATTAAGAACGCTCAGTTCTTTGGAGGGGCGCGGATTACAATTAAAGCGTTCGCTGCCCATGATGAGTCCCCTTGAGTTTTGTTTCTCGTCGCACGCAACAATAGTGTGAATGAATCCGATGTCATCACTGTTTGTGCCTGTGTGCGCCCACGGAACTGTGCTGGGAAAAGCTGCTTAAACTTGTTCGCTGCCGATGTCCTGTGGAACATGATAATTGAAATATGGGGATGGCAGAAGCGGTACGGAAAATCTGACACTATCACAGCAAGGCTGCTCTTAAAATAGCTATCAGAGGCGGGGATGGAAGGGACATTCAGCTGAAGTAAAATGTTACAGATCCATTTGTGTGCTTTCTGAAGAACTAGAAATAGGACTTGTTATTACAGGCCAGCACGTTGTACAGCGAAATCCCTGCTGCCTTGACCAGTCTCTTCATATCCTTTGGTCAGTTGCCATTCTTGCACTTCTTCAAATTCCCGGTGCAAATTTTTCCGTGCCTTGAAGAAAATAATCCTCAAAAATGGTTTACTTTTCTTCCATAGGAAATAAAATTCCAGCACTCTGGAACTTTGGCCAAAGCTCGACACAAATTTTAAAGTGATAAAAATGTTAGAGGAAGCAAAGATTACTTTATGGCCCACGTACTCTATGGCCCATATGGCACCAATTCTGGTAATTTGCTCTGGTGCCAGTTGGCTGGAATGAAAACAGTGACCGTGGAGACCATGTAGCTTTGGTAAGTATTCCAACCAACATTACAGCGTTTAGGATTTAAAAAAGAAACAAAACAACAAACCAAAACCAAACAAGAAAACAGTTACTTCACTAGGATATGACTAATTGATAGAATTGATAATTTAGGAATAGTACAGAGTTTTGAGGCACGATGTAACTGGATCAGAAGGGAGAAATAATGTCGTGTGGTTTGGGCATTGGGCATCCTAGATCACTGGGAGAATGAATGGATGATATTGTAAGGTCTATGGGATGGGAGGTGTCTGGAAGCACCTATTGCCCTGCTGCAATAATGGTAACAGATGGATTCTTGGACCCCAGGACAGGGACATGAATTGATTTAGAAAAAAAATTGATTTAGAAAAAATTTGATTTAGAAAAACACACATAGACCCACTGTGTTGTCTTTTCCACAGAGATTTGCTCGATGAAGTGACGGGTCTGTAGCTAACACTTTCTGTAGTTTGTAGTTAGGCAGCTCGGCTCCTCAGCAGAAGCGTGGCTGGAAAAACCCAGCACAATCCATGCTGCATTGGAGGAAGAAGTCAGTGCAGATTCAGAAGACAAAACCAGGCACCTTAAGATATGGGACTCATATGATATGGGACTGCTCATGTGTTTGCCCTTCACTGAAAGAGAGAATGTAACCTAAACCCCACCAAAACAGACGGCCTTGAGGGGTAGTTTGGTTTTATCTGGGTTAAGCCACTTCACTGGAAAAAAAAAATAATAAAACGAGAGCTTTGGCAAAAGGATTTGTTTAAAAATCCAGCCTGTGGGAGATAGTGGAAGAGCTGCCCCACACAACGTGGACGTGACAACCATCCTGCTCTCACGCCTCTTCTCACACTGGGCTCTGGTGAGCTTTGGGGTGGCCTCCACAAGGTGCAATGCGGAGTCCATGGCGGTGGGAGAGGAAGGGAAAAGTTGGGTTTAACCTTCAGCTTTGCTCACTAATTCCTGCCATTTATGTTTGCCAGGCAGAGCGGTGGGAAGGAAACCTCCTGTGTGCATGTTAGTCAGGAGTAGGTTCAGTCAAGTCTCTGGTTTGGAAACAAGGCAGTGATGTTAAGTCGGTGTATCTCATGAAATAATTAAGTCCCAGTTGCTGTCATCCTTAGTCAGATATTGTGTAATGGTCCCACGTGCTGTGAAAGCACTCGCTGGAGTCAACAATGCTAAACACGATTTAATCTGATGAGTGTGGCAGGCAAAAGCCACTCCCTCGAAGTAATAAATCCGATGGCATTTAGCTACCTTTGCCTTGGCAAGAAGCCATCAAGGCTTCAGGCTTTCATGATGTAGGAGCTGCTTTTGAAGTTCTTCTGCCTTAGGAAGAGAGGGTCTGCAAATGAGGTGCAGTGAAATTCTGTGTTTATTGTATCTCATGATGGGCAGATTAAATGTATCCAGGCTGCAGAGCAACTGATCCTTCGTTTTTATCTGGATACCGCATCTGTGGATTTTGCTTTCTTCAGACCCGCTTTTGTCTTTCCACTGTCTGTAGTTTTTTTACCCTCGCTCGTTGCCCACCTGCAACTCCAACTCTGTTTCCGAAGGATGGTGGAAAGCTTAGATCTGCTGGGAGATGGTAAGGGAGTTTAAGTCTTTTCCCCCACGTAGTGCTATGTTGGCCCACCATGCCGTGCCATACTGGTGTTCAGATTGGGTTCCATTGGCTTCGGAGTGGCACAGATATGAAGCGAAGGAGTGTAGCTGTGCAGAGCTTTGGTGGTGCAGGGACAGGGCAACATCACCCTGCAGCAGTAGGAATGCAGCAATATTCCCGCTGTCCTTCACATTTGGTTAAGTGCCAGATGCGTGATGGGGCTTGTTGTCCTTTTCTGGATGGTCCCACTAAAAGAAAAGGCTGTATCCGATGCCTGGTCAATAATGCTCTGTGGGAGATCAAGATCTTTATAAACAGTTTGGGGTTGCAAACGTGCTGGAGCACATCTTCAGCAAACTTCTGCTGGGCGAAATCAAATGTTAAAAGCATGCAAGCAGCAAGGGCACCGAGCACTGTTGTGTGACTGTTTTCGGGTATGTGCTTGCCATAAGCCTGAGAGTCAGTGTGTAATTGCTATTCAGCACAGAAACTGGAAATGTACTTGGACTGCAAGCAGTCCCAGCTGGAGAGGAAACCATCTCTCATGACGTTCCCTTGGGTGAAAGGCAGGAAGGAGCGGGGCGCATCCAGTATGTCACTGTCACATCATCTTCCCGCCCGGCTACTGTAACCAAGAATCAGTTGCAGAATTTCAGTTAAAGAATTATTGACTGTGGCCTAAGCATTTTTTTTTTTTTGTTTTTTTTTCTTGAAGAAACATCATAGGTTGAACTGTTGGCATCAAAGGTTTAAACTTCTGTGTGGTGTTGGAAGTGCCTCCCAGTGGCCACTGATAGATTGGGTCCTCTGCTTATCGTTAGTAATGACACAAGTATTTTTTTCCCTGATAAAGAGACCTCAATTTCAGACGCATCATCTCCACAGTAATTGGCGATAAATCATCTCCCCAGTAGCTGGATTTCCCTGACATGCAAAATGTTGTATTTTCACTCTCAAGTTGTTTTGTTTCAGTCAACTTGATTGAAATAGCTTTTTTTTTTTAGTACTAAAAGCAAAAAAAAAAAAAAAAAAATTTTTTTTTTTTTAGGAATGTTTTATGAAAAGTCAAACATTCAGATGAGAAAGCTCAGAATTAAGGATGCACATGAGCTTTCAGGTCAACCCCTTGCTTGCCTGGTCTGGTCTGTGATAAATTATCACTTCTTGCCTCCTCCACTCGCTCTCACGTCCTTCTGTGGGGATTTACACAGTATTTCTTTTTGCTCCCCACGCTCAGTGTGTGGCCTTGAAAACTGACTTTTTTACTGACTATCCCAAACGCTGCAGTGAATAAAACTTCACTAACCCGTTGCATTTCTCTAGTGCTTTCAATACTATTTCTAAAGCTTTTATAGGTATAAATGAACTTACTTTCATGTAACGCTTTTCAGAGTAGGAGGTGACACTGCTGTTTTACGTCAGGGGAACTGAAGCCCAGAGAGGTCAAGTCTAAAATTGTAGGAAATGTCACCCAGTCTGGGGTTTATAGACTGAAATGTAGAGATTTTTTTTTTGTTTTTTTTTTTTTTTCTTCTTTTTCTTTCTTTTTTTTTTTTTTGTTTAATAAGGCATCTTAGCTTTTAAAACACAGCTATAATTGATCTCAGCTGCAGCTGATGGCACTCAGCAAGTCCTGCCAAGCTGACTGCAAGCGCCCAAGCCCAGGCAGCTGGAAGCCAGGAGTGGTCCCGTGTGAGATGAGCCCTGGCCAAATACTGCGGAGGAGTTCTGGGTCAGAGGAGGAGCGGATTTCCGCTCTCAGGGGCGGCACTTCAGGGCTGAGCTGTGAGATAACCATTTTTCCTTCTCTTGTCCTCATCGTTCAGTATGCCCTGCGGTTTGGCACGATGTGGGCAAAAAAGTTTTGTCCCATTTATTTACAGTTGGGAACTATTGATTTTGGGGGGTTGTTTTTAAAGAAGTACAGGGTTTTTCTTTGTTATCTTCAAATGCTTTGGTTTTTCAAGTTAAGGGATTTGTAAATGTAGGTGCAAAACATTTCTGATTTTCTCTCTTCTTGCCAGACAAATGAAATGACATTTACTCACTGTATTACATGCTGGAGTAAAAACAAGTTTGGGACTACCAGTCTATTCGTTGTCTCCATAAAATTAATCAATAAAAGTTGTTCCAGATAGGCCAATTTCTTTCAGTTTCCCAGGAGATTTCCTGTTCTTTCCTCCACGCTGCCTGACGTGAGCCGCACTGAAAATCAAATACAGACCCCACAGCAATGGGGAAGCTGCAGTCACAGGGGTACAGCAACAATTAAAACCAGACTCACCGCGGAAGGCGAAGGAGACAAACACAGCCACGGAGTCAAGCAACGCTCTCTGCAGACCAGAAAAATCACTTAAGGAAAACCTTTAGGCTGTATTTCTCAAAGGCTTTTTTGAAAGACGGGGGTCCCTTACTTTTGAATGCGATCATCGAAACTCGTTTGAGGGGTTTAGGTGAAGATCGTGATCCTGCACAAAACCTTTTCCCTCGGTAGGTGAAGTTAGTGGGAGTAGGGCTGGGAGGGTCTCTGAACATTGCTTACCCATGTCTCATAATTTAAATGATAATAGATGTCCTGGGCAAATCTAGTAAATCAAGTATGGACCGGCCTGCGCACACACGGGGGGCAGGAGTGCATGGGTATGCGCATACGTTTGCCATTATTGATTATTGGTTTTGGTCTTTGTCTCATGATTTAGCAATATCTGAATGCAGCAAAAACGTGGATGAAAATCACTATCACGGGAGCGAAGTTGTGCTGCAATTTAAAAATCTTTGTTTGCAGCCAAAATCCTGGAGCATCGTTCTCCCAGACGGGAGCGGGGAGGGACAAGTGGTAATTAATCATCGAGGGACAAAACTGTGTGGAGTCCTTGCTTGTGCTTGGCCTTGACCCACTGATTCTCCAAGTGAAGAGTCGGCTCCCTGCATGGCACGGTTACAATATCTAGGATTCTTTTGGAATAAAGGAGCACAGTTTATTTTAGATTTTTAAAGCTCTCCAAATTTTTTTTTTTTTTTTAATTGGCAGTAAAACGGTATGGCACTTAAAATGCAAACTATAACAATAAACGGGGCTTTGCTCTATATTTACGGCTTGGGAATGAAGATTGCATGGAGACGGTAACTTTTAATTTTGCCTTAAACCCAGCTTCGTTCTGCAGCGAGCGAGGCGCTGAGCTCGTCTTGATGGCGGTTTGGCGAGTCTCGCGTTGGGGGGAGGAATGAATCAATTACTGTGGGCGCCTTGCAGCGGGACGTCCCCCGCGAAATAACCTAAACCTGTCAAATCGTGACAGCTTTGCCCTACCTGCACAAATAGCACCATTTTGAGAAATCAAGGACTGCTGGTATTGCTGTAATAGATCTAAAAGCACATACTGATGTGATCCGCCGTTTCGGGCGAGATGACATTTGAAGCTGCTCCTACGCTGCGTGTTTCTGCTGCCTCAGCTCATCCTCTAAGAAATGTGGATCATATTTTTTGAAAGAGTTCAGCATTGAACAAATCTCCATCTTGTCTAGCTCGGGTACTTCAATCCTAATACACGAAAACCTGATTAAAAAAATCCTCCCACTCTTTAAAAGCCACAACAAGCCTAAGGAACTGCCTGGAGAACATCCTTGAGCCTCTCAAACATATATGGCGTCCACAAACTATTACAGCATGTACCGGAGCACCCCTCATCTTCCAGAGTCCTAGGGAGGTTTCCAGAGCACTCAGCCTTATCCTTTGTGTTTAGATAGAGCCTGGCAAATGTGGAGGTTTTTTCAGCATTTTGGCCAAAATAAAAACCAAAGGAAAAAACCCCCTCAATTTGGATCAAAGCAAGGTGGCTATTACTGTTATTTTTTAGCGTTCAATGAATGGAGTAGTGGTGGCCAGGCTCAGAAAAACATTGCTTTGGTTAAGTTGAAACAATTTTTTCAATGCAAATTAAAATATTCGAATTGGGTAGGGACTCGATTTAGTTTTGTTTAAGCATTAAAAAAAAAAAAAAAAGAGCCGTTTTAAAATGAAAAATGCCACTTCAAAATGAAAAGCTGAAAAATCTAATGGTCAAGTTTTTTTTTGAAATTCACTTTTTCCCTGATTGAATTTATTTCTCATTTTGACAAGATTTTGTGAGCAGTTTTCGCTAACTGTACTAAATTACTCTTTGGGGATGAGTTCACTTTTTGCTGATGTTGTCTTCCCACCTTTGCCTTAAAGACTGCTGGTAGAGCCCATGGGAGATGGGTAGACGTTGCTGCTACTGTCTCGTTAAGAAACAGACCACAGAACCTTTAAAGTCTGGTTGCTTTTAAAATCTTATCCAAAAGATGAGTGACAGAGCTGCATTTCCAGTCACAAAAACCCATACATTGGTCAGCTTTAAGAGGACATCTCCAAGAAAATGAGATTTAAAGATCTGTGAAGCATCTTTCCTAAACTGTCTATTCATGTTATTTCTTTTTTGTGGTTTGAGCACGGCTACGAATCTAAGTAAACAGCATCTAGCTGTCGCTCTGTTTTAAATATAGTGCAACACAAAGAGAAGTTTAATTTCTCCTTAAGGTCTCTTGAGATTTAACACTGTATTTTCAAAACGTCAGTGATTGCCTTGACACTGTGCCAGTAGCCAGCGTTTTTAAAGGGGAATTCGCTTGCTTCGAAAAAATGCAGCCGACCTTGATACCTCCGCGGTTTCAGTAGGGAAGGATGGTCAGAGGCTGAAGTGATGGCTGACATAGGAAGGAAAGGCAGTCCATAAAGCTAAAATTTCACATTTTCTAGCATTCTGATAGAAGTAAAGACGCAATGTTGGAGTGAATGGTCTACGAAGAGCAGGTAAAGCGTTGAGTGTGACTGAGTTGTAAAGGAATACAAACCCAGCCATTGCGGTTGACCTTTCTGAATCAGAACAGCATCGAGAGGCTCAACAAGGCTGTGCTTCTACCACACTGCGTGTTGCACGTGGTGCGGGATGAGAGACTTTCCCCTGAAGATCTCACACGGTCAGCTAAAGGGTGGGACTGACGCAGTATTTGTCTTTCCATTCGACAAGGAGCTTTACCACAAAGGGTAAAACAACATGGGGCAGAGTTGCAAAACGACCAGATTTGTTGAGATTCACTTCATTGCTTTGTTGCCATAAGGTAATCCATCTTCCTCTTTGACTTACGCTGTGCGTTTAATCAGGTGCTGAGGGAATATCTCACTTTGAAAATCCAAACTAATAATGGACATAAAAATCGTGGTAAATGATAAGATGCAATAAGACAAGTCATATCTTCCCTAATGACAGTATAATGAACTGAATTTAAAATGAAATCCTATCATGAACAGTCACGGCCCATTAGACAATGAAATTTCTTGTTAAACTGACTTTTTAAAAGCACTTTGCAAAAAAGTGAAAATGAAACAAAATTACACAATACTGTTGGAAGCCGCTTGCAGCCAGATCCTTGTAATCTTTCGGGGTAAAAACTAACCAGCTTCAGCAAGTATTTCGCTTGAGCAAGGACATAACCTCTAAAAATGTCTACTGTGAATTACGTGTCATAGAAATAATTTCAGCAAGATTTAACAGCTAATATCACCATTTATTGTCTACAATAGTGTACCCATCAAGAACAGATGGAAAAAGAAATAAAAAGAGAGGGAGGATTTCTTTGCTTTTGGTGATTGCTGCTTTACATGGATCACGTAGAACGGGAAGAGCCACGAGCTCCCCAGATGTTACGCACTACATGTTTTGAAGAAAACATTTCAGGAACAGCAAGCGGGGAGATCTCCCAAAGACGACGAAAAGGAGGTGCAGGGAATGGAAATGACTGGGGAGGTGCTTGTTTTTGTTGGTAAGTGTTCCACAATAACCCTTTTATAGATCCCAGTACTGTTGTCATTGTCATCTTCAAAGCAAATTAAACACAGCTTTCTCATCAGCAATGATTGTTGCAAACTGGACTTGGCATGAAAATTTAAATCGTAAAAAAATAATAACTGTAAAGCTCCAGTTCTCACGGAGGACCAGCAGCGTGTAGATTCCTATTGCTCAATCCCTTTGGAATCATCCAGCTGAAGGTGCTTTGAAAACGGGGCCACAAACTCCTAAGTTCCCCAAAGCATTTTGTAAAAATCTACCCTTCGTACTTCCTTTATTTACAATCTGAACATTCCATATTATTTTGACCTCTTCTATACCAGTTATTAACAGCATTTTAGCCATGAGAGAAATAGATGTCAATGTTCAAACCTTTAACAAAGTTTCTTTTGCTTCTTTTGAAGAAAAAAGTGCACTGCAAGTGCAAGATTATTGTTCCAGTAGTATTTACAAAATAACAGATATACAAAGGAAGTGTATTACATTATTGTAGGAATGTGGGGGGTTTTGGGTTTTTTTTGTTGGGTTTCTTTTTTTTTTTTGGTGTTTTTGAGAAGGAGCATCTGTTCTATAGTCATTTCTATGCTTGGGTAATTCATCTAATGATTACATGGATGTTGGCCGGAAGACAGCACAGTACATTGTAGAGGAAGCTGTAAAGAGGCTCATAAACACAGGCTTGTGTGGTTTCAAAGGAGGCAAAAAGAAGAAAATATACTGTTTTGAATGATACACAATGCTGGATATCATCAGTCTGTGTTTTTGAAAGAGCTGCACGTTTAGTTACTGTCATTTGTTCCCAGTGGGAGCTCTCACACCAACTTCTTTTGAAATCTAACCCTTAGAGATTATTTTGATCCAT
The DNA here is from genome assembly GCA_008658365.1 of Alca torda. Classification (NCBI taxonomy): domain Eukaryota; kingdom Metazoa; phylum Chordata; class Aves; order Charadriiformes; family Alcidae; genus Alca; species Alca torda. The sequence continues at coordinate 3,021,628 of CM018081.1, forward strand.
CCTTGAGTGTGAACATAAAAGATAAAGTAAATTGTTTCATCAATAGCAGTTTATAATTTTAGTCCAAAGATGTCTAGGGCACTTGCATACAGGGAGTAGCTCTGAATAGAAGGTAATTGTGTATCTTATTCAATGTACGTATCTGGCATATGCTGTTGAGAAATGGTATTTGGGGAAGGAAAAGTGAAATGGAGAGCAGGCTGCCTGGAAGACCTGTGATTTTAAGGAACTGGTTAAATTTTAACTTGGTTCATTTAGACCAAGATAAAATGGGACAGATAAGTTTATTCTCATTTTAATGTGATGAAAATAGACCTTGATTCAGGTGATACTTTCCATGCTAATCTGCTGCCTTTACTTTTGTTGTTCTGGTTTACAGCAAAGGAAAGAGAATTGGGGCTATGGAGTTTGTGTCAGCCGGTAAGATGAGCTTGTAGCCAAAAATTATTTTGCTGGTCAACCAAAGTATTTGCCAATAAATTATCGAATGCCCAGTTCTTTTGACCCTGAAACTAGTTATTCAGCCACTGTCTCAAGGGCTATGGAGCGATGAAAGAACAAGTTGTCCTTTCATTTTTCTGTCGCATATGGTTAAGCAAAAAAGAGCTGGTTTCCACCTTCAGCAGATCATAGGCGATAACAAGCTGGTCCTGCAGTAAAGCTCCGCAGTAGCGCTAAGGATGCAGTACCAATGTCATAAGAAAAACACACTAAACATGTTAAAGAAAAGCAAGGTCTGCTTTGGCAGGGGTCCTAGAAGCAGTGAGCCGAGCTAGATCAGCCTTGGCTAAAAGACCAAATGGAGTCAGCAATATTTGGAATAAATAAAACTCCCCTAGTTACAGCCTTGGAGCTTTTAATACTCTGCCCATCCTTTGAGTATCTTCCTGCTCACAGGATGAATTTCATGGAGAAACACTAAGCTTTTAAAACAAAGGACAAAAAGGCAAATAAAAGCCTTTTAACCTGGTGAAATTTTAGTCGCATATTATGGGTTAAGAGGAGGGAAACGAAGGAAGGAACCACACTAGCATTCCCGAATGGCAACGTTGCACATGAAAGGAAAATAAGTCACAATTAAGAGGCAGTCTTGTATTTCTACAAGTAGTCCCTTGTATATCATTAAGCATAAGGGGCTGAAGCTCAGACTAGCATCCTTCCAACAAGCTATTTGGCTCGGTTGAATCCCAGAGCCACTTCAGCGTGCTTCGTTCATTAAACATAAACCAGAAATAAAAGTGTGTGCGTATATGCACGCTTTGGACTAATGCGTTAATGACTGCAGAGCACTACTGAAGGAAGCAGGCGAAAAAATCTCTCGCAATAACATACCAGGTAACGCAGGACAATAATTTCAAAGCCGCTCCTTGGAAGTTTCCATCACTCAGACGTAGCCATTGGTGATGCGTAAGGGAACTCCAGATCGCCAGGATGACGTTAGAGATTTTATTCTCTAACAAGCCCTGGCAGAGGGTGAAGAGGTAAAGATGGTTAGCGGGGAGAGATGACTTTTTCTCAGGGATGTGTGAATCGGTCGTCAAGACTGGCAGGGCATGGAGAGGAGAGGCACGAGCGTCTGATTGCGCTGGGCGGAACGGGAGCGGGGAAGAGGTGTTCACAGAAGAGAAATTGGAAAATTTCTTTTGATAGCCTGAATTGAGTAGAAACTTGATTGAGGAGGAATGACAGCTGGGTTTGTGAGAGGGCATTTTGGAAGTAATGGGTTTTGTGTGTAGAGCTAAATAACTGGTAATGTTTTGTATCCGAAAGCGTGCACAGTCAGCTTTGGAAATGGAGAAGAAATGTCAATGAAGTCAGAACTACTGTTCTGGCTGCAGTAGCTGCAAGGGTGACACGGGGTCCCGTAAGTGGGGTAAGTGAAGAAGGAATTAGCAGGCCAGCCGGAAATGATTTAGGCAGCTGCCTCATCCCTTCCCCTGCAGTAAGTCGTGCAGGGAGTATTGCTTCCCTTATTTCCAACCATAGAAATCTCAGTAGGCAGCAGAATTTTGGCGAAGAAAAGATGACGGCTCAGGGAATGGAGTTCATAACAGAAGCAATGAAGCAACTGTATCTTAAGCACGTATTGGTGCTCCCATAATATATATCTACTATTTCATTTTGTCTGCATTAGTCAAAAATAGTGTCTCCTAAATTTATTTTTAAGCTAGTTCCTGAAAGAAACAATACATATGTGATTGCTGGGTCTTTTTCTCCTCCAGTTACCACCTGGCAACTTTTGAAACAGAGGTAGAAAGTAAATTATAGTCCCACAACCTAATTGTAAAAATTGGCATTGGATTGAGAAGGAGAGATCCAGCTTAGTCCCCGAGGAAAAGGCAGGCACAACTCCGGCACCGTACACGTGCTCCGTGGGAGTTTGCTGGGAAGTGTGTTTGTCTCCAGACTCCTTCTAGCACAGATTGCGTCTTACCTGCAGAGCTCACAGCGCGGGGCAGAGCATGAGTGAAGGGGAAGGAGGGAGGAGGAATGGTGTTGCTGCTAACAGGGAGCATGGGGATCAGAGGAGAAAAGACACAAATCTGTGGGGAACCAAGTTTATGGGGTTCTGCTGCTCGGGGAATACCGACTCGTGGGATAACACCCCAGAGTAAACCTCTGGCTATTTGTTTCTCCTATGGAGTGGGTGAAAATAGAGTGGACTCCTTTGGGTTTCACCAGAGCCCAGCACAGTGCTACTGATCCAACTCTGCACGTGCACCAAAGTTTTTCAAGTTAATACTCCGTAGCCAAAATGATCAAAGCTGAGGGCCTTGAGGTAGCCTCAATTTAAGCCTTAACTCCTGTTTTGGCACACAGTGAACTGATTTTTTGGGGGTGTGAACATCCAGTTTCCACCCAAGCCAGTGGAGATGATCAGCGTGTTTGAAACGTGGGTCCTATTTGTATTGAAACATGGTTTTGGTGGTCTAACCTGATGGCAACAGAGATTAAAAAAATGCATGTTGTGGTTTAACCGCAGCCAGCAACTAGGGTCACAGAGCTGCTCACTCAGTTCTCCCCCACCCCAGTGGGATGGGGAGAAGAATCACAAAGATTAAGGAAAACTCATAGGTAGAGATAAAGACAGTTTAACACGCATCTCCTCCCCACTTTTTGTGCAGCCCCAGCCTATTCACTGGTGGGGTGAGGAGCAGAAAAGGCCTTGACTGCTCAGCAACAACCAAAACCACCAGTGTGCCATCAACACCGTTCTCATCCCAAACCCAAAACATAGCAGCACACCAGCTGCCAGCGAGAAAGTCAACTCCATCCCAGCCGAAACCATGACAATGCGCTGTGTGTGCTTCCCTTCAGGCCTCACGCTGGTATTTCTCATTTCCCATAGCTGTGTCCTGCCATGGCGCTGAACAATGCTTCCTATTTCAGCTTTTGCTCCAGAGCTGAATCAGGGCTGAACCTGCAGAGGTATGAGGTGACAAGCATGGAGATCCTCTTGCCCTTTGCACCGTTAACGTTCGCCAGGTCCTGCCACAAAAACCCATCCCTGCCTTTGTGTTCCCAGCAAGTTGCAGGAGAAGCATGAAATTCTGTTTCATCAAGACGCAGTGTCCGGTACGTCTCCGGCCCCATGACCGAGCGCCTGCCTCTTTCATTACCCTTTGATGTGTGTCCAGCAAGAGCTGCCACAAGGCAACCTTGGCGTGTTCCGTCAGCGGGGAGGGGACGTCCGCAAGGAGGGTAAGACAAGAGAGAACAGTTGGATACCAGCACAAGGAAACAAACAGAAAACCAGCACATCACAAATAGGGATCGCAATACATTCCCTGTTTATACTGGTTTCCTGGCTGTTGTGCTTCTCTTAGAGCTTTTAGAAAATATAGAATTTTTAAAAGCACGAGTGGCAAGTGTTTCATCCAGTTCCTACTAACCTGTCCTTTTGGTCTGGTCTAACGTGGTTTTCTGTAGCGTTTATCTGCCAGCATGCCTCTCTGTCTAGTTTTGAACTGCTATAAATTAAATTTTACGTAGTTCCTTTGCAAGACTATTTCATAGTCTCATCTCTAAGACAGAAACCCTTCCCTTTTTGCCATCTACCTACCTAAATTTGACCAAAATACTTTTTTTTTAAGTTTTTCCTGTTACTCTGTGTTTCTATTAAGTTTTACATTTAATTAATTCTCTCAGCACTAAAAAATTTCCCCTGCTGGGGAAAAATGTCATTTTTTTCTCTTAATCGTTCCTTATACGTATACTTCATTTCCATGAAAATGCACATACGTTTTATGGAAAAGGGCTATTTCTTTTGCTAGAACTTATGGAGAAAGGTAAGTGTCTCACATAAGCCCTTTCCTGGTGATTCCGAAGTGGATTTTTAACATCAGGATGGAGGTAGATTCCTAATAAAAAAAAATCCCTCCATCCTCAGCCTGCAAATGGTTAGGAACTAAAATGTTTACATGCCTGTTGTTGCCATCACTTATGCAATCTAATTCTACAGTGCTGGGACCACCACTCTATAAATTTCAATTATACTATTAGCAATAGCTCTTCAGTGCAGTAATTGGTACACTCACTTTATCTAATGGAATATTTTTCCTCTAATTGACTTCAAATTTATCATATAAATGTCAAAGCCAAATTTTCCTATAATAACCTATTATCTCTGCTGTTCTAGCTCACTGCACTCACGAGAAACAGAGCAATAATAATCTTTTGGGATAATGAAGGACAGCAGCTTAATTCACAAAGTGCTGAAAAGCATGACAGCTGCTTTTTACCTGTCAAAATCAGAAACTTTTAATGTATTCATTTAATTAGACTACAGGTCCCATTCACGTGATATTTTTCCTCTCCTATAATATAAGGACGAATCCAGCTTTTGCTGGAAAATGAGAATATCTAGTGTTTGGATGATGGACTTCCTATGAACGTGTTTTTAGACAAGTATTCCCATTATCAGAGGCTTTCAACTTTCTCTCCTTACTCTATACAGCGTAATCAATTGTAGCACAAGAAATAGGCTATTATACCATGACACGGAAGTGGCAAAGACACAGAGAAAGAGGCTTTTTAATGTGTAAATGAATTTTTGAGAATAAATATGTGTGGAAAAAATGATGCAAATACACTCATCAATCCCATAGATTTTACGTAGGACCCGCTAAGACTGAATTACCATATCAAGTTCCAGAATAGAGATTTATAGTTAATTAATTCTGGAAGTCTAGGCTGCTGTATAGAAAGCCATAATAGTGAATTTGAGATGGGTAATAGAATGGTAAAGATGGAGTTGTATCTTTTTAAATTTCTTATCTGTTTGAAGACTTTTGAGGACGTTTTCTGTAAGATATGTGGCTTTGGTGCTTCTCCTCGTTCCATCATAAGGCAGAAGTACAGGACCAGGGGCTGGGTCACAACCTCACGAGGCCAAAGAGTTGTCGCAGCAGCTGTTTATGGGAATACCGTGCTTCTGTCACCACAGATAACCAGTATTATTCTCCATCATTGAAAAGCAGTCACCATTGATGAGTTTTCCGACCTCTCCTCCCTCGAAAGGAGGCACCTGCAGAGAGTAATTCCCCCCACTCTTCCTTCATATTGTCCTCTTGTCTGCCTGAACAATACCGGGATGAAAATCTTTCTGGATTCATTCTTGGAAATGAAAAGGTAAGATGCAAACTCTCCCTCCTGAGAAATACAATTACACCACAATTATAAACCTTTTCATTTTGCATGCGTCAGGCAACATAGACGGAAACTGATTTAAGTTCAGGTAAGAAGGTAAATTTTAATGCTGAGATTTTATGTGACATCTTCTCAACTTGCTCCTTAGAGAGGTAATTAAGATTTTTTGTTTGTGAATTTTTTTGGACAGAAGTATCATATATGAACAGAGTAGCAGGATTCAGCACGCTTGCAGACATGAGCTACACATGGAAAGTAGTCCTGAAATGTTACTTGGACAAAATTTCCAGGAAGAAAAGGAAAGGGGACAATCGTGGGAACTGGTAAGCTGTGGTACCCTTCTGTATATGCCATATGGCAAACCTTTACATGGCTTTATGTGAAGAGTAGGAGTTCAATCTCCATAAATTGAGCTTATCGGCTAAAAATATTTTCTGCTTCTTCAGCTAACGAAAATGTGCTAGGTGAAAGCAGTGAATGTTATTTAAATTTTTATGTGGAACAGTAGAAGGAGGTAAAGGTTCCTGGAGTGGGCTGGAAGCATGTAAAGATCCATCCTGCAGGTGCAATCTTGAACATACAAAGGCAATACCTAAAAAATGAGGGATTTAAAAAAAAAAAAATAATTTAAGTGTAGCCCTGTTCTACACAAGTGTCTTCCTGGCAGATTACGCCATTCCTTCCCAGTGTGAGGAAAATGATTTACCCAGAAAATACGAAGATAAAACCTGTCATTAGCTTGAGAGTTATAATTGCCTCAGATCCACCTCATTGTTCACTGCTATTCTGTTTTTAAAAGCTGGTCTAACAAGGAGCACTTTACAAGAAAAACATGTACCTGAGTATATCAAACCAGCAAAGCCCTCCTGGCACAGATACAACACACCCTGGTAAAACACTTCCTTCAGACTTTGAATAAAATAAGGCACACGTGTTTAATTGCAGTTTTGCTACTACCCTGGTATCTCCATGGGCAGCAGGGGTGGCACTGCCTCACCAGTGTAGTCTAACGGGAGTTTTAATAGGGACAGAACGTCACAGTGACCTTTTTGACAGTATAGGGCCAAGCGTGGAGTCTGTATGGGATAATTGCTGACCGATGAACATTGTCTAGGATTTGCACTTAGAGGTACTTGTAGAGCTATCTTGTAGTCTCTTTTCCTCAAGTTTTAACATAGTGATTCATTTAGTGACTTGGATCTTTCAATGCATATGGATACTAGAAGTGCTTCTTTCTTTGTTTCGAAGTCTGTACCTAAATAGCTCTCCCCAAACTTCACTTCACCGTCCGATCTTGGCAGAAAATCTAAAGAAGGTGCAGAGGCACCATAACTCTGCTGAAGGCTTTGATGGGAGTGACAGGCCACCAGATAGATGGCTTTCTCACTCCTTTGGCGTGTGGGTGCCTGAAAATATCTGTATCTCCAGTGTTTCAAGAACCCCGACAGAAACTGTACCCTGACGCATGAGCCTGTCCTGAAATATGACAATTCAGGAATACTCAGTCTCTCCCAGTATACTGAGAGATCTTTATACATTGATTAACTTAATATACATTGATATCTTGGACCAATAGTTTGTAACCTTTGGAGAGTTCACATTTCATTTAATCCCATGAAGCCTTTGTATCGATTGGAACCAAAGGGACAATAAAAGTCTGAAGTAATGTTCATGTGAAAGTGGGTGCATCAGGAAGAGCATGGCCAGCAGGTTGAGGGAGGTCATCCTCCCCCTCTACTCTGCCTTGGTGAGGCCACACCTGGAGTACTGTGTCCAGTTCAGGGTTCCCTGGTTCAAGAGGACAGGGAACTGCTGGAAAGGGTGCAGCAGAGAGCTACAAAGATGATTAGGGGACTGGAACACCTCTCTTAGGAAGCAAGGCTGAGGGATTTGGGTCTCTTCAGTCTGGAAAAAAGACGGCTGAGGGGGGATCTTATCAACACTTGTAGATGTCAGGAGGATGGGGCCAGGCTCTTTTCGGTGGTGCCTGGGGACAGGACAAGAGGCAATGGGCACAAACTTGAGCATAGGAAGTTCCACCTAAACATGAGGAGGAACTTCTTTACTCTGAGGGTGGCAGAGCCCTGGCACAGGCTGCCCAGAGAGGTGGTGGAGTCTCCAACTCTGGAGACATTCCAACCCCGCCTGGACGCGTTCCTGTGCCACCTGCTCTGGGTGACCCTGCTCTGGCAGGGGGTTGGATGGGATGATCTCCAGAGGTTCCTTCCAACCCTATGGTTCTATGTGCTGACAAGTGACTAACCAAGTCTTTTCTTTGGCAAAACCTGTTAGAAGCAGATGGTTTCGCTTTATCGAATGGGTTGCACTGCATAACATATATCTTAAACAATTTGGGGTTTGCCTTTTATATTTTTTACTTCCAAAAGTGAATATTTATATCCTAAGGAGGCGCAATTAGTTTTTAATATTCATTCTTCTCAAAAGAAAGTCCCAAATTAAATGGCCCAAATAGCTTAGGTAATTATGCACGAAAATAAAGGTAGGTTAAGCCCCAAGAGATCAAAGACTTATTGAGCCAGTTTCAAACATTTTCAGGAGCTAGATTTTCCCATATCCCCATTATTTTATGGCATAATGCGAGTACTGTCACTCTAATGATAGGTGACTGTAATATATCTGCTGAATGTTGGCTGAAGAAACACATTAGACAATTTTAGGACAAATGTTCATCAACCCAATTTCTAAGTATTATAAAAACCAAACTGAAGTGCACATTCATTTTTAGAATGGTAATGTTGCTAATACTTTTCAAAGCGCTTGAAAATATAGAAAGACCACATTCAACGCACTCAATGTCTAAATGTCTAAAAGTTCAGAGGTTTTATTCAATTTGGATTTGCCCAATATATTAGATTGTGAATGGAAAGTCTGTATGATCTTTTGAGGTCTCCTCCTTCACTTGACCTTTTCAAAGTCTTGGCTCTCTTGCAATTTCATTGTTTCATTATTATTTTTTTTTTTTACACAACCAAAAAGACAGGGGTGGGAGCTTTCCTAAAAAACTTCTCTAGCAATATAAATGATTGGTGGAATTGTTAAGGAGCTGGTGATCGGGAGAAGAATTTTAGGCATGAGAAATGAAAAAAAAAAGTTACAGCAGGAGAGGATAGGTGCAGAAGATCAAAAACTTTAGAGGGAAAAAAAATAATAGAAAAAGAAACACAAAAAAGCGAGGAGTGAGGCATTCCTATGAATATGGTTTCTAGCTTCTCCCATTAATCTCTGTGGTTGTTTATCAACCCCTACCAAAGTCGATTTGACAAGTGCAGAAAATTTTCTTAGATATAAAGTGAGAAATTTAATTTGTTGAGAATTTAACTACAGTAAAAAGACTGTGCAAAACCTTGAAAAAGTATAGCGTGGGTGTACAGGATGAATGCATATAGTCCTTTACGGGTTGTGACAAGCATACCCGAGCTAATGTGAAATTTGTCTCTGAGGAAGGTATCCTGTCCCCCCTGTGTCCTCCCTCTTACCATTGAACAGTTAGATAGTTATGACAAGGTCCCATTGTCATTATTGACATGTCCCATTATCGCTCATTATGAGTGACGTAAAAACCATGGCCTTTTGGTCATATGTTGATTTTTACTGTTTCCTTTTGGATTCCAACCAAAATATAATAGTTTGAGCATAACTCTATATGAAGTATAGAAAGTATCCGTGTATTTATCTTTCAAGGAACAGAAATAGTGTTGCCTAGTAGTAGCCTTGCATTTCTCAAGATCCAAGCATGCGACACAGCCCCAGAATAATTCAACCTCACGCTAAGAGCAATGTATTTATGACAGAATGAATCAGGGCTTGACTGATCTTCCAAATTCTTACATTCTTACAAATAGGTATGTTTCAGTACAAGGTCTGCTCATAGCTAAGGATATGCTATACTGCAGTTTGCTGTAGGTTTTTACCTATTCACATGCCTGTAGCTTCGGATACATCAAGACTAAAATGGAAATTGTATTCCTAAATCCCTCATGCAGCGTTGGAAATATCAGTTGTCTTTTATTCTTACCTTGCCAGAGGGCCCAGTGGCTCCCATCAGCAGAAAAATGACGGTTCCTCAATTGGTATGGGTTGAAAAGACGATTTGAATTGACATCTACTTTCTTCAAAGATTCAACTCTGTGAAATAATTTTCTCTTTATGGAAAAAATTCCTGTCTCAAACAAGATAGAAATGAGAACCCCAACTTCCTGCATTAAAAAAAAAAAAAACAAAAACCCAAACCCAACCAAAACTCAAAAAAACACCCCCCCCAACTCTCTAGAGAGTAAATTAGACATGGTGCAGCTGAGCCATTATGATTTTAGATAAACTTGTTGTTAATGGTACAGTAAAGGGCATCACTACGGCTAAGTGTAAAACTTTAGCAGCCTTTTCAGAATTACTTCAGCCTATTATTGCTGAATATCTGCCTGTGCAAGTACTGCAATGAGTATCTAATATATAGTCACCAAATATTATACATTTATCTTTTCATGTCAGCAAGTTTCTCCAGACTGAAGAGAGTATTTTGTACTTCAATAAGCCACATACACATATGGGAGAGAACGAAAAATTTTCCATTTCTATGCACTGAAGAGGCTGAATTAAGCCTCAGCGATTGAAAAAGGAATCCATTAACCCGTTTCCTCTCATTCTGGTTCTGTCTGAGTTACTAAATGGAAAATACAGTTTTCGAAAGGATGGCTTACACATATCTCTTTATTGCAGACCTTTATGAAGAGTGAAATAGGGAAATGTTTCTCCAGGAAGCTGTGCCAGGTAAGTGTTTTGACTGGCTCCTTTTTATAGTGCTGAAATGAAGCTAGATCAGAAAAGAATTTCAGTTTCCCAAGGAAAAATTATAAATATACTCGGTCAGATGCCCAAGGACTATGTATTACACATACATAATTATTATCTGATTTATGAAAATGTGCATTAGTAGAGCTTTCTGAAGAGTATTAGGCACTTGGGATTATTTAGTAAATGTTACCAACTTTTGGGAGAGGGGCGTGTGTGTGAAAGGGGTGTGTGATCCTGACACATCCTGCAACTGTCAGAAAAGGCCTTTAACCACTGCCTGCTATCGTCCATCTTCACGCATAGACGTTTCAACAGCCTGGTTTGCCATCAGCAGTGCTCAATCAGATTCTCTGGTTCACTGGACGTTGGCAGTGCTGGCCTGGCGTCCCTGTTCCTGGTACGGACCACTCCTGAATAGTTTTGGTTCCAGATGTTGCCACTTTGATCACCTTGTGGCCTCTTAATATTTTGGTGACACATTCAATACACGCTGAAGACCCTGGCGTGCACTGATAAGGAAAAGGTTGTCCTCTCCTCCTCCCCCATTCTCCTTCCTCTCTCGGGTCCGGTACTCTGCAATCTTGTGCCTATGAATACGTTTATGTATATAAGTATTTTTCTTTAGCAGTGTGAAGAAAATATACTCTTGTGTAAGTATTTGCCAGATTGAGCCTTAAGTCTGCAGCGTAGTGTTTCCCTGTGCTGTTGAATATTTATTGTGCTTTACCCCAGAGATGGCTGTATTTCAGTGAAGAGCTGAGTTGATATATCAAGGCGACGAGCCTTGCCAGAATTTCGCTCTGCGTGTAGTCCCACTGAATGTCACGGGGCCGTAACGGAGCTAAACATGCTCACTGGTGTAAGTATCGACAGGATCAACTCCTGCTTCTACAAATGTTCAAGGAAGGAAAGAGTAGTATTGATTTGTAGAAAGAGATGCTGAAGGAAAAAAAAAAAAAAAAAACAAAAACAAACCGCAAAGTATATAATACTTGTAAAAATTACTTTCCAACTGAATGCTACAGTAGTGCCTGAAAATTTTTTTTGAAACCGAAATAGCGTTTACTACCAAGTGCAGCGATGAGCAGTAAGAGGCCTTGCTCAGGAGGTGTGCCAGCACCATGAAAATAACATTGGCACCGGACCATTTCTTTATCTGCGATATTCATCATGGAGCAATACTCAGGATCTGGATTGTGAGTTCATGCTGTGAAATACAATGACTGTAATATCTAGAAAACGAGACCGCAGATGTCGTTGGGCTGTATAATCCAGTGCCACATCCATCCCATTGTGAAAAGGATAACAGCGGATCTTGAAAAATAAGAATATATGGAGCAGAAATGATCCAAATATTCACTGGATTGAAAAGAAATGCATAATTTCACAACCTCTGAAAAATCATGATGAAGTAGGTTATAATTTTATTTGCTCTCAACAGACACACGTCTGTTGCTGTGTGCCATAAAACATGTCCTGTCTTTTGAGGTGTCTAATTCTACTGCAGTTGTTTCTTACTGACAAATGTAAGATGGTATGAAAGGCTGATAAAGAAACTTTTTATTAAAAAAAAAAAATCACTTTAATACTCTTCAATTTGAAAGACAAATAAAACCATGAGTGCCTTTATACAAAGGTAAACCATAGACCACCATTTCATGATATTTGCATGGATTAAATGTGTTTTTAAGTCATTTAAATCAGTGCAAGTGACATTCAGATTTTAAGCAAAGAAAATTATTGAGAGGTGTAGGTCAGCACTTTTCTTCAGTAAATATTTTGGATTCTACTCATATTGCTTCCTACAAGCAATACAAATAGATGTTGCAAAGAAGCAGAATAACTACGTCACGTCTTTACACACAGCTTTATGCAAAACACTGTATATCTCAAAATTTCCTGTGCATGGGAGCGAGCACATACATTCACACTCAGTAATCTACTCAAGATGCAAATTCATGAAAAGGTTCCTTTTTTGAAATAAATATAATGTGACTGTGCAAGAAAAGTATCAGTTCCATGTGTGTAGATATATAAACGAACAATGGCCTCTAGCTCAAAAGAGAATTTGACAAACAATTGCTGCAGTTCAATCTGGTTTGGGTTTTAGTTTTGCCTTTTGAAGGCAAATAGGTATGAAGAACATTCATAATAATTTTTGAATCTACAGCCAAGGATACTTTTTCCTCAGGGTGGAGGAAGGCTGAGCAGTCTCTGTCTTTTGGATCTCAAGATGGATGGAAGAGCTTTGTTTTAACAGGAAGACTTTTGGTAGTCCTTTTGCAGTGTTTTGTGTTTTGTTAACAGAATTGACAAACAACGAATCCTGCACCTCAAACCTTCTGTCTGTGCTTTTGATTCAGGGTGCCGTTTCCCAGTGCAAACAGACGTAATGGCGCCCTGGACTTAACTGGTTCCCCAGGCTTCTGCTGCGGGCTGCTCTCAGACCTCGGGTGATAGCTGAACCTTCGCTCTTACGCTCCACTTGAAATCCTTCGATGCTTTTTTTTTGGCATGTGACTAAACACCAAAAGGGGGGGGTTCCTCACTGGTTCTCCCTCACCTCCCTAATGAAAACAATCCAAGGAGTGAGCTCTTGAACTCATTACAAACCGGTGGCAAAACTCCCACTGATGTTGACGGTGTTGAATCAAGGCTCAAATGGACATGTGGGTGGTATCACACGGAGGAAAGGCAGACTTCACCTTACTGGGATTTTGACTGCCCGCAGTAAGAAAAATGCTCAGTATTCTCTTCTCCCATTGATTCCCCAAGTTCTTTCTGGGCAATTCCAGTCAATGAAAAGCAGGTTACAGATATGTATTTGAAATGTGTATGTTACTAAGTATTTATTTAAAGTTTTATACTGATTGCATAGAAATCCAGAGAAGAGCCTCCAGATGTTGAATGTACTGCACAAACTCAATGAAGTGCTCATGTATATTAGCATCATTGTCAATTGTTATGAGCGCGAACAAATTCAATCTTTCATTGCCCATTGTGCTTGAGTACTTCGACTTAATGATCCCCATCCTAGAGAGAACTCCATTAGCTCTTGCAGATGTCACTATAAATGTAGGGGTGAAAAAAGCTTTAGGATGTGAAACAATCAGGCTGTATACTGCTAGGCTCTTGCTGTTAGTGGAGCAGTTGAAATTCTCAAATTGGTTTCTTTTGAATGAATACTGAATTTTAAACTCCTGCTTACAATTCTTTGTCACTTAGTTAATAAGGCATGCTTGAGGGTGACTAAATTCCATCTTCAAGAAACTTACAGGTTTTAGAGATTCTAATTTACATCACATAATTAGAGTATCATGAGAGCGCTGGAAGGGTGCTAAACCTCTTACAACGCTTGATCAATAATATATTGCACCTCAACTGTTATGTAGAGAAAATTGCCCTTTGTTAGTCCAGGTGTTTTGTGAACAGATGTTTCCTTTTAGGATCTATACAAGCCACCATTGGTTTTTTTCCCCCTCTTTGAATACAAAAATCTGTTATACATTTTCACTGACCTCGTAACTATCTGTCTGTTCCACCTAATGGACTGTATTAACGCAATTGTGATGTTCAAGGTCAAAGTGCTGTAAATAGTAATTCTGTACTCTGCAGAGTCCCAGATGATGTCTGTGTGTAATAAGGCACAAGAAAGCTGAAATGATGACATTTTGCCCAAACAATATGCTCAATTCTATTGCTGTATCAGGGACTTTTGATGTCTCTGCAATGTCATCTAAAGTTTCCCACATTGTTTTAGAGGGGGTTTTGTGCATTTCAATTATGGCTTTTATTCAGCAATACCATTTAATTCCTGACAGTTACTTCAGTTTGACAATCCCTGATTTAGCTGTTATCTATTTCGCAGCAATGTCAAGAGCAGCATGATAAAGTGGGCTACTTTGATTGAATATTAACAGGATCTGGATAGTTCAATAAAAGTTCTTTGCATGTTTAGTTCCTAGCTGTCAGGGTATCAGCAGAAAGCATATAAGAAGATTTAAGATGAACTTGGTTCACTTCCTTCAGCTCACCTAAATGCAGTCCATTAATGGGCTTATGTTTTATCCATATTAATTGTGCTGCATGCTATTTTTGTGTGGCAAGACAAATTAGAAGTGGGTTGAAAATAACTTTTTTAGCCGTATTTTTGCATTATAAAAGAATTTGCCCTGTATAGAGGGCCCAGATCAGTTCTGCATGTAACTGAAATGGTAACTAAACTCTTCAAAACCAGGTCAGTTGGCTGAGGTTCTCATTGTATCAGTTATTTCATGTATATGAGGAGGATGCAAAATGAACTTCTCATTGTTTGTATATCAGACGATTTAAATCTGTGCCCTCTGAGTGGAGAACCTGGAGAGGCTAAAGTTCACATCTCCCTTTATACAATTTAAATGCACTTTCCACTAATATAAGTAAAAAGAATATCGAGTCAGTATCCCAAACAGTTACCCATGGATGGATATTTTTTTTCTTTAAGATGATGAATACAAAATATGCCAAAATGGGTATTTAAAGGTCTCCATTTGAGACCTCCAGCTCTAGAGTTTCACGGAGGTATAGGTTGTGCTATTACTATTGTGTATTTTGTTTTAAACTTTATTTGGCACCGGTTTTGAGTTACTTCTCAGCAATAGCTGATGGTAACTTCCAGATCTTTGCATGGGTGTTTTTTCTTTATCCTTAGTGGGAGCTGGGCTTGTTTTTGTTAAAATTTTCTATTTATGAACAGTGAGGAAGGTTGGGATCGGTCAGCAAATTGACAGCCTCTCAAGTGACATGGACACAGAGACAATTCAGCGCTTAACTAGTCTATTTGTGGTTGCTGCTTAATGAGATGTTACAGCTGCATGGAAAGGGGTCAGGTTAAATGATCATGTAATTCTTTTCATTTCCCCATGAGACGCACAGACCATACTCCACGTTTTACTTGCTATCTAGGCAGTGTGGAATGAGATGGATGCAAATACCAGTCCAGTGGGAAGTAGCAAGTGGTGTACTTGTAAGGAGTCTTAGAACTCTGCTGGACACTGAAACCAAAGCAACAAGAACCTGCGTGCAGTTATCTTTCTATTAGTTCCATATCTATGTCTCTAAGCTCTTGGGGAATGTGCTATCACCAAAGAGGAATATCCAAGATACAGATGGATAACATTTCTGCATCCTGTTCTCATTGGTTTCTCCTTTACTACCAGTAAAACCTGGAGGCTTGCAAAGCCAACTCTGTGTTTGTAGAGTTGAATTTCAACCTGATAGATTGACTCTTATTAAGTGCTACACCACCAGGGCTTAATTACAAAATAATTGCAATGGGTGCATTGTTTGATCTGTCATGCATATCGTTTCCACTATTTTATGTTCTTTTGAGAGTTTAAGTACTTGAGTCTGATGAAAACGAACAAAAGCAATAGGGCCTGAAAAACATTTTTATTTTCCTTTCAACTTGGCTCTTTTTTTAAGGCAACCAACAAAGCTCCCAGTTGATTAGAAGCAAATTTGAAAAGTCAGTTTAAAGATGAATGGCCTTTTTCTTCCTACCTTTTATTTTGGCTGAAACCAGTCCTTGTTGCAGATGAGCTGGCTGGAAAAACAGCTCATGAGCTATTTTCTTGCCATTTTTTTGGATAAAATGCTCAGTTTATTCTGGAAAATGAAAAGGATACTGCACCTTTTACTAGAAAAAGCAGACCTTAAGAAATGGATAGGTAGGTTTGAGACATTGTCTGCTAGTCATACTGTAGCTTAATAGCCAGAGCGTGTCACGGTAAGTAATGCATCGGAGAAATATTCCTAATGGGATAGAGTAAATCACCTCCAGCTTCAGCAGGGGTTATCTGGGAAACAAGAGCTATTCATGATTAACTTCCACCAACTTTTACAAATAAACATTAAGGACCTGATTCTAGTCTCATCACTCTTTAGAGCAGCTCAGGTCCATTGTCTATCATGGACACTCTCTCTGATTTATATCAGCGAGTGAAGAGGTCCAGGGCTCATAACCTCTGAGCACAGCGGCAGTGTCCCTGTTGCCCGCTGTGAGGTGACAAGTGACGCCTGGAGAGCTTGCAGGGTCACAGCTCAAACCTTGAGCGCCTGCCTCGACTCCTTCTGCGTCATTGAATCGCAGAACTGTGCAGTAAACTATGTCAGAACAAAGCTCTTCTTTGTAATAATTCTCCCATTACTGAGTTGTAGGCTGGCCATGAAGGAGAGGAAATAGCTGTTCTTAGAGTACTTAGGTTATTATTCCAGCTTTACTTGGACAGATAAAATCCTCTCTCCTGTCTCCTTCCAGACTCTCCATTTGTCTTTGATGTTGAACTGCCCAGTGAGAACCCCGGTGCCTGCCGGGTCGTGTGTCCTGGGGGCTGATGTAGCTCAGTATCCAGCTTCAGTGGAGGCAACAAAAGCTATTATTTGAAGCGAGCAGGTAAGCCCAGCCACTTTCTGCAGTCCATTCCCCTTGATTGTCCTCAACATCCACAACTGTTGGGTCAAGGATGGGCTTTTTAGTATCTGGTTTGGGACTTATTGTCCATGAACTTGTCTAATCCATTTTTAAACCTGCTGTTACTGTCTGCTTTGATAAGCCCGTGGCAACACATTCCAGTAGTTCACTACCAGCCGTGCAAAAAAAGTGCCTGCTTTTATCTGCATATCCCATGCTAGTCTGAGAGCTTCTCATTCTGGTGTTGGGGGAGGTTGGCGAGTAAAGATTCTGCATTCACATTATCAACGGTGTTCGTGACTTTGTAAACCTCAGTCATGCTCTTCCCCAGTGCAGCGAGGAGTACGTTTTATTTATGTAATTGGCATTACAGGCAGTGATATTATGGTTCATTAGATGATAGATTTTGTGCTTTTCAGCGGCTTTTACTTTAATGCAGTATTTGGAAGCAAGAATCTGGCGGAGCAGCCCACTGGGCTTAAAACTGGTATCACAAGGGGACGTGTCTGTTAGAGAAGTGGTCCTTGAGGAAGGGGCATGGCCAGGGAAAATTCAACCTAGGCAGGGAAAACTGGCAGATTAATGGCTTGTGAAAACCGTTGCAAAATTGTGTTGTGAAAATTGCTGAGTGGTGTCCCATTAAGCTGTCAAAGATATGCTTCTTCATTCATAACTCTTCTCCTGCGCTTCTGATCCGTCACCAGCAAACTACGTTTCTCTTTGCAGAAGCTCCTTCAGGTCAATATTTGGCTTGTGTGCTTGTGCCAGCCAAGGGCCAAGTTTCTCTGCAACAGCACGAAAGAGTAGGAAAGATGGAAGTTGATGAAATAAACAGTTCAGTAGCAGTGAGAAGATTGTTACAAAATATAAGAGCTTATTATTTTTTGAAAGCTTTTTTCAAGTTGAATGCAATTCTGCAGCATTCAGAAAGGCAGAAAATATGAGGAAGTCGTGAAAACCAAGTGTAATTAAAGGACAAATAAGGGTGGATGATTTTTTTTTTTAAAAAGGTTTTTATACAGAAGCTCTCCATCTGCAGCTCACAAACCACCTGTGAAATGTAGGAGGTTTCTGCTGGGCTCCAGCCAGAAGCTCTTTTGTGCTGAATATGATGTACAATACGCCTACTCCTAAAATTGTCTCAAAATTAATGTCAAAAAAATTCATGAAAAATAGAAAAGCAATGAAGCCTCCTGGGCAGCATTTAACCGGTGACAAAAATGCAATCAAAATGGGATTCCTCTCCACAACAAGCCTCCTCCCATCCCACGGGACAGGCAGCGTGGGCGGGAGTCATCTCACTGAAATTCAAAGGGATCGGGCAGGAGCGAGGACAGAGAAAAAGGGAGCGCGGGATCCGGGAACTCTCGGGCGGGAGTGGATGGAGAGAAGATCTGATGCTGGAGTGAGGGGAGAGGAGAAGTCAGAAGCCAATTCTTTGGAGTTGCACTGCGATCAGATGAGAGATGAGGAGGAAAGAGGGAAAATGAGGAGGCGAAGGGGAAGGGGACAGGTACTGATCTGGTAAAGGCTTGGGTACAGGACAGGGAACTTGGACATGGCTGAGCCAAAGAGGTCGATGGGGGATTAGGTTGGGGCTGTGGGCAGAAACAATTTATCTAACACTCTGGGATGATGGTTGGGATGTGAAGACAGTTAAACAGGAGGAATAGATCTAAATAGGATGTGAATTTGGGCATTAATATTATTTGGTAATGGCATTTGAGATAGGGTTGAAAATCCTCAGGAGGGGAAATGAGGACCAGGAAAATGCAGAGACATGAAAAGTGAGGCACAAAAGGGTCCTTCCAAAACTTTGGGGGAGCTCGAAGTTTGTTGAGGGAACCAAGTCTGTTGATTCTTTTGTCTGCAAGCATCTGTGAAATTCAAAAGGGAAGTCTGTGTCTCTTCCCCTTTTAAGAGTTATTTCCAAAGAGGGCAGGAAGCTGCCGCTGCCGCAGCCATACTGACAGCTCTACGCAGAAGGTCTGCGTGGTGGTATGAGGCAGCAGTCCATACGTAAGTCTCAGGTGGCTGTCACATAGATAGTCTGATGTCCATCTTCTTTAAAAAAAATCAGATAATCATCAAAGTTGTACAATGAAGCATGAAAAATATTATATAATGCCAAATTAATGTCCATTTTCATATGGATATTAGGATACTATTATGAGCAAAATTATTATTTTTTTCCCATTTTTTTGGTTTTGGGGTTTTTTTGCCCTTTTCCACTATAAAAATTGCAGATGACAGCAATATCTTACCCAAGGCCTCATCCCTTAAAACTCAATTTCTGCTGAAACGCAGTAGATGATGTCCTCTCTGTCGCCTTGCCCAGTAAAAGTACTGGCTCCTTACGTATGGATGCAGTTGTGTGGAGAATACATCCCATCTGCTGGAGTTCATACGGCTGTATCTGGTGTCGAAAATGATCTTCCAATGGGATTTTACAGGTACTGAAGGGAAGCTGTTGGTTGCATGTGTCACATGCCCGCTCTGATAAACGTAGAGAATCTTCCTTGTGCTGTCAGCTCCTACTTATCTACGTTTATAAAACTGAGTTTCTCTTGATCTCCCCACCAACCTGCTTACTGCAGAAACGCGTGTGTTACCTCCTGCAAAAAATTAGGAAGAGAAGGTAACTGAAACTATCAAGTCTTTTTAAATGGATGCCTGTCATTCGGTGGCAGGGTTTGAGGATATTTTTACAGCCTTTAGATACCAACTCTAGCTGTTGTGGGCTAATGAAGGAGGTGTTCGTGGTGGAGGAAGGGATGTCACAAGGAAGCAGTCGCTGAGAGCCTGCCTGGGTGGCAGATCCATCTATTTTCTCCTCTAAGAGCATCACCTACACTCTAACGAGGGAAAATGCCCATCAAACTCTGCAGCTTCAGTTGGACTTTGGAAGTGAAATGAAGGTAGATACAGAGAGGGAAAATATCAAGGTTGTTCAGTCATTCTATGATTTTTATTCTTCTTTTTTTTTACTGACTGTATTAAGGCTCTTTAAAAGAAAATAATCTTCTGTGCATTTCATAGCATAACCCTCATGAAACCTAGAAAGGGGAAATACCCATGACCCTCCGTGATAAAATTTTAAAGTGGAATGTTTTCAGAAGCCAGGGGGAGTAATGATGGGGGGAAGTGATGCGAAATTTCTTTTGACAAGAAGATGACAAGAGACGAGACTGAAGAGATTTATGCATACCTTGGGAGGAAAAACCTAAACTGATACATCTGAGAGCTGACTTGGGATGAGTCATTCACTCTTTATTTGCAGTGAAAACCCACTTTAATGATTTTAACATTTATCCGTTAAATTTTTCTCCTTGATCTATAACTCAAAATGCCATATCAACTCCTCGAAGGCTGGGACACACTTTTAATTTAATGTGGAAGTGGATCACCAGGTTCTCGCATCCCTGTGCTAATCTCAGCGCTGGGTGGAAGGTTTTAGTCAGGACCGACCTTCTGTGGAACAAAGGCTCGTGCCAAGGCAGCTCTGGTGGAAGATATTTAAAATAACGATTTCTGGTGCTGAGTCACAGTGTTGTCATAGCGCTATTAATAACAAACTGGGAGAACATTGGTCTTGCCATATGGGATGAGACTAAATAGTCCAACGCCTGCCTCTGGTATTGGATGTCATTATATAATGTTATTGCACAAGGCATATACACTTCCACTTCCCTCCCGTCCCTCCTGAAATGCACAACATAGACAAATTTGAACTATCTGAAGCAATGGAGTGTTAGAGAGAGTTGTCCTGATGTCTTTTGGAGGCTGCGGCAATTGTTGAGGCTTCCTTCTCTGCCCGAGTCACTTGGAAGGGGATTTAGTTAAACTGTTCTAAATTCTGTGCACACGTTCATATTCAGAAATAAAATTTGATTTTTAACTTAAATTGTTTGGAAGCCAGGTAAAGAGAATGGAATCAAGGCATTTTTAATTCTTAATACAAATGTCTGAATAACGATTTAATGCAATTTAGCTAAACCACGTCAGAAATTCATTTGGATTAACCCTTCTGCTCCCATGCTGACAGACTTTGTGCTCCACGGACACTTTTTATATGGTGTTAATAACAGGGTGGTATTCAGGAATTCTGAAGAATTTTGGCAGTAATTGTGAATTCTGCATATTTATTCAGATGAAAGCATTTACCTGCATGCTGACGGGTAATGAACCATCGCTGGGTTTTATCGGTGACGTTTGCCACCGTTTCAATGCATTCAGCTGCAACGCACGAAGCAACAGTGAGGATGACACGTGGAGTTTAGACAAGTCTCTCTACCTCTGTCTTCAGATTTCAAACCATGTAAGACTTGTCTAGAGAAGAGCATGAAGCTGACCTCCCAGGATGGGCTTTACGAGGCAGCTCGAAGAAAGTCCTGGTTTCGCTGAGCCACACGAAGCCGGCCGAACCCGCCCCGCGCCGGCGCTGAGCAAATCCCTGCACTCGCCGGCTCTTGGCAACTTGTAGCACACGTCTTCTTGGGTTTAAATTAGGTTTCAGTTCACCCTTAAAAGCTCAAGGATAGTTCAATTTGGCCATTTAGGTTGTCTTTCCTGATAAATGCCTCTTCAGTACATCTTCCTCAGTTCATTGTCTCCAGAAACGCTTTATATAGGAGAAAACAGAATTCCTGTATTGTTTTATGCCATCTGAATTTGTCATCCTCATCCTCCAACAGGTACAATTACCTTGCCTCCCACCTCCTTACATGTCTCTATCCTTTGTGGCACCTTCTTCAGTGTATCACCTATCCTGGAGGAAGAGTTAGTCTTTCCGTTTTCTACTGAAGTTTCTACAATTGCCCTCCTCAGTAATACACTGGTGCCAAAGATATTTCATAGCTTTCCCAACCCAAGTCATTTGGCAGCTATTTAAAAAATAAGATTGTATAAGGATTAGCAAAGTCAACTATCTGTAAATATTCAAGATGACAACTAGTGGGGAAGATGTAAGGCAACACAGTGACTAAAGCAAATATTTAAAATAGAAAAGCAGTGGAGTAGAGTTGCTTTCTATCTCAATCAAATATAAAATTCTTAAATAGCTACCCTGGTAAATGTGAAAAAAAAAATCATTTTATTCCTATGCTAAAATGAGGAAGACAGATTTTAAGCTGAGGGATTTGCTATCATACTTTAAATTATAACCCTCTCCTTTTTGCTAATATTGTAGTTATCTTTGCGCAGTGCAGTTCAGACAGAGCATGTTTAGTTGAGGACTACAGCATCACACTACGGCCAGACATGAATAAATTGGGCTTCTACGTCTGCCTGAAAACTGTGCTGGGAAAACCCATTAAAATAAGGAAAACTGAATTAGGATTTTATGATGTTTGAGAAAGCTGCAAACCTGAGATAAATAATTCACTTTTTTTTTTGTTTGCGTGTGAGAACGGGCACAACACGCATCTCAGGACAAGCCTGCATTTCCTTCAGTGAAATATGGATTAAACTGAATGTGGATGGGAAATGGAAAATATCTTCATTTCTAATCATGCGGCTGTCTCATTAAGGATGGAGAACAGCCTGATTCTAACTGACAAATTATTCCTGTTCTGTTGCAGAAGTGAGAACCTCAGGCTAGCTGAATGCCATATTCCTTATAAGAATACTTCAGTGCTAATGACAGTAACAATAAGGGAACCAGCAATTCAATACTGGATGCTGCCGCTGAGGAAACATTGACATAAGGGCAGGTAATTAACGCTGCTCCTTCTATTAAAATCGGGGTGGGGGGTGGGGGGAACCAAAATGGAGCCAGTGGAGCAGAGGGATTTTTAAATTGCAAAGAAATCTTATTTACAGTGTGAATCCAACTGAACTAAGTAAGCTAATCAATATGATGGGCAAATTCTATTAACGACACAAAAAACCTTACCGAATAATTAAAGTATAGCAAAGAAGAGTAAATATTTTGAGGAAAGAGACAGAGCTGACAGAGCCTGAGCTGGTCAGTGAAGTGGGGCTACTGCTCTTCAGATTTTTTTCTGCCTCTAAAATAATCAAAGACATAATACTGTGTATCACTTCTAGCAGTATAGAACCTTTCACTATTGCCCAAATGAGACAGGGCATACGTGTGGGAAATGGGAAGAGAAGAATGAATCTGTTTGAACACCAAAAAGAATTTGATTCGCTGAAGTTGGAGGAAAATTTCAGGTCAGTCTTGCAGATCCTTGATGAATAATTCCAACAGAAAACAGACCTCAGTGAACACGGTTTTATTTTTGATGTTCCACTGGTGAAGCCCAGCAAGTTAGAACAATGGTGTTTGGCACAGCCTCTTCATATATATGGAATATATAGAATATAAATGGAATTAGCCAACTGGTAAGGTTTTGGTTTTTTGCAAATTCCAAGTAGCCTTTTTATTAACAGAATGGTGATGAGGTTTTTTTTTTCCTACCTTTGCTAGCAATAGAATTTTTTTTCTTCCAACTTTGAATGATGTTATTTGGTTTAATGGAAAAGTTTGAACCTCTTTTCAGGTCAGGGATGGGCTATTGCTCCTTTTATATAGTGCCTAGAATAATGGCTTCTTGATCTTGATTGGAGCCTTTCATGGCTTCAAATAAATTGAGCTATTTTTCTTGCTTATACCTTTGCCCTTGTTTCTGGGGACCTGGGATAGGGAGTGAGGACTGGTTTGGGCACGGTGGCCTGGATGTTGGGCAGTAGAAGAATGAGCGAATGAGAATTCACATTTTTGGTAAAAAATATAGATTTTTTTTCCTTACAGCATTATCTGTTGCAGAAAAAAATTGATGTGTTTTAATCTGCCTTTTTCTTTTTTTTTTTTTTCCTTGCTGCAATCAAATAAAAATGCAGGATTTCATTTTGTGTCAATAGGAAAATTAATTAGCATAAATTGTAAACCCACTCTCTATCTGACAGTGCTAAGTTTCCTTGTTATTTCCCTTTTAAATGGAATCCTAAAGGGGAAAAAATCAGATACCACGGCATAAATATTGCATTATACTTAACTGATTTATATTTATAAAGCTAATTCCACTTCTTAATGCAATTCAAACAGGAAAAATGCTTCTCTGTTAAGGCTGGTTTAGAAGTTGGATCAAACATGCCAATGCAGTCAAAATGAACTGGGGTTCCTGGCCTGATTGTCTCATTTTTTACACGGCCTCTTCCCATACGCTCATATTTCTCAGTGTAGTAACATACTCAAGTGAATTTCTTCTTGGCTAAGAAAATAACTCTGTGCAAAATACACATCTGAGGTGACAGCTGCTTCTGACCTTCATGCATATTATATTATAGAGCTGGTCAACTTCGAGCTCTGGCATATTGGAAATTTAGCCCTTGACATTGTCCCTGTATTGAGACAAGGACACATGGAAATTGAAGGGCTTTTCACAGCGTAACATAAATGGCTGGCACAACAGCACTGATCCTTCACAGTCACTTTGGTACCCGATAGTGTCATAGGAGGTCAGGTTTATTTCCTGATATAATGTGAAACGCGTCAAGTTACAGCAGGGATTAATGAGGCCCTCTAAGAACTGAGTTTTTCATAGAACCACAGAATCATTTTGGTTGTAAAAGGCCCTTGGGATCATCGAGTCCAACCATCAGCTCCACTCTACAAAGTTCTCCCCTACACCATATCCCCCAACACCACATCTAAAGGACTCTTAAACACATTCAGGGATGGTGACTCCACCACCTCCCTGGGCAGCCTATTCCAGTGTCTCACCACTCCTTCTGTGAAGAATTTTTTCCTAATGTCCAGCCTAAACCTACCCTGCTGCAGCTTTAACCCATTCCCTCTTGTTCTATCGCTAATTACCTGTGAGAAGAGACCAGCACCAACCTCTCTACAGTGTCCTTTCAAGTAGTTGTAGAGAGTGATGAGGTCTCCCCTCAGCCTCCTCTTCCTCAAACTGAACAGTCCCAGCTCCGTCAATCGCTCCTTATAAGATTTATTCTCCAGGACCTTCACCAGCTCTGTTGCCCTCCTCTGCCCTCGCTCCAGCACGTCGAGATCTCTCTCGTATTGAGGTGCCCAAAACTGGACACAATACTCAAGGTGTGGCCTCACCAGTGTTGAGTACAGGGGGACAGTCACCTCCCTACTTCTGCTGGTCACACTATTTCTAATACAAGCCAGGATGCCATTGGCTTTCTTGATCTCTTTTATTCAAAAAGGGAGTTACGTGTTAGTTTTCAGAGATGAAAAGATGAGAATCTTTAATTGAGATACCTGGTATGTGCAGCTGCTGTTGAGCATGCATTATCTGGAACACAGAACTAAGAGCTTTCCTGAGCCATGGATTTGAATCCCTCACCAAGCAGGACGGAGGTAGGAGCTGGTTAGATAAACTTCATCTTAACCAGCTCAGAGGCAGGAAAGGAAGTCGTAAATATGAAATATGACCTCAGAATAATTTATAATTGATTGCAATTTGCAGCAGAGCATGGGAATACTGATGGGGTCTGACATCTGGCACAGGGACCTGTAGCAGTGACGCAAGGCTGTTTGTTCCACGGGATGAGCTCAAATTGCATTTCCAGGTGCCCAGACAAGTCACTCAGAGTATTAGTTCTGTAAGAGTAGATGTTGTTGTGTACTGAAGGAGATGGATTAGCGTTAGAACCCTGGAATTTTTCCTTTCAAGACCTGCCTAAGGCTGAGTATAGCTCTTCTTGTCTGGCACAGAGAACAATGGCTCTTTTTTGTCTGTGAATCACACTTCCTACACGTAAAATTGTGAAATCGCCCACCTCGAAGGCTGCTGAGGGGACTAACATTTGTAGAGAACTGGCATCGATTAGGCAGAAAACCACACAGTTGTGTAATGCATCGCTATCAAAGAAATATTTCCAAAATGAAGTACATTCTTTTAGGCTGTAGTATATTGGGTCCTGCTGGAGCCTCTTCCTTCCATCTGTAGTTGTACATGTTCCGCTGTCCCACCTGCTGCTGGTGTTTCCTTCTGTGATAGGACTACATCTTGTTCATTCATGATAAGGCAGGACCATGTAGTAGCCGTGAATCTCCAAACAGCCTGCATGGGGGTTAGTTGTCATTCTTTTTGACAAACTGCAATACCTCTGAATGGGTGTAAATCAAATGTTTTAATCATGCCAGGATAGATTCTCATGCGCAGGCTACAAAAGTGTGCCTGGATGTCTGTGTGGGTGGACCTTTATTCCAATGGAAGCTGTTTACACGTGGTCACGTTGTGGTTCTCGGGGGCAGGGAATAAAGGAAAGTTAAGCACAAACCTGCCTGGGATTAATACTGCTAAAGATGTCAGAAGGCAGACAAGGACCATCTGTTACAGAGCAGGTTCTGCTCCCCACAGGCACTAAAATAAAGGTTTCCTTTGGCTCAGTGCTTCTCGACTCCCTAGGGTTTTTGTTTAGGGCTGCCCTTTTGCTCATCGTCTGAGGGTGTCTTTGATCCCAGCAAGAGCAATCACGTTTTAAATATATATTTTTTCTCTCTCTCTAATTAGCCTCTTTCTCTATTTTCAAGAATGCAGTTAGATACTACCTCATTTTCCTAGACCAGTTTTTTTAAGTCCCCTGTTTTATTTAACAGTTCTGTGATACGGCTAATACAATATCTCATGTTGGGTAATTTATTTCTTCTCTGGTGCAGAAAGCCATTAGCCTTAACTATTTATTCAGTAACATTTTTGTTCTATTTAATGGTGTCCAATCCATCTCTGGGATTAGCAGTGTGAATGCTAACAAAGTTTTTCCCAAAGGCCCGGTAGAAGTTCATATTTTATGTTAAATATAAATTGTAAAATATCATATATTTTGCAGTCGTAATGCGGAGTTATTCATTGCCTGCTCAACAACAGGCATTTATCACGGCCTCGGCTACTGTGATTTTACCATGTTCCAGCCTAACTGCCCAAGGTTACAGTGGTCAGAGCATCTTTATTCTGCTTCCCCCTCGTGACTTACAAGCAATTGAATTGGGATCAGGGCAGAGGCAGCGATAGATTGGCAAGGACATCTCACTGCCTCTAATTCACCAGAATTGCATGAGTTCCATGGACTTTACAAGATCCAGCCTATAATAAATTATGGCAGTCAGCCTCAGTAGGACAGACAATTTTAATGAGGATCTTAATATATCTGCTGGGTAGATAATAAAGTAATAGTCAGAGAAACCAGATTTGGGTAAAACGTTGCACTCCTTTACGTGCTGGATTGAACGGGTAATGTGTACCTAGTGCTTAGGACATCGCACGTCAGGAAGGCTGGGCAAAATAAATCCAAAGCACCAAACAAAGAGGGGCAGCAGGAGGCTGGCGTCTCCTTTGCTGTTGTCTGGGCAGCCAGTGGCTGGCAGGGCCTGGAGATGGTGCGGTGCAGGGGAAGGCAGGCTGGCAGGGCCTGGAGATGGCGCGGTGCGGAGGAAGGCAGGGTGGCAGGGCCTGGAGATGGCGCGGTGCAGAGGAGGGCAGGCTGGCAGGGCCTGGAGATGGCGCGGTGCGGAGGAAGGCAGGCTGGCAGGGGCCTGGAGATGGCGCGGTGCAGGGGAAGGCAGGCTGGCAGGGCCTGGAGATGGCGCGGTGCGGAGGAAGGCAGGTTGGCAGGGGCCTGGAGATGGCGCGGTGCGGAGGAAGGCAGGGTGTCAGGGCCTGGAGATAGCGCGGTGCGGAGGAAGGCAGGCTGGCAGGGGCCTGGAGATGGCGCGGTGCAGGGGAAGGCAGGCTGGCAGGGGCTGGAGATGGCGCGGTGCAGAGGAAGGCAGGGTGGCAGGGGCCTGGAGATGGCGCGGTGCGGAGGAAGGCAGGCTGGCAGGGCCTGGAGATGGCGCGGTGCAGGGGAAGGCAGGCTGGCAGGGGCTGGAGATGGCGCGGTGCGGGGGAAGGCAGGTTGGCAGGGGCCTGGAGATGGTGCGGTGCAGGGGAAGGCAGGTTAGCAGGGGCCTGGAGATGGCGCGGTGCAGGGGAAGGCAGGGTGTCAGGGCCTGGAGATAGCGCGGTGCAGAGGAGGGCAGGTTGGCAGGGGCCTGGAGATGGCGCGGTGCAGGGGAAGGCAGGCTGGCAGGGCCTGGAGATGGCGCGGTGCAGGGGAAGGCAGGCTGGCAGGGGCCTGGAGATGGCGCAGTGCAGGGGAAGGCAGGCTGGCAGGGGCTGGAGATGGCGCGGTGCAGAGGAAGGCAGGGTGGCAGGGGCCTGGAGATGGCGCGGTGCGGAGGAAGGCAGGCTGGCAGGGGCTGGAGATGGCGCAGTGCGGAGGAAGGCAGGGTGGCAGGGCCTGGAGATGGTGCGGTGCAGGGGAAGGCAGGCTGGCAGGGGCTGGAGATGGCGCGGTGCAGAGGAAGGCAGGGTGGCAGGGCCTGGAGATGGCGCGGTGCAGGGGAGGGCAGGTTGGCAGGGGCCTGGAGATGGCGCGGTGCAGGGGAAGGCAGGGTGGCAGGGCCTGGAGATGGCGCGGTGCGGAGGAAGGCAGGCTGGCAGGGCCTGGAGATGGCGCGGTGCGGAGGAAGGCAGGCTGGCAGGGCCTGGAGATGGCGCGGTGCGGAGGAAGGCAGGCTGGCAGGGCCTGGAGATGGCGCGGTGCAGGGGAAGGCAGGCTGGCAGGGCCTGGAGATGGCGCGGTGCGGAGGAGGGCAGGCTGGCAGGGGCCTGGAGATGGCGCGGTGCGGAGGAAGGCAGGCTGGCAGGGGCTGGAGATGGCGCGGTGCAGGGGAAGGCAGGCTGGCAGGGGCTGGAGATGGCGCAGTGCGGAGGAAGGCAGGCTGGCAGGGCCTGGAGATGGCGCAGTGCGGAGGAAGGCAGGGTGGCAGGGCCTGGAGATGGCGCGGTGCAGGGGAAGGCAGGCTGGCAGGGCCTGGAGATGGCGCGGTGCAGAGGAGGGCAGGCTGGCAGGGGCCTGGAGATGGCGCGGTGCGGAGGAAGGCAGGCTGGCAGGGGCTGGAGATGGCGCGGTGCGGAGGAAGGCAGGCTGGCAGGGGCTGGAGATGGCGCGGTGCAGGGGAAGGCAGGCTGGCAGGGGCTGGAGATGGCGCAGTGCGGAGGAAGGCAGGGTGGCAGGGCCTGGAGATGGCGTGGTGCAGGGGAAGGCAGGCTGGCAGGGGCTGGAGATGGCGCGGTGCGGAGGAAGGCAGGCTGGCAGGGGCCCAGAGATGGCGCGGTGCAGGGGAAGGCAGGCTGGCAGGGCCTGGAGATGGCGCGGTGCGGAGAAAGGCAGGGTGGCAGGGCCTGGAGATGGCGCGGTGCAGGGGAAGGCAGGCTGGCAGGGCCTGGAGATGGTGCGGTGTGGAGGAAGGCAGGCTGGCAGGGGCCTGGAGATGGCGCGGTGCAGGGGAAGGCAGGCTGGCAGGGCCTGGAGATGGCGCGGTGCGGAGGAAGGCAGGTTGGCAGGGGCCTGGAGATGGCGCGGTGCAGGGGAAGGCAGGCTGGCAGGGCCTGGAGATGGCGCGGTGCGGAGGAAGGCAGGTTGGCAGGGGCCTGGAGATGGCGCGGTGCGGAGGAAGGCAGGCTGGCAGGGCCTGGAGATGGCGCGGTGCAGGGGAAGGCAGGCTGGCAGGGCCTGGAGATGGCGCGGTGCGGGGGAAGGCAGGTTGGCAGGGGCCTGGAGATGGTGCGGTGCAGGGGAAGGCAGGTTAGCAGGGGCCTGGAGATGGCGCGGTGTAGGGGAAGGCAGGGTGTCAGGGCCTGGAGATAGCGCGGTGCAGAGGAGGGCAGGTTGGCAGGGGCCTGGAGATGGCGCGGTGCAGGGGAAGGCAGGCTGGCAGGGCCTGGAGATGGCGCGGTGCAGGGGAAGGCAGGCTGGCAGGGGCCTGGAGATGGCGCGGTGCAGGGGAAGGCAGGCTGGCAGGGGCTGGAGATGGCGCGGTGCAGAGGAAGGCAGGGTGGCAGGGGCCTGGAGATGGCGCGGTGCGGAGGAAGGCAGGGTGTCAGGGGCCTGGAGATGGCGCGGTGCAGGGGAAGGCAGGGTGGCAGGGGCCCGGAGATGGCGCGGTGCAGGGGAAGGCAGGGTGGCAGGGCCCTGGAGATGGTGCGGTGCGGGGGAAGGCAGGGTGGCAGGGCCTGGAGATGGTGCGGTGCAGAGGAAGGCAGGGTGGCAGGGCCCTGGAGATGGTGCGGTGCAGGGGAAGGCAGGGTGGCAGGGCCTGGAGATGGTGCGGTGCGGGGGAAGGCAGGCTGGCAGGGCCTGGAGATGGCGCGGTGCAGAGGAAGGCAGGCTGGCAGGGCCTGGAGATGGTGCCGTGCAGGGGAAGGCAGGGTGGCAGGGCCCTGGAGATGGCGCGGTGCAGGGGAAGGCAGGGTGGCAGGGGCCCAGAGATGGCGCGGTGCAGGGGAAGGCAGGGTGGCAGGGCCCTGGAGATGGTGCGGTGCGGGGGAAGGCAGGGTGGCAGGGCCTGGAGATGGTGCGGTGCAGAGGAAGGCAGGGTGGCAGGGCCCTGGAGATGGTGCGGTGCAGGGGAAGGCAGGGTGGCAGGGCCTGGAGATGGTGCGGTGCGGGGGAAGGCAGGGTGGCAGGGCCTGGAGATGGCGCGGTGCAGAGGAAGGCAGGATGGCAGGGGCTGGAGATGGTGCCGTGCAGGGGAAGGCAGGGTGGCAGGGCCCTGGAGATGGCGCGGTGCAGAGGAAGGCAGGGTGGCAGGGCCTGGAGATGGCACGGTGCAGGGGAAGGCAGGCTGGCAGGGCCTGGAGATGGCGCGGTGCAGAGGAAGGCAGGGTGGCAGGGCCTGGAGATGGCGCGGTGCAGGGGAAGGCAGGGTGGCAGGGCCTGGAGATGGCGCGGTGCAGGGGAAGGCAGGGTGGCAGGGGCCCGGAGATGGCGCGGTGCAGGGGAAGGCAGGGTGGCAGGGCCTGGAGATGGCGCGGTGCAGGGGAAGGCAGGCTGGCAGGGGCCCGGAGATGGCGCGGTGTGGAGGAAGGCAGGCTCGCACAGTGGGCAGAACACGCCATGGCACAGCCAGCAGCACGCACAAGGATCAGCCTCATTTGTCTCGACAGCTCCGGAGCTGGTGCTGTGTGTACCCTGCCTTCCTGTTGTATGTCATCATAAAATATGCAACAGCTGTGTGCTCCTGGCTAACCCCCTAAATGGTGCTTCCAACCTCTCTCCCTCATCTGTTCTTCCAGGCTCATGTCAGCAACCCCTTCCTAACCTCACAGACCTGCCACTTCTCACACGGGAGCCCTCACCACGCCGGTGCCAGTCGCCAGCCGTGACCCCTGGCCATCTTTCCATCTTGTTAACTTCCTTAGGGAATTGATGGTGGAAATATCTTTAGTGCCTTTTTTTTTTTTTTTTTTTTTTTTTTTATAGCTCTGGATTTCTCGTCCCCTCTGTATCTGTTGACTTTTTAACTGGCTGAACTCCTGCAAAGCATTTTGGCGCCTAGAATGTGTGAATGTATGGTCTTTTAGTAGTGTTTTAAAAATTAAAATTGGAAAGATTTCTAAAGAGAACAAAAGAGGGCAGATAGCCTGGGGAAGGTGTGAGGGTATTCTAGGGCTGGCAACAACAGCAGCTACCTTACTGGTCCATGGGAAGAGCATCCCGTTTGTGCTTCAGGAATTACTTTGGTTCCCATGCACTTTACATGCGCGACATCTCAACTCCAGCCGCACTTGAGCCACTTACAGCATCAAAAGGAGCTGGCGCGGCAGTTCTTGGGAACATCTAACAACACTTCAACTAGCCCCACTCCTTTTACGGGCCACATTGTGGGTGTCATCCTAACTGAAAGAGCTGCCACACTCACTGAATATTTCCAAGGACCTTAATTCCTCACTTCCAGATACTTTCCTGGGCATTGCTGTAGACACCAGTGTGATGTTGAGTGTGTTCCTCTGAGCATGAATGTCCATCCCACATAAGGGCACAATGAGAATTATCTTTTCCACGTGGGAGATTTTGATGAGGCAGAGGAGGAGGCTGTCCCTGAGTACGTATTTTTAAGTACCTACAACAGTGCAAACCAAAGCCTGGAGGCTATGAGCCCTTCTTTAATATATAATTACTGTTTGTATTGCGTAATGAAATATGCTGCAAAAACAAAACAATGGCATACAGTGGCAAGTTTGATAGTTTTTAAATTGTTTTTCTTCTGCAAATCATTTAAAAATTCTGAGATATATCATCCACAAGAAATATCCTCCGAGGTGTAAGTTCATTCACAATTAATTTTTAGGCAACTGGTAATTCTCAAGTACTATGTTAATTCTAAGTATTATAATCAACACAAACCTGAAATTAAAACTGGTTTTCTATCAACATTCCTGGTAATAAGGGCTTGCGTTTTTATGCAAGGCAATGGAATTGTCCTGAAAACACTCCATGAGCATTCTCATGACACTAATTTATTACTATTTTTCTACTCTTAGTTCAGTAACAGCAGAGCCTCACCAGGGGAGAACAACACCGACACCACCACCACATCCTCTAGACACCAGGAGCTAGGCTACTACCGTGGTTATCTAAGGATTCGTGTCCAGACAGCCGCTTGCTTCCTTGTGTGGCAGTAGTAAGGTGGTTACTGACAGTATCCTGGTCAAAGCTTTTGTAGTGACAAATCTCATCGTTGCTGTAGCTCCCAGGACTCCACACTCCACAGCCATATTATCCAAACACGTCTATCACTTCTTGGCCGTAGCGGAGGTAAGAGTTTCTTCTGCATCGTTCTCTGAAACCTACAGTGTTATACCAGCTGCTTGCCATAGTACAGAATCAGATGGGGCAAACTAAGTGGCAGGATGACACACAAATTTGTGCCCTCCTCAACATCTTCAGCATTGTTGCGGATGAGCTGCTCACAGCTCAGCTGCTGCCTTCAAGTGTTCACCGACATCAGCTCAATCTGGAAAGTCTCTTAACCGTCTTAATATCTTAATGCTGACAACCCCCTGCTAACAGCCTTATTACTATCCTTAAGTATGTGAGACTGGCAGTTTTGAAATAGAAGTAAATCAGCTTTTTTGTCATCTGTTTGTCTCAACTAGGCCAGTGTGGGGCTGTCAGAAGAGAAACCTGAAACCAGAATGTGCTTCGGCGCGCAGCAAAATCACCCCTTCCTCCCCATTTTGCTCCAGAAATGTGGCTCCTGGACTAAGAATGTCTAGATGGAGTTGTGAACATAATCGATTTTCTAGTTTGACCACTGAACTGAAAAATGAAAATATGTTCAACTTGGTCAATGTGATTTTTTTTTAATTTATTTGTATTTTTTTTTTTTGCAACTGGCTGTGGGGTTTTTTCTCTACATATAAACTAAGGAGGCAAAATTCATCTAGTGGTTCCCAACAACTAGAGAGCCATCTTAGCCTACTAATGTTCAAGTTTATGACTCTTCTGCGTACGTAAAAAGTGTCCATCTCAAATTTTAGATCTCGTCTGTTTTATTGCCGCTGGCTCTTTTCCCCTCTGATTTACTTTCTTCTTCGATTCTCAAAAATGAAAATGTCTTGCGGCATTCTGTCTGCTTTGAATTAAAGTCGATAACCACTTTTTCTGACATCAAAGATCACACTTTCAATCAGATTATTCCATTCAAGTTGCCTCCATGACCTCTCCAGCTTTTCCCCAGTACTTATTGATCACTGTTTAATTCTGTTTTGCTTCCTTGTTGCACCGAAAGAGATTTCAGTGAAGCAGCCCTAATTCAGTGCTCCTCAATGGCGTGTCACCCCGGTTTGTGCTGTTTCTTGGGGTGCTTGGTCAGCTAACACAGCATTTGAGCCCTGAAAATATTTCTTTTCATTAGAAGAATGCTAAATGTTGTGAAAGCAGCTTTAGAGTTAATTCTAGAAGACTAAGATCTCTAAATGAATCAATGCCATCTTGGAAATCACAAATATTATGTCTTTAGGGCAGAGTTTAAAAAAGGGGGTTAAAATTTAGCAGCTGCCTAAAATTAAGCACTTGCATACGTGCATTTTCGTCTCTCTGGACAGTGTATTTTGTACTTTGAAGGGATATCCATAACCTAGTGTGGTGAATAACGATTTGTGTTCCATAAGTCTGTTTTTCAAAGCTGGGAAGACAGACAGATGCTGAGAAAGACTTCTCTGAATTGTCTGTAGAATACAAAATTATAAAATTTTTGTATGACGGTATGAAAATGTAACATGTCAATTTCTGATGAGCAACTAAATGAGAAGCCTCTTGTACGTAATGATTGCGTCTTTTTGTCCTGATGCACAATTCAACCAGATTAAAGGAATTCCCTTAGCTTTATAACTTGCTAGACAGTAGTTTAATACACTGCTTTTGTTGGTGAGCCATACTATTGCTGGATAATTTGTAAAATAGCGGTTTGTCAGGCTGATCAAACAGGGCTAATTTTGGACACTTACATTTTCAACTTCAGTGGTTTCTGTTCCTTGATTGTAAAATTAGTCTTCAAGTAACGGAGAGCTTCTGTGCTGTGAGTCCTGCAGATGGCAATGTTACACCGGTGTAAAACCAAGTGGAAACCGTACATCTCAATAGCTTCACTCTATTAATCAGTGAAGAAAGGCATTAATAGCAATTCAAGATACAGTCTCTGAAAGTGCTGCAGAGGTAAATATCTATAAACACATCATTAGTAGTAAAACGTAAGCCTGATTGGATCACTCTTGGTTGTTCTTATATGGATTTATTGAGGAATCATGCTTGCTAGTTGTTTTTTTTTTTTTACAACAGCCGATTTGCCCAAATTCTTACCTGGTTTAAACAGGCGTCATTCATTTCAAGGGCTCAACTTCATCTAGGAGAGCTGTCATTGTTCTGGTTCAAATCGTTCCATCCTGTTGGACCAGCTCTGTCCCTCTCCTGGCAATAACAACAAAATTTTGAGAACAGAAAAGAAAAGAGTGTTTGCTTATTCATGGATGTCTTTCATTCCATTTACTTGCATTTTCTAAACGTCTTGTTGAGTCTCATTTTGCTTTGTAGCCAGTTTCATTAGTTCCTTTGTATCTAACTTTCAATCTAATTGAGTACCTAACTGTCTGTACATAAATGTCTGAATTTTCATAGACGATTCAGAAATTGAAAGTTGCACATATCTTTAAGAAGCTCTGTTTTAAAGCAGACACTTTCACCCTCGCTTTCTTGAAGATATCCTGTGGTTTGGGAAAATATTTAGTTAGCTTACACACACACACAAAAAAAAAAGAGTGAGTTGGAATCCAGTCCATGTACTATGTGAGTTAAAAATCCAGTCACAGAGCCTGCAGAGCCAATATTCAAAGCACTATCCAGGACAGAGAGTTTATGAGCAATCATTAGGCAGAAATATATGTGAACAAACCATCTGGTCTGTAACTTCAAATAATGAACAAAGTGGCCAAAGAAGCCAGCACAAAGGAGTTTTGTAAACCGGTGATGGCCCTAAATTAATCAAATAAATTATTCACTGTGAAGTGCTCATGCAGCTCAACAGGCACAGAGCTGAAAATATATTTCTTGAGCCCAGGTCTTCATATAAACAGGCCACTACGGTTCTGTAAGCATCGTCACCTTGCAATTTTATCTGCCATCGTAAGTAATGCAGCTGTGGCATCGAGTGTTTTATTTGGAGGCCTGAGGAACAGTCCGCAGATCGCATATTTGGATGCGACTGTTTGATTTACTGGGTGTACGGATGGTTGTGCGCAGGAAATTATAAGCATTAATTTTGACGATGAATTCAAACTTTTCTCTGAAAAGGTAGCCCTCAGAATGTATACACTATGGTGAAACCTGTATTCAGCTGGGAATCCCTTTTGTCTTAAGTGACCTTTTGCAAGTATCCCTAGGGTTTTCATTGCAATTTTGTTTGACCTTTTGTTAAAAACCAAACTCTTCTAGACAACTGGTATTTGGCAGAGTGATTACTTAAGAGAGGATTCATTAGAAAAGATTTTCAAAGGCACCGAAAGGAGCAGGGCGGTGGACAGCCATCAGTAGCACACAGAGCTGCTCTGTGTTGTGAGCCAACACGCAGTGCTGTACATTACGAAGCTTTTTTTATTGACAGACCAAAATAAGACAGTTATAATGCTCAGGATGAGAAATGCAGCCACCAGGTAAGGCGGATGGATTAGAGAATGGCACCTCCCACCCAATCCGCACT
Source organism: Alca torda (assembly GCA_008658365.1). NCBI lineage: Eukaryota > Metazoa > Chordata > Aves > Charadriiformes > Alcidae > Alca > Alca torda. Next base: position 3,057,597 of record CM018081.1, read on the forward strand.
AAGAAACTCAGTAAGTATTCATGAAACGGGGATATACACCATGTCTTCCTTTGGGACAGCGAGGATGGTACGTTCTGCTGGAGAAAATGACAATTTACTTAAGAGGACAGGGAAGGAAGAAATCCATCTTTTGTCCCCCGCTCGGTTGCTGGCTGGCATCACATAGTATACGGAGGGGAATTGTGTGTACGTACGCATATGGGAGAACAAAATTTGGGGAGGAAGCTGTAAAACAGCTCAGTGCTGGTGAGGCTTGCTTTGTCGACTGGTATTTTATACAAATTATTTTTTTTTTAACCTTCAGAGTGAATTCCCTTCTACTGCTAAAACAAAAATGCCTCTAAGAGTTTTGGCAAAGCTTGTACTTTTGTGGCTACAAATCACATACCTGACACAACCACATTTCATTTTTGGCACTGTGTGTTTCCTTAAAACATGCACCAATCATTCAGGGTTTCCTTCTGTTTGCCAACTTCCAGACCTATTCTCCTACAGTGGTCTTGAGTTTTACATTTTTGTACCTCCAGTCACACCAATGACTTTACATGAAGAGCAACTTGAGGAGAATCAGTTCCTTCCTTTTGTTTTTGTCCGAATGCTTTCTTATGTTCGTGGAAATATGCGATGTTGGAAACACGGGATAACTGTAAAGTGATGTTTCTCCTTGAGATAATTCAAGTTTCCATCTCTGTGTTGCTATATTCTAGAGCTTCCTAACCTCCAGTGGAGTGACTAGTTAAAAAAACGAAGATAAAACACTTTCTTTGCTACGGTTTGGCTGTATGCATAGAACCATAGAATCTTCATGGTTGGAAAGGAACTTTGAGATCATCGAGTCCAACCATACGCACACAACCCCCCCCACACACACAATCTTTGTCACTAGAGCATGCCCTGAAGTGCCAAATCTAGACGTTTCTTAAATACCTCTAGTGATGGTGACTCAACCCCCCCCCGGGCAGGCTGTTCTAGTGCCTGACCACTCTTTCAGTAAAATAATTCTTCCTAATATCTAACCTAAACCTCCCCTGCCGCAGCTTCAGACCATCTCCTCTAGTCCTGTTGTTATTCACCTGGGAGAAGAGGCCAACACCCTCCTCTCTACAACCTCCTTTCAGGTAGTTGTAGAGGGCAATGAGGTCTCCCCTCAGCCTCCTCCTCTCCAAACTAAATGCAGGAGTAGCGCTCTGCCCTACCACAGTGAAATGGGAAGGTTGAACACAACTAGTGGGGAAAGGGGTTGCTCCTGCACAAAGGGGTGATTTAAGATGTTTTTATTTCAAGCTGAAGTAACCTTGAAGTTGAGGTTAGCTACGTTCTGATGAAAGTGTAAAAATTGAGCTTTTTTAACTGTTATTCATACATATTGTCTGTATACTAACGCTTTTCAATTTCCTATGGGTGTCAGAGCAGTAGCGAGTCCTTAGATGGATTTTTGGGCTGAATCCGTAAATGTGTGTCTTCCCTTCAGCTTCAGGTGCCTGGCTTTGCAGTGAGCCCCCAGCACAGCAATGGTCTTCCAGGACTCAGCCTCATTTCACTGAGCACTTTTTTTATACCCCTCAAACACCATTAGCATCGGTGATGTACAAAGATATAAAGGAAATGAGAAGTTAACTGGACATAAGATTAGATATCATGTGTTTATAATATGTCTCAAGGCTAATTTAAATAAGAGAAAGTCTTTCCTTTGTCTTCAGTGAGTTTTAACCTGTGAAACGGAGTAAAGACGAGAAATCCGTAACGCACAGCATCTTGAACCACTGAATTTTGAAATGAGTCGTCTTATTTTCTTTCTAGAATAATTTGTTTTATTTATCTCTTGGAGCTGAGCCACTAATTCAGGGAACAAGTGATGAATTTAGTTTTCTATTTATGGATGGTCCTTTGAGATGAGATAATGCTTTCACACAGCTTATCAGTTGGTTTTGGAGTGGGTTTTTTTTTCCACTTGTTTCACTCCTTTCCGGGTGAATGGCGTGTTGTGATTATTTGGCAGTCAATATTTAACATGCAAGTCTTGTGGGCTCATTGTGATCAGTCACACAACGCTGCAACTGTCTCTGTATTGAATAAACATAGTGCAGGAGAAGAGTCTGAAGCTGTCCCTGGGACTGTGAAAGTCTCAAGGAGAATCATAGAATCATGGAATTGTTAGGGTTGGAAGGGACCTTAAAGATCATCTAGTTCCAAACCCCCTGCCATGGGCAGGGACGCCTCCCACTAGATCAGGTTTCTCAGGGCCCCATCCAGCCTGGCCTTAAAAACTTCCAGGGATGGGGCTTCCACCACCTCTCTGGGCAACCTGGGCCAGTGTCTCACCACCCTCATGGTGAAGAACTTCTTCCTAATGTCCAATCTGAATCAACCCATCTCTAGTTTTAATCCATTCCCTCTAGTCCTACCATTACCCGACATCCTAAAAAGTCCCTCACCAGCTTTCCTGTCGGCCCCCTTAAGGTACTGGTAGGCCACTGTAAGGTCTCCTCAGAGCCTTCTTTTCTCCAGACTGAACAACCCCAACTCTCTCAGTCTGTCCTCATAGGAGAGGTGCTCCAGCCCTCCAGCCTCCATCCTCGTGGCCCTTCTCTGGACACGTTCCAGCACGTCCATATCTTTCTTGTAGTAGGGGCTCCAGAATTGGACGCAGTACTCCAGGTGGGGTCTCATGAGAGTGGAGTAGAGGAGAGAAAGGGGCATTTAGAAAATGCTAAACTAATTTTCTTGGCTTCACCAGACAGGCCTTGCCTAAAGCATAATTCCTTGAAAACTTCCTACTGTAAGGTTTATTGGAGGGTGAAAAGTTCATCTATAATTTTCACTGTCTTATTCTAGGCAGTAATTGCTTTGGGTGTGAGATACTCATGAATGTACAGCATTCAGGTCTTAATCTGGTTTATTTAATTTCTGGCATGATTCTGACACGAGCTTTTTGGAACAATGTGCCCACAAACTTTCCTGAAGCTCTGGAGAACATGCTGCATACGTACAGTGACCATACCAAGTTCAGTGCCCAGATGCACCAGCCACGTGCATGTACACAGTGTGTCCGGCCACCCCTGAAGAGCTCCTTAACAAAAAAAAAAATTAAAGGAAGCTCACAATGGATGCCTGTGTTGTGGTGGACTCAGTTGTGTGACCTTCTCTTATCTGGACTCTTAAAAGCAAGAGTGAGAAAGGAATAAATATGGATTCATATGAAAACACCATTGACATTTAACAGAATCAATAGAAGTCATGTTCCTAAATGGTTCTGCAAAATCTTACCTTTCTTCTGTGAACGAATACTGTTGTAATGAGTATTGTGCCAAATGGCAACCATGAAACAGTTTTACGCTTTGCAAAGCTAGGGTTCCTTGAATATTGTTATCATCCTTTCAATGAGAGCAGTACTGCACCGTAAAAGTTAAACACGTGTCATTCCTAATTTGCTGGAAATGATTGAAGTATCCCTGTTCTGAAAGTATAAGTGTATTTTCTTCTCACCCTCCCCAGAAATTAAGAAATAACCTCTGAGAGGATTTTCAGCAATGGGCCAACATGTAGGTGTTGAGTTTGTGAAGACTCCCTGCCAAACCACAGAAATCATTTCAGAACACAAGGTGGCTTGAAAGTAGCAAACTGATGTGATAAAATTTAAATATTTTAAGACACAGTTTTAATGTGTGTCCTTTGTGATAAGTTGAGAAATACCAGATACCTGCTTGTAATCATAGGTGGTATCCAAGTATGTTTTGAAAGGAGAGGATGTTGGAGGCATCCATGTGTAATTACAGCCTTGTTTAAGAAAAAGCTCTAGCCTAATTGCGGTGTCGTTGTTGGATTGTGGGGAAACTTCCACGGTGGTAGAAATGTTACATCCGTAAGTGCAGGATATTTTTTTTTCTCCCTTTCAGGAATGCTGTGTGCGTAATACGGGGAAAAGAGGTGAGGAGATATCTTCACTGAATCACCTACTCATTTCCAATCTTCTTGAATTATCATTTCTTTTCAAACATAGCAGCAGCCTACAGGGGCAGACTCCTTTGCAGGAATGCTAAATAGAACGAAGGGAGAAAAAAAAAAAAAAGTAATGTTTTAAGACACACTGCCATGATACCCATCACTTGGTGTGATTTTTAGCACTGGAATAGAGGGATTATAATAATGATAATTTTTAATTTGGTCAAAAAACAATAATCTTGGTAAATATGCTCAGTTAAATGGAGAAAAAATGCATTTATTTTAAGCCAGCTTTTTGTGTTTGCATGTTATGTAAAAGTACAATGGCAAATGTGATAATTATAGTGTAGAAGGCTCCACTTTATTGTATGATACAATTGACTGAATACTCTTTCTGTTCAAACACGGATTCATCTGGTCTGATGTTAAGCATTAGCTTTGCTTGAAAGAAATATTATTTGTCTTAAAAAAAGACATGAGTTCTCTGGTACTGCTATAAAAAACTCCTATTCCTCAAACTTTTAAATGCTAGTCATGTTTGTACATCTCACTGCACTGTGCTTTGTACAGCGTCTCTTGCTCTTTGTCTGTTCAGATTATAATGTTTCTAAGGTCTTATTTTTAGCCTTCTGTGTAAAAACAGAAAAACTAAACATTCCCTCCCACCCCCTTCTCACACTGCAGAAATATCAATAATAACGGTGCTCCTCTTTAGAAGACACCTCAGATATAGAACTCTGTGCCAAAGTTTCTCTTCCTACTTGCTCTCACAGGTTTAGGACGTGAAGACTGCCCTTTTGCACATTTAAAGCTAGATCTAATCCGGCCCTAAAACCCGAGGCACACGCCGTTTGTATATCTACAAACGTGTATTAATAGATAGATATATTGTTTTAGAAACAACAAGGGTATACAACATCAGGAATGACACCCAAACAGTGTATGGGATTAACGCTTCTCAGGTGACCTTGGCTTTATTAATGTTTCGACCTTCAAATGCCTTATTTCACAGCTTTGACTGACTTTTTCCGTCCCAACCTTAGCTGCCTATTTAGGAATGAATATGCCTAATTTCATTTTAGATTTACAGTTTTGGCTTTTCTTTCCAAAAGGATGGGGGGAGAGAATTTGAAGGCAGTTAGCATTGGTTATGGTCTCTAATGGAAATGCATGTCTGTGGTAGATTCATTTCTGCAAATTATGTTAAATCATATATTTTAAGGCTGAATCTCATCTTTTCGCTTTCTTCCTATACTTTTGAACGCTCTCAAGTTTCTTTTGAACATTTGACTCTTTGATCAAGTTTACAGTTCCGTGTAATTTATAATCTTACCTAAACCTTTCAGAAGTTATGTTTCTGTCCAAATCAACACTTTTATCGACAACTACTTGGATTTGCAGAATAAGATTACAGTCATTTGGGATCTGTAGACCGGAAGTGCCATAGATGACTTTATTGCCATATGTGTGGTAGGCTTTACATGAAACAATTGATGGTTTTGATGCTTCTCTGATCTGCATTTCTGCCTGCTAATATACCACTAAGCCGTTTCAGTCAAAAAATGGTAAAGAATTGTTTGTATGGACATATGGATTTGAATAATGCTACCAGATTTATTTTATTAATTACAGTATGGACTAAGGAACTTGAAGAGCACCAACTCATGCAGTCATTTGGGGCGTATGTACAAGGAAATGTGGCCAACTCTGAAATAATTTCTGTGGGTCTGAGCCTTTGTGGACAAAACCAGTGTCAAGTCTTAAGAAGCACATTCAGGTAAGTAGAATAGCCCCTACATTAAAAGTGTGTTTTGTCTCAAATAATAAGATGGAGTGTTTATTATTCTCCCAGTATTCCAGGAGAATTCATAATTGTGGGCAGAGCCTCTTTTGTGTGAGACTGCTGAGGATTCAGGATCACTTCTCCCGTGCTCCATCCTTTTTCATTTTGAACACGGTATGTGAATAATTAATATACTGTAGAGTAGAGGTCAGAAATGGTTTGTAACAAATAATTCATGCAACAAACTTAGATTCTCTTCTGCTTCCTGAATCTTTGCGAAGGGATGGCCATTTACTCATGTAGAAATTCATTGAATCTTTTGCATTTTTTTTTTTTTTTTGTTATTAATATTAGCGGCACAGTGTATCTCAAAGGGCAAGGCAGGCAAATCATTGTTCTGATGCTAATACTCCATAAGTGTCCTTACTGAATTGGACACAGTGAGAGAATCATTAACTGCAGTCAACTGTTGATTTCAGCAGTTTACTCAAAGTAGTTTTGTGGTTTACTTGTCATGCATGACATTTGAATAATATACACAATCACTTGGCATGCTTGATAATAATAACGCAATAAATTTTTGCAATGCCTGTTGCTAAAATACACGTATTGGCAGCTTTGGCTGGTACCTACTCTATTCTCATCTCCCTGAAATAAAGTGTTTTATTTATTTGCAACACCTGGAGAGCTATGAGAAGGATATTGTAAAAGCCCATCTGGGCAAGTGAGTAGTAGAAATATAAATTATATGCTGAAAGGCCATATGCATGAAGTAAAACTGGAGAAGCTTTTGGGTATTTGGACACATATTTTATAAAGATGTCCTTTTCCCTGCCTTGAAACAATAATGTTGCTAGGTTAGTTATAAATGATATGTGGTTCGGAAATGGAGCTCCTGAAATTTTTCATTTGTTGTTCCCCTCAAATGTTTTGTCTACAGATGGTTTGAGGCTGCCGTTAACAAAAGATAAGCACTGATTCTTAAATTTTTATCGATGACTTTGAATATCATTGGTAAAAATCTACCTACCACGTAAAAAATCATTTAATATGTCTTCAGTCTCTTGGTCCTCATGTTGTAAGGTCGGATCCACACCGGTGTGGTGAATGGCAGTCACCTTCCATAGGTTTTGGTGACAGCACTGTATCCTTCTGCCTCTCTTCCTTGGCTCCTCATTTCTCAGGGCTGTCTTCTCATCCCCTGCTTCTCTGCCAGCAGAACCAACTGTGGTCTTTGGTCCTCACCTCAATGATAATACTTATTTTCTGAGAATTCTGGTCTGGATCCAAATTGTCTAGTTGCGTCTTATCCCCCAAATCCACATGGTTCCATCTGAACGTTTTTTATTACATTTTTGCCTGGATTTTAATTTTTTTTTATTTTTACCAAGGCTCTCTGGGTAACGCCGGCAAATCTTTCTTATAAAGTGGTTTTTTTTTTCAATCCATTTCCACTCCTGTCTTCTCCTGTTTTCCAGCTGGCAAACACTCTAAATCCTGGGTGAATACTGAAGGCAGGCACAATGATCGTGTTTACGTGATTTTTTCAAACATGGAATAATCTCAGAAATTACATTTTCAAGCTCTCTGCTTCTGTGTGGAAAATGTTGCGTTTCAGCAAAGGTCCGTGAAGATGTATCAGTATAAGAAATGGAGGGTACTTCAAAACAGTCAAAGCTTTATCAATACTTGAGTCCAAATAGACACAGGAATAATTATCCATATACCCAGTAGAGCACTTGAAAGTATGGTAACTCAGGGAGTTATAAACTCTAGAGGAATAAAATTGGCAAAGAAACCTACTGTCAGAAAGAAAGAAGGAATGAGAAAATTCTTTAAACGCCAAAAAAAGTCCCATGTAAATCCTGAGATATTCTTAACTTCCTGCTTTTAACTACAGCTGTATCTTCCCGCTACACAGAAGAGAGGGTAATTTTTTTCTTTGGAAGAAAAAATACTTTTAAAAGATCTCCCAATGAGCTTTTTAATTTTATAATCTGCCTAAGAATAACTTGCTTCCTCCTGTAATTTTTCAGCTGATTAGAAGCTAGCCCATGTGTTCTTACCAGCATACAGGGTTTGTATTAATAGAAACAGCAGCAGATCCTGTTGTAATGAAGCAACATGAAGGTGCAGAAACCTTTTGGGGGTCATTTAATTGCTTTGAGGTTACTTTTGTTATTTTATTTTGAGTGGTTATGTTTATATATCTAAAAAATTTGCAGCCAAGGCCAACCACCACAAAACTAGCACAGCCAAAAAAACGTTGCATCAACACATTGAGTTTCTTTAGCTACATAAGGTCCCAAATTTCAGTGCCAAAACAAACATTGTCTTCTGGTTTCTGTCCTCTAGCCAGTCTCATCTCCAGTGCTCCATTCTTGTCGTTCCTCGAACAGATGCTGAGTGTAGATCTGCTGCTTTGGTACGTTGAAATAAGAATATGCCCACACTACTACTTTCAGAATATTTCAGACTTCCTGAAGACACAGTGAGTTCGTTTTTCCTTTGCATACTTTTCCTCTGTTAATTCTTCGGTTGCCCATTCTTTGGTGTGTATTTGTCAAGGTGGTTGTGTTTCTTTCAGTTTCTCCATCACCTGCCTCTTAAAAAATAGTGGTGCTAAGAAATCAGAAGCAGATTGGTTTCTTACACTGGACTCCTTTTGGAGGCCTTTTGAGCCAAATGACTGCTGAAAGTTGGGAGTAGTGATTTTGGGAGTTGTATTCCTGATCTGTCGTTCCTAAATTAAGGACTTTGTATATTAGTAGGACAGTAATTCTTTCATTTGTTTTACTTTGTGTATCACTCAGGGTCCCATCTGTATGTCTTTAATTGAAGAGCATACTCAACGTCCCAGGCAATTCTTGACCGTTCAAAGAGGTCATCACTAAACAGAGCAGCTAAAGGATTTGTGAAATATAATATGTCACTTCAGTGAGCCTACTTTAAGACCTCCTGAATGTAACAAAGGATTTAGACAGTAACATCTGGTAGTTTGGGGCCTTTTTTTTTTTTTTTTTTGATGTACTTTTACATCACTAACTGCTTGGTTTCATTTCTAAGAGCTTTAACAGAAAAGAAAAGCCTTTTTTTACTACCTCTATATTCGGTGCCATTAAAAAGGTAAGGTTCTGCGATTTCCTTGCTGTGCTGGCTGCAGACATCTCCACTCAGCAAACTGGCACAGATACCTTTACATTTTTTTACTCTCCCCCTGCCCCAATTGAGTGAGCTCTGCCGTCACTACGTTCCTAGGTATATCAAGACCAATGCTATCTCAACACTATATTGCTAAGAGCTTTTAGTGCGCAATCACGTTGAGGTGGCTTGGGCATTCTTAGTCATAGCAGTGCTGATTTCAGCACAAGCCAGCAATCTAAATATTTTCTCTGCTTTTCAGAAGGGTTTTGCAGTCCAGACTGAGCTTTTTTTTTTCCCCCTGCAGCTACACTGCTCTCAGCGACTTAGCTGAAGGCTGAGACAGGTACATCTAGCCAGGCTTCAGTCTGAGCAGGGCTGCAGTGTAAGCAAGACAGAGATTCAGCTTCGAAAGGGATGTCCGTGAATTTGCAGTTGTGTCATTTGACCACCGGCAGGATTAAGCTCAAAACCGGTTTAGTTCACTAAAGTCCAAATGCAGCAACCTCTAAACGCAATGTATTCCTTAGAAGAAATTGTTGAAAAATTCTTAGTGTCGTTGGGAAGCCTTTTCCACCCACTTAGTAATATTTCTTTTGAAAGGTGTTTTTGGTAGACCCTGAACAACAGTAACAACCAAGATGACATTTGCCGTCTTAACTTTTCCTGGAGTACGTGCCTGTTTGTCTCTTGGCTGCAGTCTCTTTGAGCTCCTACATTGCTCTGCTGCTTTCTGCATCGCCAGGGAGAGTGTCTGGGCGAGTGTTCAGCCTCGGAGGGCTCCATGACAAGGTGTTTGCCATCAACAGAACATGGGACTGAGCAGAGACAGTCAGATTTGCAGAGTAGATTCACCAGCCAAATAGAGAAGGTTTGAGGAGAGGAGGGAACGGTAAAAAAACCCAGATCTTCCTCCTTTTTGTTAGCTTCTGGGTATGTCTGAAGTAATCAGAAGGAAATGAAATTTCAAGTTGACAGTTTCCCTTTGAAATCCCTTAAAATGCCCTGTGCATCAGTGCTGAATGTGAACAGCATTTTCTTTCTTTCTTTTTTTTTTTTTTTTAAAGAGAAGTATCTATTAATAGATCTCTGTAACAACAATTGCTTACCAGTTTATGCTTATGGCTTCTCACAAAACCATTCAGGAGGAGCTGTGGTAAAAACTGTGAAGTTCATATAATTGCAACTAGAGGCAAAGCTTCGCTTCAGGGTCTGCTACGCTACCAAGCTCTGCAAGAGCAAAAAATAATGATGTCATTCCAATGACTTGTTCTAAGGGGCTGGGTGATCTTGTTTGACCCAACAAGACGCTCACTTTGGCAAGCAGGATGGCTTTGGATCCGAGCTCCTTGTGATTAACACACTGCTCTCCCTGGTCTGTATTGCAAAGATCTTTTGATCTGAGTCATGTATTTTCAGTAGGATGTGATAATTACTTTAAAATTAAATATTTTACCTCTTTTTTTTTTTGGTGCGTTATCTGCAGTTATGTTTGTGCAAGCGTTCCAACGTAATATCACGGAAAATTACCACGGTGACAAAACAGCAAACATGCCGTATTATTACCTTGTGCCATGGGATTTCAAGTAGACTAGAACTCTTTACAGTTTAGGAGAGCTGCCAGTCCCCCTGAAATTACCATTTTAATTGGATTAATCATAAACACTTAGCTCTGGCTGTAATACTAGACTGAGAAGATTAAATCTATTTAGCCATAGTTGGGGGAAAGGGTGACCTTTCAGCCAGTTTTTTTATAACTGAAAGGCTACTCATTTTTCTGACTGGAACTTGATGCATGGAAATGTGATGTGAGATAGTAGTATTAGAAATGGTATTTTTGTTTAAATATGCAAATGTAGTTGGTAAATACACGTTTATCTATCATTCTTGCTTTTACCATTAAGTCATATAAATATGAAATTATTATAATTTCTTTAAAATGTATTTATTTGGAATTTTTTATTGTTAATATTGGAGGAAATACAAATGGTTGATAACACACACACACACAAAATCAACTTACTTTTAAAGGATTAAAGTGCCATGTCTTAAAATAACAAGTATCTTGTGGCCTCAAAATTTCTAGAGCCGATTCTTTTTCCTCTGAACTCTTCTGTGTTAAGATTGCCAGCAGCCTAAACATTATATAAGATTTTTTTTGTCCTGCCGGCATGACCATCTCCTTTTACGGTGCTCTTTGCTGCCTGTGGTCTTTGTCAGCCCAAGCACAATGGAGAGCCCAAGCTGTTCCCTTCAATCTGATTAACCCCAGACCATCACAGGCATGTTTGGTGTCATACGTGCTACCTCTTCTTCTTTTGCTATTTAAATGAATAACTTGATTTCAGCATTTTCGTCATATTGGGTCTCTTAGATAACTTGGTACTCGTCATTATAACAACTTTCTTTCAAATCTTTCCCCTTTTGTTGTTGACCTATTGCGGGAAGAATGCTGTACTTTTTACCTGCCATTTTAATAAGTTTAATCTAATAGTTTTTTGCTTGGGTGAAAAGGCAGTCACACTTAAAATGCAGAACTCAATTCTGACATCTCTTTTCAGCATCCTTCTAAGTACAAACCTAGTAGAAGCTTAAGCAATGGAAAATAAGGAGAAAAATTAATGCTTTGCTACCCTACTCAACAGCTTGCTTAGGTCTGTTGATTTAGCAGGTACACCTGCAAACAGAAGATGCAGTGATTTGACACTTCCCAGACTAATTTTCTCTTTGCTCCCATAAATGGCAATTCTGTACTTTGTGGATTTTTTTTTTTTTCATTTAAAAATATTTATGATGGAAAATACAGCTCTTCAAACACTTCTAGTACTGACAGAGGTGTTTAAGAGGAATAAAGCATGCACAAAAACATCTAGGCTCTTCAAATTCCGGTATTGTACTCCCCTTCTTTTAACATTTTCTTTCTTTCTTCTTCTAAAATACATTGCAAGTCAGCAATACTTCATTAACATTGAAGCTTAGACCGTAACTTGGGCAGTATGGGCATCACAATTGAGATTGATCATGTGCTGTAGCAAGCTTTCTTCTTGGACTGGAGTTCAGATATACCAAGAGTAAACACAACCCTCTTTACTCAACAAAACACAATGTAGAGACCTGGGAAAGAATGGAGAGCATCAGGCATGCTGATTCCCCAAATATTTCTTCTGCTCTTGTATATACCAGCAAGAGGTTTCAGAACTGTGTGGTGACTATGGATGAGCATGAGGGAAGCTCTTCTTCTGCTTATCATAATGGATTGCCATTGAGACTTCAAGAAGTATTTAAATATTGTGTCTCAAGTGAGCAGATTGTAGCAGAGAGGGTTAACTGTGTCTTCCAAAAAGTTATATGATATTTGGAAATATTCATTGGATGAGTTCCCTTTGATTGCTAATTGCATACACTATTAAACCATAATTTTCTTTCCTTTCTCATTTGCTCTATGCTTCAAGGTAAAAGATGGAACATGGGATTATGACAAATTCTCTTCTGGGATCTGTGTAGTGGGGCTTGACTTTCATCTTCCTTTTCTCCTGCCCTTGGAGACCAAAGGCATTTTTGCATATGGCAAATGAAGAGAATTGCAGGGCTCAGAACTGCTGATCAGAGAGCTCCCTGAAAGGTCTGTGCTCTGCGTTATTGAAACATTAAATAGTGTAGCTCAGGCTGTTTGGGGCTTCTAGTGGATGTGGCTTTGCGTCCTGGCCTGGAGTCTATGAGTCTGGCATGGGATGAAGGGTCAGATGGCCCCAAGTTCAAATGTGACCTGTCCTTTTGAGTCATATGAGACAGCTAATTTTTCCCCCCTTCTTTTTTGTGCATTGCCCACACATGAACTAGGGACTAATATGTGAGTTCCCAGCAATTTTTGAAAGCTGTGCTTTCCTGATAACTGTTCACAACGTCTGCTAGGGAAGTAAAGCTATAGCGGGCAGAGATTTCAAATAGATTTCTATTAGGGAAGCCAATCCTGTCAATCAGAAGAGGTTGATAGCTAAGACTGCACATTGAGACCCCAGCTTACAGTTACACAGTCTCCCTAAAGCAAAGTCCTTATCAGGCTTTGCTGGGTCAACGGTACCAAAAAGCAGTGCTGAGCTATGTGCGGTGGAGATAAGATGAAATTAGGGCTCTTCTGCAGTACAGTTAGCTTACTAAAATCTGCTATACACTAGGTTCCTTGGAGCTTCTAAATTTATCATATTCTCTGCAAGGTGTGTTAACCCTCCTTGAGAGCTGGGCAATCATGGAAGAGCCCGGCAGGACGGTGCTGAGCCAAATACAGAAGTAAGAGGGGTTGTGTGGGAGATATCCAGGGGTGGACATCTCCTGTGCATGGTCATGAGCAATATAGGGTTTCTTCCACTGCAAAGTGACCTGAAGATCTGCTAATTCTTTATCTTGAAGGCTTCTTGTGTAGTTGAGCGAATAAGGATATATTTGGGAAAGAAGGGGCTTTGCTTTCAGCTGCAAATTTGCCCAGTGGGATTTTCTTCATTTCCCTGAGCCAATGTTCTTCCATAACTATTTTTTCTTTCTTCTTGACTGGGGTAGAGGTAGGAAAAGGAGACCTGAGGATGCTTTTTATTGCATGTATTACATCTAAGTAATGAGACCTTGTATTCACTGAAACTTGTGGGCGCTATCATGCCGAATATAAAACATATAGTCTCATTCATAATAGCCAACAAATAGATGGTACTTTAAGTTTTTCAGTTTGCTTCTCAAGAAAGCCCAATAATTGAATAGGCTTTGTTGTACAGAAAGCAAGTACCGATACCTCTTTTGATTGATTTCTTTTTCATTTCCCATCTTTTTCTGTCCACAACTTTCTTATTTTTTTTTTCCGTCACCTTCATTTTGGAGCTTGGACTGGTAGCATGTTTTTCCAAGAGGAATGGCTCTTATAATCATGAATATCACCTTTTGATACAGTTCAGATAGGCCATCATGTGTAAAAACTTTTTCTTAGGTGGCAGTAGAAAAAACAAATTGTTAAAAATAACTTGTATTTTGTCTAAAAAAGGACATGACCACACGAGTTACCCTGCTTTCCCAAAATAAAACCAATTCCTATTAATATATTAAGAAAATTCTTAGGCCAAACAGCTTCACAGGGATACATTTGCTTTTCAATGCATGTGTCACTCCCTGATCCAATTATGACTGAAAGTTTCAGAGGCGAAGTTAATTAGCAGTCTGCCACAGCACTCCTGACTCCTGGAGTTCCAGTAATGACATGATTTTCGTAGAACTGAGCTTATTATACACAATAAACAAGCCTGGACGGAACGACTTAGTGCAGCTCCTGAAAAAATTATTACTATTATCAGCATCCTCTCTGCAACGGCAGAGATGCCAGATTTTAGGACTGTAAGCACAGGATGCAGAATTCGGGTTATACCTCATTGTTTGCAAAAAGGTCTTGCGTTTTTCACTCATCTCCAGCAATTATCGTATTACCAAAACTAATGACGAACATTTTTCATGTTAAAGAAAAATTAGTAATGAGGGGCAGTCCACATGTGAAGCACAGGTAGTGTTAGAATTTCATTCTCATATTTGGCAGCTTAGCTCTGCAAAGGAGCGTTCAGCTTTCTGTATGTTAAGGGAAATACCAATAGGAATTTTTCCCTTTGGTTACACAATAGCCTCATGTATGGGTTTAGTAGCCTCATGTATGGGTTTAGTAATGTTCTCCCTAGCTAAATAATGGAGCTTTTTCTCTTTTTCCATATGTATCAGTATCTGATATCTTCCTTGAGGTCAAAAAAAGTATAATTTCTCAGACTTGTCCAGTACTCCTATTTTCCAGGGCCACATCATGCAGCTGCCTCTGCAGCAAAGCTAAGAGGTCTCCATCTGTGGACTCCAGCCCTCTTCCAACTCTTTTCTCATATCTTCAAAATACCATGTGTTTCCCATGATATGGGGGTCTTTGGAAAGCTCGTTGTGTGTGAGCCATTAATAGGTACTTGCCTCAGACTGCATGTTGCAGCACCCTGGAAGTATTGGTGTGGCACAGAGTGAACGTCTGAGCAGAAGTGGTAAGGGTAGTATGAAATCAAGAGCGGAAGACCGACAAATCTCAAGCAAGAAGCAAGTATTCACCGTCCACCCCACCTCATTGAGGATGCCCTGTTCAAATTCCTTCAGCCATTCAGGTAGCTTTCCAGGGAACAATCTAATATCACCAAATACCTTTGGGAACCGGATACCTTTGATGTTCTGATGGGAATGGAATCCATCACAGAATTGATACATAGAGAATAATTTATACAAAGGGTTTTCCCTTCCTGGTTTTGTGATTTTGACCTTGTTTTTCTAGGTTTCTCTAATTAAGAGTTTTCTTCATTTTCCAAACTGTAAATACTTGTTTGCAAGATACTGAAGTTGGGCAAATTGCGGGTAAATATTCAAATGAAAAGAAAAGGCAAAAGCATTGCTGCATGAGGAAGTTTTTGCCACAAAAGTAAGAACTATTTCTCACATATCTATTTCTAATTCCTAGTAGCAAATGTAATTTGAAAAGCAAGGAATTCCTAAGAAAACCTTGGGGAAAATTACTCTGGTTAGTCATCTTAATATCAAACATAGGCTGTTTTGGACATCTTATGGCAGATCTGCGGATCCTGTAGTACTGACTGTTTCAAAATCAATCTACCTTTGCTGAGGCTCTAACACGATTTTCTCAATGGGGCACGATGCTTAAAAGGGCCTCTTCCCAAAGAATATTAACGGGCTTCTCTGAGAAGTTTGTGCTCTGCTTTTGGCCACGCTGAGCCCTGATGCTCTGATCCAAAGCAGAAATGGGACATTAATTTCAAAGAACTGCTCTTTGGTAGCATAAGGTGTGTGCTGCATAAAACTATTGCAAAATGTTTGTAGCCCCATGAAACATCCAGGCACGTTCAGTATATACAAATAAATGAAAATAATGCAAGAAAATAAAAATAATAAGCATTTTAACTTAGGCTAAATCGTTAGAGTCAAGACACAGCATGTTGTTAAGTGCTTATGTGGAGTGAAGTCTCATTTTTTAAGGCTCTATGCAAAACCCAGGATTTACAATACGTTATTTTTTCAGTTGCTGGGTGAGGAATAACATTACACCATAGAAGTATGATGTAGCTATATATTATTCCTTCTGTCATTGTATTAATTAAATTCATCAAAAGCAGTTATCAGTGTGTCCGTCACCTGACACGATTAGCAGCATGAATTTAGAATAGTGAATGGATCTAAGAAGGAAACGTGTTTCTGAGCTGTGGTTTACAAATTGAATCAATATAGATATATCTTAAGAAAACCCAATCTGTTATGTCTCAGTTAATGCAAACTGCTGTGTACTTTGTAAACGTAGAGTTCACTTGTCTGGAACGTAGTATTTCATTTTCACATCCCTTCAGTGGTGCACAGGAATATTTCAGGTAAAGCAGGAGAGCGTACGGTTGTGTTGTGTAAGTGTGGGATTAGAATTTTCACCATGATAATAATCCTTTGAACTTTTACTGCCCTATACTTTTCTCAGTAGTAAATACTAAAGTCCTCAGAACTAAATCAGTCACATGTGATTTAGTCGCTTAAAAATAGGTATCTAGTGCCTTTTATTGCGCTGCACTGTATCCCATAGGATCCTCTGCTGGTCATCCAGAAGGGCAGAGGTCTGTTGCAGACCTTGCATCACAACTGTCGGCTATATGCAGATGTCTAGATACTCCACAGCACCCAAAATCACACCGGATCCCTATTTTCAGACTATTTGAATCCCGTCCTACAAGCGTGCACACACATGTGCACGCAGACACTCGCTCTCGCACCCTGGAGGGTGAGACCATACAATTCATTTTGAACAGCGCAGATCCAAATACTTTATGATGATTTACTCATTACTGCCTGGACTGTTACTCGACATCACCTTTATGGCACGCAGGCTTCAGCAGTGGTCTGTACTTTCGGAACACCGGTGTGCTGCTCTGTGCACGTGTGTTTTTCCCGTCCTGCTGCAAAGGACAGGTTTGGGAAGCCGGCTGTTTGGCTTGTTAACGTCATGGTGGACTCCAGAGTCTTTCTTCCCCTTGCACAACAGCAGCTCCTGGGGAAGGACAAAGGAAACCCTATTTTCTCTTTCTGCTGTTACCTTAGCAAGCTTGTCAGAAACTGTTTGCGCAATAAAATCTTCTTATACATGTCCTGACATCTTTTAGGAATTCTTTTCAGCATCTTGTCCTGGTCATGTGAACCTAATTTTACAGTTCAACTATCTTAAGCCATATCTTTTGAAGATGATGATAAAATATAGAGAAGGGATATCCTCAAGCTCGCAGTTAGGAGATTAGCTATTGTTTATGTTTCGTTTCTGTGACACTGCTGTAATTCTCTAGGAGTCTTTGGGTCCTTTCCTTTCAGACCATTGCTGTTTCAATAGGTGGCTTGAACTAAAAGTCTTCCCAGCACCCGGGCATGGTGGCCCAAGTACCACTTTGCATCTTTACAGTAGTGACCAGTCTTCAACTTTCACATCCTCCTGTGACAAGTTTCACTCGTTTTCTCACTGGATTTGTTACTCCAGTGGTGGCAATATTCCTAATAATTATGATTTAAATAGAAATAAATAGATAGACCTATTTATCTTTGCCCTCTGGTTTCTAATTCTTGCGGGCTATTTTATATTTTCTGGCTTTCTCCTCTACTGAGGAGGGCAGAGGTGGATTATGGACTGTGTGAGAACGTACTCTGACGTTTGCTGACATATTGCAGGGCTGAGCTCCGTTAGTGTTTTGGATAGAAGTCAGTGTGAATTGGTTATCTGATCTCAAAGCAGGTATTAACGCATATTTTGTATGCACTTAGTGTTTGCAAGGCATCCCTATAGACAAATGCGGTAATGCCAAATCTGCAGTGAGAAAGGACTCTTGTACCGTCTCTGTCCTACAGACAGTGACTGATAGAAACATCAGCTTCCATTGCCACGTCCCCACTGACGCTAGACCTCATTGTTTGCTTTTCCATACTTTGTGCTTTTACCTGTCTTGTCTTGTACGCTTGACAGGAATCTACATTAACTATACATTCATTCCCCGTTTATTCTCATCTTTCGCTGGGAAGTTGGTTCTTTTTTTCAGGGAGAACTTGACTACTGAACTTTTCAGTTGTGAAATAAAAAATAGATTACTAGGATTATCTGTCTTTTATGCTTGACAGGAATTTACGTTAACTATATATTCATTCCCCATTTATCCTCATCGTTCACTGGAAAGTTTGGTTATTTCTTTCAGGGAGAACTTGACTGCTGAACTTTTCAGTTTTGAAATAAAAAATAGATCACTAAGATGATCAGCTGTATCTAATATAGAACTTGGTTTAAAAACCTGGGAAGTTTGACATGACAAAAAAAAATAATTATAAACTTTCTTGATGGTACATTGAAACCACTAGGTAGTGGCTGCCTAATCATTTTTTGGAGCGGTGTTGGAGCCAAAGCAAATTATCATAGCTGTGGAGAGCAGGTAGCAGTAACACTTGTTTACATTTTGGAAGCAGGCATTCCACACATCTAGTTCTATCTAACTCCCTCCAGCATGTGTCAAAAGCAATACCCATCACTCTTCCATAGAAGGCCTAAAATGACTTAATCAGCTGATGTTTCTCTCCGTTTTAACTGCTTGCTCCTGTTTGAGGCAAGGAGAGGCTGTCTGTTGCTGCGCGGTGGCATTGTATGTCTTTGTTAAATAGATACTGAACCTTCGTCTTCTCCTTTTACATCCTACCAGCTTCTCGCTCCCTCCTGACCCTCAATAAATAAAATAAGCTCAGGCCAGACAGAGCCGCGAAGCTGCAGCCAGGCGGGGAGGGATGGAAGCCGCCTTTGGAGTCATGACTGGGCTTCCCACTGACGTGACAGCGCTGAAGGCAGTCAGACGTAAGAAGAGATCAAATACGGAGCTTTTGAGGCCTCTTGCTTCACAAATACACAAAACCAAAGTGCTGATGTGTTACCTGGAGTAAAAGCCAAGTCAACAATAAAAAGCCAAAGTAAGTAATAAGGAGAGGAGCGACTGATGGACACAGCAGTAGCTCATCTCACATGTATATTTAATGCTGGTTGAAAGCGTGCATGGCAACTAATGAATCGCCGACATATCTATGGCCTGTGCCCGGTAAAACGGAACTGTTTAAATTATGCAGGACATGTCATCCCGTTGCCAAATATTTAACACCATTCCTACAGAAGAGAGACAGCTCAGGGGATCCTTATTTAAACATAAGTAATCAAATCCTTTTCTCATCATGGCAAGCTCTTTTGCATAATTTGTGCCTGCCACATCTAGAACTCGCACACAAACTAATTCGCAAAGAGGTGGCCGGGTGCTGGTAGACAAAACTTAGTGGTTCCGTAACAATTTGTGCTGTACCATAACTGCGTAAGAGAGTAAAAATAGGCCTGTCTGGATCGCCATTTGCTGACTATAATTGTTGTCTGCGCCTGTATGTTTTACAGTGACTTACGATTATTTCTTGTCCTGGGATTGAGAAAGAATATCTTTGCTGCAGAAAATTACCCATTCTGACTCAAAAAGAAAAATGTTGGAAATGCAAATATTTTCCAGAAGATAAAAGTCACCCAGAGCTCCCCATAGCTCTTCTGAAAGTAATGCTTTCGGTGCAAACTGGCTGATCTGTCTAATGGGTATAAATTGTTCCTGCCTGAAATGAATTTTATTTCAAATTCAGTATCTTTCAAAATTTATGGTTACTAGTCTGTAGGGTTTTTTGCTTCTGTAAAATGCACAAAGATAGCTAACACAGTGCAATGTGCCCTCACAAGAGTTATTTGTTATTTTAGTGCTATTCTGGCCCCTTTTTGACGACCAAAGTGGTGGCCCGCTGTCCCGACTTCTCTGTGTTTTGCCCAACTGAGTGCATCTGGGTGCTGATAACTTAATAAGCACGGGGAAAGAAAGAAAGGATAAAGAACAGCAGTGAAAAACCTTCGGCAGCCGGCAGCTTTGATAGTAACAGATGAAGTTTCAATGGGAATTACAAATGAGGAGATAGAGCGGAATTTGTAATAAAGATCCACCACGCAGTGCAAGTAACTGAACTCCCACCTACATATTTCAAGCTTATTTCCACAGCGCTTGAAACTCCATAATGTTAATGCTGACCTTTAGTACGGGGGAGCATTAGAGGAAGGAAGATGTGTCTTGCGATATTGGGAGGGCACAAAATTTGAAAGAATTTGAGGATGCGATGGGAAACTTTAGGAACTAATGGGAAGGGACTAATTAGTCTCCTTTATAAAGTCTACTATGTGTTTGATGTATAAGATCGGATTCCAAAATTAAACCACTACAAAATTTTAATATGTTGTTACGCCATTTTGTTAAAATTTGGAATAGAAATAACTGAGATTACAATGGGAACGTACAGGTAAAAAGTGTTATAGTAGTTTTATGTACCTTGCAGGTTTCTAAACCTGTAAGTGCTGGAGAGGAGATTTGCAACACACACAAAAAAAGTAACTCAAGTTCTGAAAACATTATTGGAGCAAATCTGCCTCTGAAGTAGTAAAATCCAGACTCTCATATCTGATAGTTTGTTTCAGTAGAGAGCTTTTTGTTCATAGAAAAGCACGAGTTATCAGTGGACTTCATGTTGGTTGCTGACACAGAGCATTATAGAGAATATAATGCTGTATACTGTACTGAGCATTATATAATGTTTAGAGAATATACCATTAAGACAAATATAGAGCAAGCTTTTCCCAGGATATAGCCTTCTGGCTTCTGGCTATTCTGCTTCAGGGATTAGCTGAGCTAATGGCAGCAACAGCAACTTGATGACAACTGTGTCTGTCCTCTGTCAATTTGTATAAATTCTTTTTTGTTCATTCAATAATTTTAACTTTCTAAGCATTAATTATTGGCACATTAAAATTTTAAAAGTTATGCCCACTTTCTTTTACATTCTTAATTTCAGGCCTCATGTTACATTGCTTTCCTTCCCCAGAATTTCTGTCCTTTACTTGATACCTCACCTGTTTTGTTTCCTGAAGGGCAGATATCTATAAATGAAATGTTCTTTTTTTGGCTTTGAAGAAATTGGCTTTGGGTCAGTGACTAGACCTCCTCTCTCCTCTTCTGTCATTTCTCCCATCTTGTCCTTCCCACACTATGCCTGACATATTACCCCTTCTTGTCTGCTTTCTGTACCTCATCCTTCACAGCTATTTTTCCTTGCTCTCATTATTTCCCATTCTTTGCTTCGGTCTTTCATTTTTTGCTTTTCATCCTGTTCATTTTGACAACTTGGCTCTTGCCTTGCCATAATTCCACACTTAGTTAGTTCACTTCATGTTTGATAAAGAAGTATCAAGACTGTTAAATCTCATTTGCCAACACATTGGACGTAATTTTCTACAGAAGCAGTGACTGCTGCAGTTTCCCCCAGAACTTTCCTCTTTTATCCATCTCCTTGGCCACGCTTCCAGTCCTGCACGTTAAGGCTGATGTTTGCAAAAAAGCCTAGTGAATGAAGTGGAAGCTTGTCACTCAGCTCCTCTTGGTGTCCGGGTGATGAAGACCCAGGTAAGGAATTCACTGAATTACCAGCTGTGTACAAATGTGAAAAACTGTGATTTGAAATATAGCCTTTCCTACCACTAGACATTCCAGATTTTCTGGAGGTTTATTCAAATTCTGGCTTTCAGATGGCATCTATGATAAAGCTGCATGGAAAAAAGCCAGAGAAACAAGGGGAGCTCTCGAAGATCCAGCAGAAGGGCTTAGAAACCAAAAAATGAGCTACTTCTCAAAGGACTTCTTCTTGTCCCGCATTCAGTTGAAAAGTTGATCCAGTCAAATAGAATGATTTCGGATTTGCAGGTTGCAATGACGAGACGGCACCAGTGGTTTTCCTCTCGTGGCAAAAGCAGAGATAAAGTTTCTGATAGTTTGTACATATTTCTTAAGCTAACCTGAAGTATATCCAGTGATCTCTGGAATACTTTATCATTCTTTCTTCAGGGACAGAAAGCATTACAGGATGAAGCCCGAGCTCCCACTGTGCAACAGAATAGCTTTGACTTACTGGTAATGAGAGTAGAATTAAGCCCATTCTACCTAGCGGGTGCGAAATTAGCTCATCTGGTGTGACACTATTCCATTTTCTAGAGAGCACAAGAAAAAATCCAGTTGACAGGGACTGTGAAGACAGAAATGCTCAACAGAAGGCTTCTTGAAACAAATAAACTTGATTTCTATTTGAAAAATATCCAGCATGTGCCAATACCCACTGAAGTACCACGTGTATTGGTCCTTGGCTCGAAACTAAACCCTTAATTGGTTATAATGTGGGGTTGATACAGATTAGAAAACTGATGATGGATGGAGAATTTTCATTTTAATCACCAGACGTTTTCTTTCTGCTCATACCTTTAACAGAGTGAAACTTTAGCTTTTTTAATACTTTCCAGGCTCTCTCCTTTCACTTTTGAGTTCAAATACTTCCATGGTCTACGTGAAATTAGCTAAAATAATTTCAGTAGTTGCAGGTTGGCTACTTAATTCACATGGCAAGTGGGTAAGAGTGAGAGTGAACTCACCTGAAACAAACAAACAAAAAAGAGGATTGCAAAGAGTCTCTACCTTTATAAAGAGAGTAGCCATAATGAGATATTAATTTAAGGATGTTTCCACTCCATTTTTTCCCTAAAATATTACATTTTTCTTTATCTATACCCTGCTGCGGTGGCAAAGATCTAATGAAAGTTGAGATGAACTACTCAGCAGATCACCCCTTAAAAGAAGTGGAAGCATTAGTGGGCTGATGGTGAATATTTCAGCTCTTTACAGCACTTCTTACCCCAACAAATTCAACCCCTTTTTTAGATTCAGACAAGGATCAATTTACATTTACTTACTTTGTCCTTGTGAGAAAGAAAAATAAATAAATAAATAAAAGAAATGAGATGTTTTCTAGAAAGACTTCTTTCCTGTCCCTCTTTTTCCTGTCACCAGATGCTGCCACGATAAATATTCAGAAATAAGAGTCAGATCAGGACTGAAGTGCATTGCTAAGGTAACGGAGATTCACGGGTGGCCCTTCTTCAGCTCTTAGTTGTGGTCTTGGCTGAGGAAGACACATGCTACGGATCTCCAACTGCCTGTGTTTTCAGTGCTGGTGGATGCAGGGCTACCCGCGGATGTTCATCTGCAGTAGGAGACTACCAACAGCTTCCCTTAAATTGTAATGACCAAAAAAGATTTGCAGAATAGGTGAGAACAGGAAAATCCCTCTCTTTTCTGAACAATTCCCTATTTTTCCATGTCTGACACATGCTCTGCTATCCTCCCAAGTGCTGTAGTATTTTAAAACAAGACGTTGTAGCTGGTTGAATGGAGCAATCTTGTACGTTAAGTGCAGGCAAACGATCTGCACTTGAAGAGAAGCCGTAAGTCACTACAGTGGGTAAGACTGGTCACCACCTGGCCCCAATCACGCTGAAGAAAAAGAGAAAATGTGCAAGTGGGTTGGTACTCGTGCTTTTTTTGTTGTGTTCTGACATTCAGTCATGACCCAAATAATTTTCTGAACGGGTATTTCTTCCTTTTGGGCGAACAAATATCTCTTCCTCAACCTGTCATGCTTCCTTTTGAAATTATATATTATTGTTGCCTTGCCTGGGAGTATGAGCAGCGGAAGATATTAAATTCTATTTAATTATGTGCATACATACATATTGCACTTTTTTCCCCCCCAAACCTGGGCATGTGTCAGCCGTCAGAAAAGGCAGGAACATCCACTGACAGCACTGAGCTAAAAGTGCCTGTTAAATTCAATGTGTGACTTTCCACTGATTTTAAAGAGTCTGCTGTGGCCCTGCCTTTCTTTGAACTCGGGTATTTTTTTATTGTGGTTGTATTTCCTCATTACACAAGTGGTCTCAATTACTTTTGCTTTCTGAACACTGCTTCATGCAGCGAGGCGTCTGAGACCTGTGACCATAACTTGCACGCTGCGATCACCTTTCACCAGGAAGATATCAGAACCCTGAAATAATGTCCTGAATTTCTTTTGACCAGATATTGCCTGTTCAGCTAACAAACCAATTACTTTGCCTTTAGAAAACAACCCCCAGACATCCCGCCCATAAGGTACGGTTAAGCAGAAAGGCCACGGGTGTTGGACGGCCCGTGAACTTCCATGTCAGCAAGATGTTCTACCAAGGACACGTGGAGTGAAGGACACCGGGATGTTTTGGGGCATGTTGCTAAGGAAACCTGTGCTTTTTGATGAAATGTGCTGGGAACGGCTGGCTTTGGAGAGTTTGGCTCTTCGCTGCCAGCACTGCCAAAAGGGGAGCAGAAGCCCTTAGTGGCTGTTTTAAAATTTTTACATAACCATGTATTTCTTTCTAATGTAAACAAAGGAAGAAAATTGAAAGCTTCTTTTAGAAATGAAAGGAGAACGAGGGGAAGTAATTAAGTTTTGAGAGGACTGTGTGTGTGTCAGGGACCTCCTGTGCCTGAAGGACCAGCCACACGTGCTTGCGGGGGGGGGGGGGGGGGGTGTCGTCTTTTGGTGGCCAAGCCCAGAGCTCATATCCTCACCGCATCTGTGCAAAATCTGTTCTCAGTTAACAAAGAATAAAAAGAAGTGTTGAATTTCAAGATAAAAATGCTTGTGGGATTTAATCTGACCTTCTGCTTAATTCAAGATTAAGTGTTTGCCTCTTAATTGTTGAGAATATTTCCCGCAGCTTTTAGTTTTTCATGGTAAGAGTGCTACTCGCAAGGTATAAGTGCATAAATGTGAAGAATGCTGGTGAAACTCCGTGAATTCCAGCACAGTTTTCCATGTGTAAATTTAAGAATCTACTTAAAGAATTAGACCTAAAGAATCTACTAAAAATTCTGTAAGGTCTCCACGAATAGACCACGAATAGAAGATGTGCAAAATGGGGGTTTTAAGGCAAAGTACTGTGAGTCACAGAGCACCTCGTAATCATCATATTATGGCTTATACTTGACAGCTAAAGTCTTGGCCGGCATCATTGGGCTTGAAATTGTTCCTCTAGAGTTACGTAGGTAAGATGCAAAGTGAGTCATAGCTGAGGTGTGTACAGCAGTTGGGTTCTTTCTCTGAAGGAAAAACCGTAGGGTTTCTTGAGGCAGAATAACTTCAAATCACAGCAAAGACATTTTATTATAGTACATCTGTGAACAGGATGTTTAATGTTTGACATGTTTATTAAAAAATCTGAACACAGCACATTATCCATCTGCTGTGATTACTGTATAGGTAGGCAGCTGGGACTTTGAACGCAAAAATCCATGGGCTTCTCTGCAGCCCATCACGGCTGCCTCCAAAAACTCTCAATAATGCACCTTCGCAGTGAGGCTTCTACTGTACTTCAAGGTGCTGTTGGCTTTTCCCTCTTTCCTAATTAGAAGGAACCATTTGACATCTTGGCCTGAACCTGTCTGATAAAGTCTCTTGTGTCTATCAAATTTCCTGTGTGCTTTGGAATACAAGTTATCAAGACGATGTGTAGCTTGTGAGCTCGTTTAGGCAGGAAAACTGTAGCTGGCTCTCAGGATTAGGAGTGGATTTTAGCTGATGACAATTTTGGCTGCTGGTTCGGCCAAGTCTTTTCCTGTTGGCGATCTTCCAGATTGAGCTCTCTTAATTTCTGGAAGTATTGCATTTCAGAACAGAAGTGCTCGATGGAAGTATTGGTTGCCTTAGCGCGCCCAGCGTTGGTTCCACAGAATGTGGCACTCCACCGCGTGCACTGCTCTGCTTTATCCTGTCATACCAGGTGTTTTCTCTTGGTTCTCTCTCTTCAGAATTTTATTACGAAACACAGCACAGAACTGGAAATGTTCCATCTCAAGGGCATTTTCTATTGTTTAGGTTTTGTTTGAATGAAACACTGTATTTTTATCCTCTTACTCTGCCCTAAAACTGCTTGTTGAAATAGCAGACCTAACATTTCGCAGTCCCTTCGTAATTGTCTTAACTCCCATTGCATCCAACTGGTGTTGCGCAATATCAAAGATTCAAGTAAAAAACATCCAAAATTCTCAGATTTTATGTAGCTAAAGCCAAAGTAAAAGGTAAAAGCTGCAAGAAGATTAATGAGATTACTTATTTAGTAGTCCAGAACGCAAAGAGTATTCCTCAGACTATCATCCATCATTTCTGTTGCCTCAGGCAAGGAGGATGCTTCAAGCTTGCTTCTAATTTCACTGAATATATTCAGTTTCCTGTGTAGCTTAAGATCATTACTTGTTTCATTAATTCATTGTGACTAAAAAGTAAAAATCATAAAAAATTCAAACTTTGTTTTCAGCTGCAGGGTTGCATCTCATAACAGTTGAACTGTCATTCAAATCATTTTTCTAGGCTTTTTTTGCTCTTGTTCAGATGCAGCTATGAAGGAAGAAGTACTTTCTCCTAGTTTGTATCTGCAACTTTTTGATTAACTTTAAGTACTGTTACTTTTTATTTGATCTTTCCTAGAGAAAAACGTTCTCCAAAGATTTTTTTTTGTTTTGATCAGTATTTATCCTCATGCTTTCTCTTTCCTGTATTTAAATTCTATAACAGGTTAAAATGTTGAAAGCAAGGTTGGATTAAATTACAGTATCCCCACGCTGGTGTTCTGTAGCAGCCTGAAGTTCATATTTCTCTTGGTTACGCAGCAGTAAATTAGATAAATGCTCTTTGTCACAACAAGTTTTGCAGGTGAGATCCCAAGATAGTCACAGCAGTGTTGAGTACTTGCAGTGAGCATCGTGGGAAAAGGCGTGAGAATGAAGTGGAGACTAGTGTGTGAGTCAGACTTACAAGTTTTTCATTTCAAATTTGAGCCACATCACTGTTATAACAGTGTAATAGAGTCAAATAGTGAAACATTTGCTCTGGTGGGTTTTTTTTTTTTTGCTATCAGGTCTTTTTTTTTTTACTCTGATTGTCTCCCTTAGTTGCTACAATGCCAGGCTTTATTAAAGTACTGCATCAAACTCAAGAGACCTTTATTAAAGCCGAATCTTCATTTTTCAGAGATCCTTAACAAGTTCTTTGTTTTCCCTCTGAAAATATGGGAGGAAGTTAACGACGTTGCTCTATTACAAGAAGAAACATGATTTGCTCAAATGGGAAGAACGATGTATCTTGATAAGCAAGCATAAAGCATTTGTACATTCTGCAAGTCACGTTTGAACGGAAAATTACACCGGTAAGGAGTCATGTTAGGAAATGTGAAGGAATGAAACTTAAGTCCCATCTACTGAGCTGCCTAAATATTTACTTATTGTACTTCAAAGAAGCTTTTTGTTAGAAATTACAATGGAATGCTTTTCAGTGCAATCTCCCAAGGGTCTTAGCAGTAAAAGTAGAGCCTCTCTCTATTTGATGAATTACAGAAAGTGACCCATTTGGGGAATGGCACTCTAATCTGATGAAACTAAACTGGATGATACTATCAAAGAGGGAAAAGCTGGCTTGGAAAACCTCCTTTTAAATATTCAACCACACTTTTCGGTTGCTGGTTCTAACATGATTGTACGTAATTTATTTCTCTTTGCATAATTTTTTAAGAAGCCTATCTAATGCTCCTGATATCTTATCATAGCAATAGTAATACAATGAATTTTAGTAGAATTAAAAGGTCAGTTTGTAAGATACTTATCTTCCTACAAACCTTCCTTTCTGGTCCTTCAGCATGTGGAATGAAACATTTTAATCATAGCTAATGTCATTGGCTCCAAAGAGAGAACTTAGACTGTATTTAAAATTCATTTGAACCTCATACAATTAAAAAGCTGTCTAGAATATTTGTGAAATAGTTTTTGTGTCACATATAAAATGAGTTGGTGGATTAGCATGCCATAAAACTGGCTAGCTTCAGAAAGCACCCACTTCTAATTGGTGCATTCAAAATAATTTACATCTCTTGGATTTACAGTTGGAAAACTCTCGTGTTATGGTATATAAATTAGCATATGTGTTTATATATGCTTGTAAAGTTATATGGCAGACTGTTGCATTTTGAATGGCTGTTGCAGTTTGTGATTTGTCCTCTCACTGTCTTATGGGGACATTCTTTGGAACTGGTAGACGCTTTCAGAACGGTCCCTGAATTTAATCCTACATGACAATAGCGTTTGTTCATTAGTGTCTCTCCTCACATCCAGGTCTCTACGACTGGCTTGCAAATGAAGTATTATCTCATTTTCCGGACAGTGAAGCAAAGGTACTGTAAAGGGGTGGTGAGACATCACAAAGTGGGTGGGTGACACCATTGGCGTATGTCATGCTCTTGACATACGTTACTCCCTTCCACCCATTAGATGTATTCCTTTTAAAAACTCACCGTGCTGACAGAAAAGAAGTAGCATTATATCACAAAAAGCTAATGCCTTGAGTGGAGGAGGATGCTTTTATAACTAAAATAACGTAGACACTGCATATGTGATATGTTTTAAATAGTCTTAGGTGGAATTTAACTTGTTTAGCAATGGCAGATTTTTCAGGTTTTCACTAGTTCTGTATAAACATAATAAATTTTTAGACACTGTCTTTATTAGTCCAGTGTTGTTTACATTATCTCATACATGTATTTATCTTAAGCTTGATTCTTCTGACAGTTATACTTTTACAGAAGATAGAGAAATTATTTCCAAACTAGAACTGTATGAAGGATACGTAATTTTTGTACCTCTGTTTCTTTTAAAGTACAGCCCATTAATGCCTCTATAACCCCTGCAATTACACGAATTGAAGCAATGAATGGGAACATCTCGCTGTTGGAACAACGTAGGTTGTCTTTGATTATTATTGAACTTCTGTGGCTGATGAGATGTAAGTCATACTCTAAGAAATATAATGTCTGGAAATCGTGCCACTGAATACTTTCTTTGCTAGCAATGCATTTTAGAAGGGCTAAATCTCTAATCAAGAATGTCAAGCAATATGGTTTGGGCTGTAATACCTTAGATAGTAAGGCTCAGAAGGTGTCGCAATAAACAAGCTTGCTACCTTGCAGTAGGTAGTAACCAGTTACTGAAATACACAGACGTCAAGTATTTTTATAAGTGATTTCCCCTCATCCATACAACCCACCCCTTTTCATTAAAGCACGAAGAATTCGTTGTGTGAAGAACGTTGGTTTATCCCTCTGCAGGCAGTAAAAAAGACGTTTTTTACGTCTTAGAAGATGTTAGCTTTTTATGACATCTTTTTGAATCCCATTCTTACACCGTGTAAATACCAGACTCTTTGTTCCTCTCCCTTTCCTGGAGAGCAGTGGCAAGACATGTTGGAATGGGAGCTATGGGTAGATTAGAGCTGTGGGTAAAATCATTGTTAATGCCTACCGTGGATTTCCCCAATGTACTCTAGGAAAGGGAAGACATAATACATCTGCATAACAGAAACAGAATATGTAAAGGCTAAGTATTACAAATCAGAACAAACCAGTATTTTATAAGACACGCATACGTAGAATGATGTGGACTGTTTGTGATCTTTAACCGATAACCACCTCATGTTTTCCAAGGCTTTCTCTGTATAGCTGTGAATTCTGAGGCTGGAACATGTGCAGCTGAGGTTATTAAAATTATTTCTTCATATTAATGTGAGACCAAAGTCTGGCCTTACGTTATCTGTTGTTATATACTCTGTCTTCGCGCTGCTGGGTGGTCTCCTCCTGTTCCGGTCTCTTTAGGATTATTAGTCCTATCTATTATTCCTTGTCCTTCCAACTTAATTGTTGCAACTTCCTTGTGTTTTTCCAAAGTTGATGGATGGACAATTAGTGATTAGTGGAAATGTCTTAAATAGCCGTCAACCATTTTTGTAAGCATCTCTCACATTCTGTTCAGATGAAATCCCCGAGTAAAAATCCGTGTATGGCAAGCATTAAAGTTGGTTTCCTATATTGCATTTACCAAATACATGAGAAAGGCATATGAAAAAGCTTTCAACTTTTCCTGGGGTGGCAGTTGCTTGTAGTGGAGGTCAGAGCCTTTCGGTGATCTGCCATTCTCCAATAACTGTTCAAAGTGCCGCAAAGGCTGCCAGTTGAGCATCCATTTAGGAGTAAATGTTAGTCTTACTCTTGTTCCGCTGAACTCGGTAAAAAAACATTCTTTAATGGAATAGGAGCAGGCTATGACCTCAATACCCAAATCAAAAATTGATCTTTCGGTGCATTTTTTTTGCAGTCTGTTGCTTTAGATCATATCTATATATATCCCTTAATAAATTCACTATCCTAGTGTATAATCCAGAGCTGACTGAAGAGCTGAATAAGAACTGGAACTCACTTTGCTTTATGATTCTGGTGGTTTGAAATACTCATGTCTCATATTTGCTGGCTTCCACGGCGTGTTTCTGTGGTGAGAAAATCCAGGTGCATTATTCCTTTCATGTGTTTGACTCTGCTCTGCGCCATGTCGTGCGGTGAGGCACGGCGTGCCGCGGCCCGGCGCAGGGTAGAAACATAAAGCAATCGCATTCCGCAATCCAGGCCAAGAAGTCCTGCGGGTTTTTATAGCAGACGTTGACCCCCCCCGACCTCCCGGCCTCAATCCGCCGTGGAGTTGCATGAAAACGGCTTTGCTCTCTGGAATTCCTCCTGCCAGCCAAGGGAGCTGACTCTTCAGACAGAGGGACCGGAGAAAAGGGACGGTATTCAGGCAGGCCGCACTCCGTGTGGCGCAGACCCTCACCGGGTTGGGCATCGGCTTAATTTTCCTAACTGCGTTCAGGCGTGGAAAGGCAGAAAGAGACACCAGGCGTTTGAGTGAGAGCGATACAAAGGATTAGCCATCAGAAACCTTTGACTCCTCCGGCGTGGCTTTTGTGCTTTGGCTTTTAAATCTTAATTGCGCTGAGGTGATCAGTCTAGATAAATCCAGGCGATAATCGTAGTTTTAAAAAACCTGCTTTGTCGTCACTTGCGTGACAGCCTAATCCAAAATACAGCAGTATTTCTCTGTAATCTAACGGAAAAGGTTGACTTTATCTGAGCCTACAATTACAAATCCCCATTTAGATTTAACAGATTACTATAAGGGAAAAGCTAGTGACCTTAAAGTTTTGTACTCTAAGCATACGTAACTGGCTGCCTCTATTTCTGTGCCATCTCTGTATATGAAAATAACTACGCTCAGTGTTTCTTTGGCTGCATTTTGTAAATTATGACTGAGAACCCTTACAAGTCTAATGTGGCATTTCTGGCTATCATTACATAAATTGCCACAATGGTTTTTTTTTTTGTGCTATCTCTGATTTCTGACTGCTTCCTTACGAAGCACTGCTGAGGGCAATCTGTCAAGGAGGTGCACAGCAGTGACGGGACTTTACAGTGGCGAGCTGGCATAATTCTTCAAAAATTGTACCGGCTAAATATCTGCCTGGTCCTTTATAGCGCAGTAAGAACATTTCAGAGAACCATTTGCCTGCTGAGTGTGGAACTTGTACTATTTAAGGAGGAATAAACTCAAGGCACAATCAATTTCAGTAATTACCTGTTTGCGTTATTGTTTGTCCTTGAGTTTTCCCTAGAGAAGGGTAAAATCCAGCTATTTGGATTCTTGGAGGGTGGGGGCAGTTAGCAGTCGGTGTTCTGAAAGCCTACGCATAGAGAAAATAGTGGCCTTTGATTAAATCAGAACGTGGGCATTTAGACCTAAATGTAAGGCCCATCGCTGGTTAACAAAATAAAAAAAGACTAACATTTCTGTAGATGACACTCAAATCCTGCTCTGTAAGGTTTCGGGAGGAATTACATGGAAACGTAGTCAGTTTTATGCTCTCCTGTTCCTTTTGAACACATGTACATCACTTACTTTGTTCGTGTGTTTTGTTCTGTTCTTACAGTGACTGGCCTTTTTGGATGTCTGTGAAATATAAGCCAGAATTCTGCTGGTTTCTGTGCAAAAAATATTGAAAGACTTTGGCTTTCTTTAGGAACAGAAATGCTTTCTTTGTGGGAATTGCTGACATCTTGAAATTAGTTTTCTTTGAAAGCAAATGAAAAGTTTTTAAATATTAAAAAGACACGGAAAAAAAAAAATCCTTGGGAATATCAGAACAAAATTTCAATGGAGGAGAACTTGTTATTTAAAGCTAACGTAGCTACTTTGAATAAGCATTTTGAAACAATGGCTTTCATTTCAGACCTTTGTATTGAAAAATCTTTAGCATCATTTGCACTGTGGCTTACAGATCTTTTTTTCCCGCGGGAGATTTTCACACAAAGCATTTCGAGATGCTTTACTGGAGACTGAAAAGCAACAGGATACAAGCCCTGGTTCCATTTAAGCACGGAGCCTAGCGTGTCTGAATGCGTGTAATTTTAGGCATATAAATAGATATGGGCGGGTAGGCACAGGTAGAGCTTTCCTTCATCTCCTAGTGTGAAGGACATACGTCTTCAGAACTTCATTCCACAAACATGCATCCACTTAAAAACCCCCTCATTTCAGCCCTTCCTTTTAGATTAAATTCTAGTGAATAAGACAGGCATGGGCAATTTGTCTGTCACACGGACTGTACCTAGGAAAAAGAGAGAATCACTGAAATAGATTATTATAGTAAGTTAATCTCTTGATGTATTAATAGATTGTTTTGTAAAGGGAAGAAGATGAAATTTATAATCCTCTGTCAAGTTATTTCTGGGGTAAAGAGTTTAATGAAGCCAGACAATGACACAAATGTATCATATTCTTATGAAAATGTTTATATTCGTGTTATATATTTTCTTTGCTTCTAACCCAAACAGTTTCTGTTTAATTCCAGCGAAAGCTTAGGAGACTTGTCTTTTGCAACAGAAGCACAGGAGTACCCCTAGATCATTGATTTGATTTCAAAACTATTAACAAGCTTTCTTGTACTGTGCGTTTCCTCTGGACAATGCAAAAAATTAAGCATTAAAAGATCATTTGCGATGAATTTTTTGTAACTGAAGGGAATGCAGGCAACATGTTCCCATTTAAAAGTGGTTATCATCGCAAATAGAGAAGCAATAATTATTTTTCAGGACTTCTTGACCTATTTATTCAAGTCCCTACTGCTACGGAAAAGATCTCATTTTTGACTTACGCTTTTCTTTATTTATCTCTTATGTCTTTATCAGGTGATTAATTTTAAATACGCAGCTTATTCCTCCTTAGAGAAAAGCGGTATTGATTTTATTCGCAGGATAATTTAATTTCCATCAGTATTTTAACTTCAATAGATTCAGAATTTTTCCTGAGGAATAAGAAGAAATACTACTTTAAAGGAAATGAAGTTTTGCTATTGATGAATCAGGAGGTACCACGCATTTCACGTTCACAGCAGAATTAACTGGAGTATCAAAATGGCTGTGGATCAGGCTTTAAATTCATGCCAGAATTTATAAGAAGCTATGGTAATTAATGTATTGCAATTAGATGTCTTTTAAACATCATATTCTTTGCAGATGGGGGCGGAAAACGCTCCAGCTAATCTTAAAATGTAAGAAACGTCATATAGGTTGTAGAGAAATAGCATGTTAAGATCTTCAGTTACTTCCAGCTGTTTAATTTCTTAACTATATGCTACTGAAAACTTCAACAGTAATTATTTCTTTTAGATGATGACTTTTGATGGATTATTGTAGATACTTAATTAGCAGGGTGTTCCAAAGACAGGTGAGCCTAACACAGGCAGGATAATGGGCAGCGTTAATATTTGCGTGGATGATGCGGCCTGAACAAGCGGGTGTCCCTCTCACGTGAGATATCGCGCGATGGACAATGCAGCCTAATAATTTTTGACCATCTGGGGGTGTTAGAAACGGAGTTCCCCTCCACAGCTCTGAAAAGATTCCCTCTTAATTATAATTCTTCCAAAGTAAGCTATTTTCACAGGTGAACTTCACATAGGTTTGCTACATCCCTGAAATCTTTTACCATATGGTTTTTTATTGCCTTTTCTAGCACAAAAAAAAAAAGATTCCTTTTACCCTGGGGGTCTTATCCCAGGAGGAATATCCCCTACCAATCAAATCTCCTTAAATTAAAATCAATCAGGTTGGAAGTTGTGTTTGTTTTTGATGAGAGCCACCTAATTTTGAGTAGAAAATTGTAAACAGTACTCAACCGAACCGACATCGTGCTGTCAGGTGAACCGTCTGTGGAGCCGCACAATTTTGAAAAAAATAAAACTCAGGGAAAATCTGAATTTGAAAAGTTGCATAATCTTGAAAGAAGGCAAAAACCCTCTTGTTTTGTAAAAGCTGTACAAAGCCTCTGGTCTTGTATTCTGGAAAATAAGTGGCTTTCTACAAGAACGAGGGAAGGGAATCAATTTTCGCTCTTATACTCCAAAGATTCTGTGCCTGTAGATTAAAATGTGATTGACTTCTTAATATTTCATTTGCCAGGATGTTTGACAGACATGCCCAGATTCACATCATGTCTCCTTGAATGCTTTATTCCATGAGCACTTATCAGCAATTGCTGTCTGTAAAATGTATTAGGTATGCCTGTTAATACTCTGACAGTTAATAAGTTCTCAGTTGGTTCAGGAACTAGAAGTATTTGTTCATGTTTGAAGATTAATAATAGGTTAAGTTTGTCATTTAAAAGAAAAAGGAATCCTCTCCCCGGTTTATTCCAACCTCCAAACATAATTCACTCCTCGGTGTTTGATAGTTTTGAAGTTTTGCTTTGAAGTATGATTTTAAAGAGTGTTTAGACCAGCAACTCCAGATTTTGGAAATTGCTGCAAAGGTTCAACAAGTGAATCAATTTAACCCAAATTAACCAATGGGTTGCGGTTGAGGCGGTAGCTGCACACCCTGCTGCAGTACGGTCTTTGGAGAGGTGGGGTACCTGTAGGTGTCCCCAGAAAACATCCTAAGCCTTTACTCTGGGCGAACTGATGTCTGCAGTGGCTGAAAACCTTCTGGTACCCGAGCAGGGCTGCAGATAGCTGGGTGGCTACTGACACTGGCTGACCACAGCAAGGGGTTGGCTGTTGGCTACCATATGCCATCTCCGTGACTAGTCGCGGGTGGCGGGGGCTGGGGTTGGTCAGTCGTGGTCTGAGGCTGAGGAGCATGGGAACACGGGCACCATTCCGTCCTTTGAATAATTCCTGAGTAATGGTTTACATGCACACGCACGCCCTTGTGCCACAGAGCCGGAGATCTGTGATGTTGTTATCATTCATTAATGCTTGTTAAAGGAGACTCGTTACATGAGAACATCAATATTAAAGGCTACTTGTAAAATTAGGTACTGTCTTGAGAAAGCAAAGCTTACCTCTGCGCCAGGAGCTGTAACACGAGGAAAAGCTATCGCTAGAATTTTATTTATATTTTACAAAAAAACCAGAACTTCATACAACTCAGTGTGTTTTCAGCAAAAGTTGTGAAGAGGAGAGTTGGGGAAGGGTGGCCTTCTAAAGCAGAGACGGTTTCTAGCCTATTAGAAATAGATCTATAGGGGTTTAGGTCTTCCTCTTTCTGACAGTTGTTTGTACCAAATAAATTATTTGTCTACTCCTTTTGCTACAGAACAAGGCGAAGCCTCAGGAAACAGACTGAATTTTGTGGGCCAGGGCAAGGAGTTTGGACATAAAGAAAGGAGAGAGGGGATCTTGACAATAGCAGTGAAAGCATAAATTGAGAAAGCGGCCATTGATAAGATTGGCTTGTCAGCCTGACTTCCAGTGATGTTTTTCGTTTTAAAATCACTGTTAAATAAGGCTGACCCGACGTGAGTCTCATCCTGATGTCTGTTTGTTGGGTGATGTGTCTGTTCGTCCTGTATCAATTTGCATATTTCATTTGAGTAAGCAATGAGCATTATGAAATCGTTTTAATACAAATCTGCAGACAAGAACAAGTTGTTCCCAATATAATGGAAATTAATTCTCAAGTGTAGTGTTGCCCAGGACCAGGACCTATAATAATTCTGATAATAAACAAATGTCTGTCTGTAGCTCATGACTCAGTAGCTGTTCCACGTGCTTCCAGAAGCACTTGATATTGTTCAATAGTCTTTGTTTTTTGACATGTGGAAGATGTTCATGAGATGAACAGACCAAAATTACAGAAAATAAGGTCAGTAAGTAATCATCTGTGCAATCAAAGAAACTTCATGTTGTTTACAAAATCCAACCCAGACAAATGTCACAATTTCTAATAACTTTTTCCCATGTTAAATAGACAGAACAAAAATAATTACAGCAGATAATTGGGGTGTTTGCGAGCAGAAGAGAGGGAAGCGAAGTGAAAGCTTTCTGCTCTCCATCTGCAGACCATACCCAAATGGAGGATCAGTGAGTTTAAGGCAGCGTTTGCTATGAGTGAGAAGTAGCTAGATTCTTTCAGCCAGACGTCTAAATCCTCTTCAAAACTTTGTCGCTTAATTTTTAATGTCACCTGCCTGCTCACCCACTGCGCCGTATGATGAGATGGCTCAACAGATTCACATCCTTTCTCAACGTCCATCTCCTGGTTTCTACCCTTTATGTCCTGTTCTCCTTTTTGTTTCATCTCTGATCTGGCTCTTATCATCTCTCCCCGCTGTCGTAGTCTTCAGAACTGCTGTCATGTCTCACTTATCAACTGCTGCTCCCGTCTTCTGTCAGATTTCTTGAACAAAGCTAGTGTAAACAGCTTAGCTCACCTCTGTCTGTTAACTGAAACGGCTGTAAAGCTGAGTTTATTCCATATTCATTGACAGGGGTAGATTATTAAACATAATTATATAGACTTGCAATCCAGGAGGCATGAATTTATTCGGAAATCTGAAATCTTCTGACGTTTAATGATATACTTATGTATTTAATTATACTGTTCATCCCCAAATCATTTTTTCTTTCTTCAGGCTGTAAGCAGCTCATTTCATTCTCATCTGTCCATTTACCTGGGATTCCTCACCAGAATTCTACCGTACTTAAAATCAGCCGCCGGTGTTGTAACATTGCTGTTGCCTTGGTAATCCCTTTGCATGGGTCCTTCGTGGTTATCTGTGTTTGAGACTTGTACTGTTCATACTTTACCACCTCGGCTGTGTTTGATGGCAACCAGGAAATTTTCTTTTGTTCTCAGCTTTGCCATTTTCTCCAGAAGAGTTTTTGAGGTCCGTAACATCTACAAAAAAAATGGTGAAATTCTGTGCGGGGATCTTACTGCTTTTCAACCCATTCCTCCCAAACTAAGAAACGCAGAAAGAGGAATTCCCATTTAATTTTGGAATGTAATTTTAAAGTTTGAAATAAGAAGTAATAGGGCGGGCTTGCTGTGCTCCTCCTGAGCTGGAAGGAGGATCTCAGAAGCCAGGCAGCACCCTACAATGAACGTATTTAACACTGTGTGTGCTTTAGATGTTGCCTAGCTAGCAAAATTGCCTTTCTCCCCCAAAATTGCTTCCATCCCCCTCAATATGCTTATATCAGGGAATATCAGTACGCAGCTTTCAAAAGTTATACCTGCCTATTTATGTATTTAATTCATCTTTCAACTTCATATAGACACTCTGCATATGCGTAGATAAATAGAGAAGAAATAACGGCTTGACCCAACACCCATGCCCATGACCTCCTTTCTACAGAGTATGGTCTGAGTGAAGGTGGAGGTCCTATTCCCTGTTTAAAGGTGGCTTCATGCTCTATGCTTCACAGGTCTTTCCAGGATTACACTGAACCTGGTGGGTGCAAGTTTATAATTTCAACACTGGTAGAATAAAAAAGGGGATCTGAGAGAAGCCTACCTTGAAACTGCAACTAATGGTCTTTCCTCTATCTCAACTTCTGTTAAAGTTAATGCAGTCTTCCTACATGCTTCTAGGGAAACAAAATATGGGTCTGGCAGTATCAAAAATGATCTCAGTTGCTTAATTGTTATGTTACGTTGCGCGTGACACAGCTTACTGCTTGCTGGAATTAAAACTACCATCAGTAGACATTCAAATAGATTGGGTTCTCCAGATGAGCTTATGTCCTGAATGAATTATATTGGATGTATATAGTTAGAGTAAGCAAAAGTAGTCATTGAACTTAATCTGTGGGAGAAATAGAGGGATATGAGTAAGGCTCCTCATTTGTACAGTAATACAAATGATAGCAGTAACCTTTTGTGACTCATAACAAAATGAGTTACGACTTCAGGAACTGGCTGAAAGCTGTGGCTCAGTCCCAAAGGTTTCAGTTTCCCCACCTCTGCACATCCTCACATCAAACCCCCTCTAATCTTTTAGTATAAGTGATGGAAGATTAAATTGTGCAATTCCACCACTTCAGAATTAAATGTAAAGATACCTTGAGCTGTGATCTCTGGGATGGAAGAAAAATTAGGTTAATTATCTATTTATATGTTTTTTCCTTGAGAAATGACAAAAAAAAACCCAACCCTCTTTAAGTCATTTGAATTATTTTGGTTTGGTAATACAGCCGGTGTTAAATGAAAGAAATAATTTGACCCATTGGTTTTCAATTTCTGATGAAAATTAAATGCTAATGTGGATTGATTTTGACTTATATAAGGAAGTGCAGCATTCACATATCTATTCAGCTTTTTTTGATCATTTTTTTTTGTCATGCAAGATTGGGTAAACATTAACGTTTGTTTTTTTATTTGAAATATAATTTTACATATAACTATTTTTTTTAATCACAACTTTACAATGATATTTTGCAGCTTTATTTTTCCATTCCCAGTCTGAAAGAGAATCAGGCATAATGTAGTTTTCACACGGGCAAAGCAAGCCTACTTACAGCTTTTTATTAAGAGATTCTAAAAGTCTATCAAAACGCAAACTCTACATCCTTTTACAAACATTTCGTTTTACTTTATCAAGTACAAGGGATTACCCACAGAGGCTAAAACTAGAAAAAATAGAGGTATTGAACAAGATTGCTAAGGTAGTATGTGAGGTTCTCTTGCAACCACAGGACGTGCAAATATCAATGACCAGAAAAGAAGCTTAAAGAAGAGTTGTTCTTTAAGGAAGTACTGTAAGAAAAACATGTTATAGCTTTTAATTATAACAATGAATTTCATTATTATTCCATCAACTTTTTTCAGAATAGCATTTTCTAGGACGGTCACAGATGAGCAAGGGAGTGTAGGAGCATAGTGATACTCTAATATTTTAGCGGAGGGGTTTGGGGGGTGTTGGTTGCTTAATATAATTTCTGGCAACGTCCTTGTTTGTCAGCGAGGGATTACAACACACTCCACAGCATTCACTTTATCTTAGCAGGGAATTGTGCTTACACAATTTAACGGGCCCCTCAGCTAACCAGTCTGGACTGTGCAGATTTGGGACTGCCTGGTAACCACGGATATTTTGAAAGTGAAATAACAGAATGAGGAAATTCTCCAGACAGTGGGCTAAATAATTTTCTTTCCCCTCTTGAAAAAGTGCAGGTTCTTCTTTCGATTTCTTTCCTTAATCTTTTGCGTCCCAGTGTTGACCATTTAACACGTTTATGACGTTAGGAAGGCGATAGCTAACGTTGTTTAACCAGTCCAGTTTGGACTAGTGCCAACGTCTCCCAGGAGTTCCAGATCAGTCTAACTGTCACAAGGTGTGCTTATGGATATCTAGTCAAAGCACATCTCCCCTTTTTGTAAAGAATTTTTGTGATGCCGCTTTTATAGTGAAAAGAACCAGTCTTTATGGCAGGCAAAGTCATCCATGGCATAGCACAGTCATTAAAGAGCATGAGGAACATTGCTCTACTCAGGCCCTTCCCCTGAGACGCTCACCAGCTTTCCCCTTCTCTGCTCGTTGCAGAAATATTATTATTCAGCTTCTGATTCTCCAGATCCTTTCCAACTTACTGACAGTAGACTCTTTATTTCTGGTGCATCTTGGTGAAGACGTCAGGGTAAGGCTTTTATGACCATAAGAAGCATCTTGTGAGTCTCAGGCATAACCTACACAAGAACATGTCAGAAAAGACAGTTTGTTGGCCAACAACACAGCCAGTGGTTTATGCACATAATAAATGAAATCCTCCCTTTTAATACACAAAACCACTGGCAATTACAAGCTGGTTGTGCAACTCATGAGCTCTGCTTTGGAGAGGAATTTTATCATTTCCGTCTTCTCTTCATGCCATGGGTACCTTTTTTTTCCCAGCTATGAGCGATGAAGAATATTCAACCTGTCTCATGTTCTACCCTTGACAACTTAAGCTTCTTTCACCAGTAAGATGGGGGTGAGGATCTCATCTGAGCTTACTGTGAGTATTTGCAATTTTTTTTCTATATTAGCTGCCATAACTTTCCTTATCCACTTTAATTTAAGACAAGGAGGATTCGTATTTTCTTTCGTTTTTGAAGAGGTACATTGTCACGTTTCACTTCAGGAAGAAATCTGGAAGGGTGAATACTCCGTACATTGGTGTGAGGAAGGAACATTTAGTCCCTTTTTTTCCTTTCCTGTAAGCAAAATATGCAAAACAAAATAAACAGTCATCAAAATGAAATGTATGCTGATTTCAGTCATAGCTGTCAAACAAACAAGCGGTTCTTTCCTCTTGATGATTGAAATAATTGACTTTGCTAACATGAATATTCACAGATAAGTGGTGTTTGCTACTGGATGTTCAGTTCAATTATGGCCCTAAAGCAGGACATCAAGAGATAAAGTGAACTGGCTTTAATAGGTCACTGTTTTCATCCCTCCCTCACCTCACCATGAGCACAAGATATCAGAGAACGGGGGCAATATCTAATACATTTTTTTTTAAATTTAAAGTTTGTGATTGGAAATTTTCAGCAGCTGCTTTCTCCAAGGCTCTATACTTTATAACGAGCTTAAAACAAAACTGAAACTTGTGCCTACACCCGCGGCCGATCTACCTAATATGTGATTTTTTATATGCTTTGATTTCTTTCTCAGAGCCATGTTTCACCTGTAATAATGTTTATCTCCCATTTAATTGAAAAATTTGTTGGGGAGGGTAATTTCTAGAGGTCAACACTTTGTCCCAGTGGAAAGGCATGTATCCTCCAGAGATGAGGGTCGCTTGGGTTGGCGTTTTGGCACCCAGCAGAATTATCTAAACTGATCAGATCAAAGGGTAGAAGCTGAGCAAAGAGATTCTGCTACTGAGCAACTGATGGATGGCTTCGTTCGCCTACAAAAAAGCAGCCCTTCAGAGAGCACGGCGGGGAAGTCATTCCAGTACAGTGTGAAAATCCGACAGCGTTAGGGAATGAATGGCCCTTTTACAGTCGTGGGACCTAAAATAAAGCCTACAGCTGTGCAGCCAGGAACTTCACTGTACAGCAGCAAGAAACACAGGACAATTCAGGGCAGCGTTCCATGCCAGGCTTAATCCAGTCTAACTGCGGACTCTCACCCCTATGTCTCTCCTCCAAATAAATTACTTTCCCGTCGGATCGGTGAGTCATATTCCAGCAATACAGTGAGTGACTAAAGCTAATATGAGGAAAGGGTGAGGAACACGTCAATGGAGTTAAGAGGGGAAGGGAGACAGAATTAAACCATCACTTCTAGCAGCGACACGCAGTTTGATGAAATTAAGCACAACATGAAACCGTGCCTCCAGAGAGCTTGGGTGAATTGGCGACATTTCAGAAAAAAATAATTTGAAGCTTCTTGCTACGAGGAGTAAGTAGTACAGTGTGGTGTGGTTATGAGGTATCTCTACAAAGGAGAGAAAGGTTTTCTGATGTTTTTGTGAAGAATTAGTCTCTGGAAAAATAAGAATTTACCTCTAGCATGATACAATATTTATTTTTCCAGTCAGATTTTTGCAAATGCCTGACCTGTTTAAGCAGTTTAGCTCTAATTTCCCATCAGTTTAGGCTGACCTGGCCCTGGCACACATCTGCAACAGCTGTTTCTAAGTTTCCTCAAACTGAATTTACTAATGGTGAATGTTAACTCATTTCAGTTGTAAATAGGCTGAAGCACCAGCTCATACAATATTTAATGTCCTGTCTGCAGACCTTTTCCTCGTCTTCCCCGTTCGTCGCTTTTTCCTTGCAATTCTTGCCCTCTGAAAGACCATCATTGTTTAATTCTTGTGCTATCTTTTTTTCATGGCACTGTAGGGTAGCAAGTTTTTTTTATAATTCAGTTTTTTTTTTTTTTTCCTGCAGAGGGACAGTGCAATCCATTTGAGGCTCCCATCCATCTGGTGTGGCACATACAGTATCTGACACAGGGGCAGGTTTGTAAGTAGAGCACAGAGAGCAATTAGCATTTGAATTAAAGCTACCTGTGGATAACAACAGGTGATTACCCTATTTAACAGCTGTTAAGTGGTGTTATTTGCCAGCTATAGACCACAGACTGAGAGAATTGTATGCATACAAATTGACGTTACTGTGCATACAAATGAACGACATTAATTAAATAATATTTTTAAAATTGCAATTATGATATGTAGATGTCGGTTCAAAACAAGCAACCGGTAGGAAAAAAAATAAAGGCTTTGGGAAGTGGTTTAGAAGGCAGGACAGCAACATCGTGAAGGTTAAAAACCTCTATGTTTTGGCAGTCAGTGTTTTGTTCCAGAAGCAGAAAAACAAAAGCTTTGCTATTTACACTGATTCAGCTTCTGGCAAAAAGAGAAAATAGTAAGAAACCAAAGCACATAAGATTATTTTCTCCCTCTGTTTTATCTCTGCATTCCCAACGAGGCTTAATCAACCTCAGTGTTCTCTGGGAAGTACACCATTGCTCCTGCTGTACATCCTACTTGCCTCCTCGCGTATGTGGGAGAAGCCGCTTCGCTAACACGCTCCCTTCTGTGCTGGGGGCGGATGAATGTCTTTTTTGAACATTTGCTTAGCATATGGTTGTGCAGCATCCTCTTAAATCCATGTGAGGTCTGTATCACAGTTCTGCTTCACGTACTGCTGCAGAATATCTTACTGCGTCTGCCTGCACCTTCTCCAGTAGACATTTTTTCCTGTGAACATCTTCTCCAAGGGCACGGATTTTCAATGCCCTTTTTAAAGACCTCCCAAGGCATATGAAGGGAATCTCTCCTCCGAGAAGGGCTGATTAGATTTCTGCTTTAAGTATTTGCTTGCACTCAAACAGCTAAATTATTTTATCAGTGATGATTGGCCTCATTGCTACTCCAGAACTGCCTGAGTTTTGTGTTAAGTGCAACTGTCACAAATTACGAGATGAACTTAACTTTTTCCCTGTGGCACAATTATCTATTCAGTTAAAAAGCTCCCATGATTTATGCATGTGTGTATTTTCACTGAATTAGTATGAATAGAGATGTCCAACTCATGTACGCACAGATGTAGACATTCAGTGCTCCCTTCCAGAGTGCCGGGATGCAGGGTAAATACTACAGCTTAGAAGGGATGGCTGTTGATTTTTATTAATGAGGGCTGCCTGATTAAAACATTTACCATACTAGGTATTTGAACTGAAATGAAGTGCCTGTTAACCCTCTGATTCTAGCCAATTGTATGCTACATCCAGCCGGAAAATTATTATACTGACAATCTTAGTTAACTGGAATTTGATGTGGATCGAAACTGAATCCATCTGCTATTAAGAGGCTGATGATGATTTAAAGAAGTTGAAGTTAAAGCACCGTGCCCCTCAGTCGTAGTTACATTGCAGAAGGCTTGGACTGCTCACAAATAAGCCCTATGCCATCAAAACAGTTCTTTGAATAAAGTTCAATAAGAGTTGGATGTATGAACACCTTCAAGCACGTCTTTTCCGCAGGGTTACCCAGGGATCGTTACCTCAGTGATGGTGGCGCTCACCCATTCTTCTCTCCCGGCTTTGGGCCAGAGAAAAACTCTGTATTTGCGGGCAGGCTCTCTATCTGAAGTAGAATATGCATTGCTCATCTCTCTTCTTTTGATGCCAAGCAGGAAATTATACATTCTTTTAGATAGTTTCCTGTCACAAGTACCTTGAAAAGTTGCAAAAATTTGCCAACCAACCAGTGCTTGCTAAAGTCACCAGTCCTAAAATAGTGCCAAATTCTACATTGGTGCAGGTGCCCGTTCAGAATGTCCTAAGCTTTTGTGCTAGCCAAGCTTAAATAGCCTGCTTTATTTTAAAACTGCGGGATACTTACCCCTGTGTGTGCAGTATCCTTGCTATTAGCGGCTGGGCATCTTAACGTGTTTCAAGATTAGCAGGATCCTCAACGTGCATCTTGTTTCCCGTGTCGGGTGACGGATATCTTGGATGAACAGGAGGTCTCCTGGTGTAGGAAGACAGTAGCATAATGAAAAGAGGTGGGTATACAGCGCATATAGGCCAGCTGAAGAGAGCAGGACGAGCTGGCCCCATCCCTGGAAAAGCAAAGCCCCGGGAAAGCATTGCTAAAGCAGCTCTCCACGGAGAGCGGGTGGCACGTGGCGGAGCCTCCCCACGGCACAGTGGCATCAGCCGAATTCATCTTGCCTTTCCGATGCCTTCTCCTGGCTAATCTGTATCTGACAGGACTATTTCACGCAATACAGATCCAAATGTGTCTATTTAAAGATAACCAGCTGAAGTAAAAATAGATATAGAGAGAGCCCTAGATATTTCTTTAAATTAAAAAAGACTATTT
The DNA here is from genome assembly GCA_008658365.1 of Alca torda. Taxonomy (NCBI): domain Eukaryota; kingdom Metazoa; phylum Chordata; class Aves; order Charadriiformes; family Alcidae; genus Alca; species Alca torda. Next base: position 3,102,043 of record CM018081.1, read on the forward strand.
GAAAGTGCAGAGAGGATAACGGCGTGTTCTTGACCAGTGACAGGCTTTACCTTCAATATCTGATGAATCACGGTGTCTGAAGTGAGAATTCGGTGTTTCAGTGTAGACATAAAGCTGTTCTCTCTCCAGGACAAAAAGTCATTCGTCTCTAAGTCATGAGACAAAGCAACTTAGAAATCCGCTTTGTTATATTGCAAAATTATTTGAAATCTTCTTAGGGGTATATGCTTTTAACAGTGTGATCAATAATAGCTCTTACAGAGCTTGCAGTTTATGTAAAGCACACATCCGCGTGACCCGCAAAATGCAAAATTGATTCATAAGCTTAGTTGTTACTTAATTATGACATTAAGCTGCAAAGGAAATTATATTGTGTTGTAAATATTTTGATTTGTTCTCTGTTATATGTTTGGTAATGATGTACCGATCTATCATGACCAAAATATAGGATATGCAAATGCATGTTAACTAACAGATTACTACTATATGAAAGAAATATGGCAATTGTGGTACTTTATTGGAGCCGCAAATCTTTTCTTTTTATTATTATTGTGGCTCAAAAACCTAATAAATAAAGGATGAAAGAAACTTCACCTAATTAAGCTACTGCATTGCAATGCTTGCACCGTTGATAGAATAGCTATTTACCAACATTGTAATGAACGTTCCGTTGTCACAGCTTTGGAAGGTATTATGCAGTGGTTTAACACGTTATTTCTTTTCTCATCGTTGCTTTTAAACACTCCATAATATCAGTCATGTTTGTGTTCAGTTGTTTCCAACCTTTTACAGAAAAAAAGAATGCTGCAATGTAGGTTTTCATTATTTAAAATTTACCAACCCAATCGGTTTAAAAAGTGAGTAAAATAAATCTTATTAAGCCACTGTTTTTTTTTTTAATAATTCTTACAATAAATAACCTAAACTTTATTAGTAAATAATAAAGCAAATGCATCAGGCTGAGAAGGATTATGTGTTCCTTTCAGAAGAGAGACACGCTCTTCAACGATCAGATGCCCAGGGGTAATATTTAATTAACCCACTCAGTTATAAATTCATGCAGACTTCTCTTCATCATAATAAAACCCATAGTAGAAAATGCCTTGGAAATTATCCTTCCTCAGACACCAGCTAATATTAATTTACCAATTGTTTAATCAGAAACCCACTGCAAATAGAGAAGGTTAAGGGCTCAGGTGGCCCTCAGAATTTTTTAATGTTCATTTGCTGCTGGTCTGTGTTATCAGGAACTTGTCAAGCAAGTCATTATCTTGTCCAAACGCAGAGATTAGTTCTAGATAAACGCTAGTGCTCAGGTCTCATCTCCACTACAAGTTCTTCCTTCCCTTTCTTTGCTCGTTCTGCATGCGCTGCTCTGCGCTTGCTCTGCCCAAATGTCCCCACCAGTGGGATATTTGCTATTGATATTCATACGAGGTACAGCCATCAGTGCAGATCTTTGCCAAAAGAGCACAAACTGGGGACATAAAACTACTATGAAACAGCCATGACTTGGCCATCTGATATATTGCTGATGTGAAGGACTACACCAAAGTCACGGCCGTCATTTATAATCATCTTTTGAACAGCACGAGCTAGTCATGTTCCCATGATGTGCAACTGTTGACTCTTATTATAGTGGGTTTATATGGGAATGAAGTAGATGATAGGAAAAGAGGATCTCTCTTGTCCACTTATTACTTCCCTGAACTCCTCAGTATCCACTGTTTAAATAAAAATCTAATCCAAACTGGGCAAAGTGTGCTGGGTGTTCCCTGTTGAAACCGTCCAGAATCCTTAAACTATCAGCTTTTGTGGTTCACTGACTACCTGAATGAATCATTTTCAACTGATTTGGCACATCTTCAAAGGAACAGATGGTTCCATCTTTACTGCAAAAACAATAACTGCAGCAACAACAAAATAATCTGTGATTCTGCCTGGAAACTCTTTAAATATAAGGGAGAGCTTGATGACCATCTTACGTTCCTGACAATTACCTCAAGCAAGAAATATATTTCCCAAGAAAATCACATTACAATTTACTAAGCAAAGTATCGCATCCATGGAGCAGTTCTCTGAGGTTGCGGAGAGACTAAACTGTTGTGCATAGGTTTTTAATAGGGCCTCCCCAGCAATACAGCAGCTGGAAAGAGAGAGATTATGAAAACAGGGTGTTGAGAGACTTCCTTACCAAAGCTAAAAATAAACTAATATATGTTACAAAGAAAAGCACAGAAGAAGAAAATGGGAACTATTCTCAAAGAAGCATAAACGACGTGATTAGGAATATGCAGCAAGAGCATGAGAGATTTCAAATCTCGAATAGCCAAAAATTGTCCAGATTAATATCCAGTTTCTTTTAGGGAATGTTTTTTAACGGTCATGGTCTAGGAGTGCTTGTTATAAACCGGTATCCAGTGTATCTTTGGAATGGGATTCACCTGAATTTGCCTTTTGGTTTCTAACGTTGCATAGGAAAAGCAATATAATTGACAAGGTCATTTTCTCCAATTATTGACAAAGAAATAATCAGATATACAACATTAACATTAAGGACAAAGCAATAAATGGTGCTCATTGTTTTAAAGACATATCGTTTTGCAAGTTTTAAGGGTAATATAAAAAAAGTGACATTCATTAAAAAGAAAACCTTTCCCTGTACAGACTAGCTGTCAAATATTAATATGAAATCTGATTTCTTTTTTTAACACCTATTTTTAAATTCTGACTAAATTCTCCAGGATACTAGGGTGTATTACAGCAGAGAGACTCTCCTGCGTACAAGACCTATGCCGGTGTCAGTTTTCTGTATTTTATAGGTAATTCTAATTACTGGGAGTGCGCTACAGAAGAAATATTTGGGGAGCTACTTTAACTGAGGCAGTGCTTAAAGATTTAGCTGCTGTGCCTTTGGCTTTTCGGCTGTTCTCAACCATTCCTGTCCCTTCTGTTCAGCTGCTGAATAGGATGGGGAGAGGATCCTGCTTAAAATCAGTACGACGTGGGCTTAGTTTTCTGGTTATTTTTCAGCTAGATTTGCTTCCTGATCCAATTCATTGCATGGATGTGGTGATGAGACAGCAGCGTGGGGGTAGGAATGGGTAGGAATGAGTCCTAATGAGCACAGACTCCGTAATCTGGCGCTGCTACTGAGTAAATGCACATCGGGCTATGGCTGGCGTGAACAACTGCGTTTCTCTGCTCTCGAGTCAGGGAGAGCCAGACTCCATGAAGGAAATCTCTGCTTGAGGCCGATGGATATGATCTGCATTGACGGGAGGCCTATGGGGGAAGTGGTCTAGATGCGGAGGGGGTTCTCTGGCGTGGATCACTCCTACACGCAGGCTGACAGGTCAGGCAATTCCTGCAGCCTGGCAATATCCTCAGGAAAGTGCTTCCGCGGTTCTGTGGTCTGTTCCCTCACTGAGGTACAGCTGGTATTTAACTGAGGGGTTGGAGGGCCCTGAACATCTGTCAGAGAGGGCGAACAGGTGGAATCCAGCTGTGGCCACAGTTGCACCTGCAATTCATGGATTATACTAAATCCTATGAGATGCTCCTTAGATTCCTTATGAAAAGCACTCTACTCGTAGGTTAACATATTGCCCTCGGTCTGTAGCCTGGGTCTCTGCTCAGCGAGGGTTTTATTTTCTGTTTCCACAAAAGAAGCAATAACAAGGAAACACGGAAGCATCCTTCGGTTCTAAATAATTGTATTTGCTAAGTATACACAAAGAGCTTGACTGCGCTCTCGCCATTGGTCTGACTGATTTCTGGCGGCCGCTTTACCCTGATGCACGGAGATCATTGAGTGCTTACGGGATACGTACAGGGGTAGTTCTTTTTCCTATGTAATAACAACGATGGTAACAATTAGCAATCAGCAATCAGCCTATGGCATGATTACAGACGTAGATAGTTTTTTGAAATATTTTGTGTGCCGAACGGAGTAGTTTTATTTTGCTTAAGTGCGACTTAAACATTCCTTACATTCAAACACGCCTAGAGGGAAAAAAGCCACTGTATGAGAAAAAGGTTCAGGCTGTTCTTAGTGAGATCAATACAGCTCATCTGTTTACGTGATTCTAAATAGGATATGTCGGGCAAAATACTTCGGGGAAAAGTTCTCTCACTGAATATTGAATAATAAGGCTCCTTTTTCAGGATTAGTTCATATTTAATTGCTATGTCATGAGGCTACATTTAAGCTTATGTTAAGAATCTATTTTTCTACGGATTATTGAAGAAAGACCAAAAGTATTTAATGCACATGACTCGAGCAGAAAGATTTTTTGAGTACATAACAAATAAGGTGATGCAAAATAAAATGTCTCTTTTTTTCTCCTTTCATATTCAGTGGTTGACAATTCTTAGGGTTTTTTTTTTTTTTATTCTGTATCTTCTATTTTCTGTCATTTTTCTCATGTCTCTAAATGAGTTGTAACTTTCAACCATTTTGTTGTCCATCGGAATCAGAAAACAGAGAAATCTCACCAATTGAAAACTTCTGATTTTTTTCAGTGCTGCCGGTTCTGTCATTCTTAGTTCAGCCTCAAATTTAGGATCTCTCAGTGGGAGAAGATGGATCTTTGGTGAAGACTGACTTTGTCACAGCTTGACAGCACTTTATTATATGCCTTAGTTTTATAGGCTTTGCTGTCTCATGTTTATTTAGCTGAAAATTGAAAATAAGCTGAAAATTCAAAACAAGTTGCAGTCAGAGCTGTAGGACAGCCTTGTTGTGCACTGCTGCACATTTTAAACCCTTTTTGCTATCCGAACCTTTTTTTTTAAAAAGAAAAAGAACTTTGAACGTTTGTCCTAGCTGATAATTACGCTGATGCACTTGAAGCTGTAACTGCTTAACTGAGAACACTGGAAAAATACCCATGGAGAGTCAAACCGAATGGTGAAATGAGTCTGAAGTCATTCTGTCTGCGGGATTTCGCTGAATCTCTGTGGAATGTGAATCTCTGTGGAATGTGAATCTCTGACCGCGCTCAAAGCTTTCTTCACTGCCGTGTCCTTTGCAAAGAGGTTGCCTCTCGGAGAAGTTAGGCAACAAAAAGTGAGCTGTGCCTCGAGCCAGGGGCTGGCAGCAGAAGCTACTGGGAATCAGCTGTGCGGGCGCGAGGGGTTTCTGTACAGCTTTGGGTGTAATCCATTCCCTCTAAAAAAAACATCGGGTTCAAGAGGTACAACTCACAGCAAACGAGTGTTGGAGGAGAAGATTTACCTAGGTAGGCTTTGCACCGGCAGCAGAGCTGGGGAGAAGGGACGTGTGTTGCTTCATGTCCTACGGCTGGAAAAGTTTGTCTGTACGGATGTGAAAATTCCTACCGAGTCTTTGGATGGTGCTGGTTGACACGTCAGTTTTGCCTTCCGGTGGGATGGCATCACTCTTTACCTGCTCTACATCTAGAGGGCTCTTCCCAAAGAGCCAGTAGAAGCTTAGGTTGAACTGCATTTTCAGGCTGCCGTAGCCAGTATCCGTGGGCTACCTTTTTAATGAAAGCCAGCGCCTCACTTAATGAGGGTGAATCCAATCAGAGAAAGGTTCAAGAAGAGAAACAGACATGTAGATCTCTGAATCATATAAAAGTATAATTTTTTTAGGTGATCTTACGAGGTGTTCTTTTTTTTCTGTTTGAAGGTGACGAGAATTTGGTGTTGCTTTGATCAGTGATATCTCAGCATTAAAAGCCTAAGAATTTTCTTCCTCTTTCTCTTACCTATTCCACAACTCACAGTTCAAGCTGTAGAAGTTTTCCAACGTCGAGGGCGCTTTCATGTCTCCAGCATGTTTCTGTTAAAGCATTATAATGTAGGATTGTGTGTAGCTGATAATCTTGGGCAACTCAATTTGTTGTTTAATGTTTTACCTAGATATAAAACGGGACAATGACATGGCAGGTACATGGCAGGTACATTTTGGAGATTTGTTGCTAATTATCTGCAAGAAGCTTTGGGAAACCTCATATGAAGTTTATGTTTAATGTTTACTGTGTTGCAGATTGCCGAAGGAAATAGAGGGGACGAGACAGAAGGGTAAGAAGGTGGGAATTTCTGTGATGGATACTGCTGCGTCACCTGTCTCTGCCTGCTTTGTGCCTTGCCTAATTAGCTTGTATTTAATATCTTAGAGCAAAGGGTTCCCTACTACGTGTTTGTCCGTGATAAGCATGGTGAGATCCCGCTAGAGGACTGTTCCAACAGTGATAACTGGTTTTGGTGGCATGTCTTTTCATGTCTTTTTTCTTTTTTTTTTTAGTGAAAATGAGCAAATTAAAGACCATAACTGAGATGTTTACAGTTGCAACATGGTGAACAGATAGGTTAATTTTACCCCTTCTGCTAGTTACCAAAGCAACACTCACTATAAATATCCGTTTAATTTAGTTTAGTGTTGTGAAGATTAAAGCTTAATTAAAATGCAGATATTAAAAAAAATTTAAAACCTGAAACAGCATGGAAAAATAGAAAGACATAATTATGGTCCAGTGAATACTTATCACTTGTTATGAAGCTTTGGAGAAGAGGTATTTTTTTCCCTCAGTTGAGACTAATTTTATTCTGATCATAAATTTGAATGACCAGAACAACCTAGAATCATAGCTGTTTATAAATTAATAAGGACAGTTGGAAGGAACGTGTTATTCTGCTCATAAAGTACAGGATAGTAAGATTTTCTTTGTTGGCCCATTTCCTCAAAAAGTTCTTTTGCATACCCATTAGGGAGAAAGACTTTATGAAGACAAAAAAAAAATACTGTAATCCAGTATTTAATGTGGCTTGCATAGAAATTCAGCTATTTAATATTAAAGATCTCCTACTTTCCAATTAATTAATAAACATACCCTATTGTGAATTTGGAAGGGGTCAGTGGTACTAACTATCATAGCTTCCTTTTATCAGCAGAGCTAAACTAATTTGTACTGGGTGAAAAGATATGTGGAGGGCTCGGTGTGATATAATTACTAGAAATTCCTCCAGGAATGAGACTTTCATCACTTTTGTTGGCTGGTTAAGCATTTGTTGTTTTGCCAGATTTGTCCTAACGAGTTTAAGATCATTGTGGAGAAACCATATGTTTGCCCAGTAGACGGCAAACCAAGACACGAGACAATATTCTTTCACTGCAAAAATTAAAGTAATAATCTCTGTCCATGGCAAAGCAGGAGTGCTATGGGAAGAGTAGCTTCAGCATTTTAGCTTTGTTGATAGCCGTCTTAATAGTTTCTTCAAGAGGGAGTTTCTTCTGTCAGGAGGATGGGGCCAGGCTCTTTTCGGTGGTGCCCGGTGACAGGACAAGAGGCAATGGGCACAAACTTGAGCATAGGAAGTTCCACCTAAACATGAGGAGGAACTTCTTTACCCTGAGGGTGGCAGAGCACTGGAACAGGCTGCCCAGAGAGATGGTGGAGTCTCCATCTCTGGAGACATTCCAAACCCACCTGGACGCGTTCCTGTGCCACCTGCTCTGGGTGACCCTGCTGTGGCAGGAGGGTTGGATGGGATGATCTCCAGACGTCCCTTCCAACCCTATGGTTCTATGGTTCTATGATTCTAACTTTGCTGGCAAGATGCGAAAGCTATTACCCTGGAGAAGTAACTCCAAAGACCACTGGACTAAAAATGCCCTTTTACTAACTTCCTCGGTTCATCTTCCTCAAGCATTTTAAAAGTAGCTTTAATCATATATCACGTTTTACTTTTGTTCATAGAATCATTAGTAAAATTAGACATTTAGGCTTTCATCAAAGTAACAGTACATTTATTACAATATCATGATGACTGCTCTTGATATAACTCAACCTGGTGGCTGAACTGTGACTTCTTGCCCCAGGATGCTGTGGAAACGGAAAGGTACCGGACTTCAAGCTCATGGAAATAAATCTACTGAGGTCGCTGAAACTGCGTCTGGCCCAGGATGTCTGTGAAGTGCAAATGACTGGAGACTGGGAAGAACATGGGTGAGGTATTTCATCGGAGTCTGCCTTGTTCTTAGACTCTTTCCTATGATCTTGTTTTGCCCGTTGTTGGAGACAGGGTATTACATTACCTGGAGCTTTGGTCAGGTCCCGTACAACACTTTTATGCTACCAAACAATTCTGGCAAACAATGATTTCAACTTTTAAAATATTGTCTTTCTTTTTCTAATCGAGATACAAATGAATTTCCTGGCTTCCTGGCTAGCATATACGTATGAGATCTCTACAAGCCTACAACTCAGTTAGTTACTCCAGGGTACACTGCTGATTTTGTTAGCTAAGCTGTTAAGAAATCTCATGGTATAAACCTCTCCAGTGGTGTTCCCGCAAAACTTAAAAAAAAGAACTTTTAACCAGGCAGTACCGCAGGAAACTCTCCCCCACACACCAGTCTGGATCACCGCCTTTGAGGAACCATAGATTATGAGCACAGGAAGGGCTACATAATTAAATATCATCCAGGAGCAAGTGTAGTTAAAAATTATAATTGCCATCTTAAGAAAAGTGAAGTATTTCTTGTTCACAAAGAATTATTAGTGTCTAATATCTGCTTACAGAAAAAAAAGCCATGTAAATTTATACTAGAATTCCATTTTACAATTTACCCTGCCAGGGGCTCAGGCTATTTATGTTTTTGACTGCATCATCTTCACTAAACTTAAAAAAAAAATATATATAAATTTCCATGGTAACCACTGCATCACACAACAAAGACATGTATATGCCACTTAGATGTTTAAAAAAGCAGAGTCTGGAATGAAATTATAGCCGCCTTTTTTTTTTTTTTTCTCCCCACAAAATAATAAGCTTCTTAGTAAATACTTGTTTTGTTGTTTTTTCAAGAAATTCAAATTTTCTATTCAATACACTGCATTGAAAAGCAGCATATAAAATAGCGCATCTAAAATAGCATAGTTCTGTCATAAACCAGTTAACTTTATGAGAGCCATTCACGCAAACGAGCTCACTGGGCTGTAAGAGAAGAGAAGGAATGTGTGTGAAATGGCGGTACTCTTTCCTTCTGTCTTTCTGCTATTTCAACTAGACATTATTTTTCTATTTTTCAATTTTTGTTGCGGTACGATGATGAGGTCACAGTAGTCCATATATATATATATCTATCTCATTACCATATATATAGGGTTACACTTTCAAACTGATTTTTACAGGTGCTATCCTGTGGGGAAAAAAAAAAAAAGTGGAGGCCATTCTGTTTGTCTCCAACTTTTTAATGAAGCTCCATGTGGGAGCATATAGCCCTTTAATAACGCTTCTCATTTTCCACCTTTCAGTTCACACGCAGCGTCGCGCTGGTTTAGTGATGGGTTTTGTCAGAGTCAGGTTGACGGTTGGACCCGATGATATGAAAGGTCCCTTCCAACCCAGGCGATTCCATGATTCCATGATTCTATCTGCACCATGACCCGTGCAGGTGGGATGCATTGCAGAGAACGGACGTAGGAAAGCTTGGAGGCAGAGCCCTTGTTGGCTCGCCTGGTTGCCTCTTTGGGCTCCGGCTCCTACAAGGGCTGTTAAACACCACCGGAATGTCAGAGCTGAATCTTCGTGTCGGCTCATACAGCAGCGTCCAACAGCTGGAGGTCTGTGCTGGGTGGCAGCACTGGGTTATAACACTTATTTTTGTGGTTCAAAACAGATCTAAGGCAAAAAGCAAGCATTGTAGCTGAAGTGTGGGGAGAAGTCAGGCATTTTGATTTTGTTTCATGGATTCCAGCGAAGAGCATCTGGACTGCGCCTGTGGCTTTAGCATGTGGCTACAGGCCTTCCGGCATAACATTCCAAGTTCCTGGCAGGGGCTGCTTTTTGCTCTAGCCCTGTTCGTGTTGGAATCACTTTCCCACCGGAATAAGCAGAGTCTGAGCCTCCCTCCCTCTCTCTGCACTCTGGAAATCCTTCATCTTTTTGGCAAGCCGAGCTGCTTGCCAATATTTAGCCCTCAGCAACTTTTTATGATTGAGTTATAAAACCTGGAAATATGAGCTTATAATGAAAATGCCAGCACCACATTAAAAATAGCAGGGGCAGCGGGCACTGCTGTAATGATGCTCTTGCTTTGGTTTTAATCCCTTCTCCACACCAGCTCTGCATCCTGCAGCACCGGGAGTCCGAGATGTTCTCGGCACCTGATGCTCCGACTGCGCCGCGTGTGGGCGCGCGGCTCCCGCACGGGCTGCCTCAGCACACCGCCGGCGTTCGAGCCGTGCTGCGCCGTTCCCAAAGGGAGAGCAGAGGCAATAAACAAAGGGATGGGATACAGTTATCACGGGATGAAATGCTCGCTCTCTGTAATTGATCTTACACCTAGGAAATCCCAGTAATTTGACTTGACTTCTTGTTTAAACCCATTTACCCAACCAAGCAAGGGAAGACCAGACTTTGCTCCACTGGGAGAGGGAAAGAGCCTTCCCTTTTCTCCTGGTGCCTTTTCAAGGGCAGGTTGGGTAGGACTTCGAGCAACCTGGTCTGGTGGGATGTGTCCCTGACCAGGGCAGGGGGGGTTGGAACTAGATGATGTTGAAGGTCCCTTCCAACCCAAACCATTCTGTGGTTCTATGATTATCCTCCATTCCTCTGCAGAGCTCTTTGCCTCTTGGGGTCGTCTGAGTATGTCTCCGTTTCCACCTATTGAAGAACCTTTTCAAAACTAATGGATATAGTATAATCTCCCACAACTTCAAATACTTCCAGATAACTAAAATTTACAATTGTGGCATCCGGCTGAGTCTTAACAGCCTGGGACGGGGTGGAGGGCAGAGCCACCGTGAGAAATGGTGCCTTTGAGGGAGGGCACTTAGGAAATGCCGACAGCTTCACTTCACAGTTTATTCTGCCTCTCCCTTTACATTTCCCATTTCTCTCCTCCTTTCATCTGCCTGTGCCTTCCTCCTGTCAGGAACTCATCTGACTGAATGCTGGAGTGGAAGATTAGAAAATTAGTAAATTAACGGTATTTGAATATCTGTTATAATGGAGTGTCACATATCCAAACACGGGGTTGAGATTTCATCGCAGTAGCCATTGATTGCGAATGTGCAGCAGATCACTATGTCCATCAAGGCAATCCTCTACAATTAGTCATTCTTGACTGAAAGTTATTATTATGATAGCTGCTAATGAATTACTTTTTGAAAGTCATTCTGGTGTCACAGTGCTGGGGGCTGCAAAAGTGAAGGCAAAGTTTCCCATAATGAAACTGGAAGAGAATAGTGGAGCCAGGGGACATAAAATACCCATGGATTAAGCTGGATGGCAAGTGGTAGTAAAAGTAAAATGAAGGAAGACTGCAAATAGAAAAGAGCGTTGAAAAGTTGAGACATAAACAAAGATGAGCTGTAGGCTGAGGAAAGACAGGTAGTTACATTTCTTCAGCAAAACTTCCCCAAACTTTCAAAGTGCAGTGGGAATGGAAGGACCTGTTTGCACAATACACGGCCACTGAGACCCTTGGCCCTGAGATTTCTCCCAGCGTTAGAAATGTATTTTAAATAACAGTTTACATTACTATGGCAACCACGTCGACTGGCCATTTCTTTGCTGCACTCACAAAATAAAAGAGCATAAAATCACAGAACATTTTTCTGCATCTTGTGTAGCCCTATAACCCGTCTGTGAATCAGTTCATGATGGTTACAATTAAGCTTTTGTCTCATTGGCCCTTGCCACTTGTCTGTTCTACTTTTGTTTCCTTTCACCTGAAATATGTCCTTCAGAAGCAAGATCTCATTAATCACTGTCTTTCCCGGTCGTGTAACTCTACTGATTTTCAGAGATTACCTGTAACATGTAAGCAACACATTGATAAATGAGCCCTTGAAGTTCCATGTTTAATCTCTGTGGCAAAATACTATTTCTGTTAATATTGCGGTTTCTTCACTTCAGATAATTGCACCTTTCTTGATTGTCAGATACTCAGTGAAATAAGTGGGAAGAGAGGGATGACTGTAACTGAATCATTTGTGAAATGACACCCCCTTTCTCCTCTTCCTCCTCAATTACACCATCTTTACGACACAACACAGAGAAAAGGATGCTCTCCTATCCAGGAGAGATGAAAAAGTTGATGGGCAAAAGGTTGACATTCACAGCTTCAGCATCTGAATCCTGAGCAAACTAGCTACAGCACGCCCCAATACCTGTGTCGGATGGTCTTGCAATTATTTTCCAAATAAATAATAAAATATTGAATGTATCCTTTGGACATGTATTAACAAGCAGTAGTTTCGGAACCAGCCAGCGCGTTTTCTTTTGCTCAGGACCGTGTTTCCTCCGGTCAGCCCGTGCCCGCAGTAGTAACTGATGAAGCTGAAATGATATTTTGGTTGTTGATGTTTTAATTTAAGAACAGTGTTACATGTCCATACTTCTAAAAGTTGGACCCCTTTCTATAAATGACATGTTTATATTTACACAGCTACTGAATCTTTTATGTGCAATTTCTGTTAAAATGATGTCTCCCTGACTGGTAGCCTGTCAGCTCCTATTGTATGCAATTAAAAAAGGGCAGTGCAAGCAAGTAAAAGCCCTCTGGGTTTTTGAGGTCTAATCTTTGTAAGAAAAGGAATTTGAGATGTGAGCAGGAATGCATTGTGGTACGGCAGTGCATGAGCAGTATTTTATTTTATTTTTTTTTTTTCTTCTTGTCCTGATTAGTTGCTTCAGTGGTAAGTGAGGTAACAGTTTAAAGAACTAACTCATCATATGGAATGACTCTGTCTGCTGTGGTACTTAAAATCATCTTGCGACACTCTGGAGCTCAACGCATAAAATATTAGCTTGGTGAGTAACTCTCCCGCTGGATAGAGCCTTTTTCTTTCAGAAGTTAACCTACGGATATGAGAAATCCGTCCTTGCGTATAGTGTCTGATCCAGTGCCAGTGCCTAAGGATGTCCTTGGAAAGATTCCCATCTTTTAAACACCGGATCAGGGTCCGTGGTGCAGTAGCTGAAGTGCTGAGGCTTGGATTGGCAGCAATAAAATAGGGCATTGCTGTTTTAAAGGAGGAAAAAGGCTATAAGAACATAGGCTGACAGTGAAATACTGACAAGAAAAAGCAAGAGCTGTGTGAAAGCAGAGAAAGGGAATTTACAGAGAAAAAACTTGGGAATCACGAAGATTAAAATAATAGGTGTTTTTTTCAGTTTGTTCACGTTTGTAACAACATACAGGCAGGGAAAAACAAAGTACTTTTCTCCACTTGGGTGGATAAATATTATACCTATTTCAAAGATGTGAAGGTTAGGACGCAGAAGTGGTGATTATTGTGGAATAGCCAGGTACAAGTGTTGAGATGTCCTGCCCGAGATCCCTGAGCTGGCACGATTAGATGGCTGCAAGATCAGGTATCTTTTGCCCAGAATTACAGAATACGGTCGGAACTAGCAAGTCTGCACACGCTCTTGAAGACACACTCAGCAGGAAAGGAGGTGAGAGCTGTAGTAGGCTTTTTAAGGCTTTTGTCCTCATATTTACAAGCCTGAAGATGACAGACTCATCTCTAACTTACACCAATAAAAGAGTAAGCAAACTCGGCGCAGAGGTTGAGGTGATAAGCCCAATATCATGTGTACTATTTTGTTAATCTGTCAGGCAAAAAGGCTTTTTGCTCCTGTATTTGCACAATGTTTTGTGCAATTAGCTTTTGATCCGTGTATCCTTATATCTCTGTAGCCGGATTGCAACTGAACAAGAGCAAGTGATTAAAGCTGACGTCAGAATTTGTGAGGCCCTGGTGCTCCATCATGTGCTTTGACGAACAGAGCGTGCATAAGCAAATTAACAAACCCAGTAACCTCTCTGGACCTGCAGGAACCATGATATTTTGCACTGTGTTGTAGCAATGCTAGAAGCCAACAAAGGGACTGGTTTCTCTCTCAGAGCTATAGTGAATTTGATGGCGTTGCACAGACTTGGACATATATTAAACAGAGCCATGTTTGCTTGTGCTGCATAAGAATCACAGGGGGAAGCAAAATCAATGTTTTCCAAATGGGATAGAAAGAAGCCGTGAGGAAAAGAAATGGTATTTTCAAGCTTCTCTGAAAGGTAACACAAACAATGCACAGAGTAAAAAAAAATTCTTCAAAGAAAAAGCGCTTGCCAATGTCTTCTTCGCTCTTTATTTACCTTGCTTTGGAGGCTTAAGGCATGGTAGGTCCTTGGTATTATTTTAAAAGGGAGGGGGCCGGAATTTGTGAATAAATCGGCTTTGAAATTGATGTTTTGAATTGCAAGCTGCACAATGCATCTGTACATCTTGACAGCAACTGAAGATGCTCAGATTTTAGAGGGGCAGTGAGATGACACTGAGAGTGCATGATGCAGTGGCGTAATGAAACGGAGATCAATGTTAAAATGGATGTAACACCGCTGAGGAGTACACACAGATCAATACTCTTGTTAAGCCATAGAGTATAATCCTGCTACATAGGTCTTGTTAGATAGTACGGTCAATTCTATGAAGACACATTTTTCTGCATTTCTCAAATGTACCTCTGGCTTATCTGTCCCAAAGACTGTCTTAAAATGTCCTTCTTTTAGAATGGAAAGGCTTGAATTGCTGTCTTCCCGCTCATGCATGCTAAGGAAAATATGCAGTGCTTAATAGTAAACTCACAATCCCCAAAAATGTGACATAGAAAGATAAGATGGACAGTCAGCAACGATCTGTTAAGCCTTTGAAATATTGTTTTGTCCCCGTCTCCCCTTCCTACCTCTTCCTTTTCTTTAAGGAATATATTTTAAGCACAATTACCGAAAATGCAGTCTCGAGGGAAAGGGGCAGGTCAGTCTTGCAGCCCCCACTTCTATTGTGCAAAGAAGTCGCTTAAGGTTATTTTCCACCTCCTGTTTTTTATAGCTTAAAACCATATTAAAAAAAGATCAGAGAGTTTCTGTCCTTTCCTGCCGCATGGATAGCCTTGGAAATAGAATGTGGTTACTAGTGTAGACTGAGGCGCTTGCTCTCTCTCTCATATGTATATATGTGTTTATATATGTATGTATGTATATTCCCTAAAGATTTCATGCTATCCACATTTCTTCTCATGCCACTGCAAACTTAATGTCTCTGAGAATCCCTGTGTTTTCATTTTTATAGTTGGATGATTTGCAGGAACTGTTGACAGTCAAGCTGTGGTTAATGACTCCGGCGTGCCAAGTCAAACTGTTTCCCATAAGGAAATAGCCAACGTAAATGTAAGAGAATAGTCAAAGTTTATTTCCTCCTTGACAGGCGATTTAGCGCTGGAAGAAGTGAAAATGATAGCAACCTGAATCTGCTTTAAGTTGATCTCCTTATACTGGTTCCAAGAGGTGGGAAGAACAGACAGGCGTTAATCATCAACGCGGGCGCCGCCAACCAGGCAGGGCTGAGGAGGTGCATGGACCTGCCCCAGCAGCCATTAACTGCAACGTTTGCTACTGCTGTCCTGCAGGCGTTTGGTGCTCAGTGTCATTGAACCTTCGTTTTATTGTGTCTTAGGTTTGCCGTCCCATGCTAGCGCTGCCCAGAATGTAGACTGCTGGCTGGTTTGGTGCCGTAAAACACCACTTCTGAGAAAGGAGCTGATTGAGGAACGAATGGGTCTACGGACGTTGCAAATAGGGTGGCACCTAGCACTGTGCCTTGGAAGACCACATCCTTATTGCACTGTAGCTACACAAACCGGCGCTTGCGACTATTGTTTCCTGAATTCACCTTACATTTCACTGCCTGAGATGATTTAGTAATTCCTCCTGGATATTATCTGCCCATCGATAGGTGTAGTATTGCTGTACTTGCTACAGGTCAAAGGCAGAGGGATGTTCCAGGGCTGCCAAAGGTTTTAGAGGAACCTTGGCTGCCAAAACACTCATGACTGAGCGTGCTCCAACTTTCATCTTTCGATCCTGGAAGGGCATGAGAGGCAACAGAAGCACGTTCTGTCATGTGTCTCATGGAAACCCGGTCCCTTTTCACGGACAGGGCAGTGGGAACTGCATTCCCCATTGTTATTCTGGCTTGTTTTAAGCCCAGGTTTCCTTGAGGGCACCTACTCTTCTCAGCCTCTCAGAATGAGCAGGTCCTTGATTTCTTTTCAACTGCAGCCGCTTTCTGTAGAAATGGGAATATATCTCAGCTTCTAATTTTTGTTTTTCTTCTCCTTCTCCCCAATACAGGCATTTATATTTTTCCTTGTAACTTCCGAAGGAAGCTACTAGTTCTGCCCCTGTGTTTTTAACCGTTTCCTCACTGAGGTGACTTGGTTTTGAATTTCACTGCAATAGGAAGTATTTGTATTTTTAAAGAGAGGAGAACAGCTAAAGCAAATAAAAATAAGTTAATAAATACATAATTACAGTGTTGCTTCAGGGAAAAGTTGCTAGGCAGAATCTAATAACAGTGACTGGAGATACCATTAGTATTGTGTGTTGATTCCAGATCCCCTGGGGTACTCTAATAATTAAGCATGTGTTTTCCAGTCCCTTTTGGCCTTAATAGCTATTATGATCATTAAGTGTAACCTGCCCTAGACTCTGGTTTCTAAATGCCTTTGTGAGTCCAAGACCAAGTCCGTGTCCCCTTGTGAGGGTAGCAGGTTGATGAAGAAAAAAAAGTGTTTTCATTAGTCCCTCAAGACGCTGTTCTCCCGTTCCAAAGCTCTCCTTTCCTTCCAGGTATCTACAGCCAGCAACTTCTCACAGTCCTTTCTGAGCTTCAGTTAATCTTTACTCTTTCTGACACTGTGGCAGCTCTGAAATGCCATTGCTTTTCTCTGCATTTATCATCCTCTTTTTCAGCCTTTGTGATTGACCCCCATCCCCTGCAGTCTTGGCTGCGTGGCCGCGGAGCTGAAAGAAACCAACTGAATTGTCACCACCGCAAAGGCCACTCTTAAGTAGATGCTCTTCATGATGCAGCTCGGGCCTTAGAAGGTTCAGTGTCATCAGAAAACCCTCAGCCCTACTTTCTTCCAGAATATTACCAACATTTCTTCTGCTTCCAGGGAAAAAAAGCAAAAACGTCTTAAAGGGGTTGTTCCCTGTCATATTAATTGGCAACGCCGCCAGTAGATATGGAGCTGCACGTAGAGGAGCTCACTTTCTCTGTTGCAGAAAGAAGCATCGCAAAAGCCATACACAAACAAAGCCAGGCACAAGCTTTCAACTAATCTGTCACTCCTTGCTGAACCTGCCTGAAATTTATTGTCAGCTAGACAGCATTTCTCTTTGTTTGCTGATTTGATTGAAAGGATGATTTATCAAGGCTCCACATCACATTGAGCGCTGCACTCTCGTCCGAAGGGTAATGAGTCGGAGACACCTCTCGTCCTCCCTCCCCACGTGGCTGGGAGGTTGCAGGGCAAGGTGAGCATCGGCAGGCGTTGGCGTGACACGCGGGCAGTCCTGCCGGGGAGGGGCTGGTTCTTCACGCCGGCTTCAGGATGAGCCCAGTCCTTGCCCCTCCGAGCAGGAGAGGACTTACATCGTTTATCAGGAGGTTTCAGGGAGCCGCACAAAGACAAAAATGGAGCATTGATGAGAGAGAGAGGGAGTGGAATGGGAAATGGCCATGGGAGTGAAAACAGCAAGAAAATAAAAGGATTAAAAACACCAGAAAGTGAAATGAGAGCTCATTGTTGTCACTGCTGTTATCCCCAGAGTTGCTTCATAATGTGGCTTAGCGCTGTTTGACATTGTCTTGGCTGACTACCACAGCACAGTCCCACCACAACGCCGCGGAAACTAATGCCTTCTCTCTGAGTCTGTATTTGTTTTGGTTATGGTGAGTTTTTCTTAAGCAGCACTGGCATTTGTTTCAATCACAACAATACCCACCGTCTCACCTTAATTTACAGAGTCATAACTAGCAGTATTTCTTTTCAGCATAAAGAGTGCATTGGAACAAATGCCACTATTTATCAACTGTAACGCAGTTCTTTATAAAGGTCTTATGTGAGCAAAGAATAAAAATGCAATGATAGTCTCACAATAAATACCCTAAATCCTTTATTGCCTATTTATGGTGTAATCTCTCTACAGTTGTACAATATACGACTGTTTAGAAAAAGCTCCAGAATACAGTTATATGGTTTATTTACCAGGAGATGGCAATGGTGATCTACTGCAGTATTAACTTATATACAAGGCCCATATAATTCTTCCGCAACACCACAGACTTCAGTATGAATGAAACCAAAGTATTCCAATACTGGTTTTGCCTTCCTTATTTCTAACTTGTTTCAGCTGCTGCTGTTCATTGTAAAGAAAGTCTTCTTTTTTTTTTAATCACATTTTTGATTGAAATTGCTGTCACTACATTTTTTAAAGATGTCTAAATACAATCATACCAGTATTCTAGAAAACAGAATATTATTTAAAAACAGAGCAGCCAATACCATTGAATTAGATATGCCACGTGTCGGAAAAATCAAATGATTGATGAAAGTAAAAGCTTCAAAAATGCACTTAGTTTTACAGTATCAAAATTGAACTTGAGTAGTTAATGAAAAATAAATTATAGGTTAAGCTATTAAAAATCATGTTATGATTTCCTATTAAGCTGCGTGAAGTATGGTCTTAAAGTATGCATGTCAGTGGTTTTACAGAACCTGAAATTAACTGGGGTCTGCAACGTTGTCTGAGTTGTCACATAACCCTAACCTATAGTAAGGCATGCGTCATTCTCACGTGCATTACTGCAGCATTGGTGTTCGTTCACCTGTGGAAGTTCATTGTCTTGAGCAGTGGAAATAAATGTCTGGCTTTGTATGGGATTGTTCTATGTACCTTTATACCCTCCTCCGCCTGACTGCCCATTTGTTACTTTTCTCCCCGGAAAGCTCGTACGGGTTGACAAGTTGGTCTGTGCATATTTACTAGATGTCTGGCAGTTTTCTAACAGGAGAAATAACTGGTGAGTTTTACTTGCCTTTCACCAGCAGGGCAACCTAGACGGTCGCTCTCCTCTCCCCGGCAATGACCCGGTCCGTAAGGAGTGAGGTGGGAACGCCGCTGGCTTGCTAACCCTGCTCTGAAGGAGATCTGGGGGCCCACGTAGAGCAGTTACCATCTTTTACCAGGGAACTACTCCCACGGTTGGCTTTTCCTTTGGTATTCTGGGATACACAGTCCACGTCTCACAACTGTCAGTACGCGGCCCTCACTTGGGAGGATTGTCCACCCTCAAATTAAATAAATGCTTTAATTGCATCTGCTCTTCACAACATTAAATGCCAGCATCATTGCCTTTCCGCTGTTATTATTTTAGTGTTCCTAAAAAATACAGCCAGGACAGTAGAAGTGTGAGGCTGTGAGAGGAGCACGGAATAGGTGAGGAGCACATATCTGTAACAGATGATAGGAGGGAAAACCCCCATTGTTTACTCACGTGAAGGTCTCAGTTTCCTACTGTTTGAATTGCATTTAGTTTTCTAAAGCCTTTCTTCACCACAGCGTCTGCCTTTCTACCACTACAATATCTTCCCTTCCTCTGTTCTGCATTGTGGTACGTGCTCGAGTCCCATCTTTACAAGGAAGAAACCGCAAATTTAGAGCATACACACAGACCTTCCCTTAATTCTGTTCTCTCCACGCCTTTTTATCAGACAACTCCTGTGCTGGGGTCTGCCTGCTCAGCACTCCCGATACACGTTCTAGGGGAACGGCTGTCTCCGCCTAATCAGTAACAGGAGGACGCAACGGCAATCACTCATTATACATCTGCAGCATCTTCTTTCCACTCACACATCTCACAGGACACAACAGAAAGACAGAGGTAAGCAAGATCTTTGTCAGTCTTTTTTTTTATTTATTTTTTTTTTCCCAATAAGGAAATCGATCCATGGAGCAAAATGAACTGACCGAGTGAAAGCGGCAGAAGAAATAGGGAGCAGGGTTGGGAGTGCCTTGCTGTATCAGCCAAACTGCGTTTCTCCTTCCCTTTCAGGTTTTTTTTTTTTTTTTTTACCTCTTTACATTCCGCTACAAACCAGCACAAAGTCGATCAATAACATTCAGCGCCTCCGTCTTCCCTGGGCACTGGGGCAGCCTCATGTGTCGCCTTATGGTGAGGTTCTCAGCAGCTTCAACATCTACCCGGGCCGCGAGTCACTCCCGTGGCGTTCACGTCTCTTCAAAGGACAATTTTTCAGAAAGGGCAAAACGATGTTCAGACTGACAGTCGCTCACACGAAATGCCTTGTCTTCCCTGCTGGATCTCTTGCTGTGAATACCACGTTCATGTCGGCCGTGTGGAGGGAGGAATTATGAGTTTCCTTTTCCCTATGACTTATTTAGCACCCGCTCCCGTCCCCCTTGTCTTACCGACTTAGATCGTGCGTACGCTCCGGTACGGAGTTGAGATGTGAATGTTAGCTTGACATGAATTAAGTCAACCATCTCTTTACTTCGCTAAAATTTGTCCTGTAAACATAGCAGACTGCAGGCTCGTGAGGGTGCGACTATTTACAGCCTTGTTTTCACATTGTTTAGTACAAGAGGGCCAAAGCAGAGACGCTCTGCATGCCACCGTAGCGCAGGTAATTTTCACAGTGACCCAGAGGGAGAAGCAAGGCCAGACTCAGAGGTGAGCAGTTCATCATGGGGAAAGAGAAGTTTAAATTTCTGAATTATAAAGTTGTAAAAAAGATTCAAAGGGAAGGAAGGGCATCCTCAGCCCACTCGTTGATAGTACAATACATAAAACCCAGATTTTGTAGGAGTATAATAAAAGATTGTATAGGAGTATAATAAAACCCAGACACAAGTCTGAAAAATTCATTAGTTTCTGCCATGACTAAAATAAGCACTGTCTATGAAAACTACTTTGCAATGGTAATGAAAAGCAAGTGGAAAAGCAAGTGTTAGCACCAGTGCTGCGACGTGAAATAATTTCTGTATACTCAGCTCCGTCATTGTGAACAATGTTGCTGATTATAAACCACATCAAATTCCCAGTCCCCCAAAACATGTATTTTATTTTGCAGTTTTTCTAGTAATTATGAAATCAACATAATACTATCAAGTTTTACCACAATTAAGCTAAATATATACTTAAACGATATAATGTACTTCGTAATTGTAATATCTCTGTAACTGTAGCTTCCTTCCTAGGAACAATTGGCAATGTTTCTGGAGCATTTTTCAGGGGCGGCATCTAACGATAATGACGATACTCAGCTCTCTCATAATTTTGTAATTTGAAAGGTACTTGGATAAAAATTACAATCAAGATTTGACCCACGGAGCTTCATTTCTTGTAACTCGATAAGAGGAGTCTCCTAGATTTTAATGGATTTTTATGGCCCCTTCAGCGTGTGTGGGTTTGATGGAAGAGATGATGACACAGACTTACGGCCGTGCGAGCAGTTCTCCCAAAACAGGTCTATATCCAGTCACTTGTGAGATAGTGTTCACTTGTAAAGCTATTACCATGGCATTGTGCTGAAGACCTTTGGGCTCAAGGAAATCAAAATGCCTGTCTTAGGCCCCCAGTGAGAGACGGGCCACAAGGTATTTTGCTTCAAGCAATTGCCACTTGGTCAGGGCAGAAGGTCCGGCCAGAGTGTCGTGTCTGTGGTGGGCCTGGGCGGCCAGAGCTTTATTCCAGTACTTTTCTCAGTTTTTTTCAGACACACACATAGCTCAAGAGACAGCTCAATATTCTCCACCAAACTGGGAATGTCTCTACTTTGGCAGTTTTGTCTTCCTGCAGCCTGAGAGCTCATCAGTCACCGCTGTTCTGGCCACCAGAACTGAGCGCGTACTCCAAATTTATGTTTACAGGTACTGAAATAAAAGCCCTAGTTCAGTTTGTAAGAAAAGGCAAGACAAGCTCATCTGTATGTGTACCATGTTCTTATAATTTATATATACATGTTTGTTCAGAAAAATAAAAAACAGGTAGGAAACAGAAACCTTACTCTTCAATATTAGGTAGCCGGTGACACAAGTGTAGACTCAAGAGTAGCAAGTGGCCACTAATGTAATGATAAAATTGGTTCAAAAATAATTAGTTGTCTAGAACATCTTACATCAAGTGTTTGCATTCCTTTACCATCCGATATTAAGTTGGATAAACCTCTGCTGTATAATAAATTATTTATAGATGCATGATTTTGAACACTAAACACGTGAATTTAAAAATTTGACAGATTGGTTCAACTTTTCCACAGTGCCCTGAGTTGGTTGTCAGTGGTCAGTGGGAGCTTCCCACCAATTTCATTCGGGCTTTTGAAAAATCTCATCCTTCACTGGTTATTTATAGATAGATCTAATGCTTCTTACCTGGTTTTGAATATCCCATTGCATTTCCATTTCACCTTGCTTACTCTGTATGATGCCATTTGCCTGAGAGGTAGTTTTCTGTCAAATTGAATACTAACTTCTTAATTATTTCATTCAAAAAATTGACTTTTTTTTTTTTTTTTCAGGTCAGTGAAAACCAAAGATCAGATAAAGCAAAGAGAGATCACATCTATTTCAAATACTGTTTGGTTAACTATAGTTAGAAATTATGACTAGTACTGCATAAAGAAACTGTTATGACCATATTATAAATGGTGTTTCTTTACTGAAATAGGTAGAATTGACAAGTAAATGAGTTCATATAAAAGAATGTAGAGTTTTTAAAGTTTCTAGTTTTATGAAAGTAATGAGCCAGATTTTTTTTTTATGTTAAGTAAGATGCAAGTTGATATATTTTGGAGCGTGCGATAACATGTTCAAACTCCTTCTAGAATATAAAATTGTCACCCGAAGTTTAAAAGCAGCTCTCGCAGGTCCAAAATCCATTGGAAAATAAAACTTTGGGAAGAGCTCACTAAAAAAAAAACCCAACAAAGTGTTTCCTCAAAGCCTTTTAAACAAAAGTAAAGCAAAAGCATTTAATCTTTTCATTTTTTTTTATGCAGTCTGAAAGCACAACATCCTCCTATGTATCTCCGAGTATGTGGATATAGAGAATATATTTACCTTTTCCTGCTAAAATCAGCCAGTGCAGTTAGACGGTGGGTGAAGTCACCTGGGTATGTGGTATGGTGCGTAGAGCTCCAAGAAACCTTTTTGTTTTCTCTTCCCTTTAGAAGACAGCGTGTTCTCTGTTCTCAAGGCTGTCTTTACAAAACTCTCCACGGGATGACTACTTTAAAGAAATAAGGAGAACTAGCTGGGAGAAAAGGTAATTATGAGAAAAAGCGAATTGCTAGCCATATGCAGATAGACATTTATTACAGTGCATGTGTATTTTTTCATTACCTACACGTGAGAAAGTTTTCTCAGCTTAACTGCATGAAAGGGATTGTTTTTATGGCTGTTGAAAGGCTTCTGTTTTCATTGAGCTTTCTGATTAGCCTGGCACCTTCCCTGGGTGGCTGGTTACTAATGCTTTTCTACATCAAGAGTGCATCTGTGGTACCCCGTGCGTGTCCAAGCACCTCTCCCTTCATCAAGGGGAGACAGCCTATTTTTTGCCAATTCCTGGCAAGCACGGGCAAAGCTGAGGCTCAGGTTTTTGTGCCTCCACCATTACAAAACTTCAGCCGAGGTTTTAAACCAGCCGGCGCAGCACCGAGTTCAGCACAGGTTGACCTCCTTGGTTTTTTTATAGCGTTCCAAATGAATTTTGCAGCCTGAACGGTGCTCTGTGCTTCTGAAGACAGACTGGGGCCATCGCCCGGTGTGACCGCTTTACATATTGTTGGCCACATCCCCATTGCACCGCAGCCACGCGCTGCCGTACGGACACAGCCTAGGAAATGGCATACCGAGACTACAAGCTCCCCATCATTATGATTAACAGCCTTTTTGAAGACTTGATGACCAATTTTGGTGGCTTCCTTTCAAAGACCTGTCTAAAACTAATTTTGTGCTGTACTTTCAAAAAAGCCCCACCCAGATCCACAGTACAATTCTCTTTCCTATCTACCTACCTCGCTTTCCACTGTCACGAAATGAGAGCAGAAACCCAGGCCCTATTTCACACGGCTTAATAGACTTGATTGATTGATAGATAATATTGTTCAAGAAAAAAATCTTAACATATTGCATCTTTAGTAGAAACGATTTAGGAAGTCAGAACCTAGGACATTTAAATCTTTCTCCATTGAACATAATTAAGCATTAACCAATTTTGCTAGTGCAACATAATTTTTATAGGCTGCTGTAAAGCTCCGGTTTCGTTGCCAGGAGGTATGCTAGACAAAAGACAGCACGTTGCTTTGCGCGAAGAACCCAACCAGTGTAATCTGGGACTGCCCCAGACAAACTACATGAATCTGTGCTGTGCTCTCCCTCATACGGGAATGTTTCTCTCGTGAACCAAATTGTCTTCACTCTTTTATCAAGCTACTTTACAACAGAGATCACCCCGCGTACATAGCAAGTAAACAAAGCGAGCCTCTTCCTTCACTCTCCTGCCCGATATACAGCTACCAATATATCTGCAAACTTTAAAATGGTATCGCCAGGGTAAACAGAAATTTTTGTTTTTGTTTTACCATTTTATAGGCGCAGAGACAAAAGGAGCTGATAATTTCTGGTGGATTTATTTTCATTTTCCTTGGGAACGGTAAGCTAGCTGGAGCGCGTTCAGAAACACTGAGCCGCTCACTCAGAGAGGGGGGTTCTGCCTGTCCCGTGCTGTGTTTAGATTCTGACTTGGGCTGCAAGAGCCTCCACACCATTTTCTGCTCTGCCTTTCTCAGGGCAGGATTTTTCAGTCCAAGGAGCCACCGTTTAGTCAGAGCAGAGACTAGGCCCGTCAGATCCAACACCGCGGTCTTGATTGCCCCACGTGAATAGTTCCCATCTTCCTCACAAGAGTTTTTTAGAAACGGCAAAATAAGAGAAAAAGATAAGAAAGATAATCTTGGTGGGAACAGTCCAGCTACTTCAATATTGCTGATAGCTTAAACAAGTGTAAATATCAGTATGAGGGATAAGTCAGTGAAAAATCAACCCTAAGAACACTTAGTTGACTTAGTGCTCTTAGTCAACTGGGAGAAGTCAGGGGTAGGTCTTGAAAAACCAAAAGGACATGATTGGTCCAACACATTTGCATTTAGTGTGACCGCCTAACTGGGCGGGAATTCCTAAAAGAAACGTTTTTTGTCACATAAACACTGGGCCCCTGCAAACAAATCTGGCAAGGCTGAGGATCCGGCTCCCCAGCCCGAACATCAGAATACCACGGGTAATGTCAAGAGGCAGCAGTGGGGCTGTCAGATACTGCTACTGTCATTACCCTATTACCGCAAATATCCATGAGTTTTACTGGTTTGCATAAACTGTCAGTGGCTATTGCAGCCCATAAGTGCAGAAAACACAACTATTTTACCATATAATCATTGAAGCTAATCTCTCTTTGACAAGGTCATTATTTACTCTGCTTCCCTTGTAATCCCCCACACGCACATACAGAATGAGGCTCTGAAGCTTAATCTTTCCAATGCTGAAAATGAGGCTTTTATGCAAACTGATAAAAGTTCTTTGTTTGATTTATCTGTAAACTAAAATAGTCTGGTAGTTTGCCTTGAAGTTAAAGGAAAAAAAACATACTCTGTCAGATCCTGTGTATTCCTTTTTATGTATTTTGTCATTTCCCCTCTATTAACTCTGTCCTAAGGTTGAAAAGAAGAGTGCACTCCAGCTTCCATTTACGTACTGTACTTTAGCTTTGACTTTTTTGGTTGCAGCCTGTTAAATTTATTGACTATAAGCCCCTTGAGCTATTGAAGAGTATGTGGCTTACATTGTATATCTTTTGAAAGACGCTACTGGTAGCCTGTTTTAATGTGTTTACTCTCTCCAGACACAATTTGTCTTACATATTCATTGGTTTTTAGTGCCAGGACCAGTTTCTTCGTTGTAGCTATTGTTTGGAAGTCTACAATGGATATTCAGGCTTAGTAATTTTTCAGCGCTGCTCAAGGGATCTGAGTGTCAAATGAAATAATGAGTGGGAATGTGGGCGCTGCAAACCCTTAAGCAGCTGGCTTTGGAGATCGCAAAAAAAAAAAATAAAGGAAAATAATTTAGGACGGCATGAAAGACACTTTCAGAAGTCTAGGATATTTTCTATGTACAAATAGAGCTGGCCAAAAAGTAGTGTTTTCCATTCATTGGCAATTACATTTTGTTTTAATTTCAAGATTTCATATAGCCTGAGAGTCAGAGAAAATTTCATTTGCGAAACACTAGCACATGGAGCTGGGATAACGAAATACGTTCCCCTGCATACTGCAGCTGCTTCTTCTAGTGGTAGAGCTGACCAGAATACTGATTTGGTGAGGCAAGGGCTTGGGATGGAAAGGATCTCATTTCAGATCAGAGTCAGGGCTTTCAGGTGCTCGTTTTCAGAGGAGCGAGCCCGAAAGCCTTGAGAGCGACGGGTGTTCGTGTGTGGAGACTCTGGAATCTCGAGGTCTCTGGCTCCCTGTGCTCACCTGTAGGTCCGGTCCGGAGTGTGGGAACACGGCGTTGTGTATCTCCTGGTGCTGGCTCTCGCTAACAGGAACCCCGGTCCTTCCCCATGCCCCGATGTAGAGGTGCACTTCAGAATATCTCCTGTTCTGCAGCACAGGCGTTGGCATGTTGGCTGCTGATGCTAGCTTTGGAGCTCACCAGGTAAGACACCCACAGCAGCATAGATTGAGCAGTACAGACAAAGTACAGAAAGCTGTGGATTGGGAATCCCACCCAGGCACTTCCATATTTATGCTGCTATAGGTATCCCACCTGGCTGGCTTAAAAGTTAGCCGGAATATATCTTCAGCAGTAGCCAACATGTCAAAAATCTGTTGTGCATCTGTGACAGAACTTGGGTTTCTGTTCAGATCATCTGCATCCCACTCCAGATGCAATCACTCCCTGTTTGATCCTCGGAGAGAAATCTGCAGTGGCGTGTTTTCATCTCTAGAAAATCCATAGCGAAAGTTGAGCTCCTTTCTCTCTGGGAAAGCCATGGGAGCAGCCCTGAAACTCCGGGAACTGAGCTCTGCCTCCGGCGAGGTGCAGGTGAGATCTCTGCGCGCTGCAGTCCACGCTCCGTGCTGTTACCAGCTCGGTGCCGGGCTTCCAGTTATTCCACCCAGATGCTCATACCTTCAAAATCTACTTTTTCTAGGAACATTTGTGGCCCAAATGAGTACAGAAAAAGGAAGATGATTCGGTCAATGTTTCGCACGGCAAACACTACTAATTGTACTAATTGAATTTGAGTGAAACCCCCCCCCCACGGGGAAGTCACAGTGTCCCTAACCCCACTTACTGGCTCAGACCCTCTGTGGCTCCAGCATCAGCATGGGGGTGACGTGTCCTTCCAGGCAGGCCAGGAGAGCCCAAGGTATTTCCATGTCATTGCTTCATAGCACCTTAAAGCTTCCACAGGCTGAGAAGTTGCAAATGTTAATGAAATAAATGTGATTTAAGTTACACTTGCCCTATATAGTGAGTATGTGTTGTGGAAGAGGGGGTGCACTTTTGGCTCGTAGTATACATGGCAAACAAATCCAATTATCTATTTCTGAATCTTTATAGTCCCCACCATCATAATTAGCTGAAGTGAGGCTGTATTTAGCCTGCATATAGCTTCAATTTGCTGCAAAGTAAATCACCAAAGAAATCAATAATTTACAACCTAGCAAACAGTGCAGACTTTTCCAAAAGAAAAAAAAATAAAACAAAACCTAAACAACCCGTTATGCCTGGGCATTTCCGAATGCAGCACAGCTCCTTGCCTGGCTTCTCTGGGCTAGACGTGATCTTCCACCACCAGGCATTTTCACTCAAGCAAGGCGGGAAACATGTAAAACCAAACAAATGATGACACGAAATGAAGCTTTGATTAGGCGTCTGTGAATAACGACCCTTTTCACATGTTCAGTGTGTAGGATGTTTAACATGTTTTACATTGTGAGTGTATCAAGCGAGTTCTGACGATTAGGCTTTGGTATTGCGAGAAGGCCAGGTTATTAGAGAAGGAGCTTGTCAGGGCTTGGTGCCAGTCGGCTGCAACTCGTTATGTCGCAAACACATCCAACACCCTCATCTGGAGCAGCGCAAGAGGGAACATGTTTCATATTTTCCTCTTTCTTGCTCTGTTCTCCGACAAATTCATAAGAGGCAAGTGCTAGTGCTCTCTCAGTTCTTACAGTAATAAAAGAACACCAAAACAAAACAACACAAAACAAAAACTTTTCCATGGCATGAGTGAATCACGGGTTTACATTGCTGAGAATTACTATTAGGTTTGGATGTTTTTGTACAAGTTATTACTACGAAGACTGTATTAACTGACTGCATTTCTCAAGCGGTGGTAGGTAATATTCAGTGAATTCAAAAGGTGGAAAAAAAGGAATTTTTGTACACGTTAAATGAGTTCGTTTTTTTTATTGCCTGGAATGTAACGGGGACCAAAAACATAGCAAAAGTTTAAAACATGGGGATATTTTGAATAAAGAGAACATCCAGAGGTGAATTATTTAGAATGAGTTGGGGGGCCAGGGGCTGTTAATCCCAATTTCAGAAAGGGATAAGACTCCCTCATGTTTCACAGCACGAGCCAAATACTTTCCTGATGAATGCTGGAAAGGCATTTTAACTGTAGCCTTTTAATTCCACATTTTTCAGGCAGATTTTGCTTTTTCCTCTAGAAGATCCAGTTCTGGCGAGCAACAGAGACTGGTTATTGGAAGAGATTGGAAGAGTTCACCACTGCCCTGGTATGTCCCTCCCTTTGTAGGAAGGATATTAGAGTGGCTTCTGCACATTACTGCTGTAACTCTCAATGTATTTGTGCAAAAAACTACTTAGCGCACCTCTGGGATACTACTGCATTTATCCTGAAGTCACGTGTGGTATTACAGTAATTATGGCGCTTTTAGAATACAAATATTTTACAGTGTATCTATGTAAAAATATCCTGACATGTGTGTGTATATAAGCAATGAAAATGCATCCTTTAGAATACGACACGTGGTTTAATTAATTGCTTTACGCACTAAATCTTTACATGCAGAAAAGCAGTCGTTGCACGCAGTCTCGCAAAGTCTGAAGTGGGAATAAACTGTCTATCAGAAGCTGAAAATTCTACTCTTAGATTAAAATTGCACTTTGTGTCTATAGCAAGAGGTGTTCGTATTCCATTAAATACAGAGGCTTCCTTGTTTCTCAACACTTCAGAAAAGAAATGAGTATTGTGTTCGGTTTGGAATGAATGAATATAATCTCAAATCTTTTGTTTGCGTCGCTGTGTGAGGTGCCATTTTCCCAAATGAAAGCTCGGTGTATTTGCAGAGCAGACGGCAGAAGTATGTATGATTTACTTCACCGTTTCTTTGTACCAAGCATAGATGGAGGCAAATTAGAACTCATCAGCGGGAGGGGTTTTGTTTTCTTCCCAAACAAACCATCAAAGAATCCCAGAGCATAGTTTAAACTATTCAGGCTGCAGATAGACTGAATTTTGTCTGCCTGATTCCAGTAAATACTTGTGTATCATTTATAGTGAGATTCTTTCAGGAGAGAAGCTGGAAACTGTAAAAAACCCATGTAGAAGATAATGCTCGGTGACCAACCTCAGCCCTTTCATACAGCAGAAAGCTTTACTGAGTAGGACTGGGAGAAAATAGCTGTGTTGACGAAAGCCCAGGTATAGATACAATTATACAGGCAAAAGAATCTATTTGCCGACACATTTATTTCTCTTAAGAGATCTATAATAAGATGTATTCGCCTATATAGCTGCTTTCCATGCCACATTTTCAGTGTGTGTCAGTGCAGCTCTACCTGCAGACAAAGCATTTTAAATACAAATAAGGTGAAAGATGGCTAATTAATTACACTGCATGTCTTGGAGCATTAATTTTTGGTGTTCCTTATCACTGCTGGGATGCAGGCTACTGATACTGAAAGATTTAGTTCCTGATACTGCAATTTTAGTTCGTGTTGTGTACGTGACGCTAAGCCAGGTCACTGATGGCAGTTCGATTACACCGTCGAAAGCTGAGCAGAGCAACGAGAGCCTGAAGAAAGTGAGAAGAAACAGACGGAGCCACCTTGGTGCTGGCAGCAGGCGGTGAGGAGCGAGCTGCTCTCAGCTCTCAACGAAACTGGATTTAGAATCATAGAACCATAGAATCGCCTGGGCTGGAAGGGACCTTTCTGATCATCGTGTCCAGCCATCGACCTAACTCTGACAAAAGCCATCACTAAGCCACATGTCTAAGCATCACGTCTGCCCGGCTTTTAAATACCCCCAGGGATGGTGACTCCACCACTTCCCTGGGAAGCCTGGTCCAATGCTTGATAACCCTTCCAGTCTAAAAATTTTTCCTAATATCCATCCTAAACCTCCCCTGGCGCAACTTGAGGCCGTTTCCTCTTGTCCCATGGCTTGTTCCTTGGGAGAAGAGACCGACCCCCCCTGGCTACCCCCTCCTTTCAGGGAGCTGTAGGGAGCGAGAAGGTCTCCCCTCAGCCTCCTTTTCTCCAGGCTGAACCCCCCCAGCTCCCTCAGCCGCTCCTCACAGGACTTGTGCTCCAGAGCCCTCACCAGCTCCGTTGCCCTTCTCTGGACACGCTCCAGCACCTCCATGTCAAAAGCATCTCAGTTTAGGTAGATGCAATATTTGGCTTCACTCCTGCTGTGCACCAGCCCCTTGTGACCTGGGCCCTGGCCCCCTCCCGAGGGGCATTGCCTGCACGGGAGGCAGGCAGGAGACGCAGCAAACAGTCATTCGTGGCTTCTGCTAACCGTTACGGTCAGCTTGATACTTTTCCAGAGCTTTATGCCAGAAATCTGTTCCCTGGAAAAATGTGGGGCAGCTCTAATTAAGAAGTGATAGCTTAACAATTCCCAAGACCCTGTTTTCTATTGCAGAGGTATTACATTGCCTACGGCGATAGGCGCTATGGTCTGCCACAGTTCACCGACACACTCATTTCCAGTGGAAACACATTGGTTCAGACAAAACTTTTGCCAGAAAGCATTCCTCTCCCTTGGCATGAGATGTAAGAGAGGAGAGAGACAGGGATGTGAAAATAAACAAGGACTCAGTGGCTGGGGCTGCTCTTCTAGAAAGCCAAGCACTGGTTCAAGTCTTTGGTGTGACTTGAACAGTGCAGGGATGTGAGTCCCATGGTCCTGGGCTCGTGCCTATTTTAGGATGGGTAACACCGCAGCCTCCCTTTTTTGTTTGTTTGTTTGTTTGGGGTTTTTTGTGAGAGTTATTGGCAACTTACTGATACAAGACAGGAGCATTTTGAATCTTTAATAACTGATGTATGCAGGAAAT
The DNA here is from genome assembly GCA_008658365.1 of Alca torda. NCBI lineage: Eukaryota > Metazoa > Chordata > Aves > Charadriiformes > Alcidae > Alca > Alca torda. Next base: position 3,133,333 of record CM018081.1, read on the forward strand.
TCTGCTGTCTCACAGTGGCAACTTCACTCATGAGTTTTATTAGAGATCTGCCTATTCTCTGTGTCATTTCCGTACTGTAATCGGTATTTTGGTACTGCACACAACAAAATTTATTGCTACTTTTTGCAACTGCATCAAGCTGGAAGCTCCCATTTGACATACGTTTCTGTGGAATTAGCTGAATTGTGCAGCAAAGAGGCTTTATGTTTGCGCTCCATGCAGCAGGGAAGGTAAAGGTTATCACCGCCGTAGGATGCGGGGAGGAGTGGTCACTCCTCCGTGCTGCCTCTGTAGCGGTACTGATGGTGTTTGGTGAAGCAAATCTGCTGCAAATTACAGCGTGTGGTTATAGATCAATTTATGCTCCTGCCTGCTGCCAACAACGTGCTGTGCACGAACGGAGCTAACTTGGTAAACATGCACTCTGGTAACAGAAAATAACCAAGTGTTGTTGAAAGGAATAATTAATTAATGTTTGTAAAGCACTTAGAAGCTGAAAAGCTTATTAGTGCTAAGTGTTCACGGGCCTAGCTTTCTCATCAGAAGTGAAAGTTGTCGTCTTTGTTAGTCTTTAACTGAACAAAACATTAAGGATATAAAGCCTTTGTATCTAATGTCCTCAGTCAGGTGGTTTGGTGCCTGGCAGTCATTAAGATGCAGTAAGTAAACAAGAAGAAACTATAAATGGCATGAATCAGCTCATTCCCACTGATGCCAGCAGAATCACGTTGATTTACATTAGCTAAAGATCAACAGCGGAGAATCCAAAGCACAGCTCCTCGTCCTGCCTCCCGGGCTCAGTCAGAGCCGGGGACTGGTTTATTCACTGCAGCTCCCACCTTTTCGAGCCCAGCTGCCGGGAATGAATACAAAACTGTATTAGGGCACAGGCCTCCCTGTGCAGCGAGGCGGACAAATTGGATGGCTCAGATTTGCTATCTGGGGCAGCCAGCATGCTAAATGAACAGCCTCTTGGTGCTCGAGAGCAGGAATCCTATTTATCAGGTGTGCTACGCCAGGCTGAAAGGTGACACCTATGTCTGCCCCCGGTTCGAGAGCTCAGAACATGAGGAATAAGCATCTGTGCCTTTATTTTCAAAGAGCCTTGGCTCCCTCAAAAAAAAAAAAAACACCACCACAAACCCAAGTATTCATGATGCAGGGGGTCACCAACTGAAGTGTGGATTTACTTGGGAGGCTAAAAGAGCTCTGAGCCACCCAGAAGAGAACCATCTGGGGACACGTGAATGATCCCGGCCATGTAATACAGCCACACAGCCCCGGCCAGCCCTCCGCTCACAGCAGCGCCGCGTGTGGCATTGCACCTTCTCTGCAGCCATCTAAAGGCTGCTCCGCTCCTCCGGGAAACTCGCAGTCCACAGTCCGTATTCTTATCTGCCTAAAGAGGGTGATAATCCATACCTCGCTCTCTCTAAATATTACCTGAATCTTAGATATTGTGGAAGCAGGAGAAGGGGGAGCAGAGACAATCTTGTGGAAAACAGAGCATTGCAGAAAAGAGTTGCAGACTAATTGGCCAGAGAGCGCCGGAAAAACTGTTGCACTGGCCTGTCCACCAGAGCACGCGCTTCTAAGATTATCATACGCCTTTACCAGACAAGTCTCCTTTCTTCAGCCAGAATTTTTTTCAGGCTAAATTTGATGACGTGGGGCATCTGTTCCATATTTATGAATGTCCAGCACCTCAGTAGCTCACGCTGACCTTCCAGATTAATCGGAAAACCTGATAATGTGCCCACACAGTGCATGAGCAGTATGCCCAAGTATACATCCCATGTAGTCACTGGCAGTAGTGCTGGGAGACCGAGTCCAGTCTTTCATCTCTTCGGTGTTTCTTCTCACAGGAGATCGGTGGCTTTTTTTTTTTTTTTCTGCTGGATTAATTGGCAGAGTAAGAAAGGTTACCTGCCAAGCAAATCCAATTATTCAGCCTTTGCTGGTCTTGAATAAAGCTCCATGGTTGACAAAGGGTCACAGTTAGATAGAATTAAAATAAGCCATCAGGACAACAGATATTCTGATTTTTCAATCTCTGCACCCGCCTAGGGCAGGGTATGTTTGGCTCACTTCAGTTGTAGAGCTGGAACACAGTGTGCCAGAATAACTCTTCATAATGTTTTTGGAAAAGCTAAGTGTTACTAAGATTGGCTAATAGTTATCTTTGTAATTAGCCATCTGTTACAGATGCATTTATTGAACCTGAGAGGGGCCAGAACCCTTGCATGTCCTCCTTGCTCCTAACTTTGCTTGAGTTCACCATAGGGACCTTCATGCAAAATCCATACAGAACAAAAAAAGTCCTTCTTTGAAAGAGCAGTTCTTCAAAGATAAATGTGGTTACACCATAAATGGCAAATATCATAATAATTTGTCTTTTCTTGACTTCATCAACTCAAGCTTTGGAGCACTTGAGAATCTTTTTGTAGGTTGGAGTAGGAAACTGAAAGGTCTCTCAGAGGTCCAGGGAGGACACTGTGGAGCTGCGCGCTGAGGCTCAGAACTGGTAGTGCTCACTCATAGACCCAGTGCACTTGATGATGCGATGTTGTCCGATACACCTTGTAAAGGTCACCAAAACTCATAGCGGAGACTTCTAAAATCAATCAGAGGAAGACCGAGCTTATGAAATGTGACAGCTGAGCTGCGGTTACTTTCTACTCCATAATTATTTGAATGTATATCAGAAACTACTGAAAGAAGTAGACAAGTGTTTAGATTGTACTAGAATCCTAAATGTTGGAATAATAGCCTCCCCTAATCCTATTTGTAGGCAAACACAAACATTTTCATCTTTGCCTGTAATCTCGTGTCCTCTCAAATTCACATATGTTACAGACTTTTACATACGTACACACAAACATACACATACGTATTTTATCATATTAGGTTTTCAGTCTTCTCTGTGATCTTATGAACAATTATTACAATCCGTATAGATCCTAGTAACCTCCTGTCCCACATATCCATAGCTATAGGAAGAAGAAATCCGTGTCAAATCCTAAGATACCCTGTGTCTGTTGTCAGCAAAATTAACCAAGCTAAGAAATCTAAGATAGCCAAAGGCTTTGTTTCCATAGGTTTCTGAATCCAGAGGCCAGAGTTGAAGTGATTTGGGTGAAATACTCAAAGAATCCAGCCCAGGTAAACGACCCAACCAAAAGTTCCACAGGTGTCAAGGCAGAAGGTGAATGTATGATAATTAATTCTTTCTCCTAGAACATATACCGCTAATTGACTTGGCGGCAGTATCATTACCATGATTCATAGGCTCATAGATTTTAGGCCAGAAGCAACCATTATGATAATCTAGTCCTACCGTCTGCATAGCAAAGACCACAGCACCTCACCCAGCGGTGGCTGCATCAGCCCTCTGATTTCTGCTTGAATTACTGTGTTTTTTCCCAAAAGCCATCCAATGCTTATTAAAAGACTATGATGTGATAGAAAATATACCAGGTACTTGGGTAAGTAGCTCTAAAGGCAATTTTTTTCTTTGAAATGTGTAGCTTATTTTTGATATCATATTTACATTGATATTTCCAAAGGATTTTTTTTTTTTTTTTTTTTGGTCTAAATGTATCCCAGAAAAATTACGAAACCTCTCAGACAAAAGATTCCTTTTTTTTTTTTTTTTTCTTTTTTTTTTCCTGGGCTTAAAGGTATGTGTAGAGTTTATGGTAATCTCCCTAGTGTATTTGTCATATATTTAATGCATCTTTGAAGCTTTACCTACTTTTTTCCTGCTTTCTGTCCTCCCTCTCATTTCCTCTCCTTGTGTCCCCCACCAAAAAAAAAAAAAAAAAAAAAAAGAAAAAAAAGGAGAGAAAATTAAAAAGGGGGAGAGGCGGCAGAGAAGATTCACAATTAAACTGAGGAATTTTAAAATATGCAGAATGTTCCTGAACACATCCAATGGCAGGCAGATACAGACATGCCTGCGGTCCTGGACAAGATGTGCAGGGTTTTGGGTTTTTTTTAATTTTATGACCCCACCTGTTTCCCTCCAACACATCTCTCTCCTCCTCTTGTTCCCTAATATCCCCGCTGAGTCCAAATTATCTGATTTGTAGAACATGTGAGGATTGCTTAGGTAGATCACATCAATGACAACGCAGTGACACTAGACAGGGGGTCGCACTGCTTTTTCGGAAGGGTAGAACTTGCCTTTTTTTACAGGCAAGTCAGCAGCGCTACAGGACCCGTGCCCCCTCCCCACTCCGCAACCAACATCGGATATTCTGAGACAAACACCATTCTTCACTCCTCTGAGTATCCTTTTATCCCACGGAATAATTTCATTGATTTAAACAGGACCTAAAGTATCCAAAAATCAGCCCAAAACTGATACACCTCTTGGCATTGACCAAATTCTCCTCCTGTAAAGGCAGCGTCAAAACATCCATTGATTGTACTTGAATAAACATTTTGCTGCCTGTGAAATTGCTATGAATTACTTATCATATATTTATAGTACTTATAACAAAAGTTCATAAAAATAACATTTTCAAAATTAATCCAGGGTAGACTCAGTGCACGAAACGGAGCAGTTTAGCTCTCAAGTATAATTATGACACAGGTAGCCAGATGAGCCAGTAGTAATAAAGTTGTTATTTCCTCATTATCTCATGAACATATCATGTATCTGTCTAATCTGTGAAGAAAGTATTAACTGCCATGCACTTGCAGGAGCCGGGAGAAAACATGGTGAGTTCCCAAAAGTGCAAGTGGACTTGTTTGTATTTATAAGTAAGTCAACAACAACCTGATGTGATTAAACAGTTACTCCATCAGTGACTTGGCCCTGTTCTTTTCCCCATCTGGTAGGTAGGCAGGCAGGCAGATTAAATTTATGCCATGTGTTTATTTTTCTTGTAACAAAACGAGTTGCGTTTATATTTCTAGTCACTATGAGGTGGTAAAAACCTTACAAAATATATTGATTCGCGTTAAAAAATGAGGAGTTAGCAGGAACACAATGACGTAGCACCCAACGCACAATGTTTTATTTAAAGGAAATGGCAGTACACCATATTTTTTATTAAAAAAATCTCAATTACAGACCTTAAAGAAAATTAAATTTATAGTTGAGCTCAGAGTTTTGAAGCTACCAGTTGTTTCCTGGAAGTGACTTTGAAATGAGTTTTGGGAAATCATTTTAGTATTGACTTGGGCCATAATGGTTGGCTGTTGCTTTTTTGTATAAGACTGATTAAATTACTCTGAACAAGCTCCAAGTCCATGTCCTTCTCTGAGGCCAATTGTGAATATGACCATAATACACTCTCTAAAATATATTTCAGAAAGTAAATAATCTCTAAACCTGGAAGCATGTCATTGCGCTCTTACAAGAATAAGCAAACGGATTCGGTTCAACATATATCCCTTCATTCTTTTATACCACACGCTTTCTCTGGTTTTAAAAGCCTGGGGTTATTTGCTAGGTTTCTTCTATACACCACAATAGGAGATAATTTTCACTATGTCTTAAAGAAAGAACTAGCTAAGAACGAAGTGTATTGGCAGTAATAAGAATTGGCAGTTGTACTACTGATTTCAGCCTTTATCTGCCTTTCTGAAATGTAGGATCCCTCTAGTTATTTCTTCATACTTCAGTAACCTCAAGTGAAATTAGGGCCATGTTATTGCGGGCTCTATGCAAGCACATGGGAATGAATGCTCTTAATCTAAAAAAAGGTTTGAAAAAAAATGCCAAATATGCAAAGAGACGATAAACAGAGAGGTAAAAGGACTTATCTACGGCTGCTGAATGTGCCTGGGCTGGAGAGAGAACCCAGGTCTTCAGAGACCCATGACAGTGTTCTATCCCATAGCTCTGCTGCTTCTTGGTTACCAGAGTTCAGCTCCCAAACCACTGGCTGGTCTGAGGTTTTTATAAAAAGTATAGTATCACAGAATCATAGAACTGCCTGGGCTGGAAGGGACCTTTCAGATCACTGAGTCCAACCGTCAACCTAACTCTGACAAAAACCATCGCTAAACCACATCTCTAAGCACCACGTCTGCCCAGCTTTTAAATACCTCCAGGGATGGTGCCTCAACGGCTTCCCTGGGCAGCCTGGTCCAATGCTTAGTAAAGGCAAAATTAAAAGCCAGTAAGGTATAGCCCCAGGAATACCACCATGAGGTGACTGGTGCATGTCTCCCACACAGCCAGAACCAAGGCAGATAGCAAGAAACGATGAAAGAATAGGAGCAAGAGGAAGAAACTAGTATAAGTTTTGGGAGGAATTTAGCATGAGCAGCTGCACAGGAAGTGTCTGGAACGGTGTCATGCACTCCGCAGTCATGATACAGAGGAAAAACAACACTTTGTGGGGTACAACCTTCCAACGGACAGCGTGCTGCAATTCCCAAATCTCCTGAGTTCTCATCTGAGACGGAGCAGGTGAGTTGGGGGGCAAAGCTCCCCTAATAAAATTCAGTTCAATAAGGGTAAAGATTGCTGGGGAGCATGGCCCTATGATACTCCCAGGAAGGATTTCTATTTCCTTGGCATTAGTTTCCATGCTAGGAGGTTGTGAACTGAGTTTTTAGGGCACAAGATCTGGGCAAGTCTTCGTTGACAGGCAGATGAGGTTGGCTCGCAAAGGTTGTGATTTTCTCTTCTTCCTGTTCTTAAGTGTCTTTAACTCCTGCTGACAAGAGTAATCTAGCTCCTCAGAGGTCTTAAGTAATCAGGAATCCTGCAGGGTACGGGTTAAACTAGCACAGAAAGAGTGGGGAGCCGCAATGTTCTGTAATTATTTCCATGAACTCTTTCTATCTGGTCCTTTGCTGTTCAAGGCAAAAATATTTGGGCACCAGCTGCTGGTGGGAACTGCCAAAATGCTCCTACATTCCCTGCTCTACGGGCGGTCTTCTTTAGATCTTTAGGTTAGAAAGAAAACTAGTTTGCTCCTTAAATTGATCAAAGCTTGAGGGATGATTTGGTTGAGTGAATGTGGAAAGAAAGACGTGGCAGCTCGTGTCAGATTTTTCTTGTGGATATTTATTTATTTATTTGTGTTGAGTTTCTACCTTGGGTAGAGAGAGAAAAATCTTATAATTCTCTGCCTCAAATTTGAGCTGTAATAGACTTTTTTTCTTCCCCCACCCCGTGCTTTCTGGTTTGTTTGAGCTTCATAAAAGACAAGAAATTTTCTCCTGGTAAATGTGCTGGTTCATTTTGTATTAATTTGAATACCTTCCTCACAAACTGAATTTATTGCTGCCCGACAAACAAGGTAGATATGAATGATCTCTCTTACACTTGCTTCTTGATGAAATTTTAAATGTAGTTTGCTATAAATGGAGTCTCAGTTAAAGCCATAATTAGTATTTCGGTCTGTTTAAAATAACACTTTAATTATGTGTAGTAATTCTAAGAATTGAAGAATATTCCTTCAGGTATTACAGTGTTATTTCAGATGTTCTGCTTAATTCACATATTCACATATGTGAATATTCACATAGTGAACATAAATTCACATTATTCACTAATATTCCCTCCTCAGTGGGGTGGCACTCAAGCTCTGGGTGGTGTTAAATTATTTTTTAAACCACAAAAATGGAGAAGATACAAAATAAAGGAAAAAGAAGCAGTCAGTTGAACTCTAAATTTGTCAGTCAGTATCTTACTCCATATCATTTGAAGGGTCTTATAGCAAAGCATGTACCGAGAAAGGGCCAGCACTGATGTCCCAGATGGTTAGGGCAGAAGCCGGTGAACATACCAGGAGAATCCTGGACATAAGGCACTGAAGCTCCAGTTGACCAAGGGGAAGAAAATAAACACCATGCAAACATTGGACAAAATACTGCCATATCGTAGGTCAAGGCAAGTCTACACGTGCTGTTGGACGGAGCTGAGAACAGAATTAGTTTTAGCCACTACCTCTTTCCCCCATCCTTCCACAGGACGCAGGTGGAAATGGCAAGCAGAACTTAACAGGTGGTGACTTTGAAAGCGATTCTTAGTGAGCGAACATGCATTAAAGCAAAAGCAATTCTGTTTGCCTTAGGTAAGGAACGGGCAGCCTCATTGCCAGCGCTGCGGGTGATTTGTATTCAGAAAATAGCCTCCTTTCCTTTGCCTTGTGTCTTGTGCAGGGGCTGTCGCTGCACATGCACTGGGAAGTTTGTGGCTGTGGGGGTTTTCTAACTGTAAGCAGCTCTGACACCCCAGTTGCACCCTTCCCTTCTCTAGTTCAACAGCAGATCTTTTTTCAGTAGGTGGTGTGAAAAGAATTATTTACAATTCTTCTTGGCCCCACTTTCTCTCAGCGGGTTCTGACTTAATTAGGCTCATTAAGAAGACCAAATGACATATTTTTCTACAGCAAAGATTAGAGATGAGACAAGATTGTTATATCTTGTTCAAAGCCTCCTGCCAGGAGAAACTTGACCAACACAGCGAGGCCATCAAGAGGTAGTTATGTTGCTCCCCAAACCTTTTGCAGAGAGAAGGGGTCTTCTTTTTGCAAAAAAAATATTATTGTGTTTTTGTTAAAAATACCTGTTTTGTTTTCTAAAACATGCTTTGCCCACAAACGTTGCTGTGAAGCAACCTCTGTATTATGGTCAGGTCTACTCTGTAATGATCCAGATGGGAAAGACAGATGCTTCAATGCATTTTATAGATGGTGGTTTGGGGGTTTTTTTGGTTACTGGGGAGCCATATAAAGTGCAACATGCAGCATCGTTTGCTCAGAGCCTGTGCCTGCCATGGGACATCACCCAGCTCTGTGGCTGTGGAGAGACGATAGAAAAGCAAAAGGAATAGAAATAAGAGGAGAAAAGGGGATAAATCTAGGCAAGAAATGCTCAGGAGAGGCATTGCTAGTTCTTTAAGGGATTTCTAGGTCTTTAAGGGATTTCCAGCACACAGTCTGTAAAAAATTGTTATCCACGTTCAGAGCAGGCAGAAGCTGCTTTCAGGAGGTGCCATCGCTGACCTGTGAGCAGCCGGCATCAGCAGCAACGTCCAGGCTGCACCAGAGACTGAGATCAGACACTCAAATAACACACAGACCCTTAATTTGAGGAAGGATCCAGAAAAGGCTCCCAGGTAATGTACTGGATACCTTGGATTTTAGTGCATCTGACAGTGCCCCGGTAATGAACTATAGCACTGGTATAACCCATATAGCACAGAATCATAGAGCTGCTTTGGTTGGAAGGGACCTTTAAGATCACCGAGTCCAACCATCAACCCAATTCTGACAAAAAACATCACTAAACCGTGTCCCTCAGCACCACACCTGCCCGGCTTTTAAATACCTCCAGGGATGGTGCCTCAACCACTTCCCTGGGCAGCCTGTTCCAATGCTTGATAACACTTTCAATGTAAAAATTTTCCCTAATATCCCGTCTAACCCTGCCCTGGCGCAACTTGATGTCGTTTCCTCTTGTCCCATCACCTGTTCCTTGGGAGAAGAGACCGACCCCCCCTGGCTACCCCCTCCTTTCAGGGAGCTGTAGAGAGCGAGAAGGTCTCCCCTCCGCCTCCTTTTCTCCAGGCTGAACCCCCCCAGCTCCCTCAGCCGCTCCTCACAGGACTTGTGCTCCAGACCCCTCACCAGCTCCGCTGCCCTGGACACGCTCCAACACCTCCACGTCTTTCTTGCAGTGAGGGGCCCAAAACTGGACACAGCCCTCGAGGTTATCAACGTGTACAGAGATCAGCATGTACAGGTGTCAACGAGATCTCAACATGTGCAGCATAAATACTGCTTGGACCTCTCTCTTGGTGCAAGAAGCATATAAATGATAGTGGTTTAATTTCTGGTTAAGCTCTAGCCTTTTCCTGGGCAGAAAAAGCAAGCAAGTGTATTTCAGACGGCAGCTGTGAATGTATCCTATGTTTTTTATTCTCTTTTGCCATGTAGTCATTCATTCTTCGACCTTTCCCCACAACATCCTATTATTTTATTTCCCTAGGCAAAAATCTGTGTTCCTAGCCTGAGGGACTCCCTGGCACCCTCTTTTCTCTTCAGAATTTTCCTGTTTCCAGAAAAATGCTTCCCAATTTTACTGTTTGTTTTATAACCAACAACATGCTACTCAGAGCTGGAGCTGGGCAAAACCAAGGCTGCAAAGAACACTCATTTCACATTTAGCTGATGTGTTTGAAAAGCTTAATTAACAGGGACCATGAAGTTGCTCAGCCCAAACAGCCACTGTATAAGCCACTGAGACATCCAGGAGAGGTTTTTCAAACATTCTGCCAAAATCTAGGGATACATTATGTTGGCAGCCCCATAGGTTTTCATTAAAACCCAAATTCCTAAATGCTATCTGTATCATTTCAACGCCTTCTGCCTTAGTACTCGTTGGTTATGACAGCTACTAAAACAGATCTGTGCTTAATGTTTTGGTCCCAAACCCACCTTAAGTAGACCCCATAGGAATTATGTTCCTTAATTTGCTTATATCTAAAGATGGATACTAATTTAATTTCCACCGCTGAGGGTACAGGCTTTCTGGTCTTTAGTCAATGCCACTATTAAATATACAAATCAGACATTTGTGAAAAATGAAAAAAAAAACCACCCCACCCCATAATGTTAGTTCAAACTTTTTTTTTTTTTTTTTTTTTTTTTAAAATCTAGTACGGACTGTCTGGCTTTATTAACTGTGACTGCAAATGCCTTAAAATATGTCAGCAGAGTTACTTTGTTGTTGCAGTTAACAGCATTACATGGGATTCAGCATCTAAATCTCTCAGCCTATATTGTGTGTCAGACGCGTGGGAAAGAATGGCTGGAGAGAATCCTGTGGAGCCTGTCGTTGTAGGAGGGTGGATGCTATCATAATTCTTGTGTCTTGTCCTTAGCAGTAATGAGGGAGGTTTTGTAGGCTGAGCAGTGAACGAGGAAGAAGAATAGGCTTTGTTTGACTATTATGGCAAGTGTCAAACCTGGTGAATAATGTAGATAATTTTTGTGGACATTTGAAGTGGAGAATAATGTATGATTAATGTCAGTTCCACTCTTTAGCTTCCTTGTTGCTCTGTACAAGTGCCACAGAGTTTTTCAGAGGTAAAAAAATGGTACAGAACTTATCTTGAGCAAGGACCGGGTTACAGTTTTTTATCTTGCGTTTGTTTTTAAAAGCCATTTTAAGTACCTTCCAAGCAAAATAAACACGTTGCAATCTTCAGTGTTTTGGAGTAAGTCTGTCCTCCGTTGCGTCTTTGGATATTTAATGGAGTATAGACTAAAAACATACGTGGTTATATACTCCCAATATCTTGTGTCATTGTCCCTTAGAAATGTCTGTTGTCTTTACCTCAGGATGATCACATTCACTGTCTTCACCTGAGGATATGGGTTACAAGGTAGGCTTTAATCTTGTATGTAATCACAGAATAATTGGAATGCCTCAAGGACAGACGTAGTCCAATCCCCTTGTACTGAGAAAGGATTGAGAATACTTTGATTAACCTCAACCAATTTTTCTTTAACCTCGTGTTAACCTCAAATTAAAGAACCTGCACCCAGAATGCATTTTCTCGGTAAGCAGTGAAGAGATGGGATCTCAAGACCTCCACTGGGTCCTCTCATCTGCTGCTGTGGCAGCACAGACATCTTCCACCTTCCCAGCGCGGCCTCACCTGGGAAGTGCTGGAGAAACCAGGGTTACAGTGAGTGGGAGCTGGAAGGGCCAAAGCCTCTTCCCTTGGCTCCACTTGTTCTTCTCTCTGTATATGCAGAAATTATTCGTAGTTTCTTCCAAGGTCAATCCTTATGATCTCATCAAATTATTGTATTAAAAAGTCAAGATCAGAAATAACTTTTTGCGTCAGACTTCCCTGGGCTCTTCCCTTGTCCAGGTCTGATATGGACACCAGGGAGCCACCCCATTGCTGCCACGTGCCTTTCCTGGACAGAGGAACCCTCTAACCCATCATTCACACTCCATCTTTCATCTGTCTGTTGATTCAATAGCAACCAAAATCGCAGTCCTTAATCACCTTTAGAACTGAAAATGTTTGCTGATTTCCAACTTCAAACTTTTAAAAAATGACAGCGATATTGCCTTTTCTTTCCTCCAGTGCAGGTGATGGAACATAAAAGACAGTGACTGATTTTAAAGTCTTCCATGTACCGGCAGGCAGTGCCTGTCCCCAACACCAGCCCCCATCTCTCCGCCGCTGTTTCCTTCTCTCCCTCTCTGTTTCTTTGTGTTTCTTTCTGTCTGTCTCTTTTTCAAAAATTACAAAGCTCCATTTTATTGTATCTTTACTCAGAGATGTTTGTTAAAACTCCTGTTGTTCTTGATGCCTCTCAACTCTGGCCAATTTACCTAAATAATTTTTTGGTCAAAATACAATAGTCCTGAATTAAGTTCTCCAGATCAGACCTCAGCAGTGCCAAGTACCAAAGAATAATTACCTCCCATGTTTCATATATGACATTGCTATTAACATACAGCCAGATGAGATTTGCACCTCTGCCACAACGCTACACTATTGGCAGGCACTTTAGTTCAGGTCTTCTCTTGTGATACTATATAGTACATTGCCACTTGACCACTTTGAATGTCACCTCACTGAATTTTGACCATATTTCCAATTTATCAGGATCATTTTGAATCTTAACTCTGGCTTCAAGAACGCTGTTACCCTTGATAATTTAATGTACACTGCACATTTTACGAGTACGGTCTTCCATCATTTAAGTTAATGAAAGCACTGACAGACCTTTGTCTGAAATACCTTCCTAGCTTTAGAGCAAAGTATTAAATCTTCTAGGAAAGCGAATTTTCAGCCGCTTTGGTAGTTCTGTTGATCAGCGCTAGTACGTATTTTCTCAGCTTGCTTATATGGATGCTACGTAGCTTTACCAGGGCAAACACAGATGCCCACTTTTGCATGCCTTATTCACTAAGCGATTATTCTATCAAAGAACATACCGAGGCTTTTGTGGATTTTTTGCATCAGGTGGTCAGGAGTGAAATATTTTAACAAAAATCACATCTTTTTTTTTTTTTTTTTTTCAAAGTTTCCCCCCTAATTTCTGTACCAAGCTTGCAGCAAATAAGGTGGAGGGCTTGAGGATTTCATTATTGTGCCACTGTAGGTGATTGTAGATGCAAACAAGAAATTTTTTTCAAAGTTTCCATAGAACCATCCTCAAAATAGGTTTAATGCATTCATTCAGGCTGGTTTTCTGAGAATTAATTTACATTTTGTATATTTGAGTGTCTAGCATGAACAGGTATTTTTATCATGATTTTTAATACAGTAATGTGATGAGATCATAAGGATTTGCTTTGGAAGGAATTATAATTAATTTCTGCATATACAGAAGGTATCGTATACAGAAGGTATGATTCCACAAGCCTAAAATTTGTATCTATTTGTCCTCTGCAATTTTTCATGAAGGAGAGAGAAAAATACATGAAATAACACAGCAATAGTATCTTTTGGTGTCTTCTCTCCCTGCCTCATGACTGTTAAAAAAATATTCAGTGGAAATACCTGCGAAGAAGGGAAAAGAGCCCAGGTCTATTTAAGAAGTAAGAATTTCATTATGAAAAAAATTCTGGATTCTATACACTGTGTTAAACTTCCTTTTGTCCCTTCTGTGTTAATTTATATTCTACTCTATCCTACGTACAAGATCTTTTCCTCAAGCTGCCTTCAATAGTACAGAACATTGTTCGGGGAAAGACGTTTTTTTCTTTCTTTCTGTTGAACGTATGATGAAAAAACGCATTTTAAGGGAAATCTTACGGGTGGGAGGAACAAGCACGGAACAACTGCTGAGTCACTTCCTCCTAGCGTGCAAGGTGTCTTCAGTAACCCAGAAAGCTTGTCAAAGTCAAACCCATGCTTCACTGGTATAGCACATCTATCTGGGATATCATCAGAAGGCTTCCCGACAAGTCTTTGGGGGGAAGGCAAGATAATTAAGGGACTGACTTTAGAATGTGAGCTGTTAACTGGCGCACTGAGCTCAGTGGAGCACGCAACTTGTAAATGTCACCGTCAAACCAGATATTTATTAGTTTGAACTGACACACTCTAACTTCCCAGTAAGGAGTGAGAAAATATTCCCTATCACTTGAGACACTTAAAACTGCAGCACGGCCTGAAAAAAATGTTCTCTTGAATTGAATGCTCCTGTGGCAGCGAGGGGAGTGATGAGATGAACTGTTGAGGTCTTTCCCTTCTGTTTTTGTCCCCCTACTTTCCACCACCTCCAAGATGCTGTTGTTTTTTTCTACAATCAAAATTGTTTCCAGAGTGCTATAGGGTAAGTGGGCAACTCAGCTTACGCGGTAATGAATACATGGAGAATAGGATGGCCTAGTGGACAGAGTACAAAATATTGGGAACACTTTCTAAAACAAATATTGACTTTTTTTCCCTCCTTGCTTACCAGCTACAGACTGTGTTGTGAAAGAAACCAATCACAGACTCATTCCCAAACTGTCCAGATGAAAAAGACCTGTAGGCTACTTTGCTTATTGCCATAACTCTCTGGAATTGCTTCCTGCCATATATTTGAGTACTATATTCAGGCTAATTTGCCATAACTTTCCACTAGAAACCTATTCCATACCCTGATAAATCTTATCCTACCTTTTCCCACAACTCCCAACCTGAAAAACTCAGTCCGTATTTTCCTTTGTCCATTTTCATTCTGAATCGGGGATGATGCCTGAAATATTTAAAAGCTAAGGACCTCAGCAGGCACTGGAGGATGCTGTCCAGGCTTTTTCTGTCATTTTCTTTGCTTTGTGCAGGATCTTGCATTGTAATAAAAATTCCAGACAGGCAAGCAAAAACGATCCACATGACAGGACTATCTCCTACCCTTATCTACTGGCGACAAAGACTTTTTTACCTATAACTCGGGAAAGTATTATTTAAGAAGCATGAAAGGAGAAGTGCCTTACAAATTGTTGGTTCTACCACGCTGAATTAAAGAAATACCTTTATAGAATATAGAAAAGAAACACAATTTAAAAAAAAAACTTCTCACAGTGTGATTCATTCAGGCACATAGACCCACTCTCGGGCCAAGAGGACATTGAAATGGTTCAGGGTCCATTCTGCCACACAGAACCCAGCACAGACTCATTTACTCGACTTCTTGGGTGTTGCACGTATTTAGTGCTGTTGCACAGTGCACTCTCTTGATCCAGGGTAGTTTGTATAAAGCTGATGTGGGTGTATATACATAATACGCTGCGATGCCCTGAGAGGAGAGTCCCAGCTCTAAAGCAGGACGTGACCTGATGAACATAATTCTCCAGGTGCTCAGCGGTCCCACAGAGTACTATGTATTACCATACAGTCCATTTGCGAATTGTGAATGCTCATACCCGATTCTGTTAACGCTCAGTCGTCTGTTTGACCTTGCCCTGACTTTTAGCCCCCGTTCAAACCAATGGAGGATCAAATCAGACTCAGCTGGAATGGTAAAACGAAATTCAGATTCAAAGCTATTCAGGATAGGGCATGAAAGCCCTAAGTTAGAAGCTAGTTTGGAATTTACTCTTCCATTTCAGCGTTAATTCTGGGTTAAAAATACAATCTTTTGCCACTCTTACCAATATCTCTGAGATAGCGTTAGCGTCGTTTGTCAGCTAATTTTCAAATATTGCAGCCTTAATACAGGGACTGAACCTTTCAGCAGGAATCCTTGTAAGTGTCACTAAAATAGAAAGAAAGCACTATTTCTCTGAGTAAGTGGTGATGAAGGTGTGCTGTGTTGGAAAAACAGCACTCTTTTGAGCCCTCTCTTTGTTATCTCTCTTTATTCCACACAAGCATGGTACCAATAGCCTGGAGCAATCTCTGTGTGCCCTTTCAATCAGAAAAACGTCTAGATAGCACAGGCCAAGCTGAAGTGAAAATTTATTTCCTGAATAAAACAGATTTAATGTGAAAGGTGATCCTCAAAACTTTCAGCTGCCTTGGATAAGCACCAAGAAACGTAGCTGCTTATTCCAGTGGGTCTACCATGCATCTGAGGGCCGCAAAGTCGTGGATGGCAGGGAGGACATGTTCTGTACACTAGTCCCTTTCTTCAAGGCCAGCGTACGTAGTAGAATTATTAAAGTAGGATTAATATGAAACCCCATCAAACCCACATCAAAGCCATCAAACTCACACTTTCGGTACCTCAGTCTGCGTTGCTTTGTGGCCCAGAAGTCTGCCCAGCTCAGGGCCTACAACACACAGGCGGCTCCTCTCCGTCAATAGTTATGTGCCTCCCTCCACCTACTTTAGGCTTTGCAGTCCTCCCATTCTGCTATCCCCAGATCCTTCCGAAATTCAGCTTCATCGTGTGCACAGAGAAACATAAAAGAAAGAAAGAAACAATATTAACAAAACATTCACCAGTCTGCTACAACATTATGAAGAAAAAATTACGGCAACAAAAATGTTCATTAGAAAGTTAAGAGTCATCTTCAGTTTTCCTGGTTATATATTTGTTCTTCATCTTGTACTTAATCTTATATTAATTATATTAATTAGTTCCTGAACCTTGAAATGAGTGCAAAAATAGACAGAGGATACAGTGAGTAATTAGCATGGTCATCAGTTTATTGTTTGGAGTGCTGAGAGCTGCCTAAAAGGATGCTGTACCGAGAATACTCTCCAACATGAAAAAGAGACCCACAGGAAAACAGCCATTATCTCGAGTAATCTTCAGCAAAGAGGACGTGTCTATGAAATGACTTTTGGAGACCTTTGATAATTCGATACCTCAACCTCTGGTCACCAAGCTGCTAGATCAGAAAAGAAATGTTCATAAGCCCTTTTGAAATACCTTTCTTCCATAACAGCAGTGCACCAAAATGTATGGTATAAGGCAAATGAAGGATGCATTAGTATGTGACCTAACGATTATATGAACAAAAGAGGGGACAAACATTGCACCACCTTTCTGTAAGTTCCATTTATCCATGAAATAACAATTGCATTCATATTTGCATTTCCATCATACAGAATAGCCTACCTTCTGACTTACCAGCACAGTGGTATTGTTTTATTTATTTAAGCTGGATGGTTTGCTTTTCACGGTATGACCAGCTGGTAGAAAAATAGGATTCAATAATGCGAACATTTCACAGTAAATAAATTGCATTAATACAACAATATAGAAGCTGTGCTCAGCAGTTTCTCCAGGACAAGGTCTGTTCTAGAACTATGCACGCAGCTTTCTAAACACTCACTTGGAGAACTATGAAGGTTACATCTTGCTATACGAAATAATACAAAAAGGTGTTGAAGTTTCCCTTCGGATTTTGTTTACTCACTTCTCCCCATTAAAAAGAGTTACATGTTTAATTGGTTGCTTTCAAGCACAATATTCCTCTGGCTCTAATTCTTGCTCATGTTCACTATTGCAGGCTTCTGTGTAAAATCTTGCCGTGACTAAGGACTCCACAAAGGATAGCCATAAACTCATTCAATTTCAAAGTCACTCTATGCAGAGATCACTTCACACACACACACCCCCCCAAAAAAAAGAAAAAAAAAAAGGTTTCGGAAGGGCTCTTTTGGTGTTTGATATGTTGACTTGATCGCCTGGCAGATTTAGCATCCTCCATGCAGAATTCCATCTCCTCTGTGGGTTGGTATAGAGGACAAATGTTCTTTGCTCCATTTCTTTGAGCTGTAAGAGATAATGGGTCTCCCCTCCTTCTTCTTTGGTCTTCTCTGTTTATAGGATATCCACAGTCTCTCTTAAGAAAACTCTTCTAGTAGTTTGCTATGGAAGCAATCAGCAAAACCTCTCCTTCTACATCCTAAACAGATCCTAATCAAAGAAAGTCCACTAAATCTCTGCTCAGTAGTTTGTCACCTTTCCTACTGATGAACCATTTACAAAGGAGGTACAAACATCTTAAAAAAAAAAACAACCACAAGAGGAGACACTCAACTGGTGTCATGACTGTTCCTTATATCAAGTGATATGAATTGACAACTGCTGCTGTATAGCTCTGAATTCGTTATAACAGAGTCAATGGCAGGGCCTTGCGGCAAGTGAGCGCTTCCGTAATGCGTTCCTTTGACTTTGTATCTTCCCCGTCTCTCATGCAGTGCTTCCAATCCACGGCCCAGTTTGACACAAGCCAGTCATTTCTTGTATTTTGCTGGCAATAAATACCATCTGTGCAAAACCCCCTGCTATTCAGCAATGATAACGTCCATCACAGAAAGCCAGGGCATTATTTTGCAGGCACTCAAACTTGTTTGGCCTTCGCAAGACAATGAATCTTTTATATATTCCTCAAAGAATTATTTTTGTGTTTTGTTTGAGTTTCATAGAAACCCCGGATTCTTTCAGTATGAACGGAAAATCATTGTTGAAGGAAAGAACATAGTGAGGTCATGTCTTAGTTTGAAGGGTAACAAAAACAAAATGAAAATAAAAACACTTGCCTGCTTTTAATGCTCCCAGTTGTCCTCTTTCTCCTTGACTCCTTTGTAATAACCGCTATCTTTTTATTTCTGATCCAGTACTGAGGAAAAAGAAAAGCCTCTTGAAAATGTAGTGCTTGAATATGGATAATCATGAACTTTTCTTCAGAAATTACTTAATTATTTGCATCTTCATAAAAGTTCCTTAAACACTTAAGTTAGGAAAAAAAAAAAGATTGTGTTTTTAACTCTGTATTATTTATTATTGCAACGGGGTACTTTAGGATGGTGAAAACAACTGGCACGAGTGCTCCAGGTCTGTTGGCATACTCCTGGTTTGATGTTTCTGGCGTCTGTAGCTGGGGAGTGCGCGAGCAGTAACAGTGGGCATCAGACCCGGCCACCTACCCTGGGACTCGGAAGAATTTCCTCCGTTGCGAGACTGGTCACCCTCCGCTCGCACAGCCCTCAGGATTTCACATGCCTGTCCTTGACCACATCTCATCTGCGGCGTTGCAATCTCTTGGGTCTGTTAGGGATAAAATCACAGAAGGAGGCAAAATGAGTTTCCAGACCGTCATGGCCTTTGATAGGGTCAGAAGTACCACACAAACATGTTTACAGTTGCGTTTTTGTCCTATTTGTCAGTATTCTGCTTTCTGTGATGTAGTTATAATGGACACGCGCTGTCCCAAAATAAAAGGTGCTCCAGAAACAATTTGATAGATTTATTCTCTTGTGTGTTCCCCAGTTTCTTGTCTAAACTCGTTATGTACTTATATACATAAGGAATATGTATATATGTACATACAGAATACGTATAAATAAGGAATATGTACATATTTGAGGAAGAGGAGGCTGAGGGGAGACCTCATCACTCTCTACAACTACTTGAAAGGACATTGTAGAGAGGTTGGTGCTGGTCTCTTCTCACAGGTAATTAGCGATAGAACAAGAGGGAATGGGTTAAAGCTGCAGCAGGGGAGGTTTAGGCTGGACATTAGGAAAAAACTTCTTCCCAGAAAGAGTGGTGAGACACTGGAATAGGCTGCCCAGGGAGGTGGTGGAGTCACCATCCCTGAATGTGTTTAAGAGTCGTTTAGATGTGGTGTTGGGGGATATGGTGTAGGGGAGAACTTTGGAGAGTGGGGTTGATGGTTGGACTCGATGATCCCAAGGGTCTCTTCCAACCTAAATGATTCAATGATTCTATGATTCTATAAAACGTTACCTATACCTATGTAGAGGTGTAACAGTATTATATTATGAAGCATTCCTGCTGACCTCTTTTTTTACAGATAATGCTTATCATGACTGAATCTGTAAAATGACATTTAAGTCGAGCCACTTCTGTCTTTTTTGAGAATACATTTCTGCGTGCTTACATAAGCATTAGGAGCAAGGAGCCATAGCAAAAATTTGCAGCAGAAAGGGACGGAAAGCACTTTTCACATTTTATCTCTCAATAAAAAAAACCAAAGCACACATACATTCTACACCTCCCCCCATTTCTACAGTGCATGCACACTGACAAGCTCCTATTGTTCTTTCTTTAGAGATACACTTGGCATGGAGTACATCCAGGGTGAAATAAATAAATAAACAGAATGAAAAATACCGTTGCTATATTTGTATTTATCATTAAGCAAGACGACTACAGCCGGCATTCTCTGTTGATTACAATTAATATGAAAGGGTAGAAATTATAAGAAACAAAAAAATTCCTCACACATTATGCATGAGCATTGAGCTGATTTTATTCTAATGTTCCACGACATCCACACAGGAGTCAGAGAGCTTGAAACAATTAAGCATAACAAAGATCTAAATTTTTCTTTTTAAGTCACTGCTAAATTAGAAGCTTAGAAACAGCGGAATTTCATCAGTGCCACTGTTCGTTGTTCATGCAGAAACTGAGGAATTTACGTATGTAGCTTTAACTATACATGATCTTTAATTCTATTTTCATGCATATGCGTCGCCTCTTCTGCAAGGGCAAAACGCAGTTGCCTCATGGTATTGTCTTTAAACACCATTTAAGCCAAAGCAGAATGAGTGCTTGAGCAGACCCTTGGGCTGTGCAAAGGATTTCATCTAAGACCAGCACTCCCCGGGCCGGCCTGGCTCTCCTGCCATTAAAGCTCCTGCGATTGTGATAACTATCCCCACGTGAGGGTCTGGCCTCCGGTTTTTGAGCAAGAAGTAGCTACAACACAGCAAAAGTGGTAAAGAAATTCACTTTGAAAATTTGAGACCTTCTGCAACACTTTCTTTTTTCGCTGTCGCAGGATCCTCCTGCCCGATGACCCTTCTGCTGACAGTAAACTAAATATTGATCACCCCTTCAAGGGATTTGCCTTTTTACTTCGGAGCTTTTCAAAGAAACTGATAAAATGTCTAATTATTTGAATAATCAAGGCAATGAATATTTGATCACTAACATCAAGGATGCAGACGTAATTCAAGAGTTGAGGTACGTGCTTAATAGTGCATTACTCGTAACACAAAGAAAATTATAATTTCCTTGAAAATGTGTTTATTAAAGGTATTTTTCCCTCTGCCTGTTGGAATAGTGGAAAGGAGAAATATTGGGAATTAATTTGCATATATTTATTTAATTATCCAAAACTTGTCATTGTGTCATTTGCCAAGCTGTTGGATGAAACAAATCAGCGGTCGATTAAGGAAAACAACCCCAAATTTGGACACAGTTCACAGTGCCAGTAATGGTCCGAAATCCGACTAGACAGGCCGACTAATATTAGCTGCTGCACAAGCAAAGAGGCTGGATTATCCGCTCAGAGTCAATGAAGTCATTTTGTTTCTGGTTTTGAGTGAGATACACTGACAAGTGGATACGGGACATTATCATTGTCACTCCCTGGGAGTTTCTGCTTGTCTCTCTTCCCAACATCTAGAAGGCATGCCAATTTAGTTCTAATCCCCCTTTCCCATTCCATCCCTCAAGGCTCAGCCTCACAGCCACCGCTGATCATTAACAAATACTGTTTTATTTTGCCATGACCTAAAGCTCAAGCTGGAGCCAGCCAGGAAACAAAGCAACCATTTCTTTTTTAATATTTCAAACACGCCTTAAGGGACCGCCCATCAAGAGCAGCTGCTACCCAGAGAGACACTGTCAACCTCATAAAGCCCTGTGCATCTACCTGCCCTGACAAGTTGGTCATATCAAGATGCCATGTTGGTTTTGGCTGCAGATAATTAAAATTAACTACTATTTATCAAGATACAGGGAACTGAAAAGGCAGAAAAGTCACTGAATTGAGCTGGAACTTGTCTAGGAATGTGGGTTTGGAGCCTTCATTCTCCTCCCCTCTGCAGTCCCTGGAACAAATCTTCATTACAAAAGATCACACACGGTCTCGCTCTACGCACAGAGGTGTTTCGGGACTGGGTTTGCCATCCGCATCCCTTTCCCGAGGCGGAGCCGTACACAGTAAGTGCAACTCTGCACACAGAGAGCCAAGCAACACACCGTGAGGTCAAAATCCAGTTCACAATCCCCTTTTACATCCATTTAATCACTTTCTCATTCATTTTACTGTGTGTATTCCTACTGATTGTACCTCTAGTCATGCCTCTCCCACTCACTTTTAATCTCCTTTGTTAATTAGTTGATGAATACACCGAGCATGACTCCAAGCTTCATTTATTAGCAAAAATGTTATGTATTTTTAGGGTGATATTTGAACTTCTTCTGGTCTGGATATCCTCACTGCGCAGTATCTCAGGTGATCACCGATGCTTTTTAGTGGACTGCAGGCATCCTGCTCATTAATCTAAGTGACTGCTCACCAGTCATATTCCCAAGTACCCCATCACTTCTCGTGCACAGCAATAATATTTGGGCTTTCTACTTTCTTAAAGCAATATAGTAATATTTCAAACCATGTACTAATCCAGATCCCCGGGCAGAAAATACATCTAGTCATCTCCATTTATGTAAAGGTATTTATAGGGTATGTTATCACAATACTCCATTATTTAGTAGAGTTGGCCATAAAATAAGAAAAATATAAAAACTGCATAATATTTTAAGCTCTGACTCTAGAACTTTGTTAAAAATGGTTACGTACTATCTAAACCACCTGTTTGGATTTCCTGTTTGCTGGCAAACCTGATTTCTTTGCATTTTTTTTAATGAGAGAGCGAAGAGTTTTTAAACTAAAAAAAAACCCAAGCCAACAGCTTTTCTATTTGAAAGCGAATTGTTTCATTTTATTCGAACAAATTTTAACTGACATGGAAATTCACAGCCACCCTTCCCAAGGCTTCTACCAACGTACAGCTAGACAAAGAAAGCGAGCTAATAGCCCCATTGCTCTTAGGGAAATTAGTATGGTGGCCTGTGGCAGTGTCCCTTGGCCACCACAACCACTCACTAACCCTACCCAAAACTGAACGAGACAGAAGGAAAAAGGCCACCCGTGTTACGTTCACCTCATTGTCAATTAAAAGAGTGAAATACTGCAGGGTTTTCATCTTTATTATTACATCCATAGTGAACAAATGATCCAAGTGGAAGGATAAAGACATTAAAGGAGGATTATTTACCCAAAGAACTCTCCAATTTCTTGATGGTAGGATTCATCAGTGGGAAAAAAAAAACCAACCCTACACCTGAGGAACAAGAGCTCAAATTGCAGAGATTCACTAGCAGAGACAAAACCTGCTTTAAAAAAGGCCACACGACAACTACTGTAGTTTCTACTCTTAAGAAATAATCGCAAATTGTATTCGTGCCTGGACTTCCACTTGGAGATCAAAGACCAACTGTAATAAGAAATTATCTCTTAAAAAGAAGAGGCCACATTCTAAGGAATGCCTACAATAGAAATTGGCAGCCCAGAGAAAAAGTGTGCAGTCAACTGCTGTAGGGGAGCAGGAGTGATGCTGTAGCTTCTTACAGGGCGCTCATGAGGCTGCTCTCTTTTATCTTACCATACCTTAAAAGTAGCTTTTTTTGCCCCCATCTATACCAGCATTGCCACAACAGGAGCTCAGCGGGAGCCCTTACGGTGTGATCCAGCACTGCCTTTGGACACCACAGCGCCAATAGTCCACTGACGGTGGGTGAAAGCGTGGTGGCGGTGAGAGTGGTAACGAACTACAGCATTAACAAAACCCATAAAACCCCTAACCACAGAATCTGAAGTGCTAACATGTGGAAAAAAAAGAAATTCGAGACTGTTTAGATACAGCTTGGCTAAAACATGAAGCAGGGAAAGCAGCCAGCAGATATTTTCAGGATGCGTTTGCATGGGAAATGCTTAGAACTAAAATGCAAGGAACTATGAAGCATTGCGTAAACGGGAGAGATGAAATCAAGTGAAAATTAAAAAAAAAAAAGATTTGACAGCAAGTGCTGTGTGGTTGCCTCGTTATCGTTTCCCAAGGGAAACAGTCAAACCTGTTTCACTGGAAACAGTAAAACACAAAACAAGCTGGACAAAAGCACAAGAAAATGTACTGCAGAGAAAATGCCATAGTCCGAGGTGGCGCACAAGAGCATTTGCATCCCTGAATTACCCATTTTCTGGATGGCGTTTTGCTGCGATCCTTTCTTTTTTCCCCTCTGGAACCACTAACCTCCCACCACACAGTGACCCCAAGCAATGGTGCGCTCTTCCAAAGACCTGCTTGGGAGGCTGATGCCACTGTCACCTACCAGTCTGTGCCACTCAGCACTGACATTTCTGCCCGGAGTCCTGCCTCTGGAAAGGGCCAGAAGCTGGGGTTACATCCTGCTATCACAGGAGAAATAGCCAGAAATTAACTGCTCTATGGAAAGACATAAAAACATCATCCAGTCTTGAAAGTGTGGGATAA
Source organism: Alca torda (assembly GCA_008658365.1). NCBI lineage: Eukaryota > Metazoa > Chordata > Aves > Charadriiformes > Alcidae > Alca > Alca torda. Next base: position 3,157,592 of record CM018081.1, read on the forward strand.
TTTCCCCAGTCTATTTTTATAATGGAGTGGAAAAATCTTCTTTAACATTTCACATCATAGATTATTAGCGAGCACTTAATTTATGCTGTTTACTGCCTTAAAATACCTTTACTGAAGTCTTCAAAATGACAAACACCTGTCTTATCACTCACACCAAGATCAGGTATCCATCACAGACCATAATAACAAAACGATAATTTGTGAGGTGCTGAAAAAAGATGGGACTAGTAAAAATCATCACATAATTGACTTTTTAATACCCCGAGATCACTGTCGCTTAATAAGACTGAGACTTTGAGAGTGAAATTAAACCATAAATCCCTGGAAGAGACTTTCATGAGCCTAACATGCAATTATAAGGTGAAAAAAAAAAAAATACCAGCTTTCAGGTTCTCAATGTCTCTCTGTCAATAGAAAAGCAAGGAGAGAATGTAAGCACACACTATTAGAAAGAAGAGCAGCTCAGCACGGGAGATGTCTAGGAAATTGAAAACTCTGATAAGGCTCAAGGTCCGAAATTGTTCCATCCAGCACTGCAGTTTTACAAAAAGGCCTCAAATTAGAAAATTGCTGGTACAACCAAATTTTGCTCCATGGTGGTATGGAAGGAGCAAAACATGTTTTTAAGGCGCTCTCCAAAAATCTTGGGCAGCTCAGACAGACTTTGAAAGAACTTTCCAGCGATTTCACAGCTCTGCAGACCTGAGGCATCAGAGCTGGCCCCAGAAGAACACGCACAAAAAGTCTGTCCTCTTCCTGCTTTCGGGTTCTCAACACAAGGGAAACACCACTATGCAAAAGAAAAAAAAAAAAAAAAACCAACGGTGATACGGTGATGTAAAAATCCTAAAACCTAAAAAAAAAAATTGGTGATCATTCCTGCCCCGACCCACAGGCAGAAGGTCAGGTTTCAGAGCCCCCCTTTGCAGCGGTGACCTGCAGGCAGGACCTGCAGGCTTTAGGCAACTCCTCACTGAGGTGCCCCAAGGAAGAAGCTGCCTCGGAGCCAGAAGCGCTTCAAAGCCTTTCCCAGGGCTACCAGAGTCTCCCCCTTTGTAGAAGGCGGCCTAGATGCTTAATGAATCATGGCTCAGAGCTGTGTTTCAGGGATGTTTTTCATGAGCTATTGCAATTTCTGGGAAATAGCAGGGTGGGTTTTTTCAACAGAAGACTGTTTGTCTGATGAGGTCTGATCAGCCTGTTTGCCGTCTCATTTCTATAGGAGCGAGCGTAACACTTGTAATTTTTTTCTTTTTTTTTAATTTTAGAAGTTAACTTTAAAAATAAAAACTAAGTCAAGCTTCTGCTTTTAAAAAAAAAAAATTAAAAAATTGAATAGCTAAGAAAAACATGATGAGTTGTGTAAAAACTGTGAGAAAGTTTCTGAGAGCAAGTGCCCTAGAGGTCTGTGTAGCATGGCAGGGGAAGGGGCTCTCGCTGCTGCCGCTGTGGCTCCGGCATGGCAAGACAGAGCTCCCGCGGCTTCCCCAGTTTATGTGCATCGAACCCTGGGCAGAAGACACACGGGTGATTGCTGCCTCAGCGCTGTGTTTGGCCGGGACTGCCAGCATAACTCAGAGTAACCTGGGTGTTACTGTACTGCCAGGTAGGTCCAGAGGTGCGAATTGCAGCAAAAAGCTGCTCAGTCTGGGGAGGTAAAAAGCTATTTCTAGCCCAAACCCCTCTTCCTGTGATGGGCCATGAACACCTGCTCAGCAAGAGAACTCCTGCAGAGTTCACTGATGTCTCCAGGCTTTGGATCACATTTACGCAGCTGATAAGCAGAAATCTGATCTCTAGATACTCGTCTGTTCAGACCACACAGATGCTGCAAGGTGAGATGCCATAGTTTCAATTACTTTTCTTAAATTGCACACGTGTAAGAGAGGGAGCAAATAAACCAGACAGAACTGCTGTAATTCAGAAGACACCCTGAGAACCAGGAAGCCACAGAAAGACTAAATGTGACAGGGACTCCCTGGAGGGCTCTGCAGGAGTTCGGAAGAAGGGGAATTCTTTTTTTCCCCCCAGCACATCTGAAACTGAGAATCTGAGGCAAGAAAGGAATAGCGTTTCTTTAATAAAAGGTAATTTTATTCTTAATTCTCCTGAGAAAGGAACTGGAGAACTATTTAAAGCACATTGGAACATTAAACAAATAATACTCCCTTGGACAACAAAGGGAAAGTGAGGCATGTCTAACGTGAGAGAGGAAATTGCTAGAGAAGCTCAGATAATACTGTAGCCTTTTGTTGACGTTTTTAATAGTGACTACAATTGTAGAGCAGGTCTGCGTGCTATGAATAGATGCTATGAATAAAATTCAGGTACCCTGCTAGTCAATTTTTCTTACCAATAAATACACACCCCAGAAAACATTCATCTGTGTGGCAAGTAGTTTTTAATCCATGTGCTTTGTACCGCTGATGGAATTACAAAAGGGATTTATTACGGGTACACTCGTGGGGGCAATGCAGCATTTGGGATTCCTGACCGTCGTTATTCCTGACTGTCGTTAGGCACCTCACATCGGCAGTCTGACAGCGGGTCAGCCAGAGGGAGGACGCAGCCAAAGCCCAGCTGGAGAAGAGGTGTTTGGGCACAGAGGTGGCAGGAACCCGGGGTTGGAACCCCGTGGCTGGAGAGCCACCTATGCCACAGAGGGCTCTCTCAGCCGGGAAAAGTGGATGTGGAGCACAGTCTCACAGGTTTTAGTCTTTCCAACATGAAACATGGGAAGCAAATCCTGTTGAACATCAGAAACAATGCTAAGGGGCTTTTAGTAACATATTTACCTAATATTTACATGCTAATGCTACATAAGACTGGCTTCAGATGGCCTCAGCAGCTTTTGGTTCAGTTGATAGTCTGAGGAATGTTTCTGCTCAGTTGTGATTGTGCTCGAAGACCTTCTTTCATTCATATTGCACCATTCCCAAACAGAAGGGGAAACACACTGATCTTTAACATGACTTGACTCTGAATTTATTTCATTGTGTTGGACTCAACCTAAGTAACTATTTTACATCCTCTCCAGCTGAGTTACTGCTTAATCTGAGCTGAAATCTAAGAAACCAGAGGTGTGAGATGAGGATTTAAAGAACATTATTTCGGAGAGGGAGTCTGAGTGAAACTAACCCCTGCCTTGGTTTAGCAGAGTCACGTCTGGAGAACGGCCCTTCTTATCTAAGCTTTACCGGGAGGCAAGACGGAGCAGCTGCTGAATGTTGCTCCTCGGAAAACCACACAAGTATTTCAAATAGAATTTCTAATATTCCATACCTTAAGGTAATGAAAAGGCTTTTGAAGAGCTTTTGTTTTTCTCCTTTTCTTTTTATATTTTTTCTTTTCCTTAGCTCCTTCCTTTTCTATGACAGTTTGTTAAAAGTATACAAAGAGGCCCTCAGAATAAATCTGCATTGTTTCGCTGACTTCAGTGGGTTCTTGACAACTGAAGTGAGCTGAACTTCCAGCCTTGTAATTTAGAGCATGAGAAGACCCGTGTTGGGTCTGGTCTAGGCCGTTGGCCGCCCTCCAGCAGTGACCAGTAGTGTATACCTAGGGAAAAATATAAGAATACGACTTTGCGACTGAGGCAGAGATTTTATCTTCTAAGTTCTCCATGGATTTTTTTTTTCCTTCCGTCAGTTTGGCTGCTGATCTTTCTACCTCAAATATATTTCTGGCTCACAGACATGAATTCGACTAGATGTTTAACTAGCTAGTTTAACTAAACTAACAGTTTAACTAGATGTTGGAAAACTATCCCCTGATTGTTTTGAACCTGCTACCTAATCAGTCCATTTCTTGTCCCCTAGTTCTATTTGAGAAACAATGAAAAATTTTCTCTATTAACTTCTTCATTTATGATTGCACAGACTTGTGTCGTATCAACTTCAGTTATCTCATATCCAGCTCTAGGCTTGCTTGGATTTTTTTTCTGACAAAGAACCTATTCAATATATTTGCTCATCCTTCTCCCTGACCTGAGTTCTTTTATTTCCTGTTTCAAGATGAGAACAGATCCAAATAAATACTACCCGGAGACCCCTTACTTTCTTTGAAGACTGCAGTGATTTTTTAGATAGTGCAGTATAAAAATGACATATGTTAAACACAAAGAAATCTGTTGGAGACTTCCAACACTTAAGAGTAAGTAAATCCGATTTTACTCTATTAAATCTGCCGATGAAGAAGCTAAGTTGCAGCTTGCCTGCTTTTCTCATACTGGGGATAATTCTGCCTTGGAGATGTTACTCACTGATATCTTTTTCCACGGCAGATGTTTAAGCTGATACTTCCTTACATGACAAGAGTGAAAATAGACCGAGCATCAGTTACATTTGATGGAAACCCCCTAACATCAACAGAAGCAGTACAGACCCCAAGTCCTTTATCTTACCTCTCAGACAGTAGTTTGGCAGCTCTATATATGATAATGTAAGAATAATTGCTTATTACATTTCTGCTGTAACATACAAGCATTGTGTAATTCAGCATTAATGTCTGACAACCCAGCTGTCATCTTTCCAAAAATACTTGCTGTCTAACTACTTGCTTCTGCTTCAAACCAAAGGAAGACATTCCGCTCCGGGGCATTTTGACTGGGTGTTATCTTTTGAAAAGACAGATGTTTGTGCTGGAACTGGTTGATAGCTTTAAGGCTTATGCACATTTTTCAATAAATAAGTGCTAAATTACTGGCCAGGTCCTGAGTTAAAGTTCAGGCTGGGATGTCTTCTAGAGAAATATGTTGGTGACACACAAGACTAAGAGCAGCGTCTTCCAAAAAGAAGTTTCAAATCACCTTTTAAACAACACGGAAAGCCAAGAAGCTCTGGCTTTAAGGCTTATGTATGCGAAAGGACACTGAGAATGTATGAAATGGATGGAGTTGCCATTCTCTGCCCTTCTCCGCCCTTCTCTGTTTCATTTCCCAAGAGAAATACTTCAGAGGGAGGGCAAATAATTCCTCACCTTATAAGGGATTTTATTATTTGAAGTAGTATGATAGTCCTTATTGACCCAACTTTGATTTGTAAGCTGATGATGAAATTAATTTGGCCTTTGCTATAACCACAATTAACTTCTCCGGAAGGGAGGTGATACGATGTCTTGCAGTAAAAAAGCGTCTCTTTGCAAGGAGCAGCACAGGGCCTTACATGTTGTTTGAGGTTTCAATAGACTTACGTCAGACTGAAGTGGTTCATCTGCCTCCGGCTGGTCCTCTGCACAGGGTGGAATTTCACCTTGGAGGATAAATTATGGAAATTCTTTCGCCTCAGAATGACTAACTATTATCTGATGTGGGAGCTTAATTCCTCGTTCAGATTCCAGATAATGGACCAAACAAAGAACTGGAGGATGACACTGATTGAACACTGTTTAATATTCTTTGTTTAGAAAGTCTGGTTAACCTGTCACTGCTAAATGAATATAAGTGTTGTGTCTGTGTGTACTTTAGTATCTGCCTTGTATTAATAAATAGAAGTATGATAAACTACTTGAGCTTTAAAACTACTTACAAGGGAATACATTAAATACTTCCCTCCCTCTTTTAATCAGGTAATTACTTATTGAATGAAAGGGTGGGGAAGAAAAAAGAGAAAAGAAAAGCAAAATGGGTATCCCATCTTTTTTTAATACTCTGAAAGTCAGTTTTCTGCCATTAAACTACCAGAGCATCAATCTGAGGACTCTAATTCTGGGAAACTTGCTCAGTAGGATCACTTTAAGTCATTCTAGGATTACAAATAGGCAAATATAGGACAAATAATTCAGAAAATTAATATAAGGTGTGGGGAAGCAGAGGAATAAAAGAAAAGTACAGTGCCATTTACATAATGAAAGAAATATACATATACAAAAACCTTATGAAACTTCAAATTTGCCAGCTGCTCTGTACAAAGATTTTACATCTATATAATCTAGTTCTTGGGACAAAAAAAGACCATTTTAAGTGGAACAGCTTTGCAAGTTAGAACCTAACAGTGTTTCTCCTTATGCCAACTGTCCATCCTGTTCAGTTAACCACATGCTTACTTTTAACTTTAGACAATATGAAAATAAAATGAATGAAAAAACCTTGGTTGTCTGGTGCTGGAGCTCTGGTACAGTCTGATCCTGTCGGCCTTGTTAGGAGCTGGAAAAGGTCACAGGCGTTGGCAGCTTCGCATTGATTCTACATACTGGAAGAAAATTTTGTTGGAACCATTTTGATTTTTTTTTTTTTTTTGCCAAAATAAGAATTTTCCATATGAAAACTACATTTCTCCTTCCTCTTGTCTCCCTTGAATTACACCCCTCCCACTCTATCTCCTGCCCCAGCTGCAAAACCTGAAGCAAAAGCTCCTTAGCTGCTGCCTTGGAGGCTCCTGCAAATGCCACCCTCTACGCACATGCCAAGGGCTACCTGCTTCTTATATACTGCTTTATTTTTTCATAACTCTGGCCCATATTTGCAAGCCAGTGAGGCATCAGCAGCAGATAGGTAGCAGAGCAGTAGAGTAACTATCAGCACTTTTTACTTCCTCCTTTTCCTCTGATCACCTACTCAAAGCAGTATGAAAAGTTGCAAGTATTCCCTGGGGAGAGAAAAAAAAAAAGGAAAAAAAAGGAAAAAAATTGAAGCATTTCAATGTTAAATGCTCTTTGTTAAAAAGAACTCATTTAATAATGCCCTGCATATTTTTTTCAGAGCTCATATCGGTTTAAAATAAAGGAAAAAAAAAATGAAATCAAATATATTTGTTTCGTTTGGATTAGGTGGGCGCCTTTGAAGCAATTCTTACTAGTTTCCTCGCTTACTGTATGTGGGCTTGCTGGCAAAATTCCCCCGAGGTGTGTGAAGCAGATTCCTTTTGTATGAGCCTGAACTGGAGGACACGCACGGAGATGGCACAAGACGCTCCGCTCACTAAGCCGTCTCTTGTCTCCGCGCCCAGACCAGAGCTGATGCAGAGCAAAGCCCAAACAGGCAGGACACAGACCTCAGCACCTACTGGTTTGCTCTGCGGCGTCACTCCCGTTGCCGTGCCATCCCTGGCACTGGAGAGGAGCCAGGTCTGTGCTGTCCCGTGGGCAGGGATTACTTCCAGCTACACCTTCGCCGGGGCCGAGCACCTCAGTGGAAGCCCTGGAGACACAGCTGCTGCACAAAGACCAACATTAAAGAGCCAACGCATTTGTTTGCCTTTGAAATTCGAACAATAGCGACATTTTCAGAGAACAATGGCTTCGGAAATTCTTTAGGGCAATCTAGTAAAGTAGCTGTATGTCGAAGGATTTGCTAACAGCTGGAGATATTTGAAAATGCACCCTCTTACTTTTGTTAAGAAAGAAGTGGCCTGTAGCCCCTGCTGTGTTGCAGAGATTTGAGATAATCTTGGAGAAGATATGTGCTTGCTTTGCACATATGTTCTAATTTCAGAATAAAAACTGCAGCAGGTGATGTGCTTTCCAGCTCCACTCCTCCCTTTTTTTTCTGAGGATTTGGCTTTCTTAGCGGGAATCTGATGGTACACTGAAGAAGGATGTGTATCCTAGGCATGACAAGTACCAAATGGCTTGTCCCAAGCAATAGCTATAAGGAGGTTATGCATATGCAGGGTCGCTGTAAAAATGACAAGCTCAAGAAGAATCAAGCACGCTGCATATGCGATTCGGAGTCCTTCGCTTGCCCTCCACGGCAGCGCAGAGGAGACACAGACTTTCGCTGCTGGCGAGGGAATTTCAGCTGAGCCAGTCGCTCTCGGAAGCAGGCTCCGTAACTCCTCAGCAGGCGGCTCGCTGTGCGGCCTCTGCGTGTGTGCCGCTTTCCATCGCCCTCTCCAGGGAGCCCTACAGCTTCTTCAGGGAGGATGAGTGACAGTGCCCCAACAGTAATTCTTAATTATTTTCCAACTTTGACAATTAATAACTAATAAGTCCTATCTAATCAAATGGGATTTCAAGTCCATGGTCTAAACTCAATTTACTGTACTTTCATAACACTAATTTTTTTCCTTTTCCTTTCCCTGAAGGCACCCTCTTCCTTGAATTCTGGGAGGTGAAGATTAAGCTGACAGATGGTATCAGCAGAAGAATGATTATGAGTTTTAAAAACCTTGATATTTTGGCTTAGTACATCATTTTTCATGCAAATACTGACATGGATATTAGCATCCAATTAGGAAAGTATAAAACTATGCCAATCTGTTACAGTTTACTGTACAATCATTTAATGTTTCATTAAAAATACTAAGAAAGACTGCTCTGAAAGGGATAAAAATCAATGATGTAACCATTACTTTGCTGTTCTGGTACTGTATGGTATATTTTCACTACTCTATATGTCTTTAAATTATTCTGTTACACTGACTGAGAGACTGCTCCCATTTTGGGGTCTTAAAAGAATACTTCAACATGGCTAAGGCTGAAAGGCTCATCATGAACCTGGACTGATTTATTTCCATAGGCGAGGTTATGCCTAAACGTACACCACTTGTCAGTTGGAGAAGGACGGTCAGTGATATGTGTTAGACAGCGATTTAAACACCAAAACCAACTGATGATCTCCATGAAAATGTTTTTAAATGTCCTCTCAATTCCAGTGCATCGGAGTAAGAAAATAAGGAAACAAAGCCTGCTCAGAGAAGTCTGAGGAACAGCGATGGGTCGGTAGAAAGAAAATCAAAGCTCATCAGACACTTACTTGTGGTCGTGGTGGTGGCTGTTGATGCCATTTCTTGGTGGCACGCATTTCTTCACTGTTGTGCGATGTTTGAGCTACCTCTGGAGGGAGAAACAACTTTTAAGTTAAAGAACGAGAACTTAAAAACCTAAAGTCTAATTTTTCGGCCAAAGAAAAGAGACCACTGTTACTTCATGCTACCCTTCCCTGCAAAAAGGAAATTTGTCTGTGCTTTGTAGTATAGAGGCTCTTGTGATGCATAGCAGGGGGTAAGGAAAAGGAGAGATTGTGAAATATCCAGGGAACTGCAACCCAACCAGGAAATCCATAGGCAAGAACCAAGGCATTAATCCCACTAACATAGACACTACTGCAACATTTCTAAATTATTTTTGTTGACAACATTTTCAGAAAAGACAAGATTAGCAAATATCAAGGTTTGTTTTTTCTAATGTTTTGTGTTGTTTTCCCTGGGAAAACCCATTTTCTCAGCACTTCATTGAAAATTATACTCTCTGGCATAAGAAATAATGCTCTGACCTATTTTAGTATCACTACATTCACATCACTTTTTAAAAATAGGGAATAAATGGAAGGAAATTTCCCAATCTCACACTGATGCGAAGTCAAATAACCTTTGTTTATTGCAATAACTTCAGAATCTTTCATTTGATCGGAGTATTTCTCCCTATAAACAGTATTACCTAGGTAACTTAAAATTAAAATAAAATTCATTCTTTGGAATGTCTTTTAAAAGTTTTCTAATAAAATGTCTTGACAATTTTGAAAGATTTTCCAAAGTGTTTTGGAATCAAAAAACTTCAAGACACCATTTTTCATAAATGTCAGGTTTTTAATATGCTAGACTTTGTTATTTTAACCAAGAAAGGTCCTGACCAAGAAGAGCTATATTAATTTACCCCTTTCTCGTAGACAGACAAAAGGTATAAATCTCCTCCCTCTCATCACATCTATTGTCAGCGAACAAAACATAATAAGGAAAATCATTCAAGTCTCAGGAAATGCTGTTTTCATGAGAAACTTTTAGAAGTTTGGACATGCAGCCACATTATTTAGTAAATTAGTTAAGTGTGACACGACGGATAAACCAGGGGCAAGCTGGTACATGCTGTTAAACACAAATAATAAAATAATGCAATTTAACCTTCTCATCACAAGAGTGCACTAACTCACATTAGCTTACATGTTCCTCTACTGGAGAACGAGGATTTGGACAAGTGCCAGGGGCTGGTTTACCAAACTGTAATTCGATCAGTTTAACAAGCCTGCAATTTCTAGGCTAAGGAATCTGCGATGCTTCTCCTTCTTGCTTGCTTTTTTTTTTCCCCTTTCTTTAAAAAGCGGACATCGATCCCGACTCCCTGTCTCCTGCAGCTCCTGACATACTGCAAAGCGACTGCTGGATATAGGGAGGATGACGACTAACCTCTACAGAGCAGTCTGTAAAAATGGTAGTGGAAATTATGAGTGGTGAAAAAAAAACCCCAGCACTGCCATCCAAACAACGTTGCACCGTAAATAGCAATGGCTGGGTTGCGAGTGTTGCTTGCAGGTTGTCTTCTTTATTCGGAGGTATCAAAACCTCCAGTGGGCAATTCATCACTTTTCTAATCCTATTAGCAGTAATGGAAAAATGCCAAGTTATTTTCCACAAATCTTCGTTAGCTCTCTTTACTTCCATATAGCATCCAAGATTAGAGTGCAACCCTAGTCAAGAACAGCGACCGGCTGTTAGTCGACCAAAAAATCCAACCCTGTCTCAGAGAGGCATTGCCGGTTCTAGTTCTAAAGCACAAGGACAACGGAATATCAGAGTTAAGTTTTTTATTGGGAGATGTGGAATCTTACTTGTTTTATTTCATTTGCACACGGGTTGGTGGTGAGATTGTGCTTTGAGTCCATGCTATGAAGGCAAGACTTCACAGTAACCCCTAATAGCCATTACCTTCGTCTCTGATATCAAAAGCTACTTGTAAATGCTTTAAGATCTGAGCACTGGTATAACAGCCAGTACCCTGGCTGATTTTGCAAACTCCTCTTGTAAAAGTTTCAGAGACTGATGTAAATTTTTATGGTTGGTATAGAGGGTAGGAAGAAGTGTAATTTCATGCAATGGCTAGAAGCTAATGCTAGACAAATTCAAATTCAAAGGAGCATACTACAGATAGGTAGCCAGCAGGACAACCTACCCAGGGAAGCAATGGATACTTACACACCTGACGTCCCTATAGGGGTTACTCATTTCATTTGGAGAGTAAATATTTTAAATCTTTTCTTCCAGTAAGTCAAAATACTGTCATTTCAAAAAGAATAAAAAATCAGAACATTTCTTCATAAGTGAAATATTTTGACATCTTTTTGCAACATTACTTCAGGCTTTTTACCAGGTCCCATGATGTACCGTGCTCACATCATTCCAGAAGGAGCCATGTGGGAACATAATGTGGACAATGTAAAACAAAGCAGCTGCCTACTCTGTAGAAAATAAAGAATTTGGGGATTCGTGCTACAATGTTTAGGGTCTCCTGTGGTTTTTATTCGTCAAATACAAGTCAGAAGTCTTACAATATCCATTTAGTCCTAAGTGACCTGTTCTTTTCTGGAGGGATTCAGTCATACAGGATACAGACGGGGGCTTTTCGTCAGCTTGGAGATAAGGATGGGAACAGTCTGCTGGAGCAGCCCAGCGCGGAGAGATAGAGGTGAGCAATGAATGAAAACTTCTAGTGTCTGTTCACTGATGTGCCTGCCATTTATCTCATACTGTATTCCGGCAAACAAAACTCAAGGGAGTATACATTGGAGAACAATCAGACTAATGATCTGCAGAGATTCTTATGTTAATGTTACCTTTTTATACTAAAAGTATGCTTTTAGCTAAATGCCTTTTTGGTTCCCATCCTGGGCACCTAAATGAATAAAAAGTTGATAATGGCACTTTCATTATTTTAGGAACATATTTACACCTTAATGAAAGAGCTCTTGGGGGGCACAAAAGATAGAGATGCAAGTGCTTAAACTAATAGAAAAGTGTTCTGTGGATTGTGTAAGAAACGAAAACATAAACTGCTCACCATGCTATCATCTTCATCTTAAAGAAAAAAGCCCCAAATGGTAATGAGATTTATAAAACAGGAGTCAAACTTCATCTTGCCATTGTACCATACAGTCTATTTCTCTAAGTTATGAGGAAGAAACCTGCAGTAAAGTTTCTCGTACAACCAGGAACTGAGGGATTCGTTTCCATCTGTGAAATCACACTGTTTTCTTTTGTGACAAATATCATCTTCTAGAACAATGACCGAGTAGTCTTCAAATACATATAGCTACCAAGAACTTCGAGACACCAATGTATTTAAAAATTTGAGGCTCTCTGATCTTAACCATTTTTAAGGCATGCATTTTTAAGGAAAACGTAAGTAAGGTTTATCCACTGCGGTACACCACATTTACTCAGGAGTTTATGGAGTGGCCAATTTCTGGTCTCATATTCTTCTGGACGGTTCCCAGCTCAGTAACCTGCAAGATGCAACAGCTACAGTCTAACAGAGGAATACAGTAAGATTTTTCACTTCAGATGGTCCTTCTTAATTTGGCATTTGGTAATAGAAAAAAAAAAACATACAAAAAAGAAAAACTGGGGATGAAATCTGAAGTTAAAATTTTAAGTGATGCAAAACACTGAAATATGCCAGCATTTGATCTAGGAAGCCTACAGAATTAGCATAGTGAGCATATGTTCATGTTCAAAGATAACAGACATTTTTGATAACCCTCCCTAAACTTAGTTCATGTCTGATTTACATATTTGAATGTTCTTTTATTGAATGACTTAAATCAGGGTCACCTTCATCATTTGTACAAAAACATACACACAGCTTTCATTTATATAAATGTTTAACTACAAATATTGCACCTCGAATTTTACACAGTAAATCTGTATCAAATTGCTCATTTTCTTATCCAGTAATTTTTGTGATGTATAATTATATTTTCTTTTCCTGCATACGTGTCAAAACTCTGTCTGCATAAATGATACTTGAGTCTCGTTCCTTCACATCTGAGTTCATTAATTCTTGGATCTCTTTTCTCTCTCCTCCATAATCTTCTCTTTCAAATTCCTCAGCAAAGTCCATCTTGGACCGCAGTGATCTAGCTGGCTTAAAGTTTTTATCAGAACTCATATATTTCCATAAATAATTTGGGAACATCGTAATTCTTCTAGTACAAGCCATTTCTGCTATGCATTTCTGACTAGCTCAAGTATTAGCCATGACTAAAGACCATTTGGTTTGGACAGACCAATAGGGTGATCTAATAGCATAAATCCCATAATTCCATTAATAGCACTGGTAAATGCTTAAAAATGCCCAATCACAAAATTATCTTAAAACATTGTGGAAGCTTCTTGAAAATGCAGGTGTCTCTCTTTTCTTGTTATATATGGTACTCACAGGAACCATGGTATTCATGGGAACCACATGGGAACATTCACAATTTTACCTATAACGAACAAATATTAAAAGCCATGCCTTCCTAAGCAGCCCATTGCGGTTAGCTATGATGAATAACCAACATTTTGCTAAACGTAACATTTAAGCTGTGACCATTTCTGCCTGGTATGTGGCTAAGGCACAAAGCTGTATTTCCAAGCTGGCCTTTGCTGCAGACACATTTCCATCCACAACTCGCCCTTCTGGCTCACTCCCGTCTCTGGCTGCCGCTACTGACTTGGAGGATAACACCAGACTGGAAGTGGGGCCTGACAGTGCTCTGTGGATATCTAAATCCTTCTTGTAACTGATGGGAAAAGTATCTTCTCCCTTTAGATTTTCTTTTTCTTTGCCAAAGTGAACCCTGATTAGGCTCTTAAAGTCAAAATTCCACATGAAGATATTGCAGATACTCTTACTAGGATGAACAGTTCTCATGGCATTTGCATGAGAAAAAGCCGGACATTTAATCAGGTCCAGTCTGAAGCTGTACTTGCGTTCCACATGTAATTATCCTCTGCAGGCCATGGCAACTTGCCAAAGGCACTATCGTAGCATTTTACAGCAGGTTACGTACTTGCATTTTATATATGAACCTCTAAAGATACTTCAGGGCAATACTAGAAAAGCAAACTGCATTAGTCACCGTGCCAGTGGATATGCAGCTTCCACGGCTTCAAACAGTGTTTTCTGTTTATTGGGAAGTTTTAAAAACCCTGCATCAGTTTTCACACTTTGGCTACAATATTAAAAGCAAGGAAAACAGAGTGTTAGAAAGCATGCATCAGCTCTGTTATCATTCATGCTCTTGGTTAACTAAGTCCCTGAGGTCATTTGTCGGTGTTCTGAAGCACCCACAGCGAGGGCAGCCAGCTCTGCCACTCCATGTGCTGAACGCTGCGTGTACCTGCCTCCCTGGAAAGGCTCGGGGCAGTGGATGAGCTCATTATGACTACAGGGTTAGATAAGCATTTTGAGGTTTTTTGCTGTTTTCATACTCAGTCCTTTGCACCGGCTGCCAGAGGCACCTCCATACTGCCAGGAGTGAATGGGGATTCATTTGATTCTTTCCCACTATGAATACGAGAAAATATACCAAAGTATCTCCAAGTATTGCGATACTAACTGCACCTTCTGTGCATGGGTTTTCAGAAGAATAAAATGATCCCTCAATTCTTTCCCACTCACAACTGCTCCTGGTTCCCCCACGGGCAGTGCTATTGCCATTTAATTTAATTTCTTCACCTCACAGTAAAAACTGCAGCAAAAGGTGCTTGGGAAGTAGTAGGTGTCACTCCCATAATCTGTTCCCTTCACTCAGCCCAATCCCCTCACTCACTCCCGTCTCAGCACTTTCTTCTCTTCCACTTGCCCCTGACACCATGTTCTCTGTTATCCACCTCGTTCCCTCCAAATTGTAGAAGTCGCACAAGTGGCCATTCCACTTAGCTGTAGGACTGGAGAAAGTCAGACAAATACACCTAGAATTCTATGGATATGCCTGGAAAGCATTGGTCTAGCTGTGTCAATCAGTCGCTTCAGTTCTTCCTAAAATAAATTTATTCAAAATTAAATTTTGAATTGGGAGTATTGAAATTACATCTATAACTTAGACATGCTAAAAACTCTCCTATGAAACCTTCTAGAGCTACGGACTTTAAGGCAGCAAATGTAACTGTGGATACCATAATATATCATGAATGAAAGGAGACTAAAAGCAACAGCAAAGAGGATCCCAAGTAAAACCTTACTGAAATGCATTCAGTGAATTTAAAAAAAAACAACCACCACCACCACAAAACCAACAACAAAAAACCCACAACATAAAATGCATAACAACTATACTTAAGTCCTGGATAATGACCTTCTCAGATCGCTACTGAACCGCTATATGGCACGGTAATACAGCACATAAAGTTACAGATATTTTTTTTTGTAATCTCAAATACGACAAAGATGTGGTATGCCCAAGTTTTATTTGAACATAAATAAAAGAAAAACATAATTTTAAAACCAAAGACGTATATTTGAGTTCCACTTTTTCAGGAAGGCTTCAAATCTTAGAAATGTGAAATAAGTAAAAAAAAAAAAATATCTCACAACAAAAAGAACTGCCTTTTATTTGTTTCTTATTTCCAAAAGCCTACAGATGTTTCATTCAGCTGCATCAAATTAGTTTGGGTGGGAGGCTGGGTTTATTTGCTTTCTTTTCTCCTAGGAAAGCTGACCTGGTTATTGAACTTGTCTCAATGGTAAAAACCTAAAATCTAACTTCCTTGGTGCTGTTATTTTCCCAAGGCATTCACAAATTGCACAGTTCTACTTCCCTAGGTTATCAAAAATCTGCCTATATGAAAGCCTTAAACGGAAAAGTAAAGTTTAAAAAAACAAAAACCTTTCTAGCATTCCCATGCTATGAAGACTAATTTAACTTATTGCTTAATCTGATAAATTAGCAAATATTTATTGAATAGTCATCAAATTGTCAAATAATTGCGTATTGGGCTTAACTAGTTTAGTTGTCTTCATTTATTTACCTGTCTTCATTTATCTACAAGAATACATCATACTCTTCATCTTTTATCTACAAGAGTGTATCCCACTCTTCATCTTTTATCTTACAAATATCAGACAGTTTGATACTTGCCTGGTGCCACCCTATGTTCAGTATATAGTTTTATTACAGAAGAACGAAAGAGGTTTTGCAAATATAACATCTTCCAGGTCGCCTTCAGCTAAGTACAATGCTTAAATGCAAGAGTTATTATAATGAAACTGATAATTATACCATACAGGAAAGAAAAGGTGGAGGATGGAAAAGGAGCACACTGCACCAGGGCTGTATATATTACCCGCAATGGCAGTAAAAGGTTAACTCTCGTCTCACTAAATCCAGTGGCAGGTTTGCCACGGCACTTTTGTGACACGCTAGCTCCTCTATAAACACTAACAGTTGGACCTACTTCAAAGTTGGCTTTTTTAAGCCTTAAATGTATGTTTATGCAAACAGGCAGCATTTCCTGCACTAGGTGGGAAATACCGCAAATGTTAGTTGAAAAAAAACCGTGAAAGCTCTTGCAGTTGCCCCAGCAACAAAGACACTTTCCAGCAGGCGTTTGATGTAGCTTTCACGTCTCATTGTTGCTGTATTTCCATGTTTGGAGGTTCCAGCAAAGTGATCAAAATATGTATATTTCCTTGCTTAAAAACAACAAAAAAAAAAGAAAGGACTAAATATATTGAATAATTTGCATTCACAGCGAATTGTGATTCATGATATTCCTCACTTCGTTTTGTTCATTATCTGGCTTCTGAGAAGTAGGCATGCTGCTGCCTCGGTAATATGTACAGCACATAGTAAAGCGGATTTCTCTGTGATCAAAATCCTTCATTTTTTACTTGCTTGTTTGTTTTCAAGCACAATATTGCTCTTCAGTTAGGCTGCATAATAAGAGCGCGTATAATAATAGTAACTTCTTAGTTGTGTTTATTATACCACTGACATTTGGAAAATGAAATTAAAACAGCATAATGGTTTCACAGACTGTTTGCAATGATAGTAGATGGTCACAGTTTCACTCCTGGACAGTATTTCTAGAGTGCTTTGTTTCCTAGAAAGACTTCGTAAGAGTTAATTAAAGAAAAAAATCAATTAGAAAATTATATCAATTAGCATATGGGCTTAAATGACTTGAAAGTAAACTACCACTCATTAAGAAGTGATTATTATTATAGCCCAGTAAGTCTCTTGATGAAGGAGAAACGAAAGTGGAGTTTGGGTACACGACAACTGAAAGGTGGTTTATTTACACATCTATGTACCAGCCAAAGGCCACGGGCGATCAGATGGCTTATAAAGCATGTCCTTAGTCTACCACAGGGTTTTAGATGAGAGAAAGAAATTTTGCCCTGAGAGATGTGTCTGATCATGAACCCTGACCAAGAATAAACTCTCAGGCTCTTCACTTAGAATTTTGCATGACGAAACTAGATTAAAAAAATATTTTTCCAAGCTTGTGCATTTTGCTGGCTTGATCAGGAAAAATAACAGACTGTGCAAAAGCGATCATTTCTTGAAACCCAGCACGAGTGTTTTCATCATCCGTAAAAGGGGTGAGATCAATAGTTAATTACCTCATGAGGCAGTTGGGAGAACTGCCTAACGACTCCACGCAAAGGGCTACTGAGCAGCTAAAGAGAGATCAAATCCTGTTCTTATTTAAGATGTGTCAACACCTCTATATGAAGGTGTGACTTGTGCGACCGAGCATGCCAGACACCTCCCCTGGGCGATGGAAACAGCGGTTAAGAAGTGACACTTCGGAATGGCCGTGCACAACTTCCCCAACGGCGCGAAGCATGAGGCGCGTACGTGGCGATGACACCCACCCTCTCTGCGCTGCACCGCGGCGCCTGCGCCACCCTGACGCTGCCTGGGCTGCTCCCGACGGAGGTGCCATGAGTTACTCGGACAACTGTTGTACCTCCGTTCTCCTGCCACGCCTTACCTTTAAACGACTTTTTGGAATTATTCCAGATGCATCACAGTGTAATGCACCTAAGAATTGGAAACAAAGCATTTATTGAGCGACATAGTTTATACACTACTTTGTGTCCACAGATTAAATGAATCATTACTTATCTGCTAAAAAATGTTTAGTATGTCTTGGATGCTATATATACAGCAGAGTAAGACATTATTTGTAAAAATGAAGCTTGGGCTTCGAAAATATCAAAATATTTATACATATCACATTTATATACATGTTGAATTTCTCCCCTTCCTTCTTTGAAATTATGTTTTATATTTGCAGGTTAATCATTATGCTAAATTCTCCTCGGTGCACAAACTCCTATAATTTTACAAGTCACTTGGCTGCTTTATAGTGCATTAACTGTGTTTGGAAAACCACAGCTGGCGAGAACTGGCACATCATGGAAGAATACAGAGAATATCAGATATTTTAAGTTCTGAAGTGGGCAACTGGGGAAGGAGAGGGGAGAACCCTTGTCAAACAAAAATGCATATGCAGAAATTTCTCTGTGCCAAGGGAATCTGGATACCTCAAGAATGCTGCCTGCGGACAGAGTACTTTAAACTCCCCCTAATAAAGCAGTCTGAAATGCAGTCACATCTGAAGAAAGGTCTCACCTCGGCACGCGGTGATCGCACCTCTGCCCTCTGTTCAACTAAGGTCACTGTGAAAGCTTCGGGGCACTTCCAAGGTTTGTGGCACACGTAGGGACACAGTCCACGTGCACTGGTGGGCACTGACAGTCTCTGTGCGCTTCATAACAGGTGGAAACAGCAGCACGTGACATCTAACAGGAGATACAGCGCAGTTACCAGTGCATCAAAAACCTGAAACAAGGGACAAAGCATAAAATGAGCTAAAATCTGGTCAGAAGCTTAAAAGCTGAAACAAAGAAGGTAGGTGTTATGCCTGCATTGTAAGAAATCAGTATTCTCTGTTGCTGTTTCTTAGTGACAATTATCTGTCGAGCCACACTTGGACCAGAGGTCTGAAAACATAAAATGTGGTGGAAAAAAGAAAATGCCATCTGTAGTGCTGGCTGTCGATACTTCTGGTCCTGTTCTTCCTACAGCCAGCAGTGACACTACCATCTCCAGATGGCAAAAGTCATGACTCTAGGAATGCTGTCTAGAAAGACTGTGCTGGTTGACTCTATTTAAGAAGTATTATAAGATCAATTCATTTATCTTTTCCGGAGCTTTGCACTACGCCTGACAGTCACTCTGCAGATCCACACAAGCCCACATTGTTATTGTAGCTCCTGGAATTCAGCCTCCTCCACCAGCAAACTTAAGGGTTGAAACCACTAAGATTTATGATGCCTCGATGAATTTTGGGCTGAGTTTATTTTAAAAAGAGCTCTCTTTGATGTTGCTAAGCAGTAAAGCAAAACTTCATTACTATTAAAGGTAAATTGCAATGTACCCAGATGCCAATAGCATCCTGGCTTGTATCATGAATAGCGTGGCCAACAGGACTAGGGATGTGACTGTCCCCCTGTAGTCAGCACTGGGGAGGCCCCACCTCGAGGGCTGTGTCCAGTTTTGGGCCCCTCACCACAAAAAAGACATGGAGGTGCTGGAGTGCATCCAGAGAAGGGCAACGGAGCTGGTGAGGGCTCTGGAGCACAAGTCCTGTGAGGAGCGGCTGAGGGAGCTGGGGGGGTTCAGCCTGGAGAAAAGGAGGCTGAGGGGAGACCTTCTCGCTCTCTACAGCTCCCTGAAAGGAGGGGGTAGCTGGGGGGGTCGGTCTCTTCTCCCAAGGAACAGGCCATGGGACAAGAGGAAACGGCCTCAAGTTGCGCCAGGGGAGGTTTAGGATGGATATTAGGAAAAATTTTTACACTGAAAGGGTTATCAAGCATTGGAACAGGCTGCCCAGGGAAGTGGTGGAATCACCTTAACTGCCTCTGAAAGAGCTTGTAACAGGTTTTTACGGACACCAGGGTAAGGAGACACTGGACTGGCTTTTTAGTCATGGTTTGTCCTGTTGACTGCAGAGACCATTTTAATATGGAAAGGCATTCCTTCAGTGGAAAAGGCCCTGAAAATAGAAATGTTTGTATGGACCATTCATTTTTAGAACAGTTAATCACAATTGATCCCTACACAATGAATATAAAATAAGAGTTATTATTAATAATGAATAATAAGAATGAATTACAATGGTGTGTTTATTAGGCTATCAATAATTAACAGGGATTTGCCATTTATTGTAAATACTGTTGCTGTTTCTGTTGCAGCTTTGGATGGCGCAATTTATATGGTAATTTTATATGAAACAGCGCCAATTACAGCATGGCTATTACAATAGAGTAGAAGCAAATGATGACTTTATCAGTTTTGTTAACTTTTTCATTTTACTCATTGTTAGCACAGCCTGCAATGTAAACATGATGTAGTGAAAGGAATAAAGAAGTTTTGTGCAAGTCTATTAACTTTGGCCCAGGAACCTAACTTCCCTCAGGCAATTGCACGGCAGAAAAAAAATACAATGGGGCAGAAATAAAGGCAGGGAGGTCAGCATCAGGATGGAGCAGAAAGAAGGGTATCGGGGTTTGTTAACCTCAACTGTCAGCTGAATATGAGCCAGCAGTGTGCCCAGGTGGCCAAGAAGGCCAACAGCATCCTAGCCTGTGTCAGGAACAGTGTGGCCAGCAGGAGTGGGGCAGTGACCGTCCCCCTGTACTGGGCACTGGGGAGGCCCCACCTCGAGGGCTATGTCCAATTTTGGCCCCCTCACCAAAAAAAAGACATAGAGGTGCTGGAGTGCGTCCAGAGAAGTGCAACGGAGCTGGTGAGGGGTCTGGAGCACAAGTCCTGTGAGGAGCGGCTGAGGGAGCTGGGGGGGTTCAGCCTGGAGAAAAGGAGGCTGAGGGGAGACCTTCTCGCTCTCTACAGCTCCCTGAAAGGAGGGGGTAGCCGGGGTGGGTCGGTCTCTTCTCCCAAGGAACAGGCCATGGGACAAGAGGAAAAGGCCTCAAGTTGTGCCAGGGGAGGTTTAGACTGGATATTAGGAAAAAAAAGGGTTATCAAGCATTGGACCAGGCTGCCCAGGGAAGTGGTTGAGGCACCATCCCTGGAGGTATTTAAAGGCGGGTGGACATAGTGCTTAGAGATACGGTTTAGTGATGGTTTTTGTCAGTGTTAGGTTGATGCTTGGACTCGGTGATCCGAAAGGTCCCTTCCAGCCCAGGCAGTTCTATGATTCTAACTATAAATGCTTGTTAAAAGTGCCACTGAAGGGATGGAGAGGCAGAAGAGCATCACCACAGAGAATGACAGCAGCCATGACGATAGAGGGACAGAGCAGGGCAGGATCCCTCCGTATGATCCGATCACTTGGGTAATGCCAGGGCTGGATTTAACAGCGGTGTGGCTGGAGATGTGCATGTCCACAGCCTCACACCTCTCACAGCACACGATCCAGACAGCGCTGCCAGTGGGTGTCGGGCAGCGATAGCGTGGATCTTTTAAGCTTGTTGATTCAGAGGCGGTTTGAGCTTGTGCTATCAACAGAAATACAAAATTCTCAGACTATGGGAACAACTAACCAGAAGGACGCACATGATAACTTTCACATCAGGAAAATTCAGCATAACCACCTTCTATTGCAGTACAGCTTCTATTAAAGTCTAAGGTTGTGTTTTTCTAGAGAAACAGTCAGCAATGTATGATCACTACTCTTCTGGGGGGGGGGGGGGGGAGGGGGGGGCGGGGGGGGCAGGGGAAGTAGTTTTCCTTGTAACAGTGAAGATCTTGCATTTCAACTGTATCTATGAAAAACCAAAATATTATTGAGCAAACATATAGAGGAGTTACATTGACTGGCATAAAACACACTCTAAAAGCCTAAAATATTACTTAAAATAAAGGACTTTGAAATAATTAAACATTCCAGAGGTTGGGAAATTTGCCATGTACATCAGTAAAATGTCTGAATGTTAACATTACAGACTGCAGCTAATTTCAAAGGAAAAACATTTCTAATATGAGTTCCAAGCATAATAATTTGTGAATTAAATTGAAGATATACGATAGAGATAGGCAGGTTGAATACATATGATCTAGTTTAAAAAAAAAGAAGTTTAGATTTTTAATCATTGCATTACTCCAAGCGAATTGCCACTAATCTGTCCATAACACTTAACAAAGAGTCTTGATAATTTTAGGAAACAAAGCCCATCTTTTAAAATATTTAATGTAATTCTACTGTCCTGTCAGAACCTGCAACTTTGATATTAATAATCAGTGTTTTCAGAAGTGCCTTAGATGAACCTGCATGGCACACAGATGGCAAGTCATTTACACGAGAAAAATGAGAACTGGCCCATCTATGGACCCCTAGAGGGTGCCATGACCCATTAGCAGAGGAAAGACGACCTTTACTGAATAATAATTGAGAACTATTACTAAGATAATTACAAATCCAATTGACTGCCAGAAGGCCTAGACCTTGGATCCTCAATTTATATAGCAACTGCTCATGATCTGCACGGGAAAAAAAATGCGCTTAGGGTTCACAAACACCATAACCTCAACATCTGCCTGCCATCTAAAGATAATGATCTGGTATTAATTAATTTGAACAGTGCAGTCATTGCAGAGGTAGACTGCATCACAAATCAGACACTTAACATAACCCGAAGTTATCATGTTTTTGTCCAGCCTGTATTAACAAGCAGAATAGTATAAGGTAAATTAAACTGTTGCAGGTCACAACGTGAAAATGAATTAACTTAATTCTCTTTAACAGGGAGCATGATTGCAGCTGTGCACTGGATGGTGAACTCGTAAACACAATAAAAGCTCTTCTTAAAAGTCTTTTGCAAAATGCTCCTATCAACACTTCCTTACGCATACACCTTCCTCTACAGGAAGGAGGAAGGTGTAGAGTTATTTGCCTTTGAATGAGAACTTTCTCATGTGTGGGGTTTTTTTTTGTTGTTGCTTGTTTGTTTTCCAAAGAGGAGTTCCTGGGAACAAAACTATTAATGGGTATCTGTTGTGAGATACCATTGGTCCTCTGTGGATGAAATCCTGGACAGCGCTAAAAATCAAGGAAAAATTTCCCCAAGCTTCCCCATGTCTTCTACAGGGATATGATGTATAGGAAACACAGCTGGTGTGCCATATGTGTTGCTGATTGGATTTCCAAAATTATCCTTCCTTACATGTGAAGGATATTTTGAAGATGATTGCAAAAGCAGAATGCTCTAATGACTTAGTTCCAAGTTTCACACCTGGGAACTGATATTTAGGAATGTAGATCATGAGAAACACCCAGCACTCTAAAAAAATCATAGCTAGCCTTCCTCCCTGAGAAGGAAACAGCCGAAATTACTGTGACAAAATGCTTTGGATAAAATGTTATTTCACCTAAAACCTGCTTCTTGATTTTTAACTCCACTACTGAGTACCATAGTTGGGATTCTTTGAGGACTCTCCGCTAAAAGGAGTGTTACAAGTAGTCATTCTTCAAGGGAGACAATTTAAGTCACAGCATGAAATTTATATAAAATTCAATTCACATTAGAGACCTGTAGTAAAAAAGAACTGCCAAGACTGACAGAACGCTTGTTCTGCACGACAGAAATGCTGATAGAGACAATTTCTTACCCAAGAAGTACCTATCTAATAGGATGTGGTGGAAAGAGGAGATAATCAATTCAAGTTCAACACGATGTACAAGCCAGGATTCAAATTCATGAAGAGTTAAAAGAGTTAACTGCACTCTCAGGTGGGCTACCTACCCCCAGATTCAAACGTGCTAGCTGACTGGGACCTGATGTCATTGTGACTTCGCTGAACTTCGGGCATCCCACCAGCTGGCAGGTCAAACCCACAAAATGGAGAGTTAGGCTTTAAGGTTTAGATGAGTCAGGACTGATAGGTCGATTTTTTTATTTTTTTTTTTTTTTTACAACTCTGCCTTCCAAGGGGAAGTTTTTTGGGGGAAGTAAAAGCACCGCTGGCTTTTCTGTGGGAAGTCACTCCTGGCTGCAACAGAATCTAGATCAGAAGCAATGAGAGCATGGAAGTAGGGCTGATAGTGATAATGACCATGAAAAGGTCTTTACAGATAGACAGGAGCTGGGAAAAGCCAATTGTCAACAATCTGCCCATGTTCAAGTTTGGAGTAACCACAGAGTTGCGTTATCAACACATCATAATAGCTTAGACAGGAAAGTTTTATCCTGGCATATTTCATTTGTTTACAAAGACCATGGCTTAGAAGGCAGCATACTTTTCTTAAAGATCTTTAACAATTTATTCCAGTGAACAGTCTACAGCCATGGTTGTTTATTATATTTTTCTGCCAACCTGGTATTAATAAAATCTGAAAAAAACCCAACTGAATGAATATATCTTCGGGGAGAAAGGACTTCAGTAGCACTGAGGAATAGGAAGAAGGCAAACACTCAATGAGACAAAGTGAATCAAAACAGAATGTGCGTGAAAGAGTGGAATCACTTGCGCTCTGGTAGTAAGAGCTGAGGAAGACGGATACGGTAAGGCATAACAAGGAAGAGTGGGGATGAGGGAAGAGCAGGTGCACACATTTTTGTTCTAAAACGGTGATGCAACAGTAGCTGACGCTCCTCTCAGAAAATAATCTCGAAGTTCCTTGATAGGGCATTTGGGACACAGCTTAACCCCACCCCACCAGTTCTCCCAAGCACTCTCCCTGTCATACGTACAATATAATCTCTGTGCAATTTCTGACTTCTCCGACACAATATGGAAACTTTAAATAAAAATATGCACGGTGCCCTTGGAATCAAGGAAGAACCTTGCTCCCGGAGTGGAGCTATTGCAACTATCTGGTGGTACCTTCTACCCAGTGCTTTGTGGGGAATCCACCCATGGAGATTCACACTAAAGACAGTTCATTCTCGATGGATTACACCGTTTTGCCGTAATGCATCCTAGGAAGGTTTTCTTTCTAAAATTTTCTGGCAATCATCTTATTTCCATCAATAATCCCTGCGACATAGCATGTTTTCAAGCAATATTTCCTCAAGAAATTTAAGCAGTAGGACGGCACTTATGCAGCTTTTGACTGTTGTAATTGTAATAGAGATCAACAAAATTGGATGCTGTTCTGTCATCCTTGACTGGGCTCCTGGTGCTAATAAGGAATTGGAAATTGCACATTCAGATGGATTTAGAGACATATAGTATGTGACAATTCAGCAAGCAGTAAAGAACATTGTTTTGAATTCTTAAAGGTTAGTGATGCAAGCAGTGCAGTGACTAAAGTTTTTTGAGCCCTGAAGGAAAACCAATTAGGTATAGGAAACAAACACATTCCAGTAATGTAATCTATATTTTCATACATTTAAGGCCAGGAGAAGAGATTAGTTCATCTACACTGAGTTTTTGTTTCACAGATACTTACATTCCATCCAATTACCTCTGGTATCGAGCCCCCATAACTTGTGTTCAGCCACAAAATGACTTTCAGAAAGTAGACAGACTGTATCTGAAAGCCTCCTGAGATGACGTCTACCATTTTCTACTGCAATGTAGCCTGTCCCGAAGTTTAATTACCATCTCTGTGAAACAGAGGGAAAAAAACAACAGCATGTGCATTATTTCTAATTTGAAATTGCCTTGCTTTAGCTCCCAGCTACTGGTTCTTGCTATATGTTTCTTTGGAACACTGTAGTATTTCATATTTTCTTCACAGGAAGGTGTTTATACAGGCTTAACTTTCTTTTTTATGAGCTCAGCAGAAATCTCTCACTGGAATGCATTTTCTCTGCCCTCCAAAACCTTCTTGTACCTCGCTTTGTACACATCCCGTTTTTTCTCTGAAGCACAGATAGCAGCAATATTCCCAATATTCTACTGCTCATCTGTAACAGTTAGGGACTTTAAAATCACCATACTACTTTAAATTCTGTTTCTATCCAGAACTTTAGCGGAATCTTTACCATAACGAAAACCCAGCAAATTTTGCTATTGAAATCATGAGGGAAAAGAGATGAGGCATTAAACGCAAGCAAATGTACTGAAGGAAGCCAAAATAATAGGTCAGATTTAGAGCCCCATAGGCTAACTGACAGAGTGAGCTGTATAAGCAACCCCTGCATTACAATTTTTTTCCGTAGTACTGGAAAAAAGCACTGACTTCTTGCACCAAAAACATGCATAGATTTCCAACAATTCATATTTTGGAAAGATCTAGAAAGGGAGGAAGAAAAATACAACTTCAACTTATAAATTTAACTTATTACAGCGATGATGGAACCTTGGTTTTGCATTTGCTATTACGGTAAAATGGTATCCTTCTAATATCCCAAGTGTTGAACAGATGACCAAATAAATCCATTGTTCCCTAACAGCCTAATGTAGACTTTGAGGGGGACCAGAGTACTGATAATCAATTAATCATTTACTAACACCAATTAAAAACATGAACAGTTCAGCTTTTCCTCCTGCTAGTCACCATAAATGGTTAAAATATAAAATTACTGGAAAGAAAGGTAGGGAATTCATAGAAGTGGAACAAATTCAGAAGCTTATGAAAGCACACCTTAATTTTAATGGAATGCAGCCAATTAAATAAACATCATATAAACACAGAAAACAAAGCCGGTTACAAACCTTGTTAGCTATGAGTATGCTTACACTTTTGTTAAGACGACCTTGGTTTGTATGACACAAACTGGGCACCAGATGGACAACAGCCTGAGGGAATTATTTTTTCTGCAAAAGTACCGATATTCAAGTTAATTTTCATACTTACATTCTCTTGTCCTCCTTCTTATGAATTTATACTAGCAGTTTTCCTTTATTTTTCATAATCACCTTCTTCCTAGAGCATCCTTATGCTTAATGCTTTGTTATATTGGTCTCTATCTGTGCCATGATCTGTTTCTGTGATTTCCGTGGATCTATTATTCTTACAAGAATCAGTTTTAGTTCTGCAACTTTCATGCTTCAATTCTGCTAGAAATCTTAAATATCTCTATGTATTTCCTATGGATTATCAGTCACAGTCCAAAATTTGAATTCTGAGGTTATAAAAAACTAAAGTGATGTGCGACATGCAAACGTGTCACTTATAAAATATTTTAAAAAGACCTTTAAACTACTTTTATAACCTCGAACTGCACTTACACCTAAGCACAGCTGCCACTCAAAGACTTCAATGCTTGTTTTTATTCCTAGCAGGGCCAATGATAGAATGGTTTGGGTGAAAGCAAACTGGGCTAAATCTCGCATCTCCCCAGATCTGACTCAGATTAAACAAACAAAAAAACCCAACGGAACAAAACCACAGGAATTCGGTATCACTTCAGGCTGTATGCAGAACACAATCAAAGTTCAAAGAACATTACCTCACAGTCAGTCTGCCGCTATGAGATGCTTTATTTGGTGAAAATAGTTTTCTGCACACCCAAATACACAGAGTCCACATAAGCGTAGCCCAAGCATCTTTTATGAGCCAGTAACAACTGGGAGAAGCTGAAGGTGAGGAAATGGAAGTTTAAGCAATAGCATAGATACAGTATGAAATATACCCTTTCATTTAAGATAATAAAATCATGTTCAGAAAAAAGCCATACTGAAAAAAAGATGGCTAAAAAGGCAACAGAAGCTCTGGCAATGTCAAGTGATGTGCAAATTTAATGTGTTCATTTGTTCAGGTGTAGAGTAAAAGAAAGGATCATCACCATGCCAACCCTAGGGCAAATGTCTCATTCTTCTCAGGGTGCTTGGGAAACCTGTTTCCATGAAACTGTGACTCACTTTGTCATTGGAATTTTTATGCCTTTGCTGTATAAAAATACTGATTTTAGGGATTGTTCATATGACAGACCGAGCTTTTTGAAATCAATCTTTTCTCATGAAATCCAATAACAGCTTTCCCCAGTGGGCATATTTAATTTTACCAAATCCCACATCAGTTGAAGCTTATTTCTGTCCACATACAAAGCCTAACAAAGACAAATTTCTTATTTTGTGTTCCGATTTGTGTATTGAGACCATGTGTCTCCTTTGAGAAAAGGAGTGAAAACAGAAGTAGGGTATATCAGCAAGTCCCCCCCCCCCCCCCCGCCTTTTTTTTTTTAACCTTTTTTTCTTCATTAAATTGACCCTCAAAACTGCCTAAACACTATAACAACTTGTAAGGATTCAGTCAATACAACCTGAACTAAACAGTTAATTTCTATTAAGTACTGAGAAAAAAAGTATACAATTCAAAACCACCAATAGAAAGCATCAGCAAGCTCCTGGGCTTTTGTTTTTTGTTTGCACAGCCACAGAGTATTCGAGTGGCGAGATGAGCTTCTGCGCTCGGTCAGGGAAAAGCTTTCCCGCATGCATTCATATTTCTGGGGAATAAAATACATATTCGCATAGTGGCGGAGCTATCAGCTCTGAGTAACCAGCACTCAACAGTTGGAGGCCCATGGCTCTGAACTATAAAGATGGAGAAACCACTGGCCATTAATGTTTGCCTTTAGGCAATAGCCAAGGCAAATATAACCTTGTGTCATCCTACTTCCCAACTACTGTAACAGCAAAAGGAATCACCTGCCACTTGCTCGCAGTGCCATGGGTTCCCACCTCTTTCTGCTTTCCCCTTCCGCACCGCTGCCAGCCCTGAGGTAAGGCTGATCACACAGGAGCTTGTTTTTTCCCTGGGACACCTCTGGTTTATAAACAACGCAGCTAGTCTTTGATCAGTTTATGGTTAAAAGGGACATCGATAGGGTGCAACACCTCCAACAACTGTAAAAAGCAATAATTAAATGTTTTAATTTGCATTTCAAATTGTATGTATTGAATCAGGCTGTGGTATTGGTTACCATTTGGTTTCTGTAAGAACGCAGTTGGAAGGGAGTTAATATTGACTGATTTTTTCCAGTAACTTCTCATTTCACAGTTTCTGAGCATGAAATCAAACCATTACACAAAAGAAAAGATCTGACAATAAAACCCACTTAAAACAGCCTTCTGTCTTATACAAGCAACTGTTGAAATTAATTAAAATAAACCACCCAACTTTTGACAGAGTAAGTCGGCGACCTCTCGAATTCTGGTTCTGGCATGCACAACAAGAAGTAGATTTCAGCGACCCGCTTGGATGCAGCAGCCGGTGCCCAGCACCAACGTGAGGCAGCAAGCACCAGGCTTGACGCGCTTATGATGGGATTTAACGTGAAAGGAAAGCTCTCAGGTACTCCTGGTTGCTATGAAACCATTGACATTTTCTGTTGGAAAGTAATTTGTCCTTAGTGTAGTACTAAATTAGAAAGTAAGTAAATGGTATGTCTGCAATATTGAGGACACTAATTACTTTTGAATGGGAGATAACACTACCTGAGCAGACCACTTTATAGTCATGACTGGAAAAGCTTAATGTTGCATCTCCTCTAGTCTAACAGCAATACTGACTCTAAGACGGCCGCTCTGGGGCAGGAACTCCATGTGCATTAAAAGCTGCCTACCTTGCATCCACGCCATTTTTCACCAAATGAGAATCCGGCCCAGAAATATGATTTAGCACCACCATGAACATCATGTAATAGCGAAACCCAGACTTCAATCAACTTCCAAGTACCCATCTAGGTGAGATGGCGAGGTTTCTCAGAAATGCTTTGGGTCCGCTAGCGCTTGCTATTTCAGCAGTAGGAAAGGAGCAGGCTGCCAGGTAAATGAGCGCAGGATGCTGAGCAGAGCCTTCGGCTCAGACAGGAGCGCTTCTGGGGCTGAGCTTCCAAGTTCAGCCTAAAGCCAATACCATCAGCATAGAAACGGCTTTCAAAGAGAATCTTGAGAGTCCAGCACGAGTCTAACCGCTCCCTCAAGAAAGCATTATTTTCTTTGCATACTGCTCCACAATAAGCTAATCACTTCCATTGCAACCAGCAGTTCACGTAGCAGACCTGAGTGTAAGAAGGATCCTTTCCCCAAATGAGTTATTGGCTGCTTAGGTCTCAGAGCAAAATCAAGTCATAGAGGTAACTGGGATAAGAAATTAGATACTAAGATTTCCTGTGAGCAACAGGGCAGCAAGATGTGTTTGGACATTAAGACCTGCACAGTTGAAGAACATTATTGGGTCATAAATATAACACAACAGTGTGATTTTGAAATCTTTCTTGTTCTTATATGAATAATAATATAGTACGTTCTGTTGTATTTCTTTCCTTTGTGCATTGAATTTGGTGCGTACACTTCCACATGAATAATACAATACAGCAAAATTGATGGCGCAGTTCTTTTGTTAAAGCAGTTATGAAATGAGAAAACAAAATCTACAAGGAAAAGTTATGAAAAAAACAACATTTCTCTAACAATAAAAAGATGAAGTTGCCTGGCCGTTTACATTTGTCTCCTGTGTCATGAATATTAGATCAGATTCTTTTTATTAATCCATTGATAGTTCCGTAAGGCAACTCATTTTTGATAAATTCTGTCAGGACTGCTGTAAATACAAAAAAGATTTATGAATTAATTTTCATACGTAAATGACAAAATCCTCTGACACATCTGAAATATCTGCCTCGCAGTTAAAATAGAGCTATATGTGCGTGCATGCATACGTATTAATTTAACGTTCAGATCAGCCTGTTCTTTTAGAACATGTCTTAATGTCAACTGCCTTT
Source organism: Alca torda (assembly GCA_008658365.1). NCBI lineage: Eukaryota > Metazoa > Chordata > Aves > Charadriiformes > Alcidae > Alca > Alca torda. The sequence goes on from CM018081.1 coordinate 3,187,940, forward strand.
TTCTGTAGGAAAGAACAGTAAACTACAAAGATAATTGGCATTGAGGGCATATTCCAAATGAAAGAAATGGACAACCTGTGATCTGGGAAGTGTGCTGGACTAAAGGTGTAGTGGGTTTTATTTCAAAAGCATTTTTGTTTTCAAGTATCAATGGGTTGCATATATGCCAGTGTGTTGTAAAAACACGGATATCTACAACCCATACTATTATTACTTGAATTGTCTTTATAGCTACAAGTCCCAGTCATGAGCCCATTAGGATAAACATAGCACAAGAAGCACCAGCTCTAAATAAGTCTGCATTTGAAGCGTACGTGGATAATTCACCACAGGGCTGAATATCTGCGTAAAGCCAAAAGTACCGCTAAGCTCCACATTTTCTGGCAGCAGTAAATCAGAGAACTGGTTCACCCCCTCCATTTCCCTTTCTCTGCCAGTGGGATGGGGACTGCAATGTGCCTGCCAGGACCGTCCCTGCCACGCAGCCAGCACGTGCCGCACAGGCAATGAGCTGCAATCAAATTTTGATTCATTTCCCTTGTACCCCAGCAGTGACCCACGTACCAGGGCACCCACGCTAACGCTCCACAAGTGCAGCATCTCCCTCTTGCTCTGCATTTTTTTAGGCATTTTACAAAGGACACTCAGAATCATTCTTTTTATTTTATGTATAGGAGAACCAAGGTACAAAGCCATGCGGTGGCTTGCTCCAGAAAAATAACTGTCTATTCTTTTCAACAGACCATTAGCTAATATAATAGTTTGCACAGCAAAACCTAGCATTTCTAGGTTCTACCAATGAAAGACAGAATTAACTGGTTCATTGCTAGCCAGAAAATGAAGCAGGTATGATACCCACGAGGTTTAGTTCTGGATTTTCTTCCTCCAATCAATTTATCTGTATGGCACTTTGTTGCATGCTCTGTTTATGGTGTGCTATTTGATGTGGTGTGTAAGATCCCTGGAACAGGGGCTGTAAAGTGTGGTAACCATCCACATTAATTAGTGACTAATTCATAAGAATCACAGATTAAAAAAATATATGCAACATCCTGAGAGAAGAAATAAAGCAGACTGAACTTCGTAATCTGCGTGTTCTTAATTCTCATCGCCTGGGACGTAAATAACTCCTAAAAAGCACAGGAAGGAACTTAGCATCCTTTCTGGTCTGTATCGTGTCATCACGTTCTCTACACAAGGACACACTTTGTGCTGTGAGGTATTTTGATCTGACAGTGTTTTGACTTAGTTTTAACATACCTGTAACCTGCTGCTTAGTGTAGAAGGGTGAGGTTGAAGGCCACCACGGTAACGGCATTTGTAATTCTTAAAGGATCTTATTCCATAGCATGAAACAGCTTCGCACTACTCCTGCTTAGCAACCTGCAGCCATATACTAGAAAGTCTAGTAATATCCGAGTGATGTGAGTGACTAGATGACCTTTAAAGGTCCCTTCCAACTCAACACATTCTATGATTCTATGATAAACCCTAATTCTGGAGTTAAATGTATTGATGTGATAGCTACGTATTCTTTTAAATAACAGCATAACACCCCTGTTGTGTTCTACTGAAAATCAGAAATACTCTTGTACATGACGAGGAAGTAATAGATACACTTAATGAATTTGGTTTTTTTAAATAAACAAGCCAACATAAAAACTAATAGATGAGGTAAACTTTTTCCCATTTAATACAGAGTTCAGTTACACTAATTAAATTCAAGTCTACTTATTTCCTATACGAACTTGATATTTTATATTAACTTGACTGTATCCTGAAGCCAGACTAGAAATCTATCAAAAAATGCATTTGTCGTGTGTTTACAAAATACACACCCCAAGCTTCTTTGGATTACACTAATGCCTTTTAAGATTATACAGAAACATGGCATGTGTAGACAGAGACATATTGACAACCCACGTCTGGGGGCATTAAAAATAAATAAGTAAGGGAAAAGATAAGTACAGAGAAGGATTTTGTATGTAAGGGAGCTGATCTGTCTTCCACTATCCTGTATAGTGAACCACACATTATCTCTTACTACTAACACCACAAACAAGTATATCGTTATGACTTTTCATTACAGACTCAGAGAAACTTTGCCAACTGTGAGTTCTTTCAATCTGAAATATATTAGCTTGCTTGCTTTTACTTGTAAAGCATGCTCAGCTGACATTAGAGATCTCCTCTTTATTTATTTACCTCATTATTCATTTACTTATGTTACTATTTTTCATGTTAGTTTGACTTACATTAATAATTTTACTATAAAATTGTTCAACCTCATTGTACCAAATCCTTCCTGTCAATACCTACCCTTGCAGTTGGTTTTGAAAACTGGGTAAGAAAATATGAGTTCAAATCGAAGCACTCCATAATGCAAAAGACATAAAAAACTAGTAGAGCATATGTTAGCTTAAACGCTAAGCCAAGACAGTTAAGGCTTGTGAAATCGTAACCTCTTAACAGACGTTAATAAGGAAAACCACCAATGGATCCAACAAATAACAAAATACACATTGATACATCAGTGACTTCGTGTTATCAGAAAAAATACTACAGGCTTACAAGGAAAAGAAATTATGAGGGGAAAAAAAGAAAAGCTATAACTGATTAAAAATGATTTGAATAAATCTTAACTTCCTATTTTCATGATGTTGAAATATTTCTGTTAGCAGCCGACCAAGAAATCAGCCACATATTTTGTTGATGTCAATGAAAGTATTTGGGCTGTCTTCTGGTTTAGTCAACCTCAGAATGCGGCCCACCATCAACTTCGGCAGGACTCTGACAATATATTTCACAGGTGATTAAACTCAATGTGTGCAATATCCTTAGGAGATTATACTACCTGCGAGCAACATCTAAGAGACGGAAGAGGAAAAAAAGGCTCTAATAAGGGCTGAGCAGGGTGGGCATTCACTACATCTCACTTAGTTTCATTCTGTGCTTCACTAGAACGTTAAGAAATACACAAAAAAGCACATTACTGCATTACAAAATGTATCTGTCCTTGGTTCATAACGTTATTTCTCTTGATGCTGAAGGAGCTCTAAAAGGAGCGCAGAGATAGAAGGGGCTGGGAGAGCTAGAACACTTCTATTAACCTATTAACTCACAGCCCCCGAGGGCTTGTTCCTCATGGTGCCTATCAAAGTGTCACTCTTTTCTATTACCTTTTCCTTCAGAAGATGTCTGTCTATCATTGTCATGCTCTTCTAGCAGGATTATCCATCATTTTGGGTGAAGCCAAATGATTCATTTTCATGGCTGTCTCTGTTAGCGAGTCAGGAAGGAAAAAAGTGTTTTACTCAACAAAAGAAAAATGACGGAATTGCCCTCTTAATCATTTTCTTTTATTACTTAATCCAAAAGGTTGGGAGGAGGCTCTGCAGTTTATTATACCAGCAGTCACCGACACCATTATATTTCAGGGTGTAGCAATATGTCCTGCTTTTCAGCAGCTTATAAAACTGGCCATAAACATTAACTCCAGGCAAGAGTTTGTCGTACTGTACTCACGGCTCTTGATTCAGAGCACTAGTTGGCTCATACGGTTGGTACTGTGGTACCCCGTCCAGGTTGCCAATTCACACTGGGGGTATGCTGAGATAACTAGAAATCACAGCAGGTTGCGGTGATGAACTGCAGCCTTACCCTCCTGGAGCTGCATGCGTCTGCACCGAGCGTGGAGTGAGATATTGTAGATTTTGCTAGGGATTTTACAAATGCCAGTTTTGCCTAAATGTTAGGTACAGAGCACCTTGATCCGCATTATTATGTAGGTCATTATTATGATATCAATCATGTCTTGTGAGTAGCAAGACTACCCAGGACACACTATATTTAGCAATAACATTTGCAAAATTAAACACTTAAAGGCAAAACGATCATATTGTTAATCCTTATCAGCTTCAGCATACAATAACGTGAATAGAACAATAATAGGTGAATCTTCTAGAAGTTTTGACACAATATAATTGGTTTTGATTGCTCACTGTCCTAATTTTCATTATCCCCATAGCTACTAAAGTTACCAGAAGAATCTCCATGATGAAATATGTAGATGTTTCAGAAAATGTATTAAATAAGGCAAAAAGCCCAAACTGCACCTTATTCCACATCAATTTGCTGTAAAAGTCAGCCTCTGGCTCCTGAGAATCTACAGCTTTTAGTGGCTTGGGTAAATAAATCCTCATCAGTTCTTTTTTTTTTCCCCTTATTAGTATCTTCATGTTGATGCTCTAATCACAAGAATCTGCGCTCCTATTGCCGCTGTTCCTTCACTGACAAGCACTAAGTTTACGTTCTCTTCCTCACCTCGACAATGGCTGCCTATTTTCTTGAAAGTCTTCGCAACTCAGTAACTTCGAGATGATCTCTTCTGTGTTAGACTTGATAAAAATTGGCTGCACAATCAGAATTTATTAGCCACAGGTAGGCAAGGCGGTTAAAACAGATTAAAAATAGTCATGGATGAAACACATAAAGTGGGGTCATAATTGCAGTTGCTGTAATCACAGGAAAAAGAGAAAGTATTATAGCAAGGAAGAAAACTTCTGGGAAGTGTGACACAGTAAGGACAAACTCATCCTAAACTCAGTCTCGTGAATGCCTGTAGCAGCGCACTCTGGTACTAGGGCAAATGCCATGTTGTACCACGGTCTGATCAAAAGACTAACGAAGTAAATGGGAAGTATTCATTTGACTTCACTAGGATTTGGATTAGGCTGTTGGGGAGAGAAAGAGATAGTGGATAAGTCTGCTGGATAAGTCTACACTGTGTTTGATGTAAACTCTCATCACACTCCCAGCCAGCTGGGCACCAGTCAGCTCCAGAGCAGGGCCACAGTCAGCATGGCACAGAGCCCAAACTAATAAGGCCTGCCGAAAGGCAGAGTATATTATCTTGAGCTCCGAACGGTACTGCCGCAGCCACAGGGCTCCTGGCCAGCTTGGCACTTCAGCCGAATAAACATCACATCTGCCTGGCAAAGTGCTCCAACATCTGCCTGAAAAACCCCACCGAAATCCACCCATTGCTGAGCAGTTACAATGATGGCATACTCCTTACAATCAAAAATGTGACTGCACTACAAAAGCCTCTAAATATTTGTACAGAAATAGAGCTCAAAAAAATAATTACTTGGCTAATTCTTGATAGCCTGGAGATGATGTCTTATTACTCTACACTGTCAATTGCTCAAGTACTACTAAAGAAGGCACTTCAGAAACATTGAGCATCTTCTCACAATCACGCTCCCAAGAGCCACATTTGTCAGCGATGTCCATAAGTGGTTTCAGGATAATTGCGCTAACCTAATAAGACTGTATGTCAAACACCACAGAACCCTTGAACAAAAACCAACCGGCACTTTTAAAATGCAAAATTAGGATCTTTGGATTGATACTTGCACTTTTCACCTTCGCAGGTTCCCTTCCCTGACCAAGAATGTCTGTATTCAATATGATGGATGTTAATTCTATAGCATAATTAAAATATCCATAACGATTCCTATTTTGAAGATGCTGGTTATACAGGCTGTGATCTCAGAGTTCTGGTCCCTTCACATTCCTCTCAGTGGATGGTAAGGTGGTTCCTTTTTCTACAGATCACCACTGGTACCCGAAGGGATCTATCCTATGCTTTTGAACCCGATGAACACCACAAATCTGCACTTTAGTACCAGTAGTTTCCAGGAGGAAGACTTGATTTCTATCTTGCTTCTGGAATATGCTTTTATTTTCTATTGCTCTATCAGCTGCGAATCTTTGTCTTGGTAATTGGATATTAGAACATCGGTATGCTAATCCAGATTGGGTCTTAGTTAGTTTTTCTCTCCAGTGCATAATATGGTCTTCCGATATGAATTCAGTTAAAGGATTTTGAGCTAATACACACATTCCAAAAAAACCTGTAAGTATTCAAGAGTCTATTGTAGAGTTTGCTCTCCACAATCCTCCCTTTGCTAATAATTATTTCATTTTTTTAATAGTTTGTAAGAACATTTGGAATGCTTCCTTTGCAGCTTTAAAAATTCCTTACTTTTTCCTTACTTTTACCCACATAGATCTCAGTCATGTCTACATAGTAGAAAGTTAACCATATTTATTAACCAGTTTTGATGCTACAATCAAGGACAATAAGGCAAAACACTACAGAATTTAGGTTAAACACACCTGCATTCACTCAGCAGGTGAACAATGCCCCCAACAAGCAGCAGAAGTCAAGATTCACCTAAATTCTCCAGAATTATTGCCAATTCTGTCTAAAAAAAGTGTAATTCCCAGCTCCAAGTTTGGGTTGACAGTCTGAGCAACAGGGTACGAGGTACCTACTCATGAGGTACTAGGATCTGGTCTGCTCTTAGGTAATATATTAACAAAATTCATGTAATTTGTGCTCGCCGACATGCAAAAAAGCAGAAAGAGTTTGGGATAAATGCTAGGTGATGTGACAGTACGTGTACCCAACCTGGCCCACATACAGTAAATTCCAGTGTCTGTGCCTAGGATTTTCCTGCGGTTCCTGCATACTCAGGGACAGCTCAGATCTGCCCCAGATCTCAGACAATTACCTTACACGCATGATGTACAACAAAATCTGTTCTGCTCCTGACTTTTAGCTTCACATAAAGAAATTTTTCTTGCCAGTGAAGTAGTAGATATTGGACTGCAACTGGGATAAAGGTTAGGAAATTACTCCTAAACATTTTCATATGTGCTGTTCAGTTCTCTTTAAAATGGGGGGGGGGGGGGGGGGGGAAATAATCTTAAAAAAGCTGCCTTGAGTCAGGGTCATATATTAAGCCTCATATTTGGAGGACACCAAGTCTACCCTGCAGCGCTAGGGTTCTGCAGCACCTTGAGAAAATCAGCTGCTCATCATCAAAAAGGAATTCCCATCTGCCGCCGCAGCAAAACAGAAGAGTGTTACGCATGGATTTACCAGCCACATGTCCCACACATATGAAGATCACAGATGGTACAGTTCCAACCAAATTTAGGTGTTCTGGGTATTTGCTGCTACAGAGAAAATCAAAACTCACATTAAAAGAGACAAAAAAGACTGACAAGGAAAGTATTAAACTCAAGCAAAACCAGCAATGGTGATGCAAATGGATGCGGGCTCTGATTTACTGGATTAATTCAGTGGTTTCTATAACTCAGGGAAAAAAGTAGCAATTCATTAATAGCTTCAAAAGGCACTCTCGCTATAAAGAAAACTAGTGTTTTTTAACTACAGTTCATAAAGACAAGGGACTATTCATTCACTCATCTTTTGAAACCACCGGTTAGAGTGAGAGCAGGGATGGATATGGCCAGAAGGGTCTAACTAATTTAAATAATAGTTAAAAGAAGTCAAGACTTACTTCACTTAAGTAGAAGTCTTTTCCCTCTGTGACGTCCCTCATTCTAAGTGCAGATTCAGTCAATTTCATGAACAACAGGCATCTTAAACAGCAAACTTTTTCTTTAATTGTTAGTACAGACTCAGTGCTTCATTGCCAGAAATTTAATTACAATTAGAGACACTGAACGTCAGTGTAACATCATTTTTCTTCTTTGCTTTTCTAGAGAGGTCTAATAACGCAAGCAGGATCTGTATTTTACAAAGATGCCTAAAACTGAGTTTGCCTCTTAGGCCTGATCACAAAGTAAGGAGCCGTGATGCCCTCTCGCACCACTATCTCACCCACCCCTCAAAAGGGCTAGATTAAAAAAACGGAAATCAGAGGAAACGCTGCTCTGAGCCATAAACCTCATTCTCTTATACCCTGCCTGAGGTGACACAGGACCACGTCTGTGTCCCTTTTTCAGGTCTGACAAAACATAACGGCCCCCGTAGAAACTACTGTCCTCTTGGATGGGTCTCGGAGAGGAGAAGGGAATGTTTTCTCCCGCCTTTAATCCATCAGCCCAGGCAGCAGCAATCAGGATACAGCGCCAGCACAAGTAAATTTCTAGTGCTTATGTAAACGAGAGGAATAATTATTGAACAGGCTGTAAAGAGTTTATAAAAGCACAATCAGAACAGTTAAATGCCTGATCTAGCAAGCAGGATGTGGTATCAGGACACACTTATCTCCGCACACCTGAGCGGCCACGCTCCCATCTTTGACAAATTACCCTTCCCTAAGCGGGGACAACATTTAACCTCGTCATGCTGATAATGGGGGTTGGAAAATTATGCCCTAGGGAGTGTCACCTTCTGAGCAGACTGTGGAAAATCTCTATAAAAATTAAGGGAAGAGGGGAGACCTCTGCAAGAACTGTGTTCATTCAGCTTCTCCAAAGCAAATTAGAGCTCTTGCTCCCTGCCTTCAAGGGAGGTTTGCTCTTCTGTTTCAAAGTTCCTCTGTGTTAGTTTCAAAAGCGTGTTCTTTGAAGAGGGTCTAAAACATTGCCCTTGTAAAAGTGAAAATATAAAGCTCTATATTAAATTATTTTCAACCAAAACTCCATCTTAGTATGGTCTTTTCCTCCTCACTGTCACATTCTACGTTCTCCTTAATAGTACCTGTTTTTCTTTCTTTTACCCCGCTTTAAACTTCTATTCCTAGAGTGTTGCTACACAGTAATCCTGGTTATAATTTACTGCCATTCATTTTCACTAGAACATATAACACTCTACAAAATCATTTTTTACAACACTTGGGTGTATCCGCATGTAATACTTAGATTACGTTTTCCCTCTCATTTTGTATTCTGTCTTCAGCACTGTGCAATGCACAGGGATTGTCAACGGGAAGATTTCCAGTGACTTAACTCAGAGCTGGATAATGCCTTTTACTGCTGGGTATGAACTTTACTTTGATATTTTACCCAACTCTACAGAATTTTATTAAAAAAGAAAAAAAGCCACCCCCACAAAAAAAACCACCCCCACAAAAAAACTCCCTCTATTCTTCAAGTAAGGTGTAATTTTTCTGTTTTAAAAGAATAGGTTTACTTCCTCTGCTGTTAACGTTGTACTGATGGCAAGGGAGGATTAAAAAAAATAGCCTCCTTTCCTCCCACTACCTTCCCACTCATTTTCTAATCAGGTAGCAACAACGGTAAATTTCTGCCATTTTTCAAGTAACAAAGGATAACATCCCAGAACAACAAATTCTGGGAACCATTTAGTTAGTTCCAGTTGTGATAGCTCTTGTTTTTAATTTTGGAGACCTCCAGTTTAATAATCATTGACAAACAAGGCCTGGAGTTTTTGATCACTATATAAGGCGTATGTGTAGAAAAATCTGTGTATCTGTATGTATGCAGCGATGGGTGTGTGCATGCACTGTCATATTTATATGCACATCCATTTATACATTTTTATCCTAGTCTCACACAAATTTGAACTGTTGAAATTGCGCTATTACTTCTTTTCACTTGTTCAAAAAAGCAATGAAAAAATATTTGCCAAAATAATTTACAATAAAAGGAGATGCAATAAGTGCAGTAATCACCTCAGTTGGGACCACCTTTTTAACAAATAAAAAAGTCGACTTCTTCCAGATTTCTCCACTACTATAAGCATGACTTACAGCTCAGAACATTTTCTAGCTGTCAGACTTCAACTTGGTATTTGCTACTGTGCAGAGTTTTCTGTCAGCCTCCCAGTGAGTTTTTCAGGGGACTACCAAAGGAAGGTGGAATGGGAGGTAAAACAGAGCCTTACCTTTGTAAAACAGGTTATTTTTCATAATTTTAAAATAAAAATGCACCCTCAGAGACAATTGTCTTCATCCCAAATGCAGTTGAAAATTATGCAGTTGTGTGCCAGCAGTACCCTAACATTGTAAGGTCACTGTAAAAAAACAGATTCCTGGACTTGATATGCAAAGACTCACAAAAGTCCTGATATATGCATTTCTTTGGTGGTGACAAGCCAGCTGCGACCGCAGTGACAAAAGCAAATAGAGAAGGTGGAGAGCAAGGTGGTGATCTGCTGCCTGTGATCAGAAGGACCGAGCCACTATCAGAGACAAAAACCAGAAGAACGAACCAGCTGCAGTCTAACCTCAGAGCATCACGTTGTATTGCACAAAGAGGATATATTTGTATGGCAGAATTGTATATGACCGGCGGTATGGGGAAAAATAAACCACCAGGATCTGACAGCTCGCAAGGTCGTGGCAGGAGGGAGAGGATCAGTAACAGATGGTCTTTGCACTGATGAACTGGAGGTGGGAGCAGCATCTAGGTGTCTTAGAGCTGAAATACAGCTACTGCACACAGATAGACAAGGGGGAAAAAAGTGCGTCTAATGGTCTTTGCCTTACCTTCTTCTTCCAATCAATCCCTATATTTCACACATGCTATTCATGGCAGCACATCCTTCTGCTGTAGCTCAACAGGTAAAAAAAAACCACCTATATAAACTAATAGCGAAGTGACACTGCTGTGATTAGACATGCCACCAAACAGCACACGGTTACACAGAACCAGTGCACAGGAACATCTGTGTCTTTCCCAGCACTTTATACTGGGAGGGGCAAGAAGCAGCTCCACTAACAGAGTGTGGCTCTGGGCACGCTTAGTTTTTTGCTTCTTGAAACAGGGACCTCTGTAGCCATAAAAGAGATTACTTTCTGCCTTGCAATCATGCAGGGTCAGATGAGGATAACTCACTCACGTCCATTAGTACTCTCCTGCTTCAAGGGCTGCTAGAGAAAACAAGCAGAGCAGGTTGAAAGCAAGATACGAGAGCGGGTCCTGTGCATCCACTGTGATTTAGCCTACAAACTAAATAGAAAACACCGCAAAGGGGAAAAACAAAGAATTAAAAACCAAAACCTTATGCCTGAGCAACCCTTACAGACTAAAAGCAGGCAACTTTATTTTGGATAACAAAAAAAACCCCATTCCTTCATTAACCTTTATTCTTTTCTTTATTAGCAGTCTTGGCACCATGACTCTCGCTGAGCCCAGCAGGCTGCTCAGGCAATGACATTTCAGAGCCTGGCAAAGCGGCACAGTCCATGTCAGCTTAACACTATCTCGAGTTTTTGTCACTTGCAGCAGGAAGAAAGCTGGCCAGTTCCTTTTGTACTTTTGAGAGGAAGATGAATAAAAAAAGATCGTGGGGATGGGAGGTTGGCAGGGAGGTAGGGAACTTGATTAGAAGGAGAAAACAGATTGAAAAATATTCCACTGACATTTTGATAATCTAGGAAACAGACATCACATCTTAGGCAAAACATTAGATTACACATTTTCTCTCTAATCAATAGTCTCATTGTGGAGAGTATAGGAAAATAAATTAGAAGGTTTTGGAGGCTCCATCTTCCTCTTTTTATGAAAAACATGGGAAAAGATTATGATAGGTTGTTTTAGACACAGATAGGCAAAGGACAGGAAGGGATCACAAGAATTCGTTCAGTCCAGCTCTTTGTCCCAAGACCAGATTGATCATTGAATGCCATCTTTTTACTAGTCTGTCTATATAATGGTCAGTTCTCACTGGTGAACCTACCATGAAGAACACCCAACTGTCTTTAAAGTGTATGTGCCAAAATTCAGAGATCCCTGTATTCAACAGCAGACGAGTGCTCCATCATAAGACTCTGATTACATTAAACATGCAATCTCTGGCTTGGGGTTTTGACTGTTCTGACAGAAATAACTCTACAATAATGAATATTACATCTGTGTTCCAGAAACAAGAAGCTGATCTCAAATGAGAAGCACATGCTGCAAACAAGACAATCCTCAGTGCTTGCAGTTTACAATCAAGACCAGGGAGAAAAGGCTGAGTGAAAACAGGACTCTGTTCTTCACCAAAGGGCTCGTCTCTGCTACATAAATTTAGCAATTTCACATGAACAAACAAGGAATCTGTGGCAAAATCAAGAATTCGATTCAGGTCTCACCAAGTTCCAGGACAGTGACTTCCTTAATACTGGTGTATAAATGAATAATAAAAAGTCCTGTGTAGGGTTGCTTCATATAAAGACTAAATCAGAGCGATTGCGGCTGGAAATACATCTGTCAAGGCAAGCTGTGGTGACTGTTGTCTGCAACATGAAAAATGCTAACTATATTTTAAAATATTAAGAATATTAAATGAATTTGGACTTCCATTACATCCCATAAACTCACTACAATAAAGAGGGGGAAAAAAAGAGGGGAAAAAAGAAAAAATGAAAAATTTCATTCAGTCAAATCCTGCGAGAAGAGAAAAAGACTTTTTCTCCCTAAGGGATCTGTTTAAAGTTCAACCAGGTCTCGCTTATGGAAAATAAAGATGATGTGATGATGACGCTGAGGTGGAAGGCACTGTCAACAGTAAGATCAAAATGAAAAAGGGTGGTGAAAATGTAATAACAATGATCTATAAGAATTTGAATAAAAGATACAATATCAAGAGGCGTAAACTTGCATGGCTGAATTTTAAAAAGTCATTCATATAATACATCATTCAAAGACCAATTAGTAGCCACATCATTTTCCAAACACATTTGCACTATGAATGGAAAATTATTGCTTTTAACAGAATTAATTGTGTTGCATTGCATGTTTTCATTTTAATTGATAGTCCAGTAGTTTGGCTGGGTTTCCCCTTTCTTCCATAACAGAATTGCTTAAGCAGACATAAGTGAAGCTCAGTTCTTTTCATTAGCAAAAGCCTTTGCCTCCAGTGTTTACTAATTGCTTTCTTGTAATGCTGAGAAGGAAGCATATCTCTTTGTATGCAAGTATTCTAGCTTAATTAATTCTCTGAGTGAATTTTCAGTATGTTTTCAGAAAATACTATGAAAACAAGCTATTTTCTGTCTATAGGATTGAGACATATTTGATATATTATAAATGGTTTAGAGCTAAGAAGGGTCTCTGCAGCACTGTTGACCTAGAAGAGGGAACCCATGAAAAGATTTTCTGCATGATGTCACACTCCAAAAAAGTGTCTGCAAGAAATGGGACAAAACATAGGCAAAAACTTTTAAAAGGGAGTCTTAGTAAACTGTTAAATTTATATGCCTATTACACAGGTACTATTTTCCAAAGATTTTCAGCAACTGCTGAATGATAGCTGTGACAGGCCCATTAGTAAGATAAACAGATATGTCCTTAACTGCTCTGACAGTGAATACAATTAACTGCCTTGAGAAAAGGAAAGAGAATTGGTACTTTGATAACAGTGTTTATTAAGCCTGGGTTGATGCAGCCTCGGAAATCCCTGACTAGTACGTTGACTGAATGACAGGTACTCGGTCTGAATTTAATACGTTGGAAATGGAGACGGGTAACATTGAATTATTCTCCTTTCTGGTTTATTTCCCACACCATTTCAATAGGAGTGTTGTGCTGCATTGAAAATCATAGCCTCTAAGGTCAGGTATGAGCCGACGGCCGTGGGATCAAGCACCTCCAGGCTGAGGAGTCTGAACATGCACCACAGCTACCACTGACCCAGTGTGAGATCCAATACTGTATCACTCTCTGCAGTACATTATTTTGGGGGGGGGGGGGAACAAATTCTGTATGTGAACTACAAGGGTGTTAAAGGGAGTAGGTGCCAAATCTGAACAACCCGAGTGTGAGGACTGTGGAGTGTGCTGTGGCCTGCACCTATTTGATCTAGATGCGACGTGACAGACAGTCGGGATTTATGCTGGGCATTGGGCAGAGAATAACCTATTGAGTCCGCTGAACCTCAGCCAGGATTTTTGAAGTCAGAGGGCAGAACTGCCTGTAAGTTTTTTTCCCCCACTGTTTTTTCCCCACATAAGAAAAGAAAGAAAAATGAATACGATGCCTCATTGGCTAAAAGGCTTATATGGCAGCATTAGAGAGAATCTTTCTTTCAGTGATTTTAATCTGCTTGAAGAGAAAAGCATGTGTTCATCCCAGACCCTTTAAGCTCTCTATTTTCTCTTGTCCTTCAAAGGATGTTTCTTGTTAAGGTTTATTTGCAGTTCTCCAATAACTTCTCCTTGTATCAGAAAGGATGACTGTACTTCTAGAGAATGAGAAACATTCTTCTCAGAAGGATAAGAGATTTCCTTCCCATCTTCTCCTTCAAAATTCAGAGATGAAAATGCAGAATTGCTTTTCCTGAGGGATGTAAAGGAAGAGCCATGTGTCTTAATTGCCCTGAACACACCAGCTACAACTCCATTTTCTAAACTGAAATCCAAATTACAGCCTTCTATAAGGCGCGTTTTGATAACACCGCCTCCTTTCCTGTGGGCTAAGCAAGACACATCACATACCAGCAAACTGCTGGACCGGTGCTTCAAAGGTAAGCAAAAAGGCTACCAAAAGACATTTCCTCCTATTAGGCTATGTTGATAATGCCAATTATCAAGGTGGATGTAATCACTGTATTGCTTCTTTATACTACCCTAATTTGTCTTTTTATTTTATTTTTCCTGCTTGTACCACATCACACCTCCTCGGCAGGACGGAAGCTGGTTCCCAGTGAGGACTTGGGAACTATGAAGCTTCAGGAAGTCGCAGATTTTTAGAGACAAATGCTTTAGAAAAGGCAACGGTTTCAGCATAAATAAAGAACTGACAGCTGATACAGGGAGAAAAGCCTGTAAAAAACAGAAGACACTTGATAGGAACTCAAATGAAGAACCAGAACCAGCACGCAGACTCTGACCCAAACTCTTGCAGCATTGACAGCGATAGCTCCTGTCATCACCAGGCCATGGACAAAGCGTGCAGAAGACCCAGCTGGACTCAATGAGGCTGTAAAGCCTCTTAAAAATATTTCTTACAGCAGGAAAGAAACCAAAAAATCAACATCATTAACAATTGATTAGGGGTTTTAGGGTTTATACAGAAAGCCCACATACATGGGCACATTTCTTACTTCTTGTCTTTGGCACTTAATCTTGCCTTTCATACATCAATAAATCCCCCCTGTATACACATAAAAATCACTGAAATGATTACAAGAATCTTTAAATAGACTGAAACCTCTGCTGAGCTGTTAAGGCAGAAATAACAATGGAAGCTCCTACTTTTGCTAGACAAAGCAAACCATTCGTTTGTAGGAAAAGTCACCCTCACTTTATATGAAGAGAGGACACCGAGAGAAAGAAGCAAACGCAACTTGTCTGAGAGCCCAGAACATGTGCACAGGATGTGGTCAGCCCCATCTGAACACAAAATACTACTGAGCACTACAGAACACGGGGTCTTTTCTCAATTTAAAACTACAGGACAAACAGGTTGAATTGTAAGAGTCTGCAGTGGCAATGCGCTTGATCCACAATGCAGAACAAACAGAAGAGCATGAAATACATATTCCAATTGCTAACTAAGAGAAGCAAAAGGCAGTCTGAAAAGATAAAGTTTCCTTAATCATTTTCCTTTGAGTGACTTTTTGACCAAATTGTGTAATTTGTTACCTAGGGCGTCCTTTCCCTCAAACTTCCTATCTTTAGGGAGAAAAAGTTTTGTACTCAAATTCTGAAACCAAGATGTCGGTTGCTTTCATTTCTCTTAGTGTCTAAACATGCCTGCTTTTGTAAATCTTTCATGGTCACGTTGGAACAAGCCTCTCCTAACTGTAGGCCAGCTTCATAAGCCAGAATTCTGCAAATCTTCCCCAATGCATTTTTTTTTTTTTTTTTTTTTTTTGCAAGGAAAACGCTAACACCACAGGCTTGCAAGTCACCAATTTCTACGAGAAAGCTGAACGGGTTTGGTCCCTTGTGCTGTTCCACCAAACTGAAAGGTAGAGACCAGCTATGACAATTTTCAAATGACATCTGCTTGTTCTTCTCTAACTGCAGTTGGGGCTAGAGGTCTGCTTTGACAAGGCACGCTGCTTGAGTTCCTCCAGCCTATGTTTCTGTCACTGCCTGTGCTTTGTGTTTGAGGTATTAAGTCAAATAAGTGCTGTTTTGCCATTTTTAAATCCTCTTTAAAGTGTTCAATCTGCAGCCGGAGCAAGGCATTTACCTGTCTTGATCTTGTGTGGGATAGTCTCCAAGCTGACAGACGGTGTTGTCTCATCCATCTGCTCTGTCGACAGCTCCTGGGAGGACGGTGCATGGATGGAGTACTTCAGCCTATTAAGTATCCAACAAAAAGCTGCATCAATTTACTTACTACTTTGAGCATATAAAAACCATAGAGAGAGACTCAGGGTTTCTCTAAATGCTACCCCATGAAAATACGGGAAGAGCACAGTCAATGGGAACCCTTGGGAGCGCTCTTCACACACTGCAGTATGACCCACCTGTTTATCCACGAACAAAATGCGTGTTTCTACAGTGAGAAGAACATCAGTCTCTTTATGGGGCGTAAAAGAAGAGACTCCTCTGGTGCATCTACAGACTTGGCTACAGTCCACTTCTCTGTTTTTCCAGAGATGCATGAGGCACAAATGATGGATTCAATACAAGGAGTATCAGCTGACAAAGAACCTCTCTTTGCAGAAAGATTCCCGCGGACAAAATCCCGCTTATAAAAACCCAATATGAAAAATACACTTTGTAGAAACCTTCATTGTGTGTGCTCAAGGATACAGAGTACTTCACCACGTGAAAACATTACTGCAGTTCATATATATATTTGCATTTATCAAGGCGTGATAGCCCAAAGCCCTTGAGTCTGGAGTTCCTGTTACACTAAAAAGAACAAAAACAGTGACCCTCAGTGAATCTGTGGCTTCTAACTCACTTATGCAGATGGTCTTGAAAATTCTATTGCCAAAACATGGTATAATAAAAAGGATTAAGGTTTCAAAGAGTTATCTCCAAATCAGAAGTAAACACTTGTACTACCCAAACTGCAGTTGATAGTTATCGAAATCCAGCTGCAGGGGAAAGGGGAGGGAAATTGAATTCTGAAAGAACAATAGCGATTTAGGTAAATTTGCACTGCAGTTGTTATTTTTAAATATTTCGCACACTTGTCCCATATTTGCTGCTACTTGCTGCCTTTAGAGATCTCACTCATTGAGTTCTTTGTGTAGAATACACTTCTAACTTTTTTTGCTAACTCTAAAATAAGTGACTGAATGACAGAGGAATCTGCTTATGCCGGTAGAATGCACTGTTTGATTCCCCAAAGCGACCATTTATAGTGCCAGCAGAGACTAAATAAATGAGATGAAAGGATGGAGAGTGCTTACACCTGTTGTAACTAATTTCCAAGTAAGCTTCATTGTAGAAGCTGGATTTCCAGGGAAATGAGCATCCTACCACAATACCAGGTCACTTTCCTTGTTTCAGATGGAACGTTTTCAAAATACATAGTTATAAATACAAATTATGCAAGTTACAAAATAAATATAAATACATTCTGTGCAAATTATTTTAGGAGCCCATGAATTTCAATAGCTCAGATTATATTCAACACAGAGACAGAAATTATTTCAGTAAGTTAAAGCTTCCTGTATACAAAGTTCCTCTCATCTAGAAATCACCCATTCCACAACAGAGACCATACACCAAGATAAGTTACACATCAAAAGCTAGTGCTGACTATGTGGCAAACGCTTCTGCACAGAGCCACATTTTAAAACAGAAGCAGCAATAATTCTATAAATATCTTGCAGGTATGCACAACCTTGCAGGATGCCTCCCAGACCCGTTTCCCTTCACTGTCACAAAGGACCATATTGTACAAAATCTATCTATAGGTATCTTCTACACAGAGTGAAAAGAGCCTCAGCCCACCATTTACCAAGACATTCCTCTCCTCGGAGGAGAGGAACAAGACAACAGCCACTCACAGCAGGAGGAAAATGCAACTGCTAAGGAAAGGAAATAAAGGCAGAAATTATACCTCTGGTGAGCAAATCCCTAGCAGGAGACTACTAGTAATAGAAAACCCAATGAAATATCATTAATAGAACCTAAACTGTGCACATTTAGATTAAATAATACTTACAAATATTTAACCAAACCCATAATGATTAGCAAATGTGATGTGTGAGTATGGTGGGTAACCCTATTCGCAGTTTCTGAGAAGCATTTGGATTACCTGGTACTGATGAACAAAGTTAGAAGCTCGATATCACTGCATAGCCTTTGGCGGGAGGGAAGAACTTCCAGGAGTGGAAAGGGAAGCTTATACCAGGGAGGCAAAAAAACCCAACTCTTTAAAGCCAAACCTGGCTTATCTTCTCCTAAAAGACATCAGACGTAATGGACTGAAAGCACATTTTACAGGGTGAGATCCTGTGACCTCCAGTACGCAGGAGAACCAACTAACCTGTCCTATCAGCCTTCTCTGGCCTTAACATCTGTGTGTGCATGAATTTACCAATTTAGCAGTAACAATAACTCTCCTTTAAAAAGTCTCTGTGGAACATTTTAATTAGTTTGGTCTTATGGCTTGTCTAAAATGCTTCTGATAGCACAGTGTACACTAAAGCAGTGTTATGAATGCCTAAAAATATAAAAACTAATTATGGTAGCTGTGCAACTGGAGTAATGAGAAGCAAGTGTGACTGATAAGAAGCGAGACAGCAGGCTAACAAGCTGAACCTCTCTAGTTCAAAGGACTAACAGAGGCCTAAACGAAACACCTGTGGTATTGCTGGGAGGAAGGTGTGTGGACGAACATACAGCATTTAAAAAGACATGGGATGAACTGAATACACGGCAACGCTAATTATTAGAGCAGGCACTTAGCATATGGATAAAATAAATAACCAAGAAGAATGTAGAAGACTGAAGATGATTGCTAAGAGAAATACACCTGATGTAATGAATAAGAAATGACCTGCTGTAGGTAAGACAAAACTGTGACTCCAGTTCTTTGGATTCATGCTGCTGGACAGTCAGACCCCACCGAATGCTTCGTGGTCACTACTACACGGTGTTGTCTCCGAGTAGTTATTATTCTGCCTGAGCAATCGCACTTGCAACACGCTGAGTGGCCAGTGAGACAGAGCCGCCAGTATCAAAGACACGGAAAGAGAAGTCAAAGCAGATATTGTCTGGTATGAACGAGAGAGAGGACCAGAGGGACACAGCTGATGATTTTGCCTTCCTTTGCTGTAAAGAACATACTGGCAAATCAGCCAATGCACCTGTAGCTGCAGCACGCTCCCTTCTAGACTGTCAGCAGCTGACCTGACCCTTTGCAGAAATTCTTGCCCCCAATGAAGACCATTGCCCGGTGAAATACCAACGCATTTTCTGTATTCCACTGGACTTTCCCAAGACCATCAACTACTGACCAATGTATACCCTGGGAGAAACAATAAAATCATAACTTTTAGAAATAAATTTATGGTTCTTAGGTGAACCAAAACTGCTGCAGAAGAAAGCAGTACTACAATATGCATAAGGTTCCCACCATACTGCTTCAACCAGCACAACACATCAAGTTGGATGTGGCTGCGTGTCCAGGCCCAAGCAGGACCCCACATAGTTTTTTACCCTCCCTTCTACCTTTGCATTCTTTCTGTGGGGTTGCAATACATAAGCGAGGGGAACTCTTTTCTGTCACGTACAGCATAGGGAGGGAGGGAATGAAACGTGCACGAGCTCTCGTTTAATGCTTGATGAGATTTTCTTTGCTCAGTTTCTTCAAGTTGCATTAACAATGCTTTTTTCCTGTTTCTACTGGTCTCTTTTAATATTTCTCACAAGTTACATAATCAAGTAATAAACAGTCCATAACTATTCTTTTTTTTTTTTTAAAATTCTCAGTTTGTATTGCTGAAGATCTTAACCTTATCAAGTATGGAAGCTGTAGAGCAAGTCCTATTTAACAATATTCAGCAACTCACTTTCTTACCCTGCTGCCTCCACACTAGTATTTTTAGCTCAGTGATAATTTTCCAATCTAAGTTGTCATCCAAGACATGGGGAATACCAGAAATGGTACGTTTTGATTTGACAGCACCACAGACTGGTTTTTTAAAAATAACCAAGGAAAAGACTTTACAGCATTGTTTGAAAATATTAAATTTCCATAGGGGTCAAGAGAGGTGCTTCTCATGTGCAATTTATTCACTAACAAGTTTCATGGGTTTCATGAGACTATTCACCTTCCTGGTTAATAGAAAATCTGTACTTACCATGGCAACCCCTATATCAGATAGTCGTACAGTAACGCTTTCGAAATATACCATAGATTTATTCAGTCTTCATAATCAATCTGGTCATAAATGTCACAGGAACTTGTCATTAAACTTCCCCTTCTAGCAACTCTAGTAGTTCTTTGATCCTTCCCGCTTCTCTGTCAAACTCTTCCCTGTGCACAGCTGCGGTGTTCCGCATGCAGCCTTTTCTCAAATCTGTCACCTGCCGGGTGTAGAAATCCTCAGTGATACAGCGCGCAGAACGCACGATCTAAAGACAAAAAGCAGTTTCACACATGCCTACTGGTAACAGCAGTGATCGCTTTAAGAGAACATTGATGACCAAGTGGAAGTCAGGATGGAAGAAAAGGGAAAATCTTGAAGTTAAATAGCAGGCTAAATTATTCGTCTGTGTTCCTCACGTGACTCCTTGGATTTCATTTGAGTTTCGCTTGCTGACAGGGAGAGATGCTGCCTCTGTGAATAAGACAGATCTCTCTCACACGAACAGCATTTGAAAGGAATGCCCTGTGCAAAGGGAATTAACGAGATGGGGTAGAATCCAGATTTCATCAACTCCTGCCTGTCATGAGACTCCCAGCGTATTGTAGGCCTAATTCTTGCTGCCTTGCACCTTTCATTAGTAATTGACATCTGTGCAACGTGGGTGTAAAATGCTATCACATAAAAATTAGTAATGTATTTACATCCACCGCGGAAAGGGAAAAATGCCAAAGGAACGGGATACAAAGGGACCTCAGAACTAGCACGTACGTTGAACATATTTTTTGTAAGCTAGAAAAGCCAATACAGCCAGCAGGAGGTGACATTTTGCTAAGAGCAAAAGTTAAGTCATTACAAGGGAGGGTGGCAAAATATTTAAGATTATCCGAATGAACTAGGAGCTTAATGAATAGTTTACGCAAATCATATAGGGAAAAAATGTAAAGTACTGGGACTGGAGCAAAACACACAAAAATGGAATATATTTCCTATAAGAGCACACGCTGCAAAACGCTGAATGGGAAGATGGGGAGGTTATGGTTGGCAGGACCCTAAAAGCTTCCAAACTGTATGTAGTACACTAAAACCTTCCAAACAGTACGTAGCAGAAGTAAAACAGGTTCCATCTGCATAACCAGGGGGAACGATTAAAGTGTAGACTACCAGACGTATATAAGCTATCAGCAAACTCTTATCAAAAATGTTGGATTCATCACATCTGATTCTTTTCTACATTATTTTATATTTACAGCAGTGTCATGTTATCGATTGCAGCACAATTGTACTGGGGCCAAGCCAGAGCAATTCAGGAGAGAATCGGGCTCATCGTTTGCACAGTACCCTTTCTAGAGACAACTCAAAGCTAGACAAGAGCATCAAATCCCCATACTTACATTAACTAGTAGAAAGATTATTACATAGGCAAAATTTTAAATTTCCTTTACTATATTTAGACAGTAATAGTGAAACCGCCCCCAGTTCACAGGATCTAAAAGAAAGACACGTTTCAATGACAGAAAAGAACAACGATCCCAGCTGCAGAGCCTTGTCTTTGTTTGGATCTTATAATTTAAGGAATCATTTTCTAAAATTGCCTCTTGTACAGTAAAATGACAATGATTAGGCGTGCTATCTTCCAGTCTCCTGCTGTGCAAGACATTCACTCAGTGAGCCCGGGATACAAAAGTAGCTCTTTACAAATAATAACACAACTTAACTATCATTTAATAGCTTCACAAACATCATAGTAGTTACAAAACCTTTGGAACGAGGACAACTAATTTCAGCATCTCAGTTGTTGTCATGTTTAATCGCTTTCTAATGCTGGTGGCTGTTTTGGTTTGTTTCTTTGTTTTTAATTGCTGGAAATTTTTAATTCCTGGTTCAAACAACTTAATTTCACAGGTTTTAGATTAATCAGCGATCACTTGAGGGGAAAAAAATGATTGAAGTTCATCAGGATGTAGCGTGGAGAATCAATGTAATATTGCAGAAAAGCATTTCAATTCTACCTTCCTGAACAATGTGGCTCTAAACTTTAACACTTTAAGGTAATATTGGGTACGTAACTTTCAGGGATTCTTTGTTTAATCTACAGAGCTGATCTTCACTGCCAGAACTAAGGCGATGTCAGCGCCAGGGCTCGTGTGCTTAAAGGGGTGGGAAAATGACTGCCTCACTAGAACAAAAGACATCTACTGGCTCGAAGGTTTCATTTACGCACCAGGGAAATTTGTCTGCCCATCTCCTCTGAGTGCCCTGTGCAGCAAAGTCTCCTTTTGGAAATATTAAAAAAAAAAAAGGTACGCACATGTTATTTTGGTGAAGAAGTTCTGAAAAAAACCGTTAGCGGGAATTTAAATGCAACATGAGAGTGTTTCAGAGAAAAGAGAAATTTGTGAAGAGACCCTATTCTGTTCTGTTTTCCACCCAGAATTTCTACTTGCACATACGGCTGACGAGATCCTGATGGTAACACTGAGACCACCGATGCTGTGGGATGTGTTGCCAGAGGGCTCTGTGGTACCCAGCCCGCCCAGGCACCCTGCGGCAGCACAGCTCAGGGTGCGGGCGGCTGCAGATCTACCTGAAAGAGAAAGGAGAGCGCAGCATCCTGCCCTCAGCAACACACACCGGCTGCTCAGATTGATGACAGTGATGCTGAGAGCTTTCGAAACTTTCATAAATAAAAACCCTAGGCTTCCATAAGTTAGCCAGTCAAACCAATGGGGTTTCTTTCACCCCTATTTGAATGCAAATCAAGCGTTTGACCCAGTAAATATTTGTGATTTCCCATTTCCTACACGCTGAGGAATCCAGTGCTTCCTACCCCATTAACTGAGGCTGTGTCTAGCAAACATCATCTATCCAACAGCTGGAAAGGGGGATTTGTCAGGATCATTCATTTATCTCCTTGGCATTTCTTCAATCACAGCATTTTACCACTGCCTTTTTATTTTACTGTCTCCTTAAGTAAAAAAGAAAATAAGAAAAAAATTTCTTGTTCTTTTAGAACAATACATTTAGTTTTTAAATAAAAACTTACCTGGGCTTATTTGCAGGACCACCTCTGAAGCGAAGGCTTATCCAGCCATTATTTGCATACCAGACTATTAACTGCCCGTTCTGAACTTCTATGTTGGTGCAGGACTTTTAAATTCGCTATAACCCAACCAGCAATAAATATAATCATAAATCACTTCTGTGAACACAAAAATGCTGAGAACATTTGGCAAGGTCCAAAACCACACAGATCCGGTTTTTGGACCAAACCCTCCCAACATAGGTAGACCATCCCTACCCCTATGATAAAAAGATACTGGGTCCCCACTTGTCTTCTCACACCAGGAGTTTGCATCAGCCTATCCACCAGCACCAGTCCTTTCCCAATGTTTTCATACTGCTGTTAAACAAGATTACCTATATAAATGAAGTCTTTGCTCAAACCTCACCAAATACAGTAGCAAGTTCAGCAAAGCACTGATGTATATGAGACACTGACTCATTTTAAATTGTTTTGCGTTAAATAACTTAGCACAGAATCCTCAGCGGTCCCTTTTCCAAATAAATTTCTGCACTGAAACATACCTGGGGATGCTCAAACTCATAACTAGAGCATTCCATACAATACAGGGAAGCACAAAGGTATTTAATGTTTTATTTAGTCTGAAAGGAGTTGTATCATATACAGCTACAGTGACAGCGTCTTTGATTCTTATCTCTCTTTCAAGGGCTATAACTGGTTCACTTCTGCCTATTTACTCTGATTTTATATTTATCTGATCCAGGTCAGAATCTGCCCTAGTGTGACCATATGAAAAGTAAAGCAGCCCAGAATCTGCACCTGACTAGTCTCTCTCTCTCATAGCACTGTAAATACGCTTATGTTTAGTCAATATATTTTAGATTCCTGTAATTTTCATTCATCATTTTAGAGTTTGTCATTTTCACTTCTAGCAGCTTCTCCCCCAAATGCCTTAGCTGTTTTGACACTATTATACTGTCATTATCTTGATGCACTCTTGCATCTTATGTTATAGGTTTTATAAAACATGGGGCAAAGTGTCATGACTCGACACTGAGAAAAGCCTAAAAGCATCAAAACATGTGCAAGGACTTAATTCTATGACGAAAAATAAAAGCTGTTACCCAGTACTCCAGAATTACCTGTATCCCTGAACTAGAAAAATCCAGCATATCTAGCTCAGTTGGGGGGAAAAGAAAAAATTAAAAAGCAGCGTATCTAGGGTATAAAGTAGAATTCTGCATCTCTAGTTAGCTCCTAACTCATTTCTGAGCTTACGTATGCTCAAGGGAGTATTTCAGTCTTAAAACATAATTCATTGAAGACACCGATGATAAAAGAAGCTGAAAGAATATTTTGATGGAATATTTCTCAAAGGGAAAATTTGTTTTTGAAGGTGTCTCTTCAAGCTTTCTTTAAACCTTTAGGTCCTGTGCATTGTGGATTTCCGTAATTTTTTTCCCATTTGACATTTGCTCCTGTTTTTACAGGATGTGAACTCTCTTGAGCATTTCAGGTCTGCCTTCTTCATCCCTTTTAACCTGAGGGCTTTAAAACTCCAGAAAGTAAAAAAAAAAAAAATCTGGAGATAGACAGAGGAACAAAAGAGGCCACAGGGTGTCTTGAGGAAGGTGGGGAAAACAAAGACGGCTACAGAAGAAAGAGAAAGGTGATAATTCCAAGAGAAGTGTGCTGCTACTTACCATCTTCATCATCCAAAACCAAAGTACTTAAGGGTAAACTTCAGACAAACCGTGACTCTGAAGTTGTTTGGATAGTGAATGCATTTTTACAGACCCCTAAGGTCTTTCTGGTGTTCCATCTTCTGTGCCTCCAAACCACAAGCATCTATACAACTTCCAAACAAAAAATCTAATCCTTTATCGTCATTCACATTTTCAAACTGGCCTGTGGTAGTCTTCAGCTTTCCTGCTTACAGCCCATATT
Organism: Alca torda; assembly: GCA_008658365.1. Lineage (NCBI taxonomy): Eukaryota > Metazoa > Chordata > Aves > Charadriiformes > Alcidae > Alca > Alca torda. The sequence continues at coordinate 3,212,911 of CM018081.1, forward strand.
CCCACTACGTAAGCGCGAAAACAATTGTTTAAAATTGAACTGGTCTAAAAATGGTTCTCATAGTCCAAAACAGGATGGAGATATTTTTCATACAAGTGGATAATTAAGCAAGAACAGCCATACCCACCGACCTAGTTAGGGGACGTACCTGAACTGGGTCCCACATCCCCGTGTTTTCAGAATCTGTCTCACTGGGACTCTGAGTCTGGGTTCCCTGGCTCAGACTCCTCCGTTTTAGTTGGAAATTCGGAAGCCCTAGTTTTACCCAGATGTTGGATTTTGGCTCTCAGCTCCATGGTAAGAAGCTGGCAAACCCAGAGAACTTTGTTACAAGAAGCTGCACTCCAGAACTGCAGCCAAGAGCATGCCTTTAGGGTATGCAGCCCCTGCTTCAGTCAAGGTTGCTGGATTTTCAGGATACCCTTTTCCTCCAAGGAAAAAGGACTCCTATTTCATTTGGAAACAGACAAGAAAAAAGAAGAGGGGAATTCTGGTATTTGAGCATTTTTGAAATTTTTGTTCCTAAACAGTCTGTTCAAAATACTACCCCTTCTCATAGAAAAGAGATTTCAGAAACTTTAGTTAAAATTGAATAAAATTCAAAAAATTTAATGTTCAAACTCATTTGTTACACAGGCATCAACTCTTCCTGCTCTTCAGCAATCAGTTTCACGGCAGGTTACTGATACACTGGCTTGATTAAGCTAATGATGAAATGGAGATGGTTTCCTTTTTTGCCTATATACTTAACTGTCGAAGGAACATGTGATAGCTGTAAATTATTTATTATTTGGAGGGGAGGGGATGGCAATCAGTAACTGCGGTTTGTACAGATTATCTTCCTCCGCTTTGCTAAGGTCTGACGCGAGGAATATTTGATTACTTTGTCACTGACAGATGCTTTTCAAACCTGCCCATGCAAAATCCATGCAAGACTCATTACACTTGAAACAGTGCGTAAGATCTAACACATTAGCATTAGGACCACAACATGAGTACATTAACATAGGTCTTTCCTTCTAAGAGTAAAGCAGACTTTCAAAATAGGAATATTCAGCAGTAACAGCCAACAGTTTAAGTTATATTCTCTTCTTGTAAACAGACAAATATCAAACAAGGCACAAATATAACAGGAACATAACGGAATGGTAGAAATAGAAAACTTGTTTCTTTCTCCTTTACAAATTTTGATCCGTCAACAAGTACCAGAAAACCAAAAATTTTTTCCCATCTCTCACACTGATGCACAAATGTCACTGCTCATCCTCACAGGACTCCGTGTCCCTCCGCGCTTTACCAGACTGAATGTTTAGGCATCTCTCCGTCCCCTGAAAGGTGGGACCACCTTGTCTCTTAGTAAATCCCAGTAATGCAACATGGAAAAGGTTCCTCGGCTGAGGAGGACAATGAAAGCTGCAGCACTCAGTCTGCAACTCATATGCAGGAAAAAGTTCACATAGTTCCAACTCCCAGGTGTGAAAAAGTTCTTCCTCTAAATCTTAGAATGAGTTTACTTCTTAGAAAACACACTATGTGACATATCTAATTTTAATTCCCAAGTTTTCTGGGGAAAAACAAACAATGGAAAATTCTGGACTAATTCTGCTCAGAGGCTGTATAACTCAGTGGCATACCTCCACATATTCATAAATAACGATTGCTAACATCTTACTAACGCAAGAGGAAAAGGGCAGATAAGTCACAAGGAGATCCAGGTTCTTTTTCAAATTCCAACAAAAATTTCTATACCCGCACCTCCATTTACCCATTAATGACTTAATTATTCTAAATGACATAATTATATTTGTTCATTATTTTCATTCAACACAGTACCACTAAATGAAAGCCTTGCTTGCTTATTTAGAAGAACAGGTTAAAAAGTTTAATTGCCTACAGCAATTAGATCTGGAGGTCTTTCAGACAGCACGTGACTTGCATTCTCAGACAACAGTGAAATTTTTCTCAAATAATGGAAGTTTGAATTAATTTTTAAGTTATAAACAAAAATATTTCCTGTCATTGTCTGGAATAATAGAAGTGAATTAGGGTTAGAGTTCCAGATCATGCATACAAGAATTCATAAGTAAATAAACTTGCTAAAAAACTTTCTAACTAATATATTTCCAGTGGAAAATAATGTTTCAACACACATTCACAGTTTAGTTACCAAGAATATTGCACTTTTTAAAGAATATCAAGAGACTGCCAAAATTCATGTATTTTCATTATTACATTTTCTAAATGGAGAGCCATTGGGTTCAAAACTGGTTCACTTCTTGAAATTTTAATAAATTTATCCCTAAAATTAAAAAGAAAATAAAAACATACCAAATTGTCTAGCACCTCACAATATTTCTGTAGGAACAATTTGCAAGAAGATTTAGAATTTTCATGAGAATTCCAGACTGAAGTGATTGAACATCATAAAAAAAAAGCTGAATTGAAACCTTTTTGCAGTCAATTGCACCAGTGCATTTCAACAGAAATTAAAAATAGATTTCAGTCTGAACATATGTAGAAGATTAAACGAGGACATGAAAAGCAAAGGGTATGTTTTCTCCTCTCAGGGGCATGAGATTGGTCAAAAAGCTTTTCCTGAGTTTCTCTTCCCATAGCTGCTAGAAGCAATGCCCTGCTGCAGAATAGGAAGAATCACGTGTTCTGGGCCTTCCTGATCCACTTTTTCTTTTGATAATGCCAATTTTTTTAATGTAAAATACTAGGGGATGAAGGAAAGGGAAAGAAAACAAGCCCTTCTACTTCACTGCAACGCTTTCGGGGAACTGTAGCATGAATATTTCATGCACACAGTCTCGTCTATGTGCTCAGCTTCCAAGCTGACACTATAGTTTCCATGATGTCCTTACAAAAATGGGAAATGCAGAGCACAAACATAAAGCCTTGTGGACACACGTGGTCAAAGTACTGCATAAGAAAACCTACCTGTGAATTAAGTTTACCAAAAGAAATGAAGGCAAAGAATCTCAGCAACATTTTTTAAAAAAATTCAGCATATCCAGTTTTGCATGAAAATCTAGATTTTTTTTTTTTTTTTTTTTTTTTTTTAGAGATTTGACTTTTTAAAAGAAAAAATCCCTATGAAAAATTGTGGAAAAACAATTAACCAACAGGACTTTCAGTGTAACATTTCTGACAAACAGTCTGTCTTAAGTAGTGGCCCTACACATTTTTTTCTGCTCTGTGTAAAGCAGAGATTGATCTTGGATAACATGGACAGAAGCGAACCGTGACCTGACTGAATCAAATTCTATCTACTATGTACAAAAATTAATATAATCCATTTCAATACAACTAGGCTAAAGAGTATAAAAAAATATTAACCGCCAAACGCGTCCATACATACACTGCAGAGCTCTGACCAAAAATATAATATTAACTTAGATTTAATTAACACATACTAATGCTTGTATCTGTCTCTGATTTTTCACAGGAAGCGTAGCAAAATATCATTAATGTTCCAAAAATAGATGCAAGTTCAGAACACCATTATCTTGAAGAATTTAATTGGTCTAACTATTCTATGAAGTACAGCAAAATGTCATTTTTTAAATAAGTTTAAGAATGAAAGACTCTCTTTCCAAATCTAATTATAGATATTTAAAGGTGAAGCAAAGGGAAGCAGAGATAACACCTGTAATAGAATAAAATATCCCTATTGGTGTATTCAACACATGGTAATTATCAAACAAAATGAATTCTCAGTAAATGGTTAATGGAAAGAAAAAGCACCTTATAAATTTTGTTAGGACAGCTGAACATTCTTATCGTACATGCTTCATCGTAGCAATTTAACTTGTTAGTCTTCATCTCACCCTGAAGCTAGTGGGACAGATCCTGAAAATAAAGCTTACTGCCGCTAAGATGAGCATTGCAAATACAACCATAGAATGTTCCATACCTCTGCCTGCTTTTGCCTCTGATGTGTCAGGGGAAGAGATCTGGGGCTGCTCTATGTTATACCAACATCTGTTGGTTGCACCCAAGACTGTCAAGTCTTGATCTTGCCAAGCCATACCCAACACTGGAGTGAGGATTTTACACATAGCCCTGTTCTACAGCTAGCTAGTGAAAACACACACTACCGCTCATTTCAAACCTGTCTGAAACAGTATTTTGGCTTCAGCAGTGAAGCAGCAATAACTCCATCAGAATTTTCCACCAGACATTTTATATCCATTTTTTTTTTTCCAAAATATTTTAAGCCACTTAAGTGCCTGTAAAATAGATTGTCTTGAGACATGAAAGTGGATATGTAAGCATGGTGCAGCAATGGAAACACAAAGGTACCAGTCTATGCTTAAGATAAAGACACTATTCCTGTAGCACTATATCCAGCTTATACAAATATTTCTGACAAATTGGAAAAATTAAGGAAAGTTCTGTAGTATCATATATGAGAAGTGAGTGGATTCCTGATCATAAACTCTTGTTTAGGCAAAGTCAGAACAAAATTCAGGTTTTGAAAACATAAGCCTTTTACATTTAGATGTAAAGAATACTTATTTTGTATGGATAATTAACTATTAATTTGGGCATACAGGGATGCTTCATCATTTGATGTCTTGAAAATCTTCTTTTCTAGCTCAATTAAAAATTATGGGCTTGATGAAAGGGCAATTTATCACATTCTACTGGTTTTATGCTAAGCAGGTTGTCACACCAGATTATTTTAGAAGGGCATCTGTCACTTGAGTTTATCAAAACCTCTGTGTCCACACCACACATAATCAACACAGCTTCAGTGAAATGTTCCCATAATGCCACATGGATTCTAGAAAGCACCCATTGTCGTGCTGCACCCGATACTTGACACTGTAAATCCACATTCGATTGACCTCGGGGTTTCATTTTGTCAAGAGCAGAGTTTGGCTCACTGACATAAAATAAGATGAGTTACCATCCTGAAAGTAAAAGCAGTATAGGTGCCCCTTTTGCCTACCCCCACCTCTGTTGAATGTAATTACCTTGAGACTTTCCAGATAACCTTAGTAGAGAGTAAAAAGAATAAGATGTCTTAAAAAAAACCCCAACAAAATCTTTCCACAAAGATCTGTAAATCCCTGGGGCTTTTTGGCTTACAAGTGCTTTGATTTATTAAAAGTTATACACATTTACTTGCAAAACTTCATATTACAGCTCCAAGTAAGCTGAGGTCAAGCTGCTTCGGAAGAGGTTTGGACTCAAGTGAACCAGCTTTTCAGCCTGCCAGAGATGAAGGTATTCACCATTGTCATTTCCCTAGTGGGTCTGGGATCAGCAATGAGTGGAAAAGCAGAGCCATTCCTGCCTTAACATCTTTCGACAGCAACAGTCAGTTTGGCGGCTGAGAATTCCAGATGCTAGGAAAGCTCCCTAAAGCAAAGACATTTTTCTGAACAAACGCTTTCAGTAGAATAAGAGGGAAAAGAAAACACAACCAACAACAAAATGTCCTACACAAACAAAAATCCAACCCACAGGCTTTATCAAGACGGAAGTATCCAAATCTCACCTGGATGAGTGCACACAAGAGCAGAGAAAAAAGACACCCAAAACCAACAAACAGCTCCCACACTAAGGGACTGAACAACCAGCACTACGCACTCATTGAATGAAAGTGAAGGATAGCTTATGTTACTACCTTTTGAAAGAACTTTATTTTTACAAGAAGCATGCAAAAGACTGAGAGGAAAGGGAGAACGGGCACAGAAGGACCCAAAAATTTGCCATACAAACCCAGAAATCACAAACACAGTATTTTACCTTTAGAAAATTCCAAGAATCACTTTAAGTGTCTAACTATTTCTTCTGGTGATTGCTCAGGTCATTAGACAAAGTACTGTGTGCCAGATAAAAATGCCTTCCACATATCACTCCTATCAGATAAGCAGAGAAAAGGAAATGCCCAGAAAGGGAACTGCAACATAGTGTACGGTTTGAGAAACAAAGAAAACAGACTTCAAAAGAGATAAAAATGAAACTGAGATTCAAGAAAAAGTCATTATTAATTGTCTGAACTGGCAGATCTTTACTGACCATTTGACAAACTACCCTACCACAAGAGGTCACCAAGTGCGTCACTGGGAAGGTGTGTGTCGTATCTTTATTCAGCAGGCAGCGACACGCCGCCAGGTGAAGCAGTTTATGTGAATCTGCAGAGCAGGCCAATGGCAGGGACTTTTCAGGGACACTGTGCACACTTTTTGCTGAAATGCTGATCCCATAAAACACTGATGGGAGTGTCCAGGAGTCCTACAAGTCCTCCTACAGTAGGAGTCCCCAGTGAACCACCACGAGTTTATGCAATCATAGGCATCTATGAAAGGTATCTCAAGATAAAAATGGTTTTTGCAAAAAATCTGAAGTCTCAGTCTATCAGTTGCACCCAAAAAAGCACATGGAGATCAGCTAGCTTTCATATTAGCTCAGCGACTGCATGACAGTCACCCAAATTGCACCAATGTTTTCGTTAAATTTGGTTTCAGCTCCATATCCAGATCTAAGCTCTTTAATAATATTGTAACATGGTAACCCGCTACTGTGTTACATACCACAACTAAGCATGAACAAAGCTTTAAAAATATTGTTGTTGCTCTAACTACAACCTCACAAGATAGCTTTAGAGAACAAAGAAGGAAAACATACATGAAAGGACACCACTTTTTGTTGTAAATTATCTGATTACAGCTCCACTATAAATCTGGGAGCTGTACACAGTTTTCCTGATAAATATGCCTGCCAACAGCCAGGAGCAAGCTGTACAGTGCCTTACATCATCTCTTACTATCAGTTACTAAAACCAGATGTCCTTCTGACAATGAGATGGTTGAAGGTGAGATACTGTAGCTCATTATCCCACAGAAGTCTCCTGACTTACCTTCACGATGTGCACAGTGTCATAGAGCATGTTGGAAATAATTTGTGCCACAGCAGCGTGGCGTGTTTTACAAGGGACAGTCAAGGACTCAAGTAGAACTCCAGCAAGAACTTGCTTTGATGTGTTGTCAGTTTAGATGAAATTAAGAACACGTACAGGTTATGAAAAAAGTCCAATTTTCCCACGGGGATTTTATTCTACGTTGTGAGAGGACGTGTAATTAGATTCTTGCTATGCCTGACTGAACTTTTGGAACTTTCCAATTTAGGTTTGATTACCTGATGATTAACAAAATTTCAAATTTCAGTTCTGATCTTCCTCCATATTTTGTAAGCAGGAACAATTTCCATGAGTGTAGAAGAACCTCAGCTCTTCCTGAGAAGAGGCGATCACTCAGCAGCAGCAGAAAAGCAATGCTATTCATGCCCCACGCTGAAAGCAACCGTGGAGGGACTGTCGGGATCGTAATCATCCCTGTTCATAACCTCTCTTTAGTCTGCAAATGGGTTAGACCACTTGGATCTCTAAAATATGCTTCTAGTATTGTTCTGCTAGTGGATGCTTCTCCTTGCGCTCTGGAGATGCTCAGGAGATACAAGCCTTCCCTCAACATTTTATTTCCACTACGTATGTCGCACCCCGTAACAGAAATGCGTAGCTAAGAGGAAAGCAGCTGCAGCCCTGCATCTGGATGAGCCGTAGACTTCAGAGAATGAGATTGCTGCTCTAAGTAGTGGCCTTCAGGGCACCCTTATGTATGTCGCATCAGGAAAGTGATAAACTAGCCCAACAGCAGACAGTTGAAAAAATCAGCCTAAGATAACTTACGACACCAACCACTACACAACCCTCATTAAATTCACACAGTCAAGGCTGGCTAGGGAGCACCAAAGGATTTAATGTACAGGAAAGGACATATTCCTATCCATAAATACATAAGACAAATGAAAAAAAGACAGTCTGGTTAAGGCAGGATGTGCAGAGTGCTGGAGAAAAGATGGTAAGAAAAAAAACTAAATGAGTTTTCAGCAGAATTTGGAAGGGAAAATGCTAGCTAGACAGGAGAAATACGGAGAGATAACGATTGATATCAGGGCCTCAAAACAGCAAGACAACCTCAAGGGAGCATGAAATGCAAATAGGTGAAATTTATCTGATTTTTGGTCCTCACTGTGTAAGTCATGGAAACCAACATGAATTTGACAGGGAGAAGCACTAGTATTTTAGATGGACAGAAGAAAAACTGGAGACAAATCATTGTGCTTTCTACGATCTATGCAATGGTGCTACACTGTTAACAAAGTGAGAAAAGGAGCATTTAGTACACTAGAATGAAAAAAATAATCTAAGTTTTCACTAGCAAAAGAAAGCACTGGAATGGTTGGATGAGATGCAGAGACGTAAATGGTTCACCTTTCTCTACAGAATGCACTAAATAGAACTGAGAACTTCTTGTCTCTAATACGTTATTCTTGCAAAATGATTGAAACAATTCACAAAATTTGGGTAAGCCTTGTTTTTTACTGTGAATTTCATTTATACGTTATACACACACATACACTTACATGCTCATAAGAAACCCTCATCCCAATTACTTCTACCCATTAACAGTATTTTTATTTACGTATGAGAAAGTCCAGTAGTTGCATGTAGCAGATGGTCTGAAACATGCATTGCTCTTCTGAACTACAGTGCTGTCAGAATTGCAACTAGTTTAGGCACTAGAATGGGCAGTTTGAAACGCCTGCTAACCTGCATCTCCCAAAGCCTCAAATCCTCCCTTGGCGCTCAGAGCCTGGCTGCAAGACTCATTGCAGAAACAAGTGTATCTTCAGCCAAAGTCGGGGAAAATGAAGGCCTCACTGTGCTGTGAAGGTTTGCTGGGAAGGGCAAGAGATCATTCCTCCTTTAAAAGAAACACTACTTAATGCTGGCTGCTGTGACTTTGTTCTAAAATTTGTTACCTGATCACTGCAGAAGCGAACAATACGAAAACCTTTCAACACAGAATATGGAGCACAAGACACAACTTTTTGGTCATTATCACAGGTTAAATCTATTATTTTTTCCCCCCCCCCCCCCCAGTGTTTCTGAGGCTCCTGCAAATGATGCCAGACTTCTGGAGGTGTGTTCAAGGCCAGGCTGGACGGGGCTTTGAGTAACCTGGTCTAGTGGGAGGTGTCCCTGCCCAGGGCAGGGGGGCTCAAGTAGATGATCTTTAAGGTCCCTTCCAACCCAAACCATTCTATAACTCTATGATTCTACCTGAGCCACCTACATCCCAACAGAGAATTAAAATGTGAAGAATGGAAATGGAGCATGACTGTGACTTTTACTTTGTGCATGGGGTAAACGATGTGGAAGAAGCACATAACGACAAAAGAATGATATTCTCACTTTAACAACTGTCAAAGCGTTTGCTAAGGAACACATAGATGAACATAAGCATCTAGCAAAATCTCTGAAACTCGCTACGTTTGGAATTCAGTGTAACATAAGTTAAAAAAAGCCAACAAAAACACGAAAGGCAAATCCTCCCCAGCACATTGCCTCTTTCAGAAGACTGGTACTCATTATGCTGTGCTTCCTGAGCCTAAATGCAGAACCTGAAAAAGCTATTTAATGTGCAAAGAAAGAAAAAAGGTTGAAGTTTTTCAGCTTAAAGATGCTGAATGCATCATTTGCTATTAGAGCTAATGAGGATTTCAGCTAGGTTTGTCCCCTGTAGGATTTTCTGGAATTTGCCAAGATGAACAAACAACAATATACATTAATGAGCAACTCCAAAGGCTTGGATAAGATGCATAACTCAAATGCACATGGAATAGTATCACTGTAATCATATGTGTTGCGTGCAACACAATTTTAGGTGGCCAACAGATGTGCTTTAATGCCATTTGAGCTGCGCCTGTGCCACAACTCTGCACTAAAAAAACCAGAAACATTTGGCCAAAGGACAGATCGCAGCACCTGCATCCCTTAAAGTCCCTGTAGCAAGCACCCTACTGCTCCTCCTGCAACAGGGGAGAGGCAGCAGCATGGCCGCAGCTTCCCCGAGCAGGGGGAGAGTGCCCGTAAAACACCTTTCAAAGAACACAGCCTGCTTTGTACAACTTGCAAGACGACCCTATGAGTAGATGCACTTCCATCAGTTCCTACATTATGCTTCCTGGGAACTGGTGGATGTAAAATATACGAATAATACCTGAGTACACACACACATGAATACCCTTGTAAAACAAGGTGTAACACAGCAACAGCAGTGCCCACCCAAACCAGGGGCATCTGGAGGACCATGGCTGTTTTTCAATAGAGTTGGGTGATCCTGTTTGCAAAGGATAGAGCCAAGAACATTGGAAAGTGAACCAGTTGGAATGCAGCCCTAAGCAAACTTCAGTGAGACGGTCCCCAGCATAAACACTACCTGAAAAGATGAACAGCTACCAAAATCCCACCTCCTTCTGCGTTCAGAGAAACAATACTCAGTCATCTGAGAAAGGGCAGCTATGTGCCTAGCAGAGCAAGTCAACAATTTTAAAAAGGTGAAATAAAGCTTTTATCCAAATAAACAAAATCCCGCCCTAATAAACAAGAGAGGCAGAATTGCTGATGTAATGATAGATCTATCTGCAGATTGCTCTTGCATTGAGTCCTTGGCATGGCAGGCAACCAGGTAACTTGGAAGTAAATAATGGAAATCAAGCCCATCGTACTCCTCTTTAAAGGCTGGGGTTGTGTTGTTTTTGTTGTTGTTGTTGTTGTTGTTTGGGGTTTTTTTCTTTTCTTAAGACATTATTTTGCATAGTACCATGGGAAAAAAACTGTGTCCCACTGCTCCCCCCTTATTTTCATGTGATCAACTGGAGGTTTTTATTCCAGGAAGGGGAACAGAAGGAGAAGACGGCAGCTGATGGGTTAGTAATTTACATATCTATATTTCTTTTATACTGCAAGTATGTTCCATTTGTTCTGAAAATATGTAATGATCTAAAATGGGGACAATTTTAATGAATTGGGTTCATAATATTTCATATCTTGCTGCCAGACACTTAGTCAATCAAACTAATGTTATAAAGGAACAGCCAACAGCCAATTTTGACATCCTTTAAGCAGGTCAGTTATAAGCCAATTAGCTCTACCTACTTGGTCTCCAAGGTCTGAATAAAATATAGCCCATTTTGATTAGAAGCACTACTTCCACCAGTGTGCACATCTTAAAATAGACTGCAAAAATACTTAAAGCCCCATGGAATTGTTAAAGAAAGTCTCGATCCTACTGAAGTCAATTACTGTAATACAATTTCTCCTGAGTTCTCACAGATTACAAGAGCTCCTAGATTCACACAGTGTCATTCCAGTTTTATTGGATAGCAGACAAACCAAGTGCTGCATTCATCGGAGCCCTTCCATCTGCTAAATATAACTTTTCTGCAACGTAAGTTAAACTGAAAGCATCAATCCTGAATTCCCCTAAATTCCTTGTGAACTAACTTCAACAAAAGGAAATCACTCAGAATTGCATTTATATGCATCAGACATTACTTCCTCCTGTTTATTTTAACAGCAATTTCATTGTCAGGTCCTCCTGGAATTTGGATGGTTTGACGCGAAATTCAGTTATTACAGTGGGTAAAATAAGACTCAAATTATTTCAATAATGAATTTCACATTATTATTCATTAGTATTTTTAATTAGTCAATAAATGCTTTTTTCTTGTTAATCATGTAATTTTTAAGAGCTGAGAAAAATATGACTGTTTCATTTCTCGAGAAATTCCTGCTTTTCATTGCTTAAAAAATCATAGAATCATAGAACCATAGGGTTGGAAGGGACCTCTGGAGATCATCTAGTCCAACCCCCTGCCACAGCAGGGTCACCCAGAGCAGGTTACACAGGAACGCGTCCAGGCGGGTTTGGAATGTCTCCAGGGACGGAGACTCCACCACCTCTCTGGGCAGCCTGTGCCAGGGCTCTGCCACCCTCAGGGTAAAGAAGTTCCTCCTCATGTTTAGGTGGAACTTCTTATGCTCAAGTTTGTGCCCATTGCCTCTTGTCCTGTCCCCAGGCACCACTGAAAAGAGCCTGGCCCCATCCTCCAGACACCCACCCTTTAAGTATTTATAAGTGTTGATAAGGTCACCCCTCAGCCATCTTTTTTCCAGACTGAAGAGACCCAAATCCCTCAGCCTTTCCTCATAAGAGAGATGTTCCAGTCCCCTAATCATCTCTGTAGCTCTCTGCTGCACCCTTTCCAGCAGTTCCCTGTCCCTCTCGAACCTGGGAGCCCAGAACTGGACACAGTACTCCAGGTGTGGCCTCACCAAGGCAGAGTAGAGGGGGAGGATGACCTCCCTTGACCTGCTGGCCACACTCTTCTTGATGCACCCCAGGATGTCATTGGCCTTCTTGGCCACAAGAGCACATTGCTGACTCATGGTCATCCTGTTGTCCACCAGGACTCCCAGGTCTCTTTCCACAGAGCTGCTCTCCAGCAGGTCACCCCCAACCTGTACTGGTGCATGGGGTTGTTCCTCCCCAGGTGCAGCACCCTGCACTTGCCCTTGTTGAATTTCATAAGGTTTCTCTCTGCCCAGATCTCCAACCTGTCCAGGTCTCTCTGCATGGTGGCACAGCCTTCTGGTGTGTCAGCCACCCCCCCCCCAGCTTTGTGTCATCAGCAAAATGGGTGGGTTATCTCCCCTCCCCCTTAATAAGATATAAAGATCTTCTTTGGAACCATACTCATGAATAGGAAGTGCTAGGTAATTCTAGTTTTAGATGTAGACACACAGATCTCTTGCAAAAATATTCCTGTTATTCATTGCAATGTATACCTATTGTAGATGGTGAAACTGCAGAACAGCAGATCTGGTTTTAAGACAAAAAAAAGAAACCAAACAAAAAAAAAAAACCAAACCAAACAAGAAACCCCACCAACATAAACCCCTAAATCTTCAGCAGCATGCGAAGAACATGTTTTATTTTATTGGAGAAACTTAGAAACTCCAAACTGGGCAAGATCTTTAGAAATCAAAATGCCTCTGAAATCTTACTTGTATCTTCCTTTTATTCTAATTCTAATATACTAAAAAGACTTGGCATACAATCTCTTTTCTGGGCAAGAGGATCTCTCACTGGCAGTATTTGGCTACCCATCCCCCTGTTCCAGGCTTATCTAACCCTGAAAGCCACAACGAATGGCTAGGAGGTTGTACTATTTGTCTATAGATAACCGTAACTCTTCACAAAGTCAGTTCACAGCAGCCTCTCCACTTAACTAAAGGGGCAACCAGAAATGGCATCTTTCAAATCATCCAATAGGTCAGAAACTGGGCTTGAAATGAGACTATAATCTCCTGTGTGCTTGTGCAAGCACCTTGTGCACCAGGCAGTGCATCTGTAAAGCTTCTAGATATGGCCAGAATCAAAAGCTGATCAATGGAATAGCGCTGCAAGGATCTTACACGAAGAGAAAACTTCATGAGAGCAGTGCTAATTTAAACACAGAAGCCTACCATAAAAACCTCATTAGCTCATAAATCAAGAAAATAAGATTTTTCTAAAACACATTATATATTTTAGGACTTTGTGCACTTGGCCTAATATTGGCATTGGGAAGAATCAACCCTTGCATGAGTAGACTTCTTGGCAGCTATTTGCACCAGTTCTGAACTCCACCACTCAACCAGGAAGAGCCAGGGAAACACTCAACAGCAGAGCCCTGTCTCCTCAGGTCTCACTCCGATTCACTTCAAAACTCAATGCACTCAATCTGCAGACTAAATGCAGTGGTTATCTCTTCTTTTGTGCACGCAACACACAGGCAATACATGAGAAATTTTTGGTTTTCTTTGTTTCTGCACGAGCCAAAAGGATTTTGTCAACATTTTCCTAAGGGAAGTGTGGGAGAGTAGGAGGAAGAAGTCATTGTTGAGCAGGAACAATATATTATCACTACCAGTCCAAAAGAAAAAATATTATGGAAAAAAAAAATTATTTGGACAGAGACTGCAATACTTGTTTCCCCTATACTATATACATGTAGAACAGTTGTGATAACTTATAAAATAAAATTCCATTTGTTTTATTTAACAATCCATACCCATCCCATAGGATCTTTATTAAATGTAAGCATATCTGTGTGGAAAAAGAACCTTTTTCTCCTACTCCTTTAATCACTACATAATCTTCCTGCATCATGTGCCAAATTCACAAAAAACATAAGTTATTGAAAGTACACCAGCAAGAAATCCAGTTTATTATACTTCATCATGTTTGCTACTGTAATCACACAGTCAATGAAAAAATTAGGGGGGGAAGAAGATGCACAGCTAATAATCCAAGGCTAATAAAACAAGCAGCAACTCCCAGATTCAGAACCAGCTACAGCTGCCAAAAAAACACATTTAAGGAGACTTGAGAGATAGAGGGGGCCTGACACATAGCTGTTGTGAATGACACAACTTACATGAAGCCAGATGGCTTCTAGCCAGGTTGGCCTGTCCAAACGTACGAAGAGCGAACATGACTCTGAACACAACCTAAGAGGTTTTGTTGACTCAAACTGGAATGAAGACCATATGAAACAGCAAGATTGTAATATTGAGGGCTGTAAAATTTACTCATGCTTGGGAATGTAAATACGCTCCACTAGAGTAATTTAAAACAAAGATATAGCTGTTTCATACTGTGAATACAGAAATATTGAAACCTCTTATCAAGGAAACAAGACTACAACTTCCTTGATTTAATGGTTAATTATACTGCAGCTAATTATTAAAACTCCTGATAACTGATGCAGCAGTAGCAACTGTATCTGCCTTCTGAAAATGCAAATGTGCCATAAACATTTTCTGTAATGTACTACTTTTTCAGTTTTCAGATTATTGCCTGTCCTACGTCCATTACCCTTCTGCGCTTCCATTGAGCTTTAATTAGAGCTGAAGTATGTCTTGATTTGCTGATTAAACATCATAAGCAATTTAAAAGGAAGGGTCATAATTTTAAATATGCAGGAAACCACATTTAACTTACTTCACAAAACAGCATTAAATCAAGTCATGTATTTTTTAAGAGAAAAGTTCGGATCATTTCAAAGTATAAATTAATTCTTTACTTAAGCCTGGAAAAATCTGAGCTATTCTTGAAAATGAACCAAGGGAGCAAAGGGGATGTAGACTACAGCAGAGCATATATGTAATTTGCAGTCAAAGCTGCATGTACTGTAATAGGTACATAATGGATGGAATGGCTGGAAGTTGTTCACGGAGGGATGGTGATTATTTCCATCCCAGAAATACTTGCTTCAGAAACTTATCCTGCCTGTCTACCCCTGCACCTTTGGTCTCTAGAACTTATTTACCTTGAGGATAAAACCAAAATCGCTTGCAAGATTATCTATATAGATATGAAGGTATACATATTCTAACCCCTCTCCTGTGCTATGGAAACGTAAGACATGTCCACAGTGTTTTTTTCTTAGCCTGGGAGAATTTTTTGACATCTCACTAAATACTTTTAGTTAGGGTGAGAGCAAGGGAGCTGTGGAGTTCAATATTTAATGCAGGTGTCTTTTTTCCAAAAGGTTATTTGCTAAAGAGAAGTAGCTGCTACCTAAATATTTATACATTTTTCACTGAAGAATCTTTCATAAGCCATTGTGTATTTCTTCTTACCAATAGCTGTCATAGCATCATATCATTAGCTAATCAACTTTTCTCTACTTACACACATTCGACAGACATTGTAATTGATGGTGACTGGGCTAATACAGAAAAAAACCACAATCTTTGTAGAATCAGAGGCATGGTAGAAATGAAAATATTTTACACGCAAGTAAACTCTCATGCTTAGAGAAGACAGAGGATTCACATTTTACTACTTCAAATCAGACACCCAGTTCCCCTTCCTACTAAGAGTTATGCAAATGTTTAAGTGAACAGCACTAATCAGTGTAAAATTAGCTGTCCTTAGCTTTTGCAGAACTGGGGTTGTGCTCCATAGTTACACAATTACATAAATTACTTGCTTTTTAACAGTCCTCAAGTCACTTATTTAAATATCTGAACGTAGCTACAGGCACATAAATTTGAAAGTGTCATAACAGATTACCTAAGGCCAGACAGTGAATCAGTGTCTAAGCTAGAAGAGGTAGCCAGGAATCCCAAGTAGCTGTTGAAATACAAGGTGACACTGCTCAGCGTGGGAAAAAAATTATTCCATTTGCAACCTATACAAATATAAATCAATTCTGCTCCCCAAACTGTGATTCTCCCCTTGAAATAATCTTAAACACACTGTGCATTCCTTTACCTTCATTATTACAGACGGAGCCGTGGAGGGATTAAAAGCACAAAACCCCAAATCTAAAACTGAAAACATTTCAAACCTAAAACTTAAAACATTCTCTACTAGGATTAAATCACTAATTGCTTGCACTCTTCCTGTAGTGGTCCTAATTACATTGTAAATAAGACTATGTACAGTATCAGCTGAATTACTTTAACAGTTTAATTAACGTGAGAAATGCTTATAAGTAAAAAGTTTATGGGAAGCTAACAAAGTAATTTTGTAATTAGTGCAGAAAGTTAAAGTTGTGCCAAAATTAACCCCCACGTGGAAAATTTCACATTTAAAATAAATTGTATGTAAAATTTCTTGGGTGTTAAGGTGAAGACAGAATATGAACTACTTTTCAAAGAGCGGAACTGCAGAGTTAGGTCCCTCTTTCCCCACCACTGCAACAATTATTCCCCCAGCAGGCATCAATGGGGCTAGGAAACCAGAGAGCTGGGAACTAGCTGGCAGGGAATCTAACAGCTTCAAGTACCCTAAAATCTACCTTCATACCATGCTGAAAAATGTGTCAAAGACTCAACCACATGCTTCAGTTTCAACAAACCTTCATTTTAAATAGAGACACGAGCCTTCAGAAAATTTCCAGCCAGTTTAACAGTAGCTGCTTCTTGCTTTTTAGGTAGAATATAAAGTCACTTTTCTTAGAGTTAAAACTGCTCTGGCTCTTCATCATCAGCTGGTGCAATGTGAACTGCGAAGCGGTGAAACCTGGTCATTGCCCGAGTCTGAGCTGGGAACTTCCATGAGAACTTGGTGACTAGGGGATGAGGGGAAGAACAAAAGAAAATAAATTATTTTCTGCTTCTGAATACCCCATGCGTTTCTAGTCTCCTTTGCATCTGAAATTGCACAGTCTCAAGTCAGACCTGTCACCCCACATTCTGACACCTGTGATTCCTGACAGTGTCTGGTCTGCCCATTACCAGCAAATATTTCTGGATGTGGAAATAAGTAAGACTTACATAAGACACCAAAGGACTATTTTTGGCATTCAAAGAACATCTCAAAGTGGAACAACTGCGATTTTTACATAATGCTGAAACATCATTTCTTTTTTGCGTGTTACATTATGTATTTTCATTGGTATCTGATAATAGCGAGGGATTGGTAAGCAAACTAAATACCAAGTCTTTAAAGAATTCAGTAGGCTTTCTATACATCCCAGGAGAGAGGTGGAAAATAATGCTTCACCTTCTAGAAAACTTAATGTAGTCTGTAAGGTAGGACATTTGAGGCACAATCTCTGCATTACAAAATAGCACATTTGCACATTAGGCACCACCACTGATACAGCAAGTAGCCTCAAGGTTAAACAACCTGCTGATGCTCAGAGTTGAAGCAATGGTTATGAATTACAGCTGGAGATAAGCCGCACTTCCCCGGAAGTCAACTGATGACCCTCACAAACACACCGAAATAAATCAATTACTGACTAATAATAACGTCTCTGCAATTCCTAACCTTCACCAAATCCATAATGGATAAATTTTCATCTCGTGAAACCAATGAACAAGGAAACACCTCCTAAGTTTTCTTGGAAGTTATGTCTCTTACCAACCACCTTTGGAAAGTCTAGGCAGATTAATTAAAATCAGATTAATTAAAATCAGTGCACAGCGTTAATCAGTGCCTAACAAGGAGCAAAGAGAACATCATCCTTCTCAGGTGGGAATAAAAAACCTGAAAGCCTAAGGTGGCAGAAATGTGAATGCACACCAGAAACATCAGTGTGACTTACACATAAAGAGCTTAGAAAGAAGTTGTATTAAATTAGGGACCAAATCATACATGATGTAAACCATTGTAATTTCACTGACTTCTGTGGAAGTAGGGGTCCACCTCAGCCACCCTTTATGCTTCCATCACACTTCACTGCTCACCCGTAAGTTAGTGCCAGCCACGATGCCATAATCACAGGGGTGTCTTTTCTATTTCTCAGTAAACCTGTACTCTACGAGCCTTAGGGGTGACTAATATGATACCTTAAAGCAAAGAACAGACACGCTCAGATGCTCTGCAAGTGATCAGCCAGGGCACTGTAACTGATCTTTTTATTTAAGCACAATGGGATCACCAATAATGGAAGGTATTCCTATCATATTCCAGAATCCAAACCAGCAGCTTGAGATCCACATGCACGCTGAGTTTAGCCATTTTAAGTGGGCTAATTTCCAACTTAAAGCAGCGCCAAACGAAATGGATGGCTCATTTTTGAACACTGTTCCCCTTAAGAGGTTTGTCAGGTTTGGAATGAATATCATGCCCTTGGAACACGCTGGGGCTCCCACCGATCTAAGCAGCATGTGCGAACTGAAGGCAACTCATGGTCCTGTGAGATAAACCGCTTGCTCTTTCATATCCTACAGCATATAATTTGAAAAAGCAATCTGCTTTGCTTACTGGAATTCAAAACTGCAGTGTCCATAACGAGTTGGATATTTTAATCACATCCTGCTCCTAATCTTACTTACGTTCCCTACTATCAGAAGGCCTATTTAAATGATTCTACTTTGATAATAGCCAACTTTCCTGACCTCAGATGTCAGATACTAAAGTCATTACATAGCTGAAAACTCCAGGACACTTACCAGGTAGTTCAGAAAGCCCAGGGGAAAAGGAGATTTGGGTGATGACACTGGCTCATGTGGTAGCCCACCATTCTCTAGAAGAACATAAAAAAGCAGACAGAGCTAGACCTTAAGGCAAACCAGAGCATTTGCAGTCCCTTTAAGCTCCTTTCCTAAAAAAAAAAGGGAGATCATCATTGCCAATAACATGATGTAGTTGCCAACAGACGACTGCTTGAGAGCAGTCATCTGCCCCACTCAGCAGGAGCACACCCACAAGACTGACAATAGCATACACAGAGAGTAAAGAAAAGGAGGTATGAATACGTCTTTCATCCTGTTAATTCCAGCCAATATCTGTGGAAATCTGAGGCTAAATTTGGTAACAATATAAAGACTACCTTCTATATACTAGACAAAAATCTAAGGAAGCAGCTTTGTGCAGTCTCAGAAGATTACAGCATTTAAATGTGGTACACTTAGCTTTACAACTACAAGTCAGAACAGGTCATGTCCATAGAGGCCAGTTTTCAGAAAACAGGTATTCAGCACTTTCACTAAATGAGGCATAGTTCAAAGTATCAGATCCCAGCAATTGGTAGTCGTGTCAGGAAATCCTGGACTAAACATTCTTCTAGGCAACCATGGGTCTGTTCCATTATGATTCAGTACCTGGTGCCTTTTCCATCCAGCATAAGGAGCCTTCAAAAATCTCACCTAAGTCAAATAAATTTCAAATGATTTTGAAACTGGTGAGAAAAAATTTAGTGACTTTAGTGGTGGGATTTTTAAAATGTGATGACTACAATTGCCATTTATCCTCCAGATTTCCCATTCAAATCCAAAATCAATCATATGACGGGCTTCAATCAGGTGGGCTTCAACCTACACATATCTTAAGTACCAGACATCTTAAAACAGCAACACGATTTCACAAACAGCAAGAATCCAGATAAATTTACATTAACTTCAGATAAAATCCTTTTATAAACCAAACACCAGTACTTATGGGATTTGTTCATCGCCATTGCCAGAACGTCCTGTAACATGCACCCTGACTCTGGCTGTGCAAGCTAAATTTGCTGTGATTAGTAGGGCTGAAAGAAAAACGACTGCACTAATATCCAAGCTGTTTGAAGAGAGGTTTACTGCCCCCAAAAGAATCATTTAATTATAACACACCATTTTCTTTAGATCTACATATAAAAGAGTTAATTTGCCTAAGCATGCACCAATGGGGCTAATGGATAAAGGTTTTTATTAGGGATGTGCCAAATGGTTCAATAGTTATTTGAATACTGTAGAGACCTCTCAAACATGTAGCTTTGGCGTGCAATAATTCTGTTCAATTAATAGGTTTATTTCCTTCAGAGATATTCTTTTAGAAGTGTTCCATCATCCGTGCAGTGCTGTTCAGAGACGTGTTGTAAATACTTTCTCTTTACTGGTAAGTTCTAAGGACACGATGCTGTTCTTTCACACTGCTGTACTCGATACAGGAAGAAAACTGCAGAGAAATACATAAAAAATGTTGTACCAAATTCTCCTTGGACTCGAGGTAATTGGTGATAATCATTTGGTTGCAACCAATGGAATCACATCAGCTTTAAAACAAACTTTAAGCCTTCTCCTCTCCATTTCAGCATGGAGCTCTACATGGCAGAAGGTAGCACTCCCAGCAGCCCTTCCAGCATTAGTTACCAGAGACAGCCATTAATATAACTCTAAATCTCTTAAGGTAAATGCAGCTCTGGTATCTGTGCACAATTGCTGAAACTGCATACATCCACACACCTATTAATTTGAACTTTTAATAACTGACAGTAATCAAAAAGGAGCTGTAAAGACCCTTGGCCTCTGCCACAAAGGCTTCTGCCAAGAGGCGCCATGTCTGACGTAGCTGATACAAGCACGCAGACCGCAGGCCCACCGCAAGACATAAACAAAACCAGCAAAACTACATTTTCATTCATTACAGTTTTCCTGATTTATGAGCTAGGTTTTAAGAAGCTTGGTTTTGCGCAGCTATGTTCAAGCTGGGATCAGTTCTTACGGTGTAGTATCGCAATAGAAGTTGAAAACAAGCATGATGAAGATATTGCCATCGCCATAGACCAGGACACAACTGATTCAGGTAAGAAATTTCTCCAGAGCATTATTCACATTATAACCGGCCAAGCTGAGTTAGCAATTCAGTTAATAAGAATATTTGAGGTTTGCATAATGCTTTTCCTCATCAATACCAGCACACCTTGTTACATTGAGAAAAACTTATATCCCCAGCAAAATTCGTATCTGAGGGAACACCACAAAATTCAAGGGACCTGCCATGGGAACACTCGAACAAAGGCAAAGTCAGGAGCAGGAGCTCAACTCTTCCCAGGGTCCCTGAATAATTAAAAGGGTGTAAGGGGAAAAGGGGGCAGAGTGTTCAATGGGATACAAATGCATAAAGGATGCAGGATATTTGCATTTAAATTAGTCAGGCTTTGGAGTCAAATTTCAGTGGCCATCTTTCTAACCTTTGTATTCCCTTTTTCCCCTCAAGTTTCTGGATAAAGTTCTGTTACCTGTTCAATATTACTCATGTATCTTCAAATTGAATTTTTTAGCATAATCTAGAACAAATGAATCAAGTCCAACCTGACAAGAGATGCAAAGACTTTGCTTGCGGGAGCCATTTTTTCATAAACATTGTCTTAACTTCTCATTTTCCAGGCTGATCCAGAAATCCTTGGGTTAACTAGAACCTGAATCAGATCCTTCTTTCCAATGCAGTTCTCCCAGTCTGACCAGCTCCTTTAACTATGCTTCTTGAGGCGCTGCTTAAAAAAAAGGAATCCTTTCAAACACCAATCGAATTGCAAAAGACTACGCTTCATAAATCCATCTCTTTTAAAATTCAGAAGCTTATACAAAGAAAGGGAAAACAAAACAGCAGAGAGTCAACTACAGACAGGGTGAGGGGGGGAAGCAATTTCAGCAATTTCCATGATTACTTTAGTGGTCTCACGGCACATGCGCTTCAACAAGCCAAGAGTAAGCAAAACTGCAGAAGTGAATACCCAAACTGTATAAATTCCCAACATATAAGCAAATAAGCATATTTTGATCCCATTTGTAAATTAGCTCTGTTCAATAGTCCTTAAAAGGACTTCCAGAGAATTTTATTCAATTATTTGCATACTTTCAAAATAGCATGATTACACCATGATTTAAGACCTCCCAGGGACTTTCCAGCAGTGACGAGCCAGAGGACGGCACTCTCTACTGCTGTTGAAAATCCTGCCTTTCTGTAAGTCCTGACTCCTCCTCAAAAGGACAGAGGAACTGGAAGAAAAGCTGTTTATAATCACAAACAAAAGCCTCTCTGATATGGAAACAACCGCCCACTCCCTTCATTCCCCTGGCAGCACAGCAAGTTTACTGTATCCACGTTTGGAGATCTTCAGAGATCTCTTCCAATGCCGTATCTCCCTTTAGCTGCTACCTTTCTTGCTTCTGGATCTCAGCTTTCTTTTTTGACTATTTTTTCTTTGCTTTTTAATTATACATCCTTCCCGATAACCTAACGAAGCACCAAACTTTCTTAAGCTACATGAAAAGACTTGCCGTGAAGGACCCATTGGCCTTAACTGCCCAGCAAAGAAAATGAGGCGTTGTCAAATAAATTTACCTGAGCTGCATCTCTCCCAGGAGCAGAAATACTGGTTAGCAATATTACATATCACACCTATTTTGCATTATCCAGCTATTTCATGAGCGTTTCCCTCAAACAAGGAAACAAACATAAATCAGGATTCCCTGAATATTCCTGTCTATTTTTCGGTTTAATTTCTGAATATCTCTCTCAAATTAAAAAACGAACATCTGGCACATTCATTTCATGTTCAATTAGTTTCATGTAGATATAATGAAATATATAATACCTGGCATATCCAAGAAATCAAAGTGTCTTTCTTCACCAACACCAGACAAGTTACAGCAAGGCACAGCAAAGTCCAATGCACACAATTAGCAGACATCACTGAAGTAAAACTGTTCTCCGAATGGTCTCCTTTTTGCTGCCCATTGTTTCTGAACCCTCTTCCTTTAGTTATTCTTTTCCTTCGATCTAATCTCTTTGTGCAATTCCACTGAAAGGGCTGGGAAAAAATCCGTAACCTTTATCCAGATGGTTTATTTGAATGGTAGAAAACAGCAAGTTTGTACAACAACTAGACCTTCTTAGATAGTCTTAAGGTCAACATCTTCAAAAGCATTTAAATGCCTATCTCCCATTAGAAAAAAGTCTGGTAACTAAATAATTATGCAAAGCTGTCTCTAGGCATTATGTATTAAACTGCTTTGCCTGTGTTACATTACAAAGACATATTAAACCTTTATGTAAAAACATTTTTCTTATTCAAAGGGAGCTTAGTTAAACTTATACTACTTGAGAATTATCTGCTGTGAGTTTAACATTGTTAAGTTACCTTTTTAATGATATTCCTTAGCCTTTAACAAATGGACTTGCAAATAAATACATGAAATGCTTTATGTGGTGTTCCTCAGGGGTCGGTACTGGGGCCGGTGCTGTTTAACATCTTTGTCAGAGACGTGGACAGTGGGATTGAGCACACCTTCAGCCAGTTTGCTGATGACATCAAGCTGCGTGGTGTGATCGACACGCTGGAGGGAAGGGATGCCATCCAGAGGGACCCGGACAAGCTTGAGAGGTGGGCCTGTTCGAACCTCATGAAGTTCAACAAGGCCAAGTACAAGGTGCTGCATATAGGTCGGGGCAATCACAAACACAAATACAGGCTGGGCAGAGAATGGATTGAGAGCAGCCCTAAGGAGAAGGACTTGGGGGTGCTGGTTGATAAGAAACTCAACATAAGCCAGCAATGTGCAGGCAAGCCAGGCTGGACGGGGCTTGGAGCAACCTGGTCTGGTGGGAGGTGTCCCTAGTCAGGGCAGGGGGGTGGAACTGGATGGTCTTTAAGGTCCTTTCCAACCTAAACCAATCTATGATTCTAATGGTAGCCCAACATATAACAAAGAATATGAACATCTGGATAATAGAAAGGTTTGAGATTCCCTCCAGGAGAACTGTTCTAGCTCATTAATCACATACATCATGACTCCATTACTATCTTCAATTACAAAAAAAAAAAAAAAAAAGAGAGAGAGATTAAAAATCATAAACTTGAGAACTTGAGAATAAATATTTCTAAAGTTAAAATCTATGGAGTCCCATATCTATACTCCAGTGCCTTCCTTTGCCTTTCTGGGTTTTGGCTGTATGATCACCTAGCCAGCAAACACCTCATTTACAGCAATATACTACAGTTACCATCATTGATACAGACACTGTGATACCCTATGGCATCCAGCTTACAGGGAGCGGACTCTGCATTTGCATGAGGCTCTGTGCTGGTATTTTTCCCTCAGAGATGCACTGGCAGTTTTCTCTATATGATATTATAGAGCACAATTGTAATATTTTTCAACAGTTAACAAACTAAGGGAGATAGCGTACACTCCTCTAGTTAGTTAAAGTCAATACCTCCATTCTGGTGTTTTGTGTGTGTGTGTGTTTTTCCCCGTCCTGTTACTCCTCCCTTCTCCATTTCTGAATGTTGGGGTTTTTTTAACTCTTGCTACTAGCAGAATAACACAAAGCAGTGAGGACAAAAGTCATGATTACAAAAGACCATAAACATTACAAAATTTACATTATGACATTTTTACAGTGGCCACATGATTACCTAACGACATCTCCAGAGCTTCCAGAGGTTAGACCAGACCAGGGTCTTTGCTTTCTATGGCTACCCAGGCTAGAAAAGGTCCACAAGGGACGCACCTTGCTCTTTCTCTGGCAATGAACTTAGCAACTCGAGACAGAGGAAAAAGCACACAAGTTCCCGAGACTGAAAGTAATCATCAGTGTTTGATACTTCTGAAATTGTTTTCCTAAATTATGTGATGAGAAAGCACAGATATGGCTTTGTCCTGTTTACCCTTCCTAGAAAGGATTTCTTACTTCCTAAACAACAAGGGCATCATACTTAAACAGAGCAACTCTTTCAGCAGTTGGAACTGAATACCATTGAATACATTGACCTTTACAAAGATTTAAAAATAACCTTGAATGTTGTCTTGCATTAGCTTTCATTATTATTCAATTGCATCTGATGAGCTGGCAGTAATTTCCACTTCTGGTTGCTATTGTTTCTTGTGGAACAAACACCTTCTCATATCTACAGGGCAAGTTATATATGGAAAAGTGTACAAAAAACTCCCTGCTAAAATTCAGATAAAACATGTCAGTACAGCAGAGGCATTGGTCAGACCAGCGTCTCATTCAGCCACCCTCAATACAATTTACACAAATTTCTGATATTTTTTCCTATTTTTCCTCATGCCACCCAATATTTTTAAAAGCATTTATTTAATCAGAGACAAGTTTTTTACATACATGACAGAATTCAGCTATGTGTATCTGGAAAAAAAAACAGCTGAAAATTACTATAACTCAAATTCTTTTGTCTGGGAAAAAGAAATCGCTGAAAATTACTGTAACTCAAATTCTTTTAAGGATTATCATTTTCAGAGAGACATACAAAACAGGTTTGTTCTTTCTCAAAATTTTTATGGGTAACATCTGTTTTCTCACCCACTGTACTTAAACTTCTACCACGGTATGTCAAAGTAAGTTTACTCTATGAATAAGTGAAATATATTGCTCTGACCTACTCATTAGCTACTTAAATACCTTCAAGGATCAAGGACCGAGCAAAATGACTATTTAAAAAAAAAATGCATCACAACGTAAGAATGTTCATTATCCTCATTCCATCAATACTCATTATGATTTATAAAACATAATGTGTGTCTCAAACTAATGGTAACTGCCCTCCAATGGTAATTCCCACCCACTTATCCCACCTCTCTCGACAGATGTTGAAATACATAAGGGCCTGGAAGGCAGCAAAGCCTGGCCCAATGGAAATGTGATTATTAATATGCAGTCTCAAACAGAGTCTTTCTTGGGATCCTTCACAATGGTCACACACACACCCCCACACAAAGAAGCAGGACTGAGGCACTGAAGTCCCAGTACTTTGCTACTTACAACCTTGCAATATGATACAGGGAAAGTTATAGGCTTTTAATCAGATTTGGAACTGTTACAACTTTTATGGGGCACAGTCATATTTTTGGGCCAACCGGACTCTGTGGAGAAATATGGGATAACAGAATGTAGCTTCACGAATGTGAATTCATTCACAGACGCATTTGAAATCCTTGATGAAAGGTGTGATAAAGAAATATGTTAAAAAAAATAAAAGTTGACTTTTTCCATTCCTTGTTTTTTGATTGTAGCTTTTAAGTAAAAGCAAAAGGCAAAAAGCACTAATTTTTCTTGATCTGATAATATATGTTGCAAGGATGAGAGGAGAGAAGCAACGATGTTTTCAAAGTCATATTTACTTCCCTGGTGTAAACAAAGTAAAGTAAATGCAAGTAAATGGGTTCTCCTCTACCAACAGACAGCCTGATCCTATGTTCTGATTTCAGTAAGACTTGCAAACAACCCTAATGGTCTGCACTAAGACCTTAACAGATCCCTCAGGTGTTGATTAGTCTTTAATCAGCAAAGGTATTTCCTGGTTTACACACATTCTCAAAGAGGAGAACTTCAAATATAAGTAAATACACATTTTTACGAACTACTCAGTATTAATAATTCATTACAGTGCCATCAGTGACCTACTAATTCTTTTCTAACTCTTACTGTGACGATGTGAAGCTAGCAATAAAAACTCATGTATCTATAGTTATTTGTAATTCTACCAAAGTTTTCAAAATTTACATTGTACCTAACAGTTACGGTGTCAGGAATGGTTAAATACTGTTCTATGTGACAACAAAAGCAATTTAAGGTTACAGGTCTGTCATACTTGGAAAGTATTTTGTATGATGCAGTGTTGCATATGTGTGTTATCAAGTCCTTTTTGAGAAGGCATGGGAAAAATACCAGTGAATGCCTTCCGTTGTGTCCGCTACTATATTTGCTCACTTTCTATGCAACTTCTCAAAAATGTGTGTGTGTAAGGCTCTAGTCACAAAGCTGTATTTTGACAGAGCTAACGTACAAAGCAGCATAATGCTAGAAAACTCATCTAGTTGTGCTTCATCTGAGACTTCAGCTCATCTATATGCTAATTCGAACTGGATGCAAGTCAGATTCTTCCAAAGACTGTGCTCCTAATGTCCTTTTAACACATAATTTAATATTATGATTTGGGGACAGGCAGTAAAAGTTAGTGCATTGTGTTGTTCTGTAAGTCTGTTGATTGCTTCTTTTAGGGGTACTGCATCAAGTATTGGCTTTTCAGTGAAAGGACAGCAAGGTCTGTCAGGCTGTTCTGGCTCATTGTGCAACGTAGCCACATACGCAACACCGAAGAGCATAAAATAACACTTCACAGAGGCTAATATAGAATAATAAATGACACGGTACAAAGTTATAAGGAAGTGTCTATTTTTATACTGGCAACTGAACCACTTATCACCGAAATGCCATTATTTGCATGTGAAACTTACCCTAACATTTGTTATAACTATTGACTTCCAGATCACTGTAGCAGAGGAAAAGAAAAAAACCAAAAACCAAAAAAAACTAGCCCACAAATTTGTGAACTGAACTCTATTATCATTAGAAATGAGTCCAGAACCTGGAAGTATTTTACTTCACATGGGAAGAAAAAAAAAAAAGGGAAGAAGCTATTAATTTTTAAATTCACTTCATGATAGACAGTTGATACACAGATGCTCTTCAGGGCTTCAGTGTTTTGGATTATATTTTCCTTGCAGAGCTAACCTACACCGGCTATTATAAAAAGTTTCTTGTGGAGTTAGATTTTGTGGGGTTTTTAAATTATTTTTGTGCTTTAAAGGCATAATTATTTGCAGAACATTCATCACGCAGTTCAGATAGGATTTTACTCGAAACACTTTCTTAGTTAAAATTCCTAAAAATAATGCAAAAAACTCTATTATTTTTCAAAACCCCCGTACTCCTCATTATAACAATTAGCAACTTGAAAAGTGCAAAGGGAGTGAATCGACATTTGTATGTGTTTACAATAACATAAAGAATTTTACAACAACAAAAAAGCCACCCTGCTCACCAATACAAATAATTCGACTTATTTAATGGAAGTTCTCAAAGTCAAATTTGACCAAAAAGTTGGTCACAACCGACTCGGTGTGGTTATAAGATACTTTATTAAAAATCCTGAGCAGTGAATAATCTTGAACAACAGGAAAAAAAGATTCTAAATCATCAATATTCATACATCTCTTACCTTGAGGATAGCATCCTCTAATGAAATGCAAGGAGGCCACAAAGAGCTACCCAGTACACCTGCTTCCCTTCTAGACAATCTTTTTAATAATCTTTAATTCCTTTGATCTGTTAACTCCCAGCACAGACCTTAAAGGAGAAAACAAGTTTCATAACTTCGTTGACTCTGGGGCTAGAATCGTCCCAAGCAGTAGGTCAGAACAATCTCAATCTCTTGGCCGTACTGAAGTGTTCCCTCTGCCACAAATGACATGAGGCCATTATTTTCCCTTGCCGCCTAGCTGCTAGCAACTCCAGTGTTTTGACATGTAAGTTATATGGAGTAGACACCCTCTGTCTATGCAACGGAGTTATAAAAGGTGGTTTATAAATCTGTACTGGTGTGGTGACATGCTGGGAAAAGACATCAGGATTGGTTCATCTGGACAGCGGCTGTTCCAAGTGACATACAGCCCACACAGGCTGAAATCCTGGGAGTCATGCACATGAAGCCAGGCATAAAGTGCTCACAAGGGGCATTGGTGTAAGAAGTACAAACTAAACCAAGAGTAATGGAAGGGAGAGAAATGAAATTTTATGTCATCCAGGGCCCAATCTGTTTTGAAACTAAAAATATGAAATATTCTTATGAATGTCATGGTTTAACCCCAGCTGGCAGCTAGAAGCACACAGCTGCTCGCGCAGTTGTCCCCCTTTTTTCCCTAGAAGGGTAGGGAGAAGAGGGAGAAAAGGAGGGGAAGGGAAAGTAAAGGAAATAAAACCAAACTTGTGGGCTGAGATAAAGATAGTTTAATAGAACAATAACAGAAAAAAAGAAAATATCAATAATAATAATAATCACAGAATGGTAGGTAGGGGTTGGAAGGGACCTCTGGAGATCATCTAGTCCAACCCAACTAGATGGTAAAAGAACATACAAGAGAGAGTAATGCAACACAAGTCAATCTCACCAGCCACTGAATTGGTTGCCCAGTCTGTCCTGAGCAGTGATCGCGGATTCCTGCCCCCCCGGCCAACCCCCATTTATATAGTGAGCATGACATCCATGGTATGGAATATTCCATTGGCTATTCCATTGTTCTGTCTATGCTCCTCAGCTTCTATGGGAAGCTGAAAAAAACTTTGACTAGTAAAAACATCACCTAGCAACAACTAAAACAATACGCATTATTGCCATTCCTTGCATACTAAATCTGAAAAACAGAAACCATTCGAAAGAAAATTAACTCTATCCCAGCTGAAACCAAGACAATGAATTAATTAGTACCCTCAAATTATTTTCCTAGGATCTCAATCTGCATTTAAATTGTTCAAAGTCAGAAAAAAGCACAATAATTTTTATGAACTTACTCAGTTTTCATCAGTTTCCAATAGCATAAAATCTCAAGTTCAATGTGTATTTCATAATAGTTTGTCATAAATGAAATTAAACTTGTAATCCCTATAACGAAAAGTGCAATAAATAACTCATTAAAAGGTGATAGACAAAGGGATTTATACATATTTTGACTGTTCTTATACTATCTAACAGGCTGTATCTACTGTATGTCTCAGGAAACTAAACTCAGGTAAGCTACAATAAACAATGATATTACTATAACTTTTTTCTCTCTCCAGCAACAAGAGTAACGTACGTAGCGCATTGAAGGATCAGACCCCTTTTTGCACATAGCCTCAAATAACCTGTAGCAAAACCAAAACTGTAGAAATTTTCAGCTGCCATTCCCATTGCTTGGGGCCAATGCTGAATGGTACCGTAACACCATCAATTAATAAACAATATCCCTAAGTGTTTAGCCAAGATCAGTGCATCTGCATTTACATCCTCCGTGCTTGACAGACATTCACGTACAGAACTTAAATTGATGTTAATTACAAATTAGGAGTTCATGTAAGTCTGAGGAAATCAAAGAAGAAGTTTCCAATCACTTCAAAACCCTGCATGGATTTCTGTATCCAAGGAAATAGGTGGTTTGAAGTTATGTGCTTAAATCCTAAAAAGGCTGGTAGAAAACTTTTGAGCAAAACTCTTCCAAAGCACAGAAAGTTACAACACAAGTCAGAAGGCCAGGATGTAATACCTGCAGTAGTGACAAGATGTAATCATGATGATCTTTATTGCTATTTCACATGCTACCTCTTCTGTCAGAATGTGTTTTAAGGTGCATTTTGGTTGCTTTACAGAGCCAGACTGATACAGTCAGAACTTTCCTAAGAGGATCAATCAAAACCCTAATAACTAGCTGCTGCCAATTGCTAATATTAACATACAGGTCTTCTCATAACAAAGCAAAAGTATCAAAAGAATATTCAGGCTCAAGTATGACACTGAGTTAAAAGGCTGATGGGAAAAAAGTCAACCTGTTCTTCCACCAAGAGGGGATAGGCCTGCAGGCTAAACAAAGTAAATGCTACTTTTTTTGAGCTAAGGATAAAAATCAGCAGGCCTCAAATATGCATTTCTGGTAGGGGGCTTTACTAGAACGGAATCAGCATTGTTCAGTATAAGCCTGAAGGTACCACCAGGTTAAATCACTGTTTCAAAATACAGCACACATGAGAGCTACCCATGAGGAATTTCAATGTGTACTGCAATTAGCCAAAAAAAGTCTAAACACTGAAACACAGACACCAACTAACAGCCAATATGCAAAATGTAGCAGTTACTGGCTAATGAGCATTATATAATCAATTTAAATACTGTGTTAGCAGAAAAAGAAAGTTTTCACATACTAGTTATTTCCTTCTCATGGCAATTTCTGTGAGCTTCACTTTGTGAATGTGAATCTGAAAGATAAAGTTTGAAAATATCCATGAAGGTTAAAATCCATATCCTACTGTAAACAAAAAGACAGTCAATATCAAAGATTAGGTACACCAAATGAATTATACATAAGGAAAGGAAAGTCAAATGTTGGCTTCAATGCATGGGCCAAGCCTTCTGGCTGGTATAAACTCATGCACCAAAAGTAGTACAGAGAAAGGTAGATATTCTAATAACTCTTTAAAATAATTTTACCATAGGCATTTTTAGCCAATCCATCTAATTCAACAAATTTCAAGAAAATCATTCAACTATAATATTGTTCCTGGCGTCCTCACAGCAGAATGCACTTCAGATTAGGGAACAGTTAAAGGAGTAAGATCATTCACAAACACGGCTAATTGGGAGAAAGAAAGAGATATTCTGGAACAGGTCCTTGCATAGATGAAAATGCTCTCTAATTGTGGTGGATGTCCCACTACAGGATCAGTCTCTCTCTTTCTTATTTTCCTTTTGACAGGTCTATCAAACTAGTAGAGGCGCAGCGAGACCCTGCAGGTTCAAGCATCAAAAGCACACTCGTGTTATGTGGTTGACTACCTCCTCTTCCAGAGCAGGCAGCACTCTTCGGGGAGAGCTGACATCCCAACAAAAATACTAGCAGGGAAGAAAAAATAAGTTAACCCAGTGAAAGCAGAGACTGATTAGATACGCAGATTAAAGGATTTAAAAGGCAAGGGAGAAACAACTGCCACTAAGCCTCTGTGAAGATTTCACCCCAAAATGAAGAGACAGGCATGTACCGCAGCATTTTTGGTTTTGGAACTTTACCTGCCATTTGCAGAGTGGATCTGAAATACCTTCTTCCCTCCTTCTCCAAGCCCCCGCCCCATTTCCATTACCCAAGCTGTCCAAGCCTGCGAAGCACAGAGATTCACGCCTTCATCATAGAATTGCTGAGGTTGGAAGGGACCTTCAAGATCATCAAGTCCAACCATTAACCTCCCCTGACAAAAACCACTTCTAAACCATGTCCCTCAGCACCACATCTACCCTTTTTTAAACACCTCCAGGGATGGTGAATCCACCACCTCCCTGGGCAGCCTCTTCCAATGTTTAATAACCCTTTCAGGGAAAAAATGTTTCCTAATATCCAACCTAAACCTCCCCTGACATAACTTGAACCCGTTTCCTCTTGTCCTATCACTTGTCACCAGGGAGAAGAGGTCAGCCCCCATCTCTCTACACCCTCCTCTCAGGGAGTTGTAGAGGGTGATAAGGTCTCCCCTCAGCCTCTTCTTCTCCAGGCTAAACAACCCCAGTTCCCTCAGTCGTTCCTCATAAGGTTTGGCCTCCAGACCCCTCACCAGCTTTGTAGCCCTTCTCTGGACACGCTCCAACACCTCAATGTCCTTCTTGTAGTGAGGGACCCAAAACTGAACGCAGCACTCGAGGTGGGTCTCATTTCTGAGACAAGCTGCTAAACCACCAAGAGAGATCACATGTTGGCTTCATCTGGCCTGAGATATAGTGACTACAAAGGAGTGGAAGAAAGCACAACACACTGGTCTCTGTTGTGGGGATTTCCTGTGTCATACTGGATACAACATGATCCCCGTTACCTACATGTGGAAGCACAGTTAATTGGCCCAAGTTAATATATTGCTTTGGACTGTTTTCTAGAAGACATTTTTTCAAATTCATTGCCACTCACCCCAGAAAATTAACAGCAGTGTATTCAGAAAACATGTGATCAATGTGTTTATACTCCCACCTGCATATTTTCTTCTGGAAGACAAACTTCTCAGGACGGAGGACAGGGACTGCCCTGAGTCAGAAATAATATAATTATTCACTCCCACATTTGCTGTAGAGATATTATAGCAACTGGTGTACCCAATAAAAAATTGTTAGCATTAGAGAAACGTCAAGGGTATCAATGAAGCCAAAACTATCAAATAACGAAATAAATCCTGGCTAATGTATATAAGTTTAACAAATTGAAAAGCCCACAGAAGTTGCTATCCAAAATGTGATATATGCCCAAAGTTATAACGATCCTGTGGTATTTCCTAGTCAAAACAGAAGAAAGGGAAAAGAATACGATTCCACTGTCTACATTACCCAGATATGTTTATGAAGATACAGAAACATTTTAAGTGCGAGCACTGTTCAAAGTCAGTCAAACAAATATCTGCATCTTGGAGGAAAATTTGAGAGTCAACTAGAATGCAGTGATACTAAAGCACAGACTATAAATAGAAGGATACTAACAAAAACTACAAGGACTTCCCATGGCAGAGAGTAATTTTTTCTCTAAGCCCTTCTCATATCAAAGTTAAATTCAACTCTACATTTGAGGAGAAGATGACAGTGTTAGCAAAAGCAGACGCACTGCATCTTCACAGGAATCTTGCAGAGCGGGCAACGTGAAGCTAGTAGACATATTAAAATGAAGAATAGATCTCAGCTTCAAGGGAAAGAGAATCACTCTCAGATTTACAATAATACTGTCACATAACATCATATTTAAAGAAGACAACATAAAAGGAATCAAAATACATTCTTGGAGTATAATGGGCTTTATTCCCTTAGCCTTCGATGTGGAAAAAATGGAAATATAAGAGGCAAATGGCATGAAGCTTTCACTAGCTTGGGGAAGGTGGTCCACCAGTTCTAAAAACTTTTCTCTGGCTGAGAATATTTAAGCTATGCATTTATCAAAGTAACTCTGAACATAGCTTAGAGTCCACGGAGTTTGCTTCAAACAGAATAGACACTTTTAAGCTGCCAGTGGACCGTGTTGCTTATCTACACGAAGACTCACTACAAAGCCCAAGAGAGCACTGCTGTTACCTCCTATCTGAGTGCAGCTGATTAAGCATGTCCTTGACAGAAATTGTCTGTGTAAGTGACTTTTAGCTTCCAGGAACTTAGCCAAACTAAGAAGTCATCCTACAGGCAACAGGGTAGGACAAAGATATGATAGTTCTTTGAGTTTTCCTCAAATCTAACTCTTCAAGAGAGGTTTGCTCACTCCAGGGAACAAAAACATAAAGTCAACTGATTGTACATTCCAGCACTCCCCATCTACACTGCCCTTCTCATCTTCTTTCTTCTGGAGTCACAGGTTGAGGTATAACCACACCAGAAAGATCGGAAGCATCCGCCGGTGTGCGTGGTTTATCCTTTTCTTTCCTCTTTAGCAAGTGCATTGCAAGGTAGGCAGTGACATACTTTAGGAGCAACAGAGGATCAAGGACTACTCTATGAAGATGTGAAGTGACTACAGGTGCACAGGATCTTCTGTGACTATTGTAACAATGTCATGAGCACTGTCTGTGTCTAAATGGCTCAGATAAGAGTTATTTTCAGAGTTTTTTATGATTATTGTGTTTTGTCCTGGATCACACTAGGAAGATGCCTATTTTAGGCACCTGATACTTAATTCAACCTGGTTCAAAGTGGTTATTTTGAATGCATTTTCCCCCCACTTACGTTTTAATAATAAGCTACTTCCTTCACTCCATCCATGCCCAAATCTAAGCGATATAAAGAAATGTGATTCTCCCCATTACCTTGGTATGAATAGCTGCTTTGAACATCCCAAGACAGCAGACTAGTCAAAAGGCGTATTTTGACCACCACCCTGCATGTGACCATAGGCTGAAAAGCCTTTCAATTTTTGGAGCCTAACAGCCAGCGTACAAGAGATAAAACTCAAAATTGAACAAATTAGCAAAAAGTATGTCAAACCACTAAAGTGAACATTTTAATTAAAAAGCTTGACTTGATCCAATCTCGAATTTTTAGTTTGCCAGTTTATTGAATAGGGACATTTTAAAATACTCTGACATTGCTATTTGGGTTAGAAAACGTATCCCTTCACTCAGTGAGGTATCTGATATAGCAACTCCAATATAGGCCCAAACTTTGTTGCAAACCTATGTCAGAACGCACAAGGCTATTTGGAGAACTGAAGTTTTGATAGCTCTTGTTTTAATCCAAATTGCACTCACCCAATTTCAGCTGTTTCAGTGGTGACAGCTTTGGTCTTATTGTCACAGTTCTATGTAGCAGATGTACTGCAATTATCCCTAATGCTTAATGTGTGTCTCTTTATGTCCCGAGTGTTTTTTTTTTTTTTAATTTAATGGAACAGTTTTTTAAAAATCATGTTTAAGCTTGTGTGTCAATTTGAAAAGCCTGCCTTTTTTTTTTTTTTTTTTTTTTTTTTGTTAAATCAAACACAAAATGGAGTCCAAGGACAGACTTGACACCGATAATGGAGTTTTCACATAAAAATTGAACTAAAAAGAGTTTTAATTACCATTGCGGGATTTTTAGGGTTTTTTCCCCTTAGCCTGCCAGTTAATTTCTTTAAGCTTAATCTTGAGAAATTATTTGTGTGGAAGTGAATAAACACTCGCTAGCTCTGAGGGGATTAATGCTTTCACTGATACTCTCCCAGTACAATACTGCAGAACCTGCACCAAATGCCGTAAAGTCAGACAAGTGCCTGAGTAGAAACGGGCAGTCATTGGAATTCAGTTATAAAGTCTTGCACAGTAAAGTCTTGTTCATGCCCGATGTTACAGAAATCAGGTTGAATTGCATTCTGAAACAGAAAACCTAGCGATACACCAACTGTGGTAATTACAAACAAAGTTTGCTAAGGAATTGTAATCTGATAAGGCTTTTTCTCCATTGGAAAAGAAAAATGAGAAATGTAGTAATTTCTTGTCTTTGAGGTAATTTGTCAAATACATTAAATGAGAACAATGTTTTCTTTATCACCTCTTGGTTTTGGTGTACTGGAGTTTTGTTATATTCAAATCTTTTGAGTCATACAGATTGGAGATAAATACACATAATGGAATAGTGTTAACACATTATCTCAAGAACAAATAAACACTTCTTTTCATTTTCCTTTTGGATCCACAATTTTCCTTCTTTAATCCAGTAAAGTAACTGAAGAAAGATGTCTGCTTTCGTAAATATCTTATTCACTATCCCCAATAGATTTTGTGTGATCCTGAAAAAAGAGCTACTTCTAGTCAGAAACAGAAACAAATTACAATTATAATAAAACTATGCACTACCAGAAAACATATTATATGATGTATTTGTTCCCTGTGTCCCCAGGGCTTTTCTCTTAAAAAGAAAAAAAAAAAAATTAAAAAACACAAACAGAAAAACCCTCTTTGTTTTGCAACAAAATAAAGAAAAAGAATATTGAGCTACATGTTCTGTTGCTAAAATTAACAAAGTACACTTACCAGCTGAGGACCTAAACTATCCTAAAAAAATAAAATAAAAAAAAAACCACAAAGAAAACTAAAAACCAACCAAACATAAAAGCCAAATTGCTGGGTAGCAAGTGCATGTATCCATAATAATAGACTAGCCACGGTGTGTCCTCTGGTTTATTCCGATAAAAGACGAAGATCATTTTGCTTATACTGGAAGGTGTTAACGGCCACTATCGAGGAAATCTTTGGTCTCTATACATTGTTTGAGAGCAAGTTCAACTCAATTAGGTGTGCTAAGAACCCCTTTCAAGCCCAGAGGAACAATGAAGTCTCCTTACAGCACAGAGAGACTAAAACAACAGAGCATGTTAATTTTTTTCTCCCTTTGGTACTCTGTATCCCTCTTAAAATGTCTGTGGTATGCCTTCAGATTCAGTTTTTTCCTCCTTACAATCACACCTTCCCTGTGCAAAAACCTTGCACCTCATTTGAGCGACTGTAGACTGAATTCAGGATCTGTTTCTGTTTCATGGAAGTGCTTTACCTGCTTTCATTTTGCTGCGCAACCGTTTTGCAGAGTGGTTACAGCTGTAGCATTGCTATGAGTAACAAGGAATAAAGACAGGAACCCTCTATTCCCTGTCTCTGCCCTTTTTTCTCTCTTTTTGAAGCTTGTGACAACTACTGTTCTCTCCAGAAATCTGCTCTGCAAGTTGTTAGGGAAACTCATACACCCTCCCCAAACCCATGCATCATACAAAAACCCTAGAAAAAGACTACAGACACAAGGTTAATTAGGGCTTGACGTACACCAAATGAAATAGCATTCATGAGGAAAAGTGTTTAAGCATAGATGAAGCTTACGGACCATGTAGAGTGCAGAAGTCACCTGCCTGCATGTATCTTAGGGTCAGAATAAAGCAGACAGTAGTAAAAAAAAAGAAGAAAAATAACAGCTATCAAAGAGAGCTCTAAAAAAGATAAATAGAGAAATTAACAGAGAAGCAGACCTGAAGCCATGAGCCTGGAAACCTCCCACAATTGCTTCCCTGAGTGTTAAGGGAACAACAAACATAACTCTGCAAGACCCCCAAAACTGGTGATTTCAGACGAACTGGCCATTTCCCTGCAAAGTGAAACCTCAATCTAATCGGTAGCAGCACTTTGCACTTCTTGACCTCCTGTCACCAAAGCATTTCCAAACAGCTCACTAATAATAATTCAGAACCATGGCTCACGCTCCTGTAAAACAGTGGCAATATGTATTTTTCCCCCCATTTTACAGATAAGGGAAACAACGCATGAACAGACTGAAGTCAACTCAAAGGACTTGCAAACATGCTTTACATTAGCCATTTATTTAATCTCTTTAATGATAAGAAGCCTTTGTCAGACAAGGAGAGCCTCATTCTGTTTTTCAATCACATCACGGGCTTGATATAAACAAAGTTATAAAAAAGCCTGCTCCACTGATTCATATCGCAGAGGTAATTCTTAACCAATGAATAGCTTCTCTGAACGCTGATGGCACTGCTCATGTACATTTAAAAAACAGGGCTCCTTAACTAAGTTTTAGTAAAGCAGCAAAGCATTGTCCTGAAGCAAGTTGCTTTCTGATTTATAAGACCAATCATTAAAGGATATCTGAGTTTGCAGACAGAAAAAGAATATATACGTTTATCCTGCATTTTTTTGTTCGATATCAGAATTTTTAAAAAATCTCAAGCATTTAGATAATCATATATCATATCAATACACAAAAATGAAAGACCATGTGCACTCATTTATATGTGAATTTCTGCATTTGTTTAATTAGCATGGAGCTATTCTGCCACTGCATTGCAGAAAGCAGGTATGTTTTCATGGAAAATTTAGTGCTTCCTCAATGCAGTTGGCTGCTGGAACTAAATATATAAAAGTGGCGTGTTTGCCACCACAGCGCAAAGCAAAAAATGCAGCTTCCTACCTTCCCAGTGCTTGATACTCAATACCTAATTTAAGCCTTAATATTCCAGTTCATAGTCAGAGTGTCTGAGCAACCGTGCAGCAAATCATTGAGGAAAAAAAAGTTTCTTCTTCCATATGCACAGTCTTTGCCACCGGAGGTCAACAATTAGTATACAGATCTATTATTAATTTTAATTAATTTCTAGAAATAATATTTGTGAATATGAGTATTCACAATTTATGAGCTGATATTTAAAATCTGTGAAGTAGCCCATTTGACATAGATCATAAATTACACAGTATATTTCTAGCTCATAAGTGGAAGAGCATATGACTTAGAATAGATTGTGCGAACGCCATATATACTAATTTGAAATTCACCCTCTATTAATATTCCCTAATTATTTAAAACTTGATGCGTATGAATTTCCCTGCCAGCAAAATCATGGAACGTATGCAAAAAGTGAAAACAAAGAAGGTGCTAGCAGTTCCAAAGCAAAACCTCTTGATATTCAAATCATTATTTGCGGAGAGAGAAAAATATAAAAAAAAAACCACAGTATTCAACTGCCATATAGATGTAGATAAGGAAAAAGGCAGGGAGGATGGTGACTTGTACTGTCTGAGACATGCAGTGGCTTCAGAGTTGACACATATGGAGTCACAATTAGAAGTTCATCATTCCTGGTCTCTTTCCTAACATCATAAAATTGCTGTTTCTTCCTGCTATATGCACGCAGAACACAAATATCCAATTATTGCTAATTGGTTTGGGTTTTCCATGCATAGTTAATGCAACCTTATTTATACAGGGCAATCAACTCCCTTCAGGTATGCCTAACTTTTCAGCACCATTCATATTATATATCATTAATTTTAAATCTATTAAATGCATTGCAAATATCCTGGGACAACATAAGAGTCAGCTTAGCTGATGAAAAGTTAAAAAAAAAAAATCATGTTTCTGTAAACATTTAAACATGCAGTTGCTTTTTTCCACCAAAATAATTCCATTATAGATGCTTAGGATTATGTGGACAGATGCATCGACCAAAATCCACCACAGAAACAAACCAGGCAGCAGTAAATGAGCAGAGATACCATACTATGGCCTAGAATGTGCCACAGAAATAAACTATGATAAACTATGACACACAGAAGTTTTCACACAAAATTATATCTTCACTTGTACCCCCATGAATGTTTTGCATGGACACACATCTAAGTTTTCACACTATAAATGCTTTTTGATAAATGGGTGCAGGAGTCTACAAAGGGACACACAACACAAAGTTAACCCACAGCTGTGATTTCATTTGATTGTGACAATGAGTCTTAAGTCATCGGTGGGAAGGCCAAAGGTGATGCTGGATTTACGCAGATTTTCACACAATTTCACTCGCACCTTCCCCTTACCCACTGCCTACACTGTCTGGCAGACAGGATAACTGCCATCTGTCTCCCCACATTTGGAAGGGACAGTGTAACTGTTTGGATGCACTTTCGTGCACTTTTTATAGTTCACTGTAAAAAACCTACTGAACACTTCCGTGCTACGTATAAGAGGCAGAACTTCTCTGCACTGTTCCACTGTGGCACTTCAGAACAAATCGGAAAACAGGTGAGCTGACCAAAGCATTTGGAATTGATTCTTCTATTTAACAGCTAATATTTCCTTTGGTCGTTGTTTATTCTTCTAATACATACTTATTGATATGCCCTCCAGAAATATTTCATTTTTCTGTTCCAGAAATCTAAATCAACTGATAGCTGTACTCATCCAGCGGCACAAATGAGCACTAGAAATCCAGTGGCTAGAGAGTTTCTGATAGCAGCATTTAGCCAATTAGCCATCAACTCCCCGTTTTGAAAAAGATCAGAGAACGTGCAATTCCCTGCCTGTATCGAACTACTGAAATCTCTAGGAGAGCGCTGGGAGATTAGATGGTATCAGCCTTTCACCACAGATGGTGAAAGAAAAACTTGAAGAGCGCAAAGCCAGTGTGTTGTTAAGCCACTGCGCGCTCCCCAGAACTGACCTGCCTTACCTAACACACCTTCCCTCCAGGTGGCTTCGGGGCAGTGCTGATGGCCCCCCAGACAAGCAGCCAAAGCTATTTCTTTCTCTCCCATGGGGACATCTTGCAATGCAGAAAACTCAGACCACTGGCACATCAAATTATGGTAAAACAAACCAGCCCCCGCTCTCCTCTCCCACCCTGCCTGACCAGCCCAGCCCCAGAACCCCAAGGACTTCTCCCCCCAGTTGCTCTTGAGAAAAGCTCCTTCCCACTGCCCTGCAGAAAGGGCAGCCGAGACAACAGACTGCAGGCAGCTTTCTTTGTGCCACCCGGTTTTATTTACTCTTTCGAACGCGCAACCCAATAGCCATATTAAACTTCAGCAAAACCAATTAGGTCCTCTGTCACATGGCATAAATCAGAAGTCATGCCATATAAAGAAATGCTATGAAATCAGCAGACAGGACAAAGGCAGAGGCAAACTCAAAGGTGGCAGCTGTGCTGGCCACCTGAAAACAGCATTTTAATTTTGTTTATGCTCAGCTATAGACTTGGCTACCTCTGAGAAGTGTTGGCTCAGTATCCAAATGTTAGTGCTCTCCACTCCCTGGTTCCTTTTGGTGTATGCTCTCCACATACAAGCAGGTACCTGTTCATTTAAATCACTTAATGCAAATTAGTCTTGCAAGTGCAGTGGCTTATTCAGAAAAAACACCATTTGAAAACGTAGTCCTATACAGCCTGCAGATGTAAGGCACAATATATTTTTATTTTAATGTTCTTAAAGATAAGCATGATGGTTCACAGAATTATCTCTTTCCAGTCTGTAACCCACCGATATCATACTCAGAAAATACTTCCATCATAAAAGGCCCCACATTTATTGCTCTCTGGGGGGAATATAATAGTTTGTCTGAAGGACAACAGTTTCTTAATTATTCCACCATTTATCATCTACATAGCACATTCCCTTCCTTGTGGTCAATAGCACTGTCACGGAGACCCGGCTTAATTGAGTAGATATTGACGGTCTTTTTGTTTAAATTGAGGCATGTGGAAGTATTTCTCAAGTACTGTTGATGGCATTTGGGTGATTAACATCTCTGGGTGTCTTTCAAAATCCCATCATTATTTTCTCTACACGGCTTAGTCCAACAGACTTCACTGGGATGAAATGAGGAGATATGGACCCTGCCTTCAGTGCTAATATTCCCTTGCTCATCTTCTCATGCACACTTATCCTTTATTTCTTAAATGTGAGGACATTTGAAAATGAAATTTTAAAAAATCAGAAACATAGGCCTACGACAACACTTATTACTAGAACTGATTGTTCATGTTGATGACACAATATGACTCCAAGTAGTGCTGTTCTGAGTAGCCTGATCTCCAGCATACCAAACAAACTCCGTTTCTTTGTTTCTCTACCATCAAGTGTGAGTCCCCTCCAGACCGCCACATATACGAGTTCCAGCATGAATTTTGCCATGGCTTGCTTGCCAGTCTGCCTCGGCAATGTTAAGCTGTCTCGTGCATCCTGCCCCATACAACAGTCTGGGGTACAAGCTTCTATCATCTTGATGTGCCCTTTTGGTGTTGAACAAGGAGCCCGTGCCAATGCACTCTTATGTTATTACCTGCCTCAAACCTATTTTACTTTGAGCCTTAGCAAAGAAAGATCCAGCGACATGTTTTAAAACCCAAAGCCCATGGGTTTAACTAAAGAAAGTCTGAGACCGAGGTCTCCCCTTTACGCTACTACATACCCTTAGGACTCCTGCCACCTACCTGCCTGAGACTATCCTGATCTTCTCTAGTTTTCCTACCTTGACTTTCAGGGATACTGTCATTGTGCAGTCTCTCACCTGTCAGTCCAATTGCCTTCTTGTTTTTGCACCCATGAGTTCCATATAAAAACTAGAATAAATGGCCCCCATGGGAGTCTCTTTCTCATACCAGATATCAGCTCTTGCTCTAATGGAAAACACTTAGTGGAGAGTGCCACCCCACTTCCCTGTCATTCCTCCGCCAGGGAGTTGGAAGGGAACTGTCAGACTGTTTGCTGGAGGGCAGCGAGCTCAGAAAAGCTGCCTGTTCCATGTGCAGAATTAGATGAAAGACAGAGCGCCAACGATGACAAGGTGAAAGGTACAACAAGGATACAGTTCCCCGCTGCCCTCTGGTAACAGCAATGCACCCAGCTTTGCTTTGTGTCCTTGAAAGTATCTGATATAGCTAGACAAGTACTGGCATGGGCTATTGCAGGCCTTAGTCTCAACAATTAAATCAATACATCCTTAAAACTGTGCATCTCCCTCATCCTCACAAAAAAAAACCCAGAAACGTGATATTATTTCTGCTCAATGCTCCCTGTTGAAAACCAAGCCACAGTGGAGTTGTTCCAGAGTTAAACTGTCCAGACAAAAGTACCACGAGCAAACAATCAGCCAGCTTTTATTAAGCCATGCTTTTTAGCATCATTTTCTGCTCTTGCCTGGTCCTAATCAAGCGCCAGGGCGAGGAATGTCAGTGAACCCCAGACTCAAGAGACCAGTTAGCATTCGAATGTCTAAAGCACACACTAAATTTCCCAGTTTTATGTTCAGTGACTCAGCTCCATCTGAGGTGCAATTCTATCGACTGCAACGGTTCCTGTGGATTTAGCCTGGGGATGTATTTTGCTCGAAAGGATTAACTCAGAAGGGAACTTTCCCCTGAAACAAGTGAAATAAAAGAAATAGTGACATGGAAATCCTATTAGTGGTTCCTGCCATTATTGATTAACAGGCTAAAGACAACCACATCCTAATAATCTGTTTACTAAAACCTAATGGTTACTTCTTTCCTAGTGCACGTGGGCGCTGATACTTGTGGCGAACAAGCAGCACATGATTTACCTCCAGGAGCAAGAGCTGTTCCCAAGTGCTTTTTATTCAGCAGATTCCAGGTGGGCAAGATCAAAAACCCCAGGTAGCTGAGGAAGAGGTGGCTAATTCACAGGCCTGAATAGAAGCTATAAGTGAGCTACTGCAGCATGGAATCTGCTACAAGGGTTCAGAGCAATAACCTGCTAATCGACTATCCCATCTGCAGGACCAACTGATACCGTAATTTCGAGAAGTGAAACGGTTCAGTTTTCATTAATGTATACAGTATTTTTCTGAAGTGGCATTTAGATTACGAAGCATCATCGGTAAAAATTTGCATAGATAACTCCAACCTTTTATGAAAAAGGGTGTTCTGCATTTTCAAAATGTCACAGAACAGCCCTTTAAAAAATAAAAAAAAAAAAAAGGAAGTGAGTAATAATAACAGTAAGCTTTCTTCATTATGCTGAAAATCAGCCTGCAAATACTTAAAACATCTGCTTTGGTCTACCACATTTATTTTCTGAACACATGTAGATATCAATAAGATTTCTTAAAGGCTTTCTGGAATAGAAACCAGAAAAAAAAATAATAATGTTTTACAAGACTGAAAGTATAGCCATGTGCATTTAATTATAAGTTATGCATGTTATGCACTTTAAAATACGCATTTTCAAACAGATCTTGGAACACTTCACGTTGTTGATACTATTCAAAAATGAATATAAATGAAAATGTCACTATAAATAAAGGATTTTTGCCAGCTACTATTAATATTTAAAAGCAATGTGTGGGGTTTTATTAACTCGAATAAGGACTCCTTTTTAAAACTTGATTAACATAAATTAAACCTTCCCTTGCTATTATAGATACTTT
Organism: Alca torda; assembly: GCA_008658365.1. Lineage (NCBI taxonomy): Eukaryota > Metazoa > Chordata > Aves > Charadriiformes > Alcidae > Alca > Alca torda. The sequence continues at coordinate 3,256,798 of CM018081.1, forward strand.
TCCTTTTTCTGCTTCAGTTGTCTGGTTATCAAAAAAAAAAAAAGAAAGAAAAAAAGAAAAAAGGGGGTGAGGGGCTAGAGGGCAGACAGATTTCATGCAGACGAATTCTAATAGACCTTCCAGATATATAGCATCTTGTTAAAAATTCATGCAGGCCAGAATACTAGAAGGTCAGAAAATGTCTTTGAAATTCTGCCAGAGCTCTTTTTGATAATTCATTCAGGTTTTAAAAGGGAAAATTCCTCATTAAAAAGGACCTAATGCTTATTAATTTATACTCCTAAAGCAGAGGCTGAATATTAAGCGGTGGACTCTGTTAATCCATTTATTAAATATCAAAGACCATGTGTTTTCACCCTGTGTCCTTGCTTATTGATTAATTGCCTTAGACCTATATGGGTAAAAGCAGAAAAAAGTTCCTTCAAAGGTAAGTCTCTAGACACTTTCTTAACCTGGTGGAAATGTATCACTCTTTTGCGTACTATATATCTTAAAGAACTGAATCTCCTCTGCCTTCAGGTGCAAGTCTGTAATCTACTGGATTTGGCTGAATAAAACTTCTCTTTGCTGAAAGTTATCATTTTGTGACAAAGAGTAAGTATAATAAGCTACTACAGCACTGATTTCTGGTTTCCTGGTGAAGGCATTATAGGACATTAAGTATCAGCAAGGCTTCTTGGTGTCCGAGAAACAAACAATAGTTTCTCTGCTCTATGCTGGGTCGTAGCGAGGAACTGAGCACTTTTCCCACTCCTAACACTATTTTCAGTCTCCCTATTCAATTGCAGAGTTCCAAGTACAGTTCAGATGGAGCCCAGGTTCTGGTCCACAATTTGAGCTATAAAACCCATAAATGAATTGTTTTTCACAGCTACCAAGCAACCTCCATTTTGCCCAGAAACCACATATTACCAAAGCAGAAGGCAACAAAAAGCAACAAGAGTACTAGAGTTTGCAGCAAATCTGTGTTTTACTGGAGTATTTTGTAAGGATAAGGTTTGGTAATTGTACATCTTCCATCTTTGGTAAATGTACATCTTCATTATATCACTCTCAAGTGACAGAAGAAGAAAGGCTGGATCATGTCCTGCATTGACTTTGTAGTAGTATAAAAGATGACTCTTAGTGCTACTGGTTCAGGAAGAGTCAAGCCTTAACTATGAATCTTCTCTGAATTTTAGTGGCCATAACAGTCAAACATCTATTTTCACTTCTTATTAATAACTTCTCCACTTTCCCAAAATTGAGGATGAGAACTAACAAAGCGTGATCTCAGATAAAGTGAGTAGGTTATATCAAGAATGATTATGGACATGGGGAAGCATGACATGAGGTAGCGGAATGGCCTTCCAAGTGATTGAACCTCTCCTCATGGGGAGAAAAAAAAAAAAAAGCATATGAACAAAGAGCCAAACAACGGACCACCAGGAGCAATCAAACTTAGTGCCTTCAAGATCATACAATAATATGGTGATGCACATTACCTTGTAGAAAACACAAAGTCCCACCAGGATAAACATGAAAGCAGCAAGTACTGGCAAAGGCTTGCTTGGCAAACCTTTCTACCCTGACTGCAGAGAGGAAAAGCCCCTGGAGGAGTGGGTGCCATCACTCCAGAAGTGTGACTGTGTCAGCAAGCAAGCTTTCTAGCCAGAATTGCTTGGTTATCAGGAAAGTGATTGCCTTTTGAAAATCAGGTGATGCTCATCTCACTGCTAATTTTCAATTGCCTGCTAACACAGCTTAGAAGTCTACAGAGACTTTTTCTTCTATATATATATTTTTTTTTTTTTTTTTTTTTATGTGCTTCAGTAGTCAGCAGACAACTACCGAGATGGCAGGTGAGTACTGGCAGAGTTGAAACAACATGTTGTATGGGGAAAAAAACCTGTGTAGCAACAAAGTGAAGAAAATCCACAACAACAACAAAAAAAAAAGAAGCCTGTAACAGAGAGAGAATGAGGGCACTTCAAATTGGCACACTATAGAGGAGTTTAAGATGTTTTTCCTCTTGTACGAGGGCTGCTGTGTGCAGTCACCGCTCCCTCTGCTAATTCTTGCTGCTCCCTCCGTTGTGCCAGTACAACTATTCGTGTGACTGTGAAGGGAATCAGATCAGGGAATTGATCCAAGTTAAAAATAACCTAGGAAGAAAATAAAAAAGAAAAACTCAAAGCAGCTGCCACTGGTGCCAAAAAGAAATGTCAGGCAAGTCACAGCCTCACCAGGGTCTCTCCTGAGCTCGTGGTTTCAGAACCGTTAGACTGGCGTGATCTTCAAGGCCTACAGCCCGGACAGACAGCAGCACACAAGCCTCTTCTATCACAGGGACAAGATGGACATAAGCAACCGTAGGTTCTGAACTCAAAGTCTCAAAAACCAATATTGGGACTTGGCGACATAAAAGCATGAACACAAGGTGTTAAACCATAAATTGAGATGGACAGAGCATGGGTGCGAGTGTTCTCATTGCTGACACATTTTAACCACTCAGTTTCAAGTTGGACTTCTAGCCATCTCTAAACCGCCATCTCAGAGAGTCTTCCCAAAAGCAGGATTTTCAAAAATAGAAACCAAAACACTGATCCCCTTATGCACCACGACATACTCAGTGTATTGCAGGTTAGGGGATGGAAGAAATTGTCTGTGTCGGGGAACATGCAGTAAGCATTCAGAAACAACAATAAGAAGGACACGTTAAAGGCAAAATATTTGTCATCAGCCTAACCCTCCCCCCGTAAAAATGAAACAAAGATCCAGTTTCAATAAATGATTCCTGTATACAGAATGGCCTCACTTCTTACCAAAAAGAGGTCTACTTTACATGTTAATAACATAATTCTCTGTGAATACAGCAAAGCCTCTTCCTGCTATAACATGATCTTCAGCGTGGCATTCACCGAGAGTCGCCTGCTCACCACAGCACAATGAACTGGGGAATTTATTGCACGTTTCCTGAGCTCAACAGACAATGCTTTCCTGCTGGACAGTCCGCCAGAAATATCCAAACCAATACCACATCTATAACCATAGACCAAATGGTTTCCTTGCGAATGAAAACAATATTAAGAGAGTATAATATAGAAACTATTTCAGTGTCTGTCTCTATGGTTTAGATAACAATTCCTGATGACAATAAGCTCAGCCTTAAATGCACACATGCCATGATCATGCTGTGTAAGTTTAAAAATGCTACTTGTCTGCCTGCCTGTTTAGCTGGCAGTTTTACCCACCAGGAGTGCAAATGATTTAAAACCCAGATGCTGAGCAATTTGAGATGCAGAAGCACCCTACAGTGAAGCAATTATTGCCTTGGAGGGTCTTATTATCCTCCTCATGCCATGAATTCTACAAAAAGTAAACATGCTCTCATTGTTATATATTCCCCAAACTACAGTATTGTAAAGAGAAGTTTTGAAAGAAGTTTCTCATCCCTAAATGTAAATCTCACCATCTTTTCTCCCTGCTTAGAGAGGCAACAGATGCCTGCTGTTTTTCTGTCATATCGGATTCCCTCACACCCCACTCCACAAACCTAAGCAAGTACTTGAGGTATGAGTTTTATATTACAGGCTCTTCAGGAAGACTCTTCCCCTCTGCTTCGCTCTTGTGAGACCCCACCTGGAGTACTGCGTCCAGCTCTGGCGCCCCCGACATAAGAGGGACGTGGACCTGTTAGAAGGAATCCAGAGGAGGCCACCGAGGTGACCAGAGAGCTGGAGCAGCTCTCTGATGAAGACAGGCTGAGAGAGTTGGGGTTGTTCAGCCTGGAGAAGGCTCCAGGGAGACCTTATAGCCTTTTCCAGTACCTAAAAGGAGGCTACAGGAAAGATGGAGAGGGATACTTTATCAGGGAGTGTAGTGATAGGATGAGGGGTAACGGTTTTAAACTGAAAGAGGGGAGATCTAGATGAGATATTAGGAAGAAATTTTTCACTCTTAGGGTGGTGAGCCCCTGGCCCAGGTTGCCCAGAGAAGCTGTGGGTGCCCCATCCCTGGAGGGGTTCAAGGCCAGGTTGGACGGGGCTTGGAGCAACCTGGGCTGGTGGGAGGTGTCCCTGCCCAGGGCAGGGGGGTCAGAACTAGATGACCTTTAAGGTTCCTTCCAACCCAAACCATTCTATGATTATATGTTACTGACCAGAGAGTACTAACACAAGGTACCTTTGCAGAGGCAAACATGTCATGCCGCTAAACCCTCACCAGCACCGCTTACTCTTGATAGCAACAATAAAGTGTTGTAGCACATTTGGCGAGATGTGCATTAGCCACCGAACTGTGCAGGAAAGGCACTAGCACTCTGGTTTAAGATTAATATAGTCTACTAGGCTTTTAAAGCCATTTTAAATCAATAACATTCGTGCCACATGTCTTTTGGAATAGATTTCATAAGCAAGAAAAACATTCTTTTCACGGTAGGACAACGCACTTCTATAACATTACTATCTTGTTGATGGACTATACTTGCTACATTTCCTACTGTTGATTAAAATGCATTGAGACAAGCAGCTGGTGACTTAACTGGACACCAATGATGGCAGACCTGGGAAATATCTTTGGTGCCATCTGATCAGGTCGCCTGAGCATAACTCAATAATGTAGTTTTCAGGTATTAACAGCACGGCAAGGACGTAGATTAACAAAATGCTGCATGCATTAGGCAGAAGTGTACAGACTGCTTTTAAGAAAACTGCAGTGCCCCATAGAGTTTCTCAAATGATATTCAAAACCTTTGCTGAGTCATCTAAGAACTTTGAAACTTAAGGATTAATTGACAGTGTTGTTTAATCTTTACATTGATTACTCTGTGTCCTTCTGTGCAATGCATAAAGGACAGCCATATACTTTTGGACTACATTACTTATTTCAGAATACAAGTTGCCAGTACAGGAAAACGCTAAAGTAACAGCTCTGTATAAGGCAGCACATATGTGCAGATTACATTGAACCAAACTCATTCTCTTCTACTTGCAGCAACCAGCTGCTTACTACATTAAGACCAAACCCGCACAGAATATAAGTAAAAAAACCAAACACATTAGTTTGTGTCTGAAGTGAACAGGCAGTACAATAGGTAATAATTACAGTAGTTAATTATTACATCTGCATTTTAGATTAAACTGAGGCATCCAAAGATATTTGGTTATTTTTTTGCTAAACTACGCAATAAGGTCTGGGAAAGTCACAGAGAACATTTCTTTTCCTGAGGGGACATAGACTTACAAGGCCACTTTTGTAGATACATGCCCCTAACCATTATACTATTACATGTCTTGGTTACTGCAGACACAGTGGGGTTAGCTTCAGTGCTTCCTGTAGAAGCTATTCCACTACGGATGATAGTCACAAACAGGAACGAAGACTGAATAACTCTAAAGGCGACTTACTACAAAGGTAGAAAATATGATCCCCAGTTTCTGATGCACAAGCTAACTCTATTACACAAAGTAGGACAGGTTCAGCTGAAGGAGAAAAATACTGCACCTAGAATATGATATTGCAGAGTCATTTAGTCTTTTAGGAATTCCTCTGGGAAATGGGTTTTAATTCCCATCCCACAAAACAAGCAGCCTAACTGGTTATATTTTAATTAAATGACATTCAACTCTGAATTCTCAAACAGATCAGGGAAAACATGTTTTTCGCATATCAACAATTCTACAAAAGTATTTGCTTACATGTACCTGAAATTCCAAGTTGTGATGTATCCATTAGCTAATACTCTCCGGATACAGGAAGTGGACTCTGTAGGTTTCACAGCAGCGCAAAGGCAAGTGCCCCGTGTCTGGCAGTGTATTGTCCCATACCTCTGCCTTAGCCTTCTGGTGTGAACCAGCAATACTTACTATAAACGAAGAACTCTTGTGCCTTAGGAAATTCAGAGCGAAAATTAATTCAACCGTTTAAATTCAGATACAGCTCTTTATTATAAAGAACAGCAATAAATTTAAGATCATACAATATTTTAACCATTATAATTGAATGTATTAAACAATGTAGTTCATAGTCAATTCCGAGTTTCAAATATTTCCACTTTTTTATCAGCTGAATCCCAAGATCAGCCAAGTCCCCCACTTGATCAGCATCAACACAATGACTAAAATGAAAGTGCACAGAACATTTTATTACTCAAGTGAAGCAAATGATCTAATCTTTTCATGGTGCACATTCATCATTGCCAGGGAAGGAGGACAGACGGTCGGAACGCCCTCCAGAATGCTTCACTTTTGCTGTTGAGTTGAGCATATTCTGCTTTATCAAGACATCCAGCTCTTAACAAATGCCTAATAAGGACCAAATCAGTCCTGTAATTAGAGCTTGTGTTTTTTGTTGATGTCAGCAATGCCATTGCAGGGCAGGAATATTATTGTAATTTAATTTTGAAGAATTCAGAACTGAAATTAATGCTGGCTGCTTTGCAGCAATCACAAGAGCCTAACATCCTTCAAGATGTCTTATTGCACACACATGTGGGCATAACACAATGTAGGTTAAATAAGCAATAGCGTATAAAGCAAGAACAGTACAAGTTATTCATTATCTGGATAATACTAACTAGTTTTTATATGTCAGAAAAGAGGACAACAAAAAAAAGGTCTTGTAAAGGACCTTGTAACTTTTTCCTGAATGTCCTCTTTCATGTTTAGCCTGAGATACCCAATGGCTGTTTCTAAGCTTGAGAATATTTAGGGCTGCTCCTTAGGAAATTAATGCAAGTGAACACTGTTGTGTGCTTACTGAATTTGTTCTTCAACACACACACACACAAAAATAATTTTAAAAAGGAGAGCTGAAGCACAGTAAATTCTCCCTGCTCACATCACAAATGAAGTCACCTGAGAGCCAGGGTACTGAGCCCTGACTTTCTCCTCTGCATTACCTTTCATGCCTCCACACCCATCTGCTAGACCTGGTGTTGGCATGGGCACCATCTGTGCTTAGCACAAGCGGGAAGTAAAACCTTTGAGTTTATAAAATTCACATGGGGACAGACCCTACTATCCTCAAGGTAAGAGCCACATATTTTTTGTTCCTTTATGCTCTCACAGTCAATCACCATATCTCCTACCAGAGACAGGATGTATAGGTTAAATTCCTTTTGTACAGTGGCTCCAGTTCTTTTGTATAGTTACTCCACTCATGGTCAGCTGTGGAATTATTTAGCATTTATAGACCCTTCTTGAACTAATTTATTCACAACTTTCAACTGTTTGCATCTGTGATTGATTTGGCCCAATGCATCTTGCTGCTATTGCTGTTGATTTATTGTCAGCTCAGGCTTATAGGTATAGCAATTGATTTGTCTTAGCTCTTCTCTGTCTTTCATGCCCTAATTTTCAATTAATGCCTATTCATTACTGCTTTCGTTCCATTAAAAATCCACAGCCTTTTTTGTTGGTGACTTTTATTGGTCTGCAATACAGAAGGCTCTGCTTTTTACATGTCAGACAGGCCTGATTTTGTATTACTACTGGCAGCAATAACTAAGCATGTGACGCTGCCTTTGTACTACTGATGGATGTCATATGACACATGTAGAAGGCAGAGATGAAAGGGAAAAGTTAAAATGAGGGAGAAAGGGAGGTACGCTCTGATTAATACCTACACATAATAGAGTCACACAATGTAACAGAAAGAGTGGACCTCTGCACATATCTACCATTATCTTTGGCAGAAGCTTTAGTACAGATCTGCCTTTTTTTCCCCCCTTTCCCATTTCTGTTTAATTGCAATCCTAGATTATGTGTGGCACACTTTCCTGAATACCATGTAGAGAACAAAAGCTAATGAAAGCTAGACAAGAGAGCTCAAAAAAACAGCGGAGGAAAAAATTGCATGGTAGGAAAAAAACCATCTGTTTAGGAAAATGAAAAGAAATAAATGCCAAAGTGGTTCAGTCTCATAGTCAAATTGATATACGTTAGCTAGACTTCAGCACTTGTCCATCACTACTCATTGCAGCAAACAGAAGGCAACGGAACTTATTTTTTTTATTTTCTAACATTGACCTTTGGGACAGTTGAATGGCAAAATACTTTCTGCAGGCTAAGAATACCTCTCCTGGACAGTTACTGTGGCCAAGCTGGTGCACAGTCACTTTTTAAACAACAGTAACCTTATTTTGAGTCTGACCTGTTAAATTTACTCAATAGAAAAAGTTAAAAACACATTTTGTGCAGAAAAAGTTCATTGCTGGATCCTGAAAGGAAAGAGGTCTAAGAACTCTTCCAACAGGTCACCAGATGGAGTGGGAACTCTGTGAGCCAGGGTTGTGCTGCATTCCTAACACAGTAACTGCAAGGGACAGCTGAATGATAGATGCCTTGGCTGAGCATCAAGATGAGCTGTTGTTCTCCCGGAAGATCAACAAAAGACCATCAGGCATTCTCTGTCAGTAGAAGCTACATGATCAAAATGCAGTTTAAGATGTTAATCAGAAAATGGAACGATAAACTAAAGCACAAGCAGTTCCTTTCAGTCTTGCCGCCAGTGCAACCTGTAAGACTTTTGCTACTCATTTCAACAAGAGCAAAATCAGGTAATTATAATCCTTGTGGCTTAGAGAGCCCTCTACCTTGACTAACAAAGGTCCTCAAAGTGAAGCACTTCAGGAGCTCTACAGTCTCCTTCTACAAAAGAATTTATTTTATAGTTATGGCATATCTTTGATTGAGAAAAAAAACCACATTAAAATTAAAGAGTTGAAAACAAACATTTCAAGGGCCTTAAATCATTTTGTACTGGTCTATAAAGCTTCTTCACAGTAACGACAGAGAAATGACCTGTATTAAATTATAGCATTATTGCTATCTTACATATAGCCCTGCAGTAAGAAAGTAAAAGATGGAAATGCCTTTTTAAAATTTTTGTTTTAATTATTATTCTACAAAGGACCTTATTCAGAGCAGCCTTTAAATATAAAAGATTCTTAAGGTTAAGAATAAGTCTCGTTGACTTGAATGGAAACTAAAAAGATTCCTAAAGATAACTGTGATCTTAAGCACTCCCTTAAATCAGTGGTTTGTGAAGCACTGCCTCTGTTCAGTGATTTTCTTCTCTTATAGTGTCATCCTTGAGCCTACCAAGATGTATACAGGTACTGATGTTTCAGCATATACATTAGCCATAACAGAATTGGGGACATTCTAAAAGGTTTTAAAAATATCAGGGCAACTTGGTAACATAGGTAAACCTGTAATGTAGGTAAACTGGCTTTAATTATGCGAGGATATTTAAGAAAACTTACTCAAGTAGGGGCAAAATAGTGCTATTGGCAGCCCAATGACATTCCTGTGCTTTCATTTTGCCAATCTCAGATAAAGGCAAAAGCCAGCATTTGAGATGATAAATGCAAGAAAATAAGCAAATGTTTTTACTTTCATTTAAATTATAGGTAGGCAATTTGAACATTTTATCTGCTCAGGAACTATGCAGCACCAGCTGTAGTATTATGGCCTTCCTTGAATTTGCCTCTTTTGCCAAATAAGAGTTGATGAGAGCGCAAAGATTGAGTGGAGCTACAGTGAAATTTCTGGTAAAGCCGTAAGAAAAAGCAGATAACTGTCTCACAATACAGCAAGAATTTTGTACTGCGGTCCCTGTGAAACAGAGAAACACAGATTCCTTGGCCCTATAGTCATTACTGCTGTTGGTTATATGGACCTGGATAAAATGGGAATGTCCACAGAGATTGCATGTCTTATATGTGAGCTTCAGTGCAGATCTTTTGTTGCAGCCTGCCCACAAAGAGAAGAGAGAGTACGGATAGATATGCAATGGGTAATCTGCAGCTTCACACAGTCCCAAAACACAAATGTACGCACCTGCTACGTGCAGTGTAAATCCGAATTGCCTAGACCCTTAAAAAGTGCTACATGATGGGCCACACTCTAATAGATGACTAAGAGACAGCTCTTTGGATGGGTTCAGCATCTGAGAGTGCCAACTAAGGGGTTTTAATGATGTGGCTATTTTTGACACGTGTGCAGCTTCATTTCCAGAAATGGTATGCGTTACCCTGAGGGGGAAACAAACTCTCACAAAAATCTAGCATTCTTGTGGTGCACTTATCACAAAGCACTTCTCATATTTTCTACTCATTTGTGTCTAGCATCAAATAACTTCAAATACCTAGGTGTTTTTTCACAAAAACCAAAACAAACTCTGGGAAGATAACTGGGTAGTACATACACTCAGAAGTAGAAAAACCTGCAAACCAGAGAGACCTCACTGGGAGGCTGTATTTAGGACTGAATTTACAAAGGGACTTGAGTGAAGACAGCAGAGCAATTTCGAGGTTCAATGCTGTGTTGCATGTGGATACATCCAAAATCCTTCCTCAGCTATAAAATATATGTCAGAATAACCTGTGCAAAATTACGGCCCTAGTAGAAAGGGATGAAGTGTGGGTAAGTGTTCATAAATCAGATGTAGAAATGAAAATTAAAATTGTAAATTTCAACCTGGCACATTCTGGATTTACAAAAGCTATCAAAATACAGCCATCTCTTTTCACTGAGCTGGTTTAACTTTGTACCTTTAAAGAAAGAAGGAAACGATGCAAGTACATTTCCCTTTAGGATTTCTTTAAACTTATATAGCAACCTCTATATCTACATCTTTATATTTGCAATTCACTACAAAATTCCTGAATTTCTCATTACTACAAGTATGAATGTGAAAATAAATAATAATATCCCAAAAAGTATTTCAGACCTGATGTAATGATTCCTATGGAGCCATTAAGTTTCATCATTTCCATGAATTCAGTCTCCATGCAATGAGCTCTTTATGAAAGGGCATTTAATTGCCTGATAGGATATAATGGCTCCTTTGCATCAATAATAAGGTCAATAATCTGCATTTTTTTAAACCTCTCTAAATATCCATTGACACAATAGGTTGTTGCAGTCCCAAGTCCTTCAGGCCCATTGGACCACTAATATAAAAGGTTTGAAGCTATTAAATATACATTTAACATGATAGAATATTATGAGTCTATCGGAGGTCAATGCTGTAAAATTATGCCTCTAAAAATCCTCCTCAGAAAGTAATTTATGGCATAGAATATGTTTATTAAAAGTCCCTGACTACAGATTTATGTGATTTTATGTGAAGACTGCAATTGAATATGCTTGAGGACCAGCCCTGCGAACACTTTCCATGAAGTTCACAGCTTATTACCCTACATAATCCCTCCCGGAGTCAACTGAAATACTCCCAAGAGTAAAGTTACTCATAGTCATAAGTATTTGTAGCTTCATGCCCTTAAACTTGTTTCCACAGCTCTGCCTCTGATTCACTGTGTGATCGAGCAAGTCATTTGATTAGTTGTGCTTATCTGAGAAAGGGAACCGTTCAATGTGTAAACAGTAATATAAACTGCATGTTTGCTATATACTTAGATGCACAGTACTGTTGGTACTAACTGTTACTATTTCTGCAGCTCTGCCTTTAATTATCCGCTGTGTCCGTGGTAGTGACCAATTAAAGAAAGAAAGATAAGATAATTAAAGAAAGAAACAAGATATTGAAATCCAGATATTGATATTTGGGACATACCTCAAATTGGAGAAAAGAATGAAGAAATAAATCTGGCTAGATCTCCCCACTGTAACAGCAGAGGATTTACATACGTTTCTAGGTTTATTGCTCATTCTAAAGTCAAATTCTTTCATGACACATGAATTTGCTTAGGCATCGAGGCCCATCTACACGGCTGTGCCACCACGTTAGCAGTATGATATTTGGGATAGCGGGATGATAGATTTTTGAGCTCACTTAAAGCATATGCAAACATACACGTTTTTCTTCTGTTTCCATGTACCTGTCTTGAACCTTATTACTGTGCTGTGAGGACTTAGGTGACAATTAACAAAATTCTGCCAAAGAAAAGCAAGACAAAAATGCAACAGAGTGTCAGCATCTCACATTTCAGTAGCAAGCTTTTTCCTACTGGAGAAAGGCAGCAGTGAATCTTGCTCATTCTGGACTCCTTACTGTGTCATTTGATCGCCTACGTTTCTGGGGGGTTGTCAGCCACCAGGCAACAACAACAAAAATATCACACCCAGCTAAGTGGAGTTGAGCCAAGTCTTGGTTAGAAAATGAAAATATGGTTTTGATAACACAGACCCCTTACAAACATTTTGAACTTCTACTGGGAAGTTTCCTTTCTAAATGAATATGACTTTTCCCCACTAGTAGCTTGCGGATAACAAATAAGAGATTTTGGAAGACTAATGCTGCAGACCTTAAGAGTAGACTTTATTTTAATATAGACAAAAATCTTCAGGTGTGGTACACAGACACAACACTATTGACTTCGGCTGATTTACAGTACAGTGTCTAGACCGTTCTGTCCGGCACTGACATCCCTACAGTAGAGGTGGGATAAATGTTATCACTGAAAGAAGCGCTGTCGTGTAGTCCAACCTGCACGCAATGACTATACCTCTCGGCCCTCCACTGAGCCTCTTCTACACTGAATTTTATGGAAGACCCATCTAATCTATGCCCCCCCCCAACAAAATCTCCAGTCTTACTATATTCATAGCTTGTCTTTCCCCTCAAAGCTGTTAGCAAAGCCCTGAGTGAATTCATCATAAAAAGTAACATATTACCATAAACTAGGAAAGGATTTCAAAGAATTGTGCTACCAGCTGATAAAGGACTTGGTAGACTGTAAATCTTGCATTATTTATGTAACACACTGTACATGAGAAGCTGGGTTAAGATACAGTTCATCATGGGCATATACCATAATGAAATCTCTGCCTTTAGGTAAAGACAAGAACTAAAGGGAGAAATTCAAGAATTAAATTGCTCCAGTCACAAGCCAACATCTATTAGGACTAGCAGTACAAATCTCACAACAAGAAACACAACTTAAAAGAATCATAATTTGTTTTTAAATGAAAGCTAAAACGCCAAATGAGTTTGTTAGCAACATAGGTCTGACAGCCTAGGTGTAAAGACATTGCTGTGGATGACAGCAGAAGCTACTGAGCTCACTTCCATTCCCAAAATTTTCTTCTGGCTCTACTTTTGAGGGGCGAAGCTGTAGAGGAAAGGCATTTTCAATTATTGAAGACTTATGCGGTTGGCCAGCAATTAGGATAACCTCGGATCTAACCACTGTGCTAGTGACTAAGCCCAAACCTGAAATGCGTCGCAGACCTTTTAGACACCGGACACATTACTGACCACACATTCAGCACAAATAAGGGGACCCCAGAGCACTTGTAAAGGAGGCGCTTACTTTAAAGCTGCTATAAATTTTTCCATAGACTTAGTTGTACTACGTACGCTCGGTAGATCCATGCACCGGATTGAACTCTGGTCTTTGACACCTTGGAATATATTCAGTGCAGATGCAGTGAGCTTTTTGGTAATCAGATTTACTGCAGTGACTAGGAAGAAAAAACACAGTATCAGTGACTCAAATTCCATATTATTTTTCCTGCTAATCCCTGTGCTACTTCTCAGAAGTAAGAAATCTTACAACAAGAAGGTATAAAATTTAATATATCGTATACCTGGTCTTACATTATACTATTTATCTGTGAAATTTAACAATTCTTACATTAAAGCTATGAAGCTACATTAACTAATCTAAAGCACAGAGCCTTTGAAATGAGGTGGGCTTGTGTTTTCCTTTTTGTTTGTGTTTTGTTTTGTTTTTTTTTAACTCTCCCCAGTGGAAACAACTGGGAAAAAAAATCATTTCCCTGATAACCTAGTTTTTTGTAATAAAATAAGAATTTACTGCAGACTACTTCTTAGCAAGAAAGAGAAACTAAAATCTTAATCCTGCTATTAAATTATTGTAGCACAAGTCTCAGACCTATGCAAATCTTCAGTGTTAATGTTACAGCTGGCCAAAAGGGTCTACTTGTGCGTATCATATTTAAAGCTGGGGTCTCGAGTTAAACTCAGAGCATGCTGGACTCCAGTGAAATAGCATATTTTGAACTGGAGTGAACACTGGGGGGAATTCTATCTTGGTTGTAATTTCATCAACTGCTTTGGGGACTTCATCTCCTGGATTCAGTTTCCCAGTAGAAAAAAAATAAATAAAAAAAAAATAAAAAGAAATGAGAGAGAGAGAGAGACACACACCCACGGGTGAGGTGGGTGTGGGGGTGTGTGTGTAGAGGAGTACTCTAAAACAAAGAAGTGTTTTGTGGAGTCTTCCAAATCACATTAGCCCTGAATCTTCACATTCATCTAACAGGCTTTGGGAGGTGGGGATGGAAGCAGGTGGTGTACTTTATTTGATTAAGCTGGCTTTTTTTTGAGGGATGCAAGTATTTTAAATACTTCCTAAGTACTTAAAACAGTGTTTGTGAGGCACAAGTGTATTGATCAGCACGACTCAGACCTTGTGAAAATACTGTATGGAAAAGGCCATTCAGGATTTCAGAGGAAACACTGAGGTATTTGTCCTGTAACACAAGCCTGGAAGAAGATTGCTTTCCAACAGTTATGGAAACCTCTATTTATCTGCCTAAAAGGGAAAAATGCAATTACTTGATGGTGAGAAGAAAGGAAAGCACATTTATACAGATGAGAAATTATTTCAAACAGAGACTTCCCTTAATTCTCAGCTACTGGCACAGTATTCAAAAGGAAACATTTCTTACTGATTTATTATCCTTGATCCTGATTTGAAGAAATTTTTACTGGAAATTAAGGAATACTTTAAAGAAGTACCTGAAGACACGGGCTCCCCCCTGCCCCAAACCCTGGAAGTTAGAGGAGCTATACCTTCAAGAAACTGAAAACAGGAGCAGGTAACAGCTTCTTTAACACGATCCTGTTGAAATTCAAAGAAATTCCTCTTACCGAATGGACCCTCCCTTTAGGAAAAAAAGGATTTATGCCTGCACCAGTTAGGAGAAACTAAGGGCACCACTAAACAGCAGAAGGAGAAAAAAACAACTCACAGCACCATGGGGGCTCTTGAAATTTCTGAACTTTCATACATTTTTGGCGGCAGAAATTGTTTTTCTGTGAAAATAGGGCACAGCAAACAGCACAGTACAACACCGGTTGCTTGGCACTGCTTACGTGCTCCCTGGGTAGAGCTCTCTCTCCTTTCATGTCTTTCTGGAGCCCTGTACTAATTTCATATATACACTAAGCTACAAAGAAACTAAGAAAGAAATCTATATTTTGCTGCTGTCTTGTATGTGAAAAGCTGGAGTATGGATTTTCTTTTTATGGTATTCACAGCACCTAGAACTTTGTGGAAAGCTAAGCCAGGAATAAAACAAATATGGAACTTGATTCTCCTTTTCACTTGCATTGATAAAAGAAGTTTAACTCCTCTGACTTCAGACAAGTTGTTCCTTATTTACACTGGCATAAAAGGAAAGTGAACTACTATTCTAATAATCAGAAGAACCTGTATTGATAGCTGGTGTATAAAAGAACTCAGTAGTGCAGGACAATCACATCTTATGAAACCAAACATAAGAAATACAGCACTTGGGAATGTGTTAGATTTTGCTTTCTTTCATAGCCAAAATTTTGGAGTTCAGCAAAGCTGTGGATCAGCCCTGCCAGCATAGCAGTGACAGAGCCAACCTTATCACCTGTGATGTGAGACTTCCCTGCTCTGGCCACAACTCCTCTGGTCCCTGGGAACAAAGATGTTGTAGTGTCTCAGTCCGCTTGGATATAAATTACAATTTGCATCAATCTATTATGCAGTAGGTTGGTCGCAAAAAAAGTTTCTTTTAATAAGCAGCAAAACTAGATTGGCAAACATTTTCAACACAGCCAAGCTTTGTCAGGAAAGGCCATTGACTAAACCCAAAATGTTTTGCCCAACCTTTTGCTCTTTCTTTCTGAGATTCACACATATTGTCGATTGAATTCCTGACAAGCTGTTGGAGAGCCCAGCACTTCCACACTGGGCAGCGCCAGGGGATGAGCTAAACATGCACTCACACATTCACTGCAACAGAGCTGACGGATTCCGGTTATCCACACCACGGTGCCAAACCGCACGGCAGGGGCAGGAGGACAGAGGGCCTAGGACCTTTAGCCTTACAGTAGAGTAAGTTCAAAGATAGAGCTATTTATACATACGTAAACTATTCAAAGTATGTTTTATAACTCCTAAGAGCTTATAAATAAATCCACATTACAATGCTTATGTTATGGTACACATATGCTAAGTTATTTATATAGAAATATACTACAGTAAAACACAGCAGAACTAATAAATAAGCTGAAACTTCTCACAAACAGTAAAATAATGATATGTGCAAATAACAAAAGTCTAGTTTAAGCTTATTACTAATGTGTGGAAATACTTTTCCCCTCCCTTCCCCCTGCCTGCCCCCCCCCCCCCCCCCCCCAGCTCTTTTGGGGTATTTTTAAGCAATTCTGAAAATTTTTGCTGAAAATTCTGTACAGCATATTTTTGGGCTTTTGGGTACTCAGCAGGTATTTTCCCAGGCTCCTGGGTCAAAGGTAACAATGGGAGAAACTGCATGAAACGGTTGCACCCAGTGAGAGCTTGTTTCAGATCATCCAAGGCTGAGTATCAGCTGTGACTAGAAACCTCAAAAGCTGTAGCTTTCCAGTATAAAATACTTCTTTTTAATAATGAGTCTTTCTATAACCATGGCCACTTCATTAACAGTAGGCTTCATCACGCCTACTTCCTTCACCTTCATTTAATACAGTTGGAATATCGTGCACTTTTTTTTTTGGTCAACCGTTCATCTTGCAAAGTTTAGGGGTTTACAACTAGCTTTTTCTCCTTTCGTGTTGGTACTTTTTGATACACTCTTGTAGTCTAACTCCATTTGCTTCCCTATTGGGAACTGTTTGAGACTAAAATAGCTGAAAGTATTATCTCTTGTAAAAGCACATTTTAGTTGACAATTAAAAAAATAAATATCTTATTTAGAGACTAGGTCCATTTCTTTATTCTTTTTTTCTTACAGATAAATCCTAATATAAGCTGGGGTTTTTTTGTTTGGTTGGTTGGCTGGCTTTTTTTTTTTTTCCTTTTAAAATGCCATTTCTACTACAGGCTGCAAATGCAATTATCCCTGTTCCAAAATTTAAAATGTTCTAACACAAGTGGAAACCCGAGAAAGTATCTTTCCTGAACCCATTTTTGGAGAATAACTGCTCAAATGAAAATCTCCAGCATTTAAATTATGCAGACAGCCGTCAGGGTGCAGTATTCAGATAACATTAACTGTAGTACATCCGTTCTCATTTTCTGCACAGCTACATCACTGCGCTCTTACTGCATCAGCATGGTAGCGTGGGACCCTCCAGTTTTACAAGGTAAAGATGAATTGTTAAAAACAAATGTTAATTCTGCTTTCTGTCCTCTACAGCCATGACAAAGATTTAAATATTTTATTTTTCTCCTAAAAAGGTGGGTTTAGTAGCTCTTTTCATTCTCTTTGACCAATTACTGCGGGAATATATCCAGAGATAGTAACAAATTTAGCAAAATCCTCCTCAGCAGCAGCAGCAATTTCTAGTAGGTGTCACTGATGTGGCCCTGCACTCAAAGTCCCTCATTTTCCATGTGAGCTGACACACCAGATGGCCCCAGACTTGGCCTCTGCTTTACATCTGCCCTTGCCTGAAGCCATCTCCACTGCTTATTCTCTGCAAACAAACAAGCAACTAACTCTGAAGAAAGCAAATATTCAGATTCCTGCGAGTGCATGCCAAGTCATACATACATGCTGTTGCTGGACTTGACTTTCACGTATACATATCGATATATGAGCAGAGCTACCTACTGTGACATGAAAACATGTAGCTCTGTAAATACATTGTACAGCCGAAAAGTATTGCCGTGTTTTGCAGGTTTCGTGCCTGCACAGCTCTTTACGTGAGCTTGTGTTCACACAGCCAGAATGGGGGAAATCACGTGCTCGGTAGGAACCAACCAGCATAAGCAGAAAATCAAGTTCTCAGAGAATCCAACTAACAGAAACAAATACCATTTTAAAAAGAAGAATATGTATCTATCTCTTTATGGGTATTCTGCAAAATATAGGATTTGGAAGCATCTTTCTTGGATCTAATTTTAACAGGAATCATGCTACAGGCATCAGCTTCTGGTCCAGCTCCTAATCCAGTTTTCTACCTGTTTTCTACTATGCTCTATGCAAAAGTCTTCCCTTTGGTGCCAGCCCTGGTTGAGTGCTTTTGCATCTGCAATGCAAGGATGAGTTACAATTAAAAAGGTATAGTTTTAAATTACTTGTAGCTGTTAATATTTCACTGACTGAGAAAATAACCTTAGAGATTACCACAGATTATCTGAAATACTGGTTATAATATTCTATCAGCTGCTCTCATAATTTCTGCATGCTTAAATCTATTTTTTTCCTAATAAACCCCTTTGAATCATTTGAGAAGCTGAATTCTACATCCCGTAATTTATTCCGATTTATGCAAGAAACATTCTGAAATCAACAGGAGCAGTTCTTGAGCAATTAGAATGAGGATCTGTGAGACCAATAAGACATTGGATATTCAAGTTACTGCCAAATACAATACCAATGCAACTTCCATTTCAGCATGGTAGGAACACTGGAAAGTCCTAACATATAATAAATTCTCTCTTGAACTTTACCAGACTACTTAATTTCAGAAGCTCAAATTACATATTTATTGTTACCTGTAATTAATGCTATGTACAACTCAGAATATTGCTGCTTTCTAGTTGTATCACACATTAGTGGCTGTAATTGATTTGGTATTAGTCTTGCATACTTGACTTTCTTTAACAGGTTGCGCTGAGCATCATAAGCACTTGTAAGTGGATATGTAGACTTCTTTAAAATGCTGACTTGAGCTGGCTTTGCATGAGATAATTGTTATATTCCTTTACTGTATTGTTTTCTTGGAATATTTTTTCCTGTCTATATGAGTTCAAATTTTTCATGAACAGTTTAATATTAATTTTCCCAGTATCCTGAATTTTACTGGAACGTGTTTTCATATGTTCATTTATTTCAGAATGACACAGACATAGGACCCA
The DNA here is from genome assembly GCA_008658365.1 of Alca torda. NCBI lineage: Eukaryota > Metazoa > Chordata > Aves > Charadriiformes > Alcidae > Alca > Alca torda. The sequence continues at coordinate 3,275,834 of CM018081.1, forward strand.
AAAAGTCTTTCTCTAATAATAACAGATTGGAACTAATGTGAGGAAGTAACGGTCAGCTCAGATGAAGTGTATAAAACAAACCCATGAAACTGGTGGAAAAAAAAAGTTAAGGATGAAATTTGTCTCTGTGGACAGGATAATATGTGGGGTAAGACTGGATATAACAGGCAGAGGTCCTTCACAACAGCATCTTTTAATCTTTCTTGCAATACTAATGTTTGCCATGAAGGTCAGAAGAGGCTAGAGTGGAAGCAAGAGTTGGGGGAAATCAATATAAAGCCTGCGTGGCCAGATTTGAGAGGCACTGAGTGGCTGCGGCCCCAACTTTTAGGATGCACCAGTGGATTGGGCTGCCCTTTATAGCCACTAGTTTACTTGCTAGGTCTAATACCTTCCTAAAGCTAAAGTTTCTCCAGGTTTTGAGATTATTTTTTCATGTTATTGCAAGCTCTCTTTTTTTTTTTTTATTTTATTTTAGGACAATGGAAAAGCTTACAAGACCATCTGTGTTTCTGCTGTATTTCTTGCCCTACATAGATTTAAATCAGGAAATTAAATTAATGATTAAAAAAATGAATGTCATGCCTAAAAAACACAGAATATTAACTACAAAGGCTGACACAATGGAGGGATGAGCTTCCTGAGAAGTCGAAACTAGCTATGAATGAAGTTTTCAGAGCAAGGAAATAAAAACCATAAAGTCTCCTTCAGGTGTATAAAGTGGAGTGAAGATGACAAGAGAAGACATTAGACCACGGCAGGATATTTGAAGGAAGTTAATAAAGAAGGAGGATAATATAGCTGCAGAATTTAATGAGGTCCCTGTAGCGTTTGCAAGAGGAACTGGAGTTGGAAAGCAAGCAATAAACAGCACACTTAGGTTTTTCAGAAAGTATTGTGCCTAAAGGCCATCAGGTTAATGTTCAGATTTAATGAAAAATGTACATACACCAGAGGGTTAAAGCGTACATCAGATTTGTTCCCACTGACTAAAGTCTCTGCTGGGGGCAGGGGTGGGAGCACAACTCCCTCAAATATAAATCTCATTCAAACACTGCATGATAGGATGAGACAGAAGAAAGTATAAACTACTTCTTCTCTTACTTGAATGTATACTTTGACTTTTTTGGCAAGTTGAGCTGATCGATGAAAAAAAAAAAAAAACCAAAACCCAACATCCTTTTCAGGAAGTTCCACTATTTTAAAGAAAATTAGTTTGAGCATAAAAATAGATGTTTATATTAATGATCTTTTTTTTTTTTTTTTTTTTTTTTTTACACTGTGTCTGTGCCCAACCTTCCAGAGAAGTCACCTCGGAGAAGTCAGCCGCAGCAACAGGAACCCAAGGCTTCCGCAGGCTGTTACCCCAGAGATGGTGCTGCAGCCCCCCAGGAACCCTGGGCTTTCCTCTCCAGGGCTGCAGGGACACTCAGGGGCTGGGAGGAGCTGGAAAGAGGATTGCTTTCTCAGGCAGAGGTTAATTAAAGAGTCACTCTACTGCAAAATATTTAGATTCACAGGAATTTTAGGGCTTTATCTGACAAAGTAAATACCACCAGAATATTTCTGTCTGGCTTCAATAGGCAGTCCCATTTCCTCGCATCTTACTACTACTGAATTTACTAAGCAAACACCACATATTATAGAATAAATACCTGGATGCACAGTCCCTGAAATCAATGGATGTTCCATTGACAACTGTGGGCTTTAGATTATAGACCCTTACGAAGACGTCACCCATTTCAAATGACCTCTTATTATGTAGCTAAAAGCAACCAGAGATAAGACATTTTTGAAGCAGACAAAAAGCCTCCGGAGCAGTGGTTCTCAAAATTAGAGTTGCAGCCTCAGGTTGGGGTGCGAAGAGGTTTTTCTGCAGGGTCACAACATATTCTACAAACTTAAGATCTCTTTGTAAAGGAAATTACTTCCAGCTCTTCTGGCAACAGAGATAACCTTCAGAATGTAAATATCTGAGGCAGTTTTGTTTATTGAATACACAATAGTAGGGAATACCAACTTCATGATGCTTTCTACAAGGACAGGGAAATTATTCTATTCTGATGTTATAACTACAAAATAACAAGTTTATAAGTGTCAAATATAGGTACTATCCAACCAGTCATGATGTGGTAAACTATTTCAGCTGGGTTTCTGCTGTTGAAATAGCACCAGAGTTGATACAACTCAGATGCGGCAGATATGCTGTGAAAGACTATAGGTAGGAATGGCTTGAATTTAGAATTGCCTAAAGACTGTTGAGTTTAAGTTTCAAATACCCTAGTTGATTAAAGAAGAAAAGCCTAAGATATGGGAGACCAGAAACTGCCACTGTTTAAAAGTTTTAATGCAAAGAAATATTAAAATAGTCACAGAGAAGTTTCATAGGAAACTGGGGGTTCACTGAAGATGTGAAAAGGGCAAAAACTACAAACAACAAAATCCTTCACCAAGAAGGATGAACACAAGCACGTGTTCATCTGTGAACATCCTGGTCTCCAGGATAAAATTTCACTACACCTAAGAAGATATCCTTTAAGGTGACTGGTAATACACTCCAGGGGCTGAACTGCATAAGCATTTATCAGCTTAGATAGCTCGAACCGAAAAACTGTAATTCTAACTGGTTATATACACAAAGTATAAAAGTACTATAAGAGTACCGGTCATACACAAGAGGCATGGAATGATCCAGTCCTTGTTCTCCTCATCAAAAGCACAATCTGATGCCTGCTGAAGTTAACAGCTATGATTCATCTAGTGTTTTCAAATAGAAGAAAAATGGCGGTTTGCTTTTTGTTTTTTTCTCTTCTTGTTTTTGGTTGGGCTTTTTTGTTTGGTTGGTTTTGGTTTTGTTTTTAAAGAAAAAGACCTGAATTCTCAGTGCTCCAATGGAAATGAATAAACAGAACCTAATCTTTTCAGAGGTCTGGACTTTCTTCCACTGTAGTTCAAAACAGTTGTTGCTAAAAAAGGTTTTCAGTCCCTGGTTTGTAGCGGACTAATCTATGGGGAAATGGAACTGGCATTAAAAGGGAATAAGAAGTGAATTTTAGAGGAAAAACTATCTTATAGGGAAAAGACAAGAAATATATATGGAGAAGCAAGCAGATAAAATCAGTGTCCAAAGCACTGCATAACATGCCATGGTTTCATTAATTCACATCAGTCAAGCATTTGGTCCAATATCACTGAGCTGAGCTGTTGCCATAAAACATATAAAGGAATTCAAGAGAAACCGAGGGAGGGCTGTAAATAAACAAGGAGAGTCGAGAGACAAACAGTTCTGAGAAAAGGAAAAGGGAGTGAACCTGACAGAACAAGTGGCCTTTCCCTGCTCTGTAGATTTTTCCAAGAATAAACCTATTTAAAGAATAAAATTATTGCAAATTTGTCCCTACAGTTACTGTAGTGATAATGAAAGCCATTAAAATGAATATTTGATAAATGAATAAATGAATAAAAATGAAGGGAATAAATGAATGGTAAATGAATATAAATGCTAAATGGTGAAAATTAAATGAATAATTCTCTTAAATGAATAAATCCGCTGTGCTTCAGTTTGTTAGTGCTCTATACAGACTAAATTCCTCTTAAACAGCGTCTTTAAAGGAGTTTACATTGCAGCACAAGGATATATATACCGGGGGTTACAAGGATAATGGAAAGTAAACATCTGTGTGTGTGCCACTGCTCGGTTTCTTTAGCACACACCAAACATGACAATTTAGTTACTAGTTAGATTTTACAGTGAGTGTAGTCAGTGGCTGTTGCAGAGGCAGCAGTATCTCAATTTTTGCCTGAGTTGTTTAATTCTCTCATAGTAACCGTGCGTTTCCTGTACTGTTAATTATTAAACTTGGCATTGTACAAGACACAAATATCAGTATGTTCAGACAGCACAGTCTAGAAGTCAAAGAGGAAGACAAGAGCTGAAGAAAGGGAGATAGAAAGATTGTTCAACACAGCAGCAGCTCTTTGAAGAAAGAGGAATAAGGAAGCATTGATGAAGCAATTACTGAATGTACAAGAGAAGAAATATTCTGAACAGGAGGCCAGAGCTATATAGATTTGCAGACAGGAGGAAAGGAATAGATGCATAGGGCTAGGTGAGTAGTTTAAAGATGGAATGACACAGTCAGAAAAAAAAAATATTTGTCAGCAGTCAACATGATTAAACTAGAAAAGAATTACCAAATTCACATTGCTATTACTGAGAAGGTTAATCTGTGGAAGGTCCAATCTTCAGTCCTTATTCAAGCCAGGGCCCAATCACTCTGGCTGGAATTGGCAACAATAAACCCACCAACTTCGTCATTCATTAGCATCAAGATTTGCGTGCAACCGCTTCCTTATTTCCTTATTTCTAGTACAACCTGCTGCTAGGATCAAAAGCAGAAATTTGATTATGGACCTTGTAGAATCTATTGAGAGAAACTATTTTTGTTGTTGCTTAAAAGAAAAATGCAGCTCAATTCCACGACGAATTTTTATCATTTTTAGCTGTGGAAAATTAAACTGGCCTTATGCTGTACAAAACATTCCCTTTCTTCCACTCCCTCACTGTTAAATTCTGAGTGCTCTGCAGAAGCACAGGAACCAGTAATCGAGGAACATGACAGTCAACACAAACAAAACTCCACAGTATACATTTGTATATACCCCCTGAATATCCCTAGCAGATGGAATAAAGGATTGCCTCAATTCCTCAGATTTAAGCACCAGATTTAGTCTATTTACAACCCAAAACTCTATCCCTCTATAAACCAAACAATCTAAATTATGCTCTGGAGTCACATAAATCTCAAGATAACGCTGCATACCTGGAACCCTAGAAAAAACTGAAACATCAGTCCTGTTTTGAACTGTTGCTGCATATTTCACTTCAGCTCTCCTCTGATCCACTGGAGAAGATGCGGTAAACAAAGCCACCTGGAAACCAGCCAAAACCATCGTGTGCTTCTGATATAACTGCACCCTGCTTTGGGATTAGCTCTGCACAGCTGCTGCTGTTTGGTCACTAATGTCATTGTTTCTTAAGTAGGTCTCACTGGGGAATTAGGCCTGTCTTTTTGGTAGCTACTAAGTTAAACCTGTAAGCTTAAGTCAATAACAAGTCTCATGATGAGGTCCCTGTATTTTGAACTAGTGCTTCTCATTCCAGAATGTGATTCTTTGCTTTGCTGTTTCTTTAACAGAGCTTAAGGTTTGTAATTACTTCTCAGTTGGTAATTCTTTCTTATTGGATATCTTGTGTAGTTTCTGTACCCCAGTTCTGAAAACAATTATTAAAACATATATTCTATACATCATACTAAAGAAAATTTCCAATACAGAAGTCTTCATAATGACTGAGCAATCTTATGATGGGTTCATATTCTCTTTTTGCCATGGAAGGAGCCAAGAGCTGCATCCCAGTATTTCCTAGGCCTTGATGTTTAAAACAAAATTACTAGGTTAAAACAAGCAGACATCAATTAAGCCAGAACAATGAATAGGATGCTCACAACCCATGAAGCATGACATGCTTTGCCCTGTTACCCCTGTTTCTTTTTTCTGATTCTTAAAAAGTAGGACCTGGCCAGTGAATACTTGGTAGCTAGCTGTCTGTTTCTCCCTCTTCCTGTTTATCTATGCATCTGTCACCTTGGTAAATTTACAGAACTGAAGTTACACTGGACTTCATACCTGCCAGAATATCTATTGGTCTTACAGCAGCAGTTTTATTTGATTGGCTCTGAAGCAGTAACTGGGAAAGGCATTTTAATAGTTTTAATTCTCTGCACCACATTTGAAAACATTTTTTTCATTATCATTGTTACCATTCTGTTGTTTGCCAAGCATCAAACCTGTTGATATCCCTCAAACACTTCAACTCTTTAAGTTGGAACAAGACTGATTAGCAAAAAAATTCTGAAACACAAAGCTCCGTGCGATCTTATTTACTCATTAAACACCAAAAAGCCATTTTGTGCTCCTCATTCCCTTTTATAGCTATTGACCGAAATGTTGCATCAGTATCAATTACGGGGATTTGAAATGGTGAGAATGGTGAAGAAGCAGAGAATGAGATTTCATGATCACATCAAAGCCGTAAATATTGTCATTCTTACTGTTCTAATGTCCCTTAAGCTTTATTTAATGGTTAATTGATTGCTAAAAAATCTTTCAGGTTCATTTAATTTTCAAGAATGTGGCCTTGATAGTATGATGCAAGGGCTCTTTTTTTTTTTAACAGCAAAGTTATATATTATGTGGCATGAATTATAAAGCAGTTGTCATGGAGATGTTGCTAATGCAGACTATATGCTGTGTACTTTGAAAACTGCGGAGCATATCTGTTTACAAGCACCTTTTCTGAATGCCTTGCAACTGGTGGTTAGGATATTACCTGGATAGTTTATTGCGCTGTGCCTGAGTATTGCCACTATTGCAGTGACATATCCAGGTAGCTCTCACTTTACATCCGCTTAGACATTACGCTGGAAATTTTAGTGGTATTCAAAGTCCGTAATGAGGCAGAGAATTGAAATATATTGAATTGCTCTGAAGCTTATGTCTTATCAAAGAAATGTAGAAATTACACAGAACTAAACCAGGTAATATTAAGAGCTTGAGATCTAGGACTCCTTTTGTTCCTTTGATATATCAATATTAATTAATTTAGCTAAAAAAAAGTAGGCATACAGAAGCAATCTTAATGAACCAGTGCCTGCAATCTGGTGGTTCAAGAATTGCTTACCTCTATAAGATTTTGGTAAGTAGGTTATGGAACTGTTTCCCTCTGTTTGCACAGCTGTGAAATGGGGACATTTATGCCTAATTATCTTTATAAACTGCTTTAGAGCTCTCAAGATTGAAAATACCATTTAGATGCTAGAAAAAAAACACCTCTATCTCAAAAGTTTTTCAAAAGATTATATTCACCCGTCTTTCTTAAGATGTATATGTATGCAGTGATATTAATCTTAAGTAACTTTTATTCTTGAAGCATCATATTCCGTCCTTAACAGTCAGTTTGACAATGTTTTTGCTTGCATGTTACCAAACAGAAGAAGCTGGCATGTAGACTTGTTTGGTAAGACAAATGGTTCGAAGGAAGGTGTGCAGTATTACGGAACCTCGTAACAACCAAGTATCATCTTTCTGTCTTTTGTGGTAGTGCCTGTAGTAGATACTGGGTTTTCTGACAGAGAAAACAAGGTACAGCCTTACTGAAAACTACTAAGTAGGTTTTGCTTTTGCATCAAGCATCAAGTTCACTATTTCATATTTTCATAAATATGTAGAAAATCATGATGCCTGGCAAAATGAAACTTAAGAGAGCAGTTCATGAAAAAATTATATGCTCCATTTACTCTGTCCTCTTATGTACTTTATTTTTTATTAACTCACTTATCCTTTATATGCAGGAGACCATCTCTCTAATATGTAACCCAGAAGGGTGGACTGCAGAATGGGGAGGGAGTAAGCCATAATGGGCATTTGCATTTCCAGCACAGAAAGTACATTCAGAAATTCACCCCACATTAGAAAAGAAATGAACCACTCAGATCTGTTGTTGTTTTAAATGTTTTTTTAGTCTAGAGAAATGAACAAAACTAAAAACAAAAAAAAAGGGGGGACAATCCTAATGGCTTTTTGTGGACTGCAACATGTGATTTACACCCCCCAAACCACTTCCTTTATTGCAGAAGGAATACTGTACTTCCCAGATATTCCAGATATTTTTTTCTTCCCTCAGTCCATGTTTTTCCTCCCTTTTTGCTCCTGGGGACAGGAGCAAATTCCTTCTGAATTATACTAGCAGCTAATTATGATCTTATTGCCCTGGTGGAATTCAATGATCAGGAAAAATTTCAGTTGGACAATGCCCGCTCACGTGTCCCATGAGCAGGGAGGCTTTGCTCTTCTCCCCAGGTGAGGAAGTGTTCTCTCTGGTTTTTTTTCTTACAGATGATAACTGATGTCAGCTATGGTTCTGCTGCAGAAAATTTCATTTGGAATATTCACCTCTTTTGGAAATTATCCAAATGTGTTAATCCTTGTGAAAACAGCAAGGTTGTTTGCTAGACTTCTACCTTCTATTAGCCCACGCTAATTACAGGGGATAAGACTGCCCTTTTTTTGCCTACTGACCACTATTGAGCCTTATTGTTGGTTTCTTTCCCACTCCTGTCAGTTTGTGTTCTGTCGTTTTGTCACCGACTTCAGTGGACCTGGAACTCAACATATTACTGCAACTTCTCATGCAGATGTACAGAGAAAGATCTTACTCATCTGCTGAAATATTCTACCCTTTATATGCAACATATGTACCAGCAAAGTAACAAAAAGCTTAAAAGTTGCATGCAACCATTTTCCCTCATTTTGCTGATAAGTTTGCTACGTTTAAAGAGAAAAGCTAAGGAGGGAACTTGAAGACAAAAATACAATTAAACATTCAACAAGATGATGCTAATCACAGTCTTTTCACTGGCAAAAAAAAAAAAAAAAAAAAAAGATTAAGTTAAAAATGGACCTGGCAAAGAAGGGAGCACAATATAAATTAATAAAATGTTGTCAATTTACCACTTAGGTTGATGAAGTAAAAGTCAAAAAATACTGTGAGAACCCAGAATTTTTTTTTCTCTAATTTTTTATACTACAAAACAATACTTGGAAGTCATTTGTGACCTTTCTGTACTTTATCATTTACAGCACCCAAAAATAATCCTCACAGAAAACCATGATGTCATTTTACCCCCATTTAATTGCAGTCTTGAAGGTACAATCTCATTTCTGTATCGAAATGAGCTGGGTTTTAAGACTAGAGAGCAGGACTGGATGTTAAAATACCTGAGTTCTAATCCTAATCATGGGACATCAATTATTTCAATGATCTTAAATAAAGTTTAATGTCCCTGGTTCAGGCTTGCTGTTTGCTGCTTTCAGATGTTGAAGACTCCACGTGCCAAAATAAATACGAAGAATCCTTCTTCCTTCTCTCCCCTGCTCCTAATGAAAGCCAACAGATTATGGCTCAGAACTGTCAGGAAGCTTAGTAGCAAGTTCATGTGCTCTGCAATATTTACAGAGTCTCAAACTGAAAGCTAGTCACAGAATGGCAAAGTACATTCTTATCACAGAATATTAAACTTTAGTTTAATGTTCCAGTGCAATCTTCATATTCATCCCGTTAAAACATGGGTTACAATTTCATTGCACAGCTATAATGGAAATTTTGTTCTCTAGGTGTGAGAGCAAGAGCTGGATGAAATCAGAAAAAGACACAGGAAACAGTGTGGCCTGATGAACCCTGATAATTACTACAGTTTAATGTGTTGGATTGGCATAGACACTCTTAATAGAAGAGCAAGAATGACACCAATTTTCATAAATTTCGTTACATTAGTAGAGCCTCAGATTAGGACGCAATGCTCTGGAAACAGCAGTTAGGAACTACGTAAATCTTTAGGCAAAGCCAACCACTGAGGGGGGGTCCTAGTCTTCATCCTGTAAGGCATCATTTGTTCTCCATGTGTCACTTCAAAAGAGTATGTACAGAACAGGAAAGACATTAAAGTCATTCCTACCACGTGACAGTGAGAGTGAATCATGATAGTTGTTCCTATTGTGGAGCGGAAAATAGCAACGTGTGAATCTGTAGAGACATTAAAGTAATCATTAATCCTTTTCTACTTGTCAATCAAAAATGTACTCTTGGGGTGAGATTATGTTTGGCTGGGAACAAGCTTTTAGTAAAATAGATTTGGCAGATGCATATTTGCAGATGCTCATGAAAGATGAATCATGACATTTCCTGACAACAAACACACCAAAATGTCTGTTTTGCTACTCTGTTTCCCTTTGGGTATTGCGTCAGCTATATATACTGTATATGTATGCGTTTGTGTATAAATCAGTCAAGCGCTAATGAAGAAAATTCTCTGCTGTCTACATCAGAACACAACACTACCGTAAGAATGTCCTGGGCACAAGAAAAACAGCCAAGAACATGTGAAACAATTGAACAGGTTCTTCAGAAAGTCTACGAATTGTGATCAGTATGATGGCATAGACAAATTCTTTATCTATGATCGTTATATTCTCACAGAAGACTTTAATTTTTATTACTAAACCTCATTAAGGAAGATTAATTAGCTAAAGACAGTTTATCTGAGATCAGTAAACACCTCCAGTGGGGAACACATTAAAGGAAATGGTGATTTTATCCTACATTTGAGTAAAGAATAGGAAACGATTGTCAAAATGAATGAATAAATGCACAGAAAGACAAATAAATAAATAAATGAAATTGTCTCACAGTTCAGTATTGTTTAATATTCCAATTTTATGTTATTTAATTATTAAGAGATTTGTATGAAAACCAAATCAAGTCAGCAAAAGCTTGATTAGCTTGAAGCTAATAAAAAATAAGAGTAAGAACACAGGAGAAGGCTAATGAAGATGTTAGATCAGTTTGAGCTGATGCTCAGAACTGTGATGCCGTGTAAAATCCACCTAATCTCAGAGCAGCCTTTGGCTAGCTGAAGTTAAATATTCAAGACCCACTGTTTTTTATCTGTGAAAAAAGTTACAACTTCAAATTCATGTTGACAACTCTACAAAATCCCAAGAAAAACGTATTACTAAGGAACTCAACTCGTAGATTGATTCAGTGTCATTCATTCCTTTGTCTTTTTTAGTTTGGGGGTTTTTTTTAGGGTATTTTTTGTTTTGTTTTGTGTGCTTTGGGGTTTTTTTCCTTACCTTTGAACGAATTGATTTTGTAAGGAGGAAGAATATGGCTAGTCCATAAAAACTTGTTGTTGTAATATTTACATTAAAATTCTAGTATGCCTTTGAAGTTGAATGCTGCTACACGTACTATACAAGCTGTGACCTCCCAGGTGATATCTACTAGAGATCCATCTAGTCTGACCTGTTGCAGATCCAGAGCATCAGATCAATATCAGTGAGAATCACGCAGGCTCTCAAAACACAGAGGCTACTAATGTAACAAAGGTACAAAAAAATTTGTCATCAAAGGCTTCAGTCTATTCTACTCAGCTTTACAATACCTTTGTTCACTCTCAAGGATTCTTCCCTAAAACTAAATTTTGAAGTATCAGTTAGCTCTTTAAAATGGATTTAAAAGCATATAACAGCAATGTATCACAGAAAATTTTTAATCACGTTCATTCTGCTTGAGCACAATAGTTACGTTTGACCAAACACTGTTTTCCAGACAGCATCCATCCTTGACATGAAGAAATTCACAAAGGCTATTTCTCTTGACCGCATGTTCCACTAATCTTTTACAAAGATGTTTTGCCTCACTTTTACTTTGAAATGTTCAGCTGCATTTTCCAGAAGAAACTGCCACTACATTCGCTATCTCCCCAGCTAGGGGGGAAGATTAGGAACAGTTGCTACAATCAACGGGAAGTACACACCGTCTTGGAAAAATGATGTGGGTGGATTGAAGGTATTTCACCAGTATGGCTTTAAACAGATTGTGTTTGCTCACCACCACTCACTGGTTTTGTATTCAAATAGTGAGGGCAATCATTGCTCTTTGCAGATGTAATCAAGCTGCAGTGCAGGATTCTGTTTCTGGCTAAGGATGTTTATTTGTTATTAAGTATAATATATTGAAAGTCATAGCAATGCTGATGGGTCAGCACAGATGCTTTCCATCATGAGTTACTGAGATGCATTTCTTCAAAAAAAACTCCTAGATGAAATGTTTTCAGCTAGCTGAGGTTAATAAAGATAGCTCCTTCATCATCTCAAGGAATGGAGCCAATAACAAGTAACAGAAATAATATCATAAATCATTCTTTATAAAGCAGGATTGACTATTATTTGCTAAAATGCCTTTCATGGTGAATTTGCGTACTCTCACTTGTTGAATGACAATAAGAAAGCAAAGAGGAAAGGTCACGGGGGACAAAAGAAGGTAAAATACTGTTATGTGCTACCATATTTGATAGCTGGGATTGATTTACAGAATAAACTACCAAACAATCCTGCCTACAAGTTCAAGGGATATGGGAGTCTATTCGTATAAGGAAACGATCTAAATTCCTGGCGTTTTGAACAGTTAGCTGCTCAGAAGGACCTGAATACTTCTAAAATGAAACAGCACACATATATATGTTTTATTACTGCCAGTCTCTTGCCATAATTTTTGTATTAATATGTAGGGGTAGGTTTTGCTCACAAGATGGCAGTGTTGATTATTACACACTGCTTCACTGCGCCTTCCTCTAGCGAAAGGTCTCTGAGCTGCTACCAAGGAAAAATCTCCCAGGGTGGAATTCCCTAGAGGGCTGCATCTCCACACCTGCTTACCCAAAGGCAGACCAGCTGACCCATCACACTGCATATTTGCTACCATAAACCCTCAGGATTAAATATACAACACTCATCTAAATGTCTGAACATCCTAATATCCAAACAATGTAGATTCTTGTTTTCCAGTTCTTATTGACTTTAATGCCAATAGAAGGCATTTTTTTCCATCCTTACAGATGGCTTTTCCCCTGTAGAGAGCAGGGATGGTCTCTAAGCTGGTAGGTTTCCAAGTTTCCAACCTCTGTTGCATTTTCTTTAGCAGCCAAAGGTTCCACATGATTAACGCAAATTATTAACAATGGCTATTTGCAATGCAGATATGCTCAAGTAGTTTGGGAGACCCTGTACTGAGTAACATTCAAACCTTATAGGACTCTCTGGACCCAAGAGATTGTATCCTACCAAATACACTCACAACAGACGAGAACTGAGGCATCTTCTGTTCAAACTCAGCAGTGCTTCTTTACCCACCAGGGGCACTCATAAAAATCAAAACAGGTTCAGAGGACATTTATCCAGCTCATCTTCAGAGGCTGAGAAGCAAGAGGCTTATCATTGCCACTGAACATTATGGTATGTTTTGGACACTTGCTCAAAATGTGAGAAAGCAAAAGGGCCTGGAGTTCACTAATGTTTATCCAAGTCCAGAATAAGAGACAAGGATTTTTAATGAAGATTGACAACTAAGGGAGATTCGCATCAGTACATGAGAAAATAAAACTTTCCAAAAAGGGGAATAACACAGCTAAGTTAACTGCAAAGATGTAGCAGAATAAACAACCAGGCCAGAAACAGGCAAACGTACAAACCAGAGTTGCCAAAAGAAGTTAACAGAGCTTCTGGCTGCAGGTGTTGTTCTGACCAACTACAGTCACCAGGGCATGGAGAAACATCCCATAGAAACTGAGGCAAACCTGACAGATTCCCATTATGTAAAAAATGAACCACAGGAACGTTTCTTCCAAAACAAGAGCATTAAAGATTCTTTTATTTACCTGCTGTAAAACTGAAAAATGCTTACTTATGCATTCCCACTGATCTGTCTCCAATAACGGAAGTGATTTTTAAGTAAATTAAATTTGCACTGTTTACTCTTGAGGATCACATGCAAGATGAAGCTTTTCTTAAAGAGCTGCTGTGCTTCCAATGAGACAACATTTGCTTTGGACACTGTAACAAAACCATTTAACATTATAATGATCGTAAGGCTTCTACTTCAATCTCAACAGCAAAAAAATTCAAAGTCCTGGCTGAGACCCCACCTGTAATGCAACCAGTTCTGCTTACACGTTGCAGCACTGACTGCACCTAGAGCTTCAGATCACTCATGTTTGGTGTCACTTGTAACTGAACACAACTTACTAAAAATAGAGTTATAGCCCTAAACTTGCAATTTCCTGCCTTCCACTGGTAGTCAAATATTTACTGCTAACTTTACTAAAGACTATCTATTAAATTAATTTGTCACCTACCTGATACATATTTTGGAGACATGCTAGATTTTTGAAGGGCAGGCGAGTTATTTGAATGCTAAATCTTCTCCGCTATGGTGGTGATGAGATGGCTGAAGCCATCACAGCTATACAGAGGCATTCATGTATCCCTTCCTACTGACAGTGGGGAGACCAGGGAGGAAAAAGCATTTCTCATTCATAGACAGAACTCAACACTCTGGTTGCTCAATTGCAAGGGCATTTTTTCTCCCCTCCAGCGCCCCCCATGTAGTTGTCTCTCTAACATTTCCTCTCAAAATCATTAAATGATTTTCACCAGAGCAGTGTGCTCTGAATCCATCTGAGACAACGGCTCTGGCTTGGTTTTTGTCATCTCTGTTTTCCTTCCACCTTTTCAGTCATCAAGGCTGCCAGAGCATCCACTATGCCCTTGAGAATGCCAATGGATTCTGACCCTGCTTTCCTTTCCTTTGTCGCTCCTTTTACAGCATCTGTGTAGGTATCTCTAGCCAAAACCACAAATTCGACTGGTGCCTCAGAAATGTATTTTCCTACTCCAGACCAAGCTCATCTGGCCAAATGAAAATATCAGGTGATAAACATTCTGGGATAAGAAGGACCTTTTTTTGTGTGTGTGTGATTATGCATTGCATGAGTTCTGGCTCCTTGCATAATTAATTATGTTTAGTGATGCTAATAAATGCCACCATAACAGAACATGATTTTGGAGTTCTAGGATGCTGGAACAGGCTAGCCTCTCTTCAATAACTTGCTAACCTCTCATTTTACTGTTCCTTTCCTGCTTCCCAGTTGATTGTCCATTTCCTTCCCCACGCAATCTGTACCTACAGCACAGGCTGAGGTCCTACTGACATCGACGGGGAGTCTGAATTTAGCCTCTGCGATGGAGATCCGAAGAGTGCACTGGTGGGGAGAACTTGCCCTTGGCTGCCGCGTGCATGACTCACTACAATTGATATTTCAGATGCCCCAGATTATGACCTACTTTACTGTGTATTACTCAGAGAGAATGAGTAAGACATTTCTCAGGCTGATACAAAACCAGTATTTTCTGTGGTAGCAAGGAAGAAATGCTTTCTTAAACATTAGATCAATTTTAGAATTCTTTTATCAATGATTAAAATTCCCTGGGGTCACTGTGCAAAGTCTACTGAAGAACTGAATTGATTTTCATAGGCTACAAATCAGATCTACGGTCTTTAACTGAAATGCAAGGTGCACGTTTCCATACATAAGGGAACATCTAACTGATGAAAGACCAAATAGGCCTCCATAAATAGATTTACTGTTTGGCAAAATTACAGGATTTGTGGGTAATTCGTTCAGTACTGGCACCAGAAGTACTGTTTTCAGCCTATCCTGCAAATCCTGTGTGGAACAGACCTTAGAGTCAGACAATCATTTAAGCATGTCCCTAAGTGCTTCACTGATATAACATCATAGATCCATTGAAGTCACTGGAAAACTTTCCCTGACTTTTATGGGCTTTTCATAACATCTTCTATGATTCAGTTTTCCAGGTATGAAATGCGAATATGAATAACAGCTCTTTCCTCCTATTATTTGTCAGGTCTATTTAGACTAGAAACTCTTTAGGGCAGATCTGTCTTTTATATGCAGGTCCTGTGCATAGAACAACGGTCCCCCAGCTCTGGAGGGGAACTAACTACACTACCACAATATTTTTATGCTCCAGGTCAAACCAGTCTTAATTTATGGAAACTCAAAGGCCCATGCTACGCAAAGGGCCAGGCTAAATCACCAAACTGGTTCCTCTTCTCACTCTAAAATTTAATAAGAGTAACCGGGAAACAGCTACTGAAATGCAAAACCGTCTTGTTTTTTTTACTGCTACTGGAAGTTCTCTGGCTCTATGTACGTGTAGAATTATACATCCATGTAGATTAAACTTGCCGCTTAATAAGCAAATCTTGAAAGAGCTGTGGCTCAGATTTTGAAAAAGTTTTGAAAGATGAAGTAAAAACTTCAGTGTGTGGTTACACTTAAATCAGTGTGAAGATAACAGCTCTTCCAGGAACTGCATGGCAACTTTGTGGACTGGACACTCTTCATATAGGTCTTAACCACTGCATTAATCTTAGAAGAGATCTGAAAGAGCTTAAAGAAATTTCTTCTTATTCCCTTTAACATTGTAATATACCTGTGTTGGCCTCTTTTTAACCATATACTGTAATATCATACGAACATTCGTCTGGAGGACTTCATAAAACTTCAGCATTTTAATATGTAATGCTCTGGGATTTAAAAAAAAAAAATAGAATTATTTTTTTTTTTTAAAGTTTCTACAGGAAAGAAATCCCATGTTTGGTTGCCTGTTTAGTCTGCAAATGAAAGGCTGAGATAAGACACCGAAGAAGGAAAACAGAAAATAAGAATGACTGCCATGCAAATGAGCTTCATTAATACAGAGGGTCCTTATCTGGGCCACTCAAAAGATTCCATGTGGGTGGATTTTTCTGCTGTGAGAAATAAGGTTTTCTTTTGCAGTCAGCATTATATAAAGCCATTGGCGTCTTTTGGATTGTTTATCAATATAAGTGTAAAATGAAAATTATATATAAAATTAAAAGATTTAACCTATTTTAATTGTGCTAGGATTTAAAATACTGAATTTTGAAAAATTGTATTCAGGCTACCTTATCAACCCAAAATGATAGTTGGACTTCTAAGTGTGTGTGTTTTCTTTTTTTGGTGTTAATTAAATGGCCTTACCCAACCTGTATTTAATAGCCATTATTTTAAATTTCAACTGATGGTAAGAATACGGTATTCTAATTGGATAATAAAAATTCTAATGAGTTAGAATAATCAATCAAAGAAGGATGACCACTCTGAACAGAAATTAGGTATTTCCTATTATAACTCACTACCAAATACTTCCACCTAAAAATTGGATGTAGCTTTATCCTAGATGTTCGTACTAATGCCTTCAACAACCTTAGAAAGTGACGTAGTCATTTCTGCTGAAATATCCAGTATATTTAAGAGCTTATTTAATTTGGTTGTAAAATTCTACTCTGGGCCAATACAAGAAGTGTAAGTGACTTTACAATGATTACAGGGTGTCAACACACTGTAGTAATAACTTAAATCTTCAACATTTTTGCATAATTTTAGCACCAGTCTTTTCAAGACTGGCTTGTTGAATGGGAAATTTACCCTCAAAATTGCAAGAAGCAAGAGTTTTGTCTAAACCCAACTGAAGTTATAGAAAGAATTACAATGACTATAACGAGATTTTCAGCCGATAGATAGAAAATATATAGTATCTTGGATACAGAATTTGTTCCAGAAAACATTCATCTGGCATGCAACACCTTTCTTAGTTATATTCACTTATGGTATTTTTAGGAGAGGATTTTCAGAGCATGGATATATAAAAATGGCTTGTCAGTTATGCAATAAGAATTAGCACAAGTTTAAGATGGAAACCAGACCTCTGGGGCCATCCTACTGCTGATGCTACTGCTGCGAAGGCACAGGGTAGCATCTAGACTTTCAGTGCTATTCCAGTAACTATCCAGCTAGTGGAACTTCCTCTACTGGCATAATGCGTACTTGAAAAGCAGAAAAAAAATTCTGATTCATATCCTTGGATTTTGAAAAAAAAACCCACAACATTTTTGCATTGAAAATACATTAGAAAGTGAGGATTTCTGATAAACCCGGTCTGAAGAGCTGATCCTCACTGATCTACATACAAATAAAACAAGTGTACAGAATCACTTAATCATGAATGATGTGACTGGAGCTGCCTGGCTCATATCCTTTCTTCCTCAACATTACTGTAGAAAGAACTTTTCTCTAACGTACTCTTTAAAAATTACACCATTAAATAGACACAAACACAAACACACACTCACACGTACACAGGAATGATACATGGCGTTTTTTTGTTTGTATTTGATTACGTGTCCTATGTGCAATCAAACTTATAAAGAAAGAATCCAAAAGAGTATAAATCTTAACAGGGTGGGGTTTTTGCACTCCGCTTTGATTTGGAGTATGCAATAGATATAGTAATTGTTACTAATTTCTTTTTCCTGTATATAGATACTTCAATACTTACAAATGAGGCAACAAAGAAAGTCAATTTGACATTTAATGTTCCACACAGAAATCACAGACACACTGCCAAGGAATTAATTAAAATTACAGTCACATAATAATGACACCAACAATAAATACTCATGTACAGGTAATAAATTAACTCATTAATTCAGCCAGTACACAGTTGTAAATAACTATATGAAAATAACAAACATTTTATATTAGTGTTTTAAATGTTATCTCTGTTTTTAATACTGAGTTTCCTTCCTTGGTTGTTCAAAATAATTATGCTTTAATGGGATGTTAAAATTTAAATTTATTAAAGAATCTGTAACAAATTGTTTGGAAACTTCCAAAAAACACTTCAAAAATATTATTTACAGACTTTTTCAGCTTCTTCTTTACTCCTGAAATCAAAAATCCTAGAATAAAAGCACCGCATGTGTGTAGATATCACCCACAAGTCAATACAACATCTGGACAATTTATTAACTGGTGATTTTAATTCTCCAGAATTTTCATTAAAATAGATTTTTTTAAGCACTGAATTACTAGGTGCTTTTGATTTACCTATACGGTCTTTGGCAGGGAACTTAATCAGAGATTCATCTACAATATACTGTGAGATCATGTTTGTATTGGCAAAAACCACGGCATACTCTCAAGTTACCAGTCAAGCATGGTTTTACTCTCATCACACTTAATTTATTGCAAATGACTTACTGGATCTTTAAAATAGTATCTAAAATGAAATAAAATACCACTAACCCATATAAGGGAGATTTAGATTGTCCTGTATTTTCACTGTAGAGAATACATTTCTTTAAACAACCTGCCCTATTTTATACTTAACCTTTGAGCATCTTCAAAATTTAATATTTGGTCCACAAATTGTTCACGAAAAATTCACGAATGTTTTTTTTCCTACCTTGTAGAGTGTGCTACTTTTTAGCAGGATTGAAAGATTCTTCATTTACATCATAAGCAATATTTTCCAGTTGTTATTAACCCATAAATTGTCCAGGCTATGCTTTCCCCATAATAAAATATATTTTAAACAGGTTAGCTCTCTCAAGCTGAAACAATATGAACTAGTTTATTGTCATTGCTATTATAAACATAGAAATCAGTTTGGTACTTAACCGGTTTGGTAGAACAGGTTCATTACAAGAATAGTAAAGTGTACAAAAAGTAACGATGTACCATTCTTCCCCAGGGCCTTGTTCTGAAATAAACTTCTACTCTATGGTCACAAAATATACTAAGGGCTTTCAAAGACAAATAAAAATCAGGTTCTGCTTAAAACTGCAGTTACTTTGGCTGCCTTGACTGTATCTTTATATAATAAAAATATATCTCGGTAACAATATTATCTTTTAAATACTAAGATTGCCATTTCATTGGCATGAATGAAAAGACCATACAAGCAATTCATTTACATATATATCCTGTGTCCAACAATGACCACATTCTTTACAGAAAAGTGCAAAGATCCCAAAGTTATCAATTAGGAACTGGTATATAGCATCTTTTTCCTAAGCACCTTGGTCAGTAGCTACTTTATCAGCTCAAACATAAGGTACGTTTCTTTACTACAATTGTTTTCCCATCTAATACGCCACTGTATCATGCAAGCGTCCAATACTATATATCCGTGCAACAGAATCAGAAATTATGGTTACAGGCATGATTTTTTGCCATTTGCCTGAAAAAAATATTCTACAACTAATGTAATTCCAGGAAAAAAATCTCTGTATCAGAGAGAACAAAGAACAATCTTCAAGCTATGGGACTAATTTTCTGTTGGTCAATAAGGCTAAAACGATTTGTGTCAGTTGAGGGATTTGCCAGTAAGTTCTCTTTAGTGCTCTCCTGATGGAGATGATGTAAGGAGAAATTTAAGAACGTAGCTGTCTTGTTTCCATAGCAGAGGAAGGGAGCCAGCGAGCCAAGACAGGCTCATAGGCTTTCTCATAATTTGCTATTTCAGGTGAAGGGAACCAATGAGCTGGGATAGGCCTTAACATAATATTGTACCAGAGTGGCAGGAAGGGCATCATTAAAGCCAAGATGGGCCGTGGTATAGTTTTTGTTAACCCTGCAAAAATACATTTGGCATTTCTTGTGGTGAGATAAGAAGTAACCAAATTGCTGATTTAGCATAATTATAAGGCCTGAGAATATCTATAAACCGTGGCAGAACTGCTGAACTAACAAATGGCTGATTTAACACAATAAATAGCACATAGGAAAAATAATGCAGTAACAGCATAAAGACAGCTGCAGAATGAGGGGAAAAGGAACTATTTGAAAGGAACATTGTCTTTGGAACATGGAATTCAAAATTCAATATAGAATATTGAAAAGGCAAAATATGAGAGTTGGTTTCTGGAAACCAGTTTCCCAGAGAAACACTTCCCAGAGAAACCGCTGCACTGGGAAAGTGACTCAGCAGAAACAACGAACTCTCAGTCTGGGAAACCGAGGAAATAAAGAACAGAAGACCATAGGTTATGGACTCTTGAGGGGATAAAAGACAACTGAGGAAACTATCAAGGTGGGATCAGCAGAAGCAGATCAGCATAAAAACCCCAGCTGCTAAGAATCAACTGCTATGGAAGCAAACACCTCCCCCAGGAAACCTTGGGATGCAAGGTGGGATGCCGCTGGGAGTCCTGTGTTGGGAGTGCAGACTCTATAAAGACCAACAGCGGTGCCTGATGGGGCACAGCGGATTGGGAGAGCTCGAGGATTTGGGAATGCTTGTCATAAACATGACACCGTAACTTTAATATTTCTGTGGCTGTATGCCGAGCGGTTTGCTATAGCTGTCCATTACCATTATCGTCATTAAGACTCATCTCATAAGACTATTAGAGCTATTTGCCACCCACTGCCATTCTCATAATTACCTCAGTATCCTAATCATCTATTGTTATTGATCACTTATGGCTATCCATCTCACAGTTAAATATTGATAAATCACAGCTGCATTTGGTACTGCCGTGCTTAAATTTATATAAGCTGTTAATCAATGTAGGTTTTTAAAAGCTGTCCTATATACTTGATGTAGTCCCAGTCCCTTTATTCACTTCATGATATTTTGTCCACTCCCCTTTCTCCACTTAGAGATCAAATTAGGCAAAATCATTTGCCACTGAGCAGGGGAAGAATAAGGTTGCTTTTTCCGCAGGGAGCAGTCACAGGAAGAAATACGCCAAAATAAGCTATCTTCAGACGAAGGCTAGTAGCTATACAGGTTGGCTTAGTCAGAAATATAAATATTTCCAGGCTGGGCCCGATCGCGCTGGGCTCAGCCGCTACCAGACCCTTATCTGCATAAACCTGCCCCTGTCTGAGGTTTGTCAGACGCTGCTAAGCCCCACGCAGCACCATGTGGCGCTCACCCGTACGAAGGGGCTCATGGCGCTGGAGCTGCCTAAACGTTGGGGGAAGAATTCAGAGTTTGAAGGTGGGAAATCCACGGTGAACTGTAGCACTACTCCTATTGCGGAAAGGTTCTTCACGAGTTCAACATCTCTGACTTTAAAGCATGCTGCCTGGTATCCCTGTGAGATGTTAGAGCCCTGTATTGTGCTCTTGACTTCAGATAACACTATAAGGTTTTATAGCTTGAAGGTACCTCAAACACCCACCAAAGTGATTGCTCTTTCAGACACTGAGGAGGAGACTTTTACAAGCGAAAAAGGGAGAGCCCATGCAGCGTCGCTGGGAGAGACTGCAGTGGCGTTTGACTTCGGCCCGCTAGCGCCGGTCCAGAACGTTCTTGGACAGCGTGGGAGTGAGGAAGTGTTGGCCTACCCACTGTACATTTTGTATGAAAATGGAGAGACATTCCTCACAAAGGAATTCCCCAGAAATATGAATTGTTACATTGTTTTGATTGCTGGCTTTTAGACAGAGACTAGAACAAACTCTGCATCTAAGACTAGCAAATTAGATTTCACCATGTTTTTGGAAGACTGACCTTCTCCTTTTCCTGCTAAGACGGTGAGTCCTCCGTCCGCCCTTCTTTCTTCAGAAAACAATGGCTTCAGTCATGTAAAAGAAAGGCAATCATTGATTTAAGTACTTTATAAAATCTGATATGTCAGCAACCATATTGGGTTTTGGTGGTGAGGCACTGCAGGGGCGTCTGTGAGGAGAGGGGCTGCCCCGTGCCGGTTCCAGCCGGTTCCAGCCGGTTCCAGCTGGCTCTGCAACCGCCCCGCCACAAGCTGAGGCCTGTCAGTGATGGCAGTGGCACCTCTGGGTAAGCGCATTTAAGAAAGGGCAAAAAGCTGCCCAGCAGTGAGGAAAAAAGTGTGAGCGTGAGCCTTGTGAGCAGCCAGGGCAGAGAGGGAGGAGGTGCTGCAGGCGCCGGAGGAGGCTGTCGCCCTGGGGAGAGCCTGCTGGGGCAGCTTCCCCGCCACGGCCCACGGAGGACCCCATGGTGGAACAGGGAAAAAGCGTGAGGAGGAAAGAGCAGCAGAGAGGAGCTGTTATAAAATGAGCACAGCCACCATTCCCCAACCCTTGTCGTGAGGGGAGTTTAGGAGAGGGAAGATGAGCCTGGAAAAAGGGGGTAAGAGGAAGGTCATTGTCTCTCGCTATCCAGCTCTATTTTAACTGATACTGTATTTCCAAAGTTGAACCTGTTTCGCCTGTGACAGTAATAGGTAAGTGGTCTTTATGGCGATCCACAACCTTTTCACCTCATTTTCTCCCCCCGTCCTGTCGCGGAGAGGGAGTGAGAGGGCTGGGCGGGCGTCTGGCCACAGGGAAAGGGCAACGCACCAGCACAACAACAAAAATTGCAGAGATGTATTAAGAGGGTGTCTTGGTAATGTGCTTTGTGAAGGAAAGGCTTGCATGAGACTTAGATGTCACTTGGAGTCAGATAACCTACCTTACTATAACAACTAACTTTCATGTACTGGTATACAACAAATCCATTAAATATTTCAACTAAAAGAAGGAAGTATTTTATTTCCAGTCAGAGGAATTTATATTGTAAATCTGTGACTAACTTTTCTGGAATTAATCCTTTGAACTGTTAAGACTACGTTTTCCACATTTGCACCCACACCAATTTGCTTCAGGATAGGAAATTTTGGAACTACAATAAAGAGAAATCAGAAGGTTTTTTTTTTAATAGTCTAACACTTAGAATAGCTGTATAATAAGTAAAAAATGACACAAAGCATGTCTTGAGAGCAGCTGAAAGTGCTCAGTGCAGAGAAAATATCAGTTTTCTGCCAAGCCTTGGTCTCTTTTGTTAAATCTGCTTTCAGTATGCCAGAATGAATGAACAAGGAAAAAGAGTAGAGAAAAATACCTGGTTTGTTTGATTGGTTTTTTTTTTTTTTTTAATTTTTTAAAAATTTGTCATATGCTTGTGTTATTTCACCAGCCAGTCCTGAAAACTTGCCTTGAAACTGATCACTTAGGGCCAAATTCTCTCAGTAAGCAGTACAGTAGCCATAATAATAGTCATCATAATTGGCAAGCCATTCTTGCTTGCCTGGCAAGCCAGGGAACATCAGCTGAAGCTTCCAGAAAACTAACAGTTTTAACTAAGTGTCCATGTTTAACTGAATTCATCTCCTCCCTGAATATTACTGGTGAGAGACCACAGGCGAAGCATGAGGTATGATATTCTGACCAACAGCAGAAGCACCATCATTAAGGGCCACTGGAATCAGTCCATTGATTCCCTCCCTGCAGAGTACCAAGTGAGAAGTTGAAGTTCATTAAAACTGTGGCTTTGACTAGCTTGGCTGGAAATTACAATGCTGGGTTCATTACATAATGTATTCCTCTGATGTATATTTTACTTATCATAGATTATGAATTAATAGAGGCATGATTTTAGATAAAGGGATGGAAGGTAAATGTCAGCAGATGATAATATTCTCTGTATCAACATAACTTCTAGTGTTGACTCTGTAGAACCTTCCCTTGAGGCTAAATCTGGCAGGCTGTGATTTATGAAGCAGTTTAAGGTGTATATTTGATAACCAACGATCCTAATTAGTTCAGTCATTATCAGTCTTCTTGATAATTTTGGTTTCATTCCAACATCTATTGATGTCTATGAGAAGGCTCTCTTATTATCAAGGGAAAGTAGGTCATATTTCAGTCTAACTGGCTTTGAATAGCTGTCATTGGATCATCTTGAAAAGCAGAAAGTTCTCAGCTCTAGAAAAACCAAGGACACTGACTTCGGTCCCTAGGTTGTTTTTGTTTTTTCCCTTTTTTCCTCCAGACAGCCCCAAGTGATCAAAACTTGGCACATCTAACAGGCTTTTTGGCCATCTGACTATTTATTATGGCACACAAACTTGAGGATAGCAGTAAGATAGGCTTGAATTCAAGTTAGTGATGTTTCCTCAACCTGATAATTTTATTCTAGTTTCTGTAAATAAAAATAACGCATTTTATATTCTATTTTTTTTCATATACTTTATTATTACTGTTAGGCTTCTTTGTGTCTTTACTGCTTTTTAAAAAAAATCTGTATCTTTTCATGCCTCTCATTTTTATATTAACAATTTATTCTCTCACCAGATGCAAACCATTTGATGTTGCTAAGCTCACACACAGCCATTGTTATTGTTATCAGTATTAGTAATGGAATCATTATCATTCTCATCACTAACAGCTAGCTCATTATCTGATAAGTCAAAATTTCCTCCCAAAGATTTTGAGGTATTTGATTTTCCTCATTTGTATTCTCAGAAGTCATTTCTTCCTCACTTGCTGGAGACGAAAATGCACCTTCCATAAGTAAGCTGCCATTCTGCTCATTATGCTGCTTTGATTATTAATTTTTCTTTTCTCCTTTGGAGCACAAGAATGATTGCATTTTTAACCGGTTTGTGGCTCCCAAGGGACTTCCTTTGAGAAACAGCTACTAGGGGTTAAGTTGTCATTATGTGGGCTTGACACAACTACTGATACAACTACTAAAATGCATGGGAGCCGGTAAGATTGACAGTTGAAGCACCGCATCAAGTGGTGGGCAGGTTCTTGGGGAATAATCTTTGGGAAGAATTTGAAATAATGACACCAGTGACAAACTGACCTTTGGCTTGGGCAAAAGATGAAAGAACGTTTTCCCTCTTTTTCACCCCAGTTTCTCACCCATATTGACTCGGCCACAATGTAGTCCAAGTAGTTGCAACAGCTCAGACAAGCTTTTCAGTGTTTGCTTTCACTTTGCAAATGGGTGGCTATTTCCTCTTCTTCTAAGTCCCAATTCTGAAGATGTTTATGCTAAATTTTTTCCCTCTGTAGACTGGCAACTCTGTGGCTGCTCTTCATCATCGTCAACTGTTCTAGTGTAGAATATTGACTGTCTTCTTATCTATCTGCAGAATGAGGTAATAGTTTATCCAGCTTTCCTTACATCAGGTTTTGCTTAGTCCCTCCCTGATTTTTCCTTGACACTATACAGAGGGTGAGATTTTCTTTTCAGAACTCCTTGTTTGATATGGGAATCCTTTGCTGATCTTTCACGTGCATGGTTCTTGTCTTACAAAATTCTATTTCATTATGTAACTGGGGTGAGGAACAGATCTCTCCAATGAGAAGCGCCAGCACATCGAGTGTGCATGATATTTGGGAAGAAAATGTAAGCAGTTTGGGGCAGAGGGGGAGTTGTTCCGTTTTTGTTCTGCTTTTCTCTCACAAAGAAATATTTCTGATGATGTGGTACAGAAAACTACCTGATGTGTGAGCTGTAAGTGGCCTTTTAAAATTCAATTAACTTTATTTAATGGGATTCATGCGTTTGTAATATCAAGGAGTCGCATTACTGAAAATTAGTTTCAGTAATGTTCTTCTAATATTACTGCACAGCTATTTGTTGCTAAATGGAAAGAAAGCTAATTACTGGACTTAGTTTCTCACACAGCTGATACTGCTTTGCCCGTCTTCCCTTATACGACATGAGATTACGCATGCATGCTACTAAATCGTATTTTAAATCTGAGATATCTGACCCTTTTAGAAAACAGAGCGCTTCTATTTGTTTAGCCAGGGACATTCACAGTCAGAGAAAGAACTGAGATTCTTGATTTCCATTTATTTCTCAGACTTTAAATTCTCAACTTTAAGACAAATTATGCCTAGAGAAAGGCCTTTGCATATGCCATCCTGGCATTAGTCCAACTAGCCAGTCCACAACATTAGGCAGATCTCTCCAACAGCTTTATATATGGAACTCACCACTTTTTCACAATGTACGGAGCGAAGACTACTTAGTATTTAATTCAGCCAGCCTCTCGGGGGAGAAATCCAGATTGGAGCCAGGTTTGAAAGCTGTAAACTTTGCTTCTTCCCAGAAGGACAACTATAAAACAAATAGTTTAAGGATCTGGAATATTTTCACAGATCTTATAGCTCATTTCTAGATATGGAAAAAGTGTGGATTTAAAATGTCACACAAGTATTTTGCCTGCAACAGAAATATTGGTATTATAAAGTAAACCTGTTAAAAATAAATTTAATTTATGGCAACAAAATTAATCTGTTTCAAGGCCACTGGAGTCACAGACTGAGCAGAAAGATGGAAACCAAGGAGTGATATTTTTTAAAGATACACAACAAACATTTTGCATTATCACCACACTGACCACACAGAACCTGAAAACAGCACTGAATTGTGTTTAATGGGAATTCATATTTTCTTTGCATTTTTCTATAAATTGCATGTTGCTCAAGGTTAAAAATGTAAAATGTGAAAAGGCCCAGACTATGGCAATTTAACTTTAAGAAGATGCAAGACAGACTGCATACAGAATGTTACGCATCGTGTTTCATTTCAGACAGAGCTGTAAGAGATTACAGGTTTTTCATAAAACAAATCATACTTAATAGATACATGTAACTTCTCTATTTTTCAGTACTGATCAATGCACAGAGTGTACTATGCTGGCTAAATCACATATGTTGCATGAAAACAATGAGAAACAGAAAAAAATGAATACAAACCAGACAGAAAGTTACTGTCTTTCATTCCTTCTCTCATCTTACTGCTCTGGCTGTTCTGTTACAGGGTAGAGAAACTGGATGCTATTTAAAAAAAAAACAAAACCAACCAATAAACAGATAACAACTTGCATTTACACAGTTTAGTGCCTTTCATGGGAGAAAGATATCAAGAACTAAAAAACTTTACATGAACTGTATACTTATTTGTCATGGGGAGCAACTGCAATTATAAAATCAACATTGACTTGACAACGTACAATACATCTGAAAAAGCACCATACCACATCCAGGCTTAACTATAAATTCTAGGGGAAATCTAATTCATTTTGACATTTTCCCAAAAGACCTACAGAAAGGAGACTGGGACACCAACCTAAAGGACGCCACCAACAGAAGCAGAATGCTGGTGGGGTTTCCCAGGATCTCTCGGGCACCTGCTACCCAGAGCGTTGGTCGTTTTGCCTGAGAGCAAACAGTTTAACAGAGAACGCAGCTCGTTGTAGACCAGGAGCTTGGTAATGACTAACTGATCTCTAGTCAGCTGATATTTTACTTCCCAGTGACATTCACTGCACACCTCAATTGTTTTGAGGTCAGCAAATATTTAATGGGACAAAGCAGTTTCAATATGAAATTAAGCACAGAGAAAGCAGTGATATAAATTTTTATTACTTACCCAAAATGATGGGGGAACTAACTAAAATAATTAATTTTCCCTTTTATTTTAGCTGAGCTAGACCAAAACACATTGCCAGTATTTCTGCTTACATTGTGATCATGGAATGCAAAATGTTCTTACCTGCATACACTCACAGCATGGATTAAGAAATACAAAAATGCCTTATTTGTTATTTTGTTGTTAATTGGATTCCCTTCAGGTGACTGAAGAGTTTTTGAAAATACTGAACTTGAAGACCTTTAAGACTGATATCTTTCCAACAAAAAAACCTTCTTTTTCTTAATACTTTTCAGTAAAGAAACAATGTTAGAAAATGGCAACCATTCTTCTTTCCCTAACAGTGGCAATATGGCTCTCGCAGAAAACATTTACTAGGATTTTAGTTGTCTGTTATTTTTTTTGCTGGTGCAACATGAAAGATTTTTGAGTTAGATATTGTATGAGACAATTCTTAAAAAAAAACAGATGGAGGTTCTGTTAGTTTTATCGAACTTACTACAGGAAACACTGAAAGCAAACATAAGAACTCTGAAGTAAACACAGAATGGTTATACCATTTTATTTGGTATAACCACATCATGGACATAAGCATATTACCTTTTCAGAGGAAGGCTGAAAAATATTATACCTTAATGAAGAAAGACCATAAATTATATAGGAAAAGGGTTTCCTGATTACTTGTAGCAAATGAGATGATCACATGTAGACTTTTGGGTTAAGTGCGTATCAAAACATACACTCAACTGAAAATAAATGTAAAAACTAAATGTTTATGACATGCAAAACAGTAAACAAATTGTAAGAGTTAATATTTCTACCTTCAGGACAGAGGCATGGAAATACAACCATGGCAAGCATGGCAGAGGAACCTCAGCACAGCAAAAATGTAACGTTTTCCCTATGGAAGAACCACAGCAACAAAAATTGTGAGTATTCCCACATTTAAATAGGATCACAGATTTTGTGCACCACTGTTTGCTTTGTTACTTTCCTTGGGCTCCTCCACATGTTGCATAGCCACGAAGTGGCATTGGCAACCTGTAGTTCACCCAGTTTGACACCCACTTAAGATGGGCCTCTGGGGTGGCACTCACACCGTGCTGCCCTCGATGGGTGCTCTGCCTTTGGTGGCAGAATGCAGTAGGCACCTGCTCCGTGTTGCACAGACCACTCTGGGGCATGCAGAAAAGCACTGTTTTCTAGTGAATACAGCAGTGGACTGGAGATCTTGGAGGTTTTTTCTGAGTTCTCACAAATGGGTCTGGGCATTGCATTTACGCTTAATTTCCCCATGCATATAATGGAACAGTAACACTTACTGCATGTGATAAACCACTTACCCAACCTGAAATCCAGAACAGATCTTTGTAGCCTTCCAGCCGTTCCAGATGTTGTCCCTCTGTGCTCGTCCTGTTCTGCTTTGACATAATGCTGTACAAGTTTCAGACTTTCAAGTATCATTTATAGATTCAAACACTTTTAGTTTTTAAATGGCTTTTCTGTCCTTCATTTAGAGGGAAAAAATCGTGTAACATTGAACGCATGCTAGAATTACCAGGAGATAAATGGTCTTTGATTTTCAAATGTGTATTAATGGGTCAATATTCTCCTTTCTTGCCATATACAGATCTCTCATTAATTATAATGTCACTATAGCTGCAGAATGAATTTGACCTTATCCATTGAGCACCATGTTGTAGTATTAATAGTTTTTGTTCTTAACAGCAATTGGGAAATATAGCCAGACATGCTGAATGATATATTCCTATCTCTGCAGCATGGCTCTACTCATCCAAAAAATGCAATATGAAAAAGGGTGTTACTAACAATTTATTTCTTTATTTTTTTAACAATGAATAATTGTTGCTGGGATTATATAAATTTAACGTTGACCTGTAAAAATACTTTTCTCTATGTGTCTAATACAGTAGAACAGACTTGAATAGGAATCATGCATCTCTGGACTAAGATTATTGGCACAGCAATTTGTTCAACTTGGCGTCTTTTTTTATAAAGATGAAGTAAATACATAGCTCAGTGAGTCCAAATAAGAAAATATATCAAGTTCATAGAATCATCGAAAGGTTAGAGTTGGAAGGGACCTTAAAGATAATCTAGTTCCAACCCCCCTGCCTTGGGCAGGGACACCTCCCATGAGACCAGGTAAAGCTAAAGCGTAGCGTATGGGTAATTTTTCAGGAAGTGTAATGTCTTCAATTCTAAGCAAACAGGGCTTTGGTCTAAAATTCTAGTGTTGTAAAACACTGCAAATTTAGTAAGCAAGAGTGTGACTTTATACAGTGTTTATACCAGGAAGAAAGGGAGCAATGGGGATATTCTGCAATGGATAAAATGGGAACAAACTGGAATGCAGAAACACATCTGAAAAGGTGATAGAGCACCAGTTCACCAAGAAATTTCCAGGCGTTGACAAGAAGAATACCATAAGGAAAGACTTTATGTGGAGAAATTAATCATGAGATAATAGTAATAGCAAAGTTTAACTGGACAATATTAGAGATGTTTTATTCAGCCAAAACCGGTGGAGTTTTATCAGGAATTTCATTCAAGTTATTAGCAATATCAGTGTAACACTTTGTTTGAATGGGTGAAAACTAGAAAAGCAAAAAATGGAAGATGTCATTAGAATAGTGTCAAGCCACAATGTCCTTGAAAGCAATTAGTAATCTTCTGCAGGAATTTAAATGACACCAGAATAGAAATCTATGCGTAAGGAGTTACAAAGAAAAGAAGCAGTGAAACAAACAGGCGAGCTTTGAACAAATGGTTATGTCTCTCTTGCTTAAAATAGAGCAGACTTCAGGATGAGTTTAGGATCTGTACAAAGTGACAGTTATGCAGGATGAGATACAGCATTCAAATCTAAAGCTAAAGGCTTCAGAGAAAGTCCTTTCTCTTCAAAAACGAATCCATCTGGCTAATTCCTGCTGTGGCAAAAATCAGTGTGTTGCCTTCCTATCCCACATTCCTAAGGAATGGCTAAGTGATCATGTTAGCACTGGGAGCCACTGCCCTCCTCTGCCTTTAGGTTCATTATGTGAATAGGTAATCACGATTGGCAGGGCAAAAGAATTTAAATGGAACAAAAATGCAGTATTTTTAACATGGAAGAAAACTCCACCTTCTTAATTCAGTTCTGGTTTTCTCAATTTCTTTCTAGGACAAACTGGCCCTAGACTCCTCTCTGCTCAGCCCTGAGGGGCTGGGCAGGGTCTCTATCTGCGTTCTTTACCTCAAACCAGGGTTTGAGGTAAAACAGAACCAATTTTCTTTTCAGTACTTTTACTTTTCAGTTAAGCCTCTTCTAACTAAGTGCACTTTCTGAAATTAACGGCGTATTCTTCAGACAGTGTCTGCTTCTAGCATTGAAGGTCTGATGTTAATACCAAGAAATGGTATGCAGGGAGGCTCTTGCTTATACTTATCGCTGTAACAACCCAGGTCAGCTGCATTTGTTATGTACCAAGTTGGAGGGTCAGAAGCAGAAGACCATAAAGGAGTCTCACCCGTGGGGAGCAGTGGACAGACAGGTGACCCAAACCTGACCAACGGGGTATTCCATCCCATCTGCGTCGTGCTCAGTATAAAAGCTGAGGGATCAAAGGGTCAGTCTCTTTCTTTCTTCCATGGCTGGTGGCCGAGGAGGACTCTGTTATTCTGCCTTTGATCCTGATCCGTGCATTCCTGAATCCAGTTCCAGAATCCAGTTCCTGTCTGTCGCTGAGTCCAGTCTGGGAATTTCCCAGTGTCTGCCAGTGACCTGATCATCATCCTGGGAGCTCGATACTGGTTTTGTATATTTTTGTATATATTTCATTATTTTCTTATTAATATTATTATATTATCTTTTTATTATTAATATTTTATTAAAGTAGTTTCATTTCTTTTCAACCCATAAGTGTCTGTCTGTCTTATTCTCTCTACCTTCTCTTTTGGGAAGGGACAGAAAGGTTAAAGAGAGCACCTGTCGTTTGGTTAGTGGCCAGCCCAGCCTAAGCTACGACAGTTCTCCTCTTCCCCTTGAACAGCAACTCACATCGATACACCGGCGTTTTGCACAGCTTTTTCACATGACGTTTGGTCACTGCTGCCTCGGATGGAAGCACTTTCTAGAGTGAATTACTACATTGCAGACAACATCAGTCTTTTGAAACCACAAAGCGGCTAACATCAGCAAAATCAGGAGAGGTTAAATTCTTTCTAATATTAAAAAAAAATAAGTGCTTTAGTGTAAACATGTTTATATGCTCAAAGAAACATAATGCTTATTTTGCTATGTTTGGATATGTCATGAGTATTCTGTGTGATTAAAGACCTGTTACTGCAAGTTCTCAAACAGATTCAGTAAGAGTGGACTCTGAGTTCTTGCTTTAGGTGCCATGCTCTATTCTTCTTTCATTTTTTTGTGTGGATAGTCCTGTATTTATATTAGCTGCCTAGGTTGAATTTATCTTTAAACTTATTCAATTGATTAAAAAGTTTATTCATAGTAAAAAAAATACAGTTGTTCCTTATGAGAACTGTGATATAAGAAAATACAATTACATGCCTTGAGCTGATATATCTCTCTGTTTTATGCTACTGCCTAAAGCACAATCACAGAGCAAAGAAATGAGAAATTTTAAAGGCTCCTGAACACTGGATATGTGAATCAGCACTAGGTTATTTAGCACAGGTTTTTAGAATGATATGTAGGGGAAACGCGCTGCTCAAGGACTCTCCATCTCACATTCATAACTGTAACATTCGGCGGGCTACTCTGTAATACAACAATCTGAAATATAAAAAGCCAAAAAAGAAAGTAAAGCCCCTGAAAATCCCTCTGCAAACAAACCCCATCAGCTATCTTAAAGTCTGTTTCTTTCCTAAATGTATCATTGTCTTGTGTTTGTATCTGTTTCCAGGTTCACTGATATAAAATGCTGATCTCAGGTATTTTCAATTATGCATTTCCATCTCCTTCTTAAAAACAAATAGAAGAATTCCAAAGGGTTCTATGTATTAAGCGTTTTTATCAGTTTCACTTGTTGATCAAGGCATTCAATCACTCCAAGAACTCAACTTATTTCAAGTTGAGATTTCTACCAAATGGAATGCAGTTCAATTTGGACACATTGCTTTAGTTTGTTTAATTTCAGAAAAAATGCATAGATACTTATTTGAATATTACGGTGCCCTCTGGACAGTTAAGCACACGGACAAGTTTAAATTAGTTTGAAGGATCTGCATTACCTTACCTGAAGCGTGGTATTATTTCCTCTTAAAATAATTATTCCACAATAAATGTTACCAGTGCTGCACTAAGACATGAGGAAGATTTTGCCCTCTTCTATGGGCAAAGGCTTGGCAAAATTCAGAGTGCTAGGACCATGGATACACTGCAGGGCAATGACATACTCTTGCACCTTGTCCTATTTAACAAAACAGGGACCTCTTCTAAAGATGCTGCTCTCAAGGACAGTCCAGGAGGGAGTAGGTCCATTGAAATGAAATTCCAATAGTAACACAGGCAAAAACATTAACTGTAAATCAAGGGGGCTGTTTAGTTCAGCTTGCCAGAAGGCTCAGACTAGTCTGAAATTTCATGTCATCTTGCCAGATTTACAATGATATGACCAGGTACAGAGTCTGCCTTGCCATCTTTGATCCAATAAAGTATTCAGGCATATTATTTTCAACTTTAAATGTCCAAGTCCCCTCTTTCAGAGTCAAATTCTTCCCTGATGGTACAAACTCCAGACTGATTCCATTGACTTGTACAGGCTTTTCCCATTTACTCTGCAGTCAGTGGAGCGACTGTGGATTTAAACTAGTGTAATTGGGAGTAAAGGCTGGCTTTTTAAGTCTGCTTCTATTTTTAAAATCTTCTCTGTCAAGTTTCATGAGGTCAGATGTGAAGATGAATTTGTTGTTTAAGCTTCTTCCTCCTACAGGCAAAAAGCTTAATCATTTTTTTCTACTGACCTTGTCTTGTCTAAAGATGAGTCAATGAATCAAGTTATGAATGATATATCATGAATAAATGATTTATGCCTGGCCAGATCAAATATGATGTATTACTTAGGTCCTTGAGTATTATTGCATATAAAGATTTATCCAAAGTGTCATACAATTGGCTGGGGAGAGAATTCTTAAGTCTTTGTACGTCCTCCTGGAAAAAGAAGTATATAACTGTTCTCTGACTAGAGAAATTTATCTTGGCAAAAAACTCTTTGACAAAAGCTTAAGAAGGACAGTCCAGCAGTTACAGTTCTCTGCTGGAATGCAGGAGGTCCCAGGTATGCCTGCCTTCCTCGTTCTTTGCAAACTCCCTTCACCTTAGTCCCACTATCTAGAAAAAAGGAAAATAGAAAACCTCTTTAGGTCGTACAGGTGTTGTGACACCGACCAGCTTAGAGACCCTGAGGTGCTCATACAACATAGCTATTTTGATGTAAGATTTACAAGAATATTTTTTTTTCCTAATAAATTTATTTGCTGGTTCAGTATAACTTTCTGTCTTAGCCTTCATCATATGGATTACTCATTATTGAGTCCTAAGAATATTGGAAACGCAAACACCATCTCTGACACAGGTGTTTCAAAAAGAATTGCACTGCAGCAGTAACCAGTGCCCCTTTTCATGAGATTTGATTAAATTAATAGAAAATTTGTAAAGTAGTTCTGCAGGTGGTCTACTTTAGAGATCCCTGGAGTGTGCCAGCTGAGGCCTGGCCGTAATTCTGAATGATCTCCAGAAAGAGAATTGGTGCAGAAAAGTTATTAAAATAAGCTACTTAA
The DNA here is from genome assembly GCA_008658365.1 of Alca torda. NCBI lineage: Eukaryota > Metazoa > Chordata > Aves > Charadriiformes > Alcidae > Alca > Alca torda. The sequence goes on from CM018081.1 coordinate 3,310,199, forward strand.
ATATTCTGTCAGAAAGAAAAAAAAAAAGATTTCTAATAGCCCTTTCAACTTCATGCTGTTCCCATCCTTCTGTAAATCTGATGGTTTGTGATTTCTCTCCCCCATCAGACTTAACTCCTTCCTAGTTACAGTTATTGATGCCAACCATGCCATACTGTGAAGGATGAGCAACCAACCAGATCACACCTTATTGTGTAATCTTTTTTATGTCTACTTAATGAGTCATCCATCATGGTTGATCACTCATTTTCATTTATTTATAAAATGATGGGCATCAACACATGTAATTTGAAGCAAATTAATGTATTCTGAAAAGGTTGTTTTCTCAGAAATATTAGTAAATGACAGAAAAGTTGGGTAAATATAATTATTATGACAAAGGAAGATTTCTCCTTATCCTGAAAAGGAAGTGTTACCAGCAGGAGCTAAATCAACAGTTACTTATTGCATATGGAGAGCGAAGGCCTCATGAGAATAACAGCAAAAACCATGAGAAGAGCAATCATCTGTCAAATATGTTGCACTGTATGGTGACCAGAACTAAGTATCTGCCGTCAGTTTACAAAGCTGCATCAAATTGCAGAGCCTAGAGTCAGTTCCTTGGATGGCCAGCAAAGTAATTGAGGCAGAATTCTGCCAATCTAAAAATGCACAGTAGGAGGTGCAAAGCTGGTTGAAAAAAACCCCATGATGCTGCAACCAGTCACTATAAATTTTTCTCTCTAAATCTAATGATGAAGCATCAGTGAAGTATACCATGGAACATCAAGTTAAATTCTTCATAGATTAATAAAAATGTTACATGCCGTGACTTTATGTATTGGATTTTCATACTGTAAAAAGAATTATTTAAAAAGCTGCCTTTTCATTTCAACTGCAGCTTTCCCTGCTATTTTATAATAGTGAATGATAATGAAGTTGTCATTTTACATATAGGGTAATAAATTGCCTTGCTATGAATACAAGGCTATTACTCACTCATAGGGCCCTGATTATGTTGTGCTAGGAGAGCATGACAAGCACTTTATGAATGGCACAGTCCTGAAAGTGAACTCAGTCAGTGTTCATTATAGGGTCATCCTCCTAGAATTTGAAAATGTGAACTTCACGCGTGGGGGTAAGATCTAATTTTTCACGCTCGCTGTATCAGCAACACCTGCATATCAAGGTCTCCCATCATAGTTCTGCATCTTCATTTTAGATAACACGGTGATCTTTCACTTTAGGAAATGCAGTGACACATGACATATGTGGAAAGTTACTCAGCTAATTTGACCATCTTTCACATATAGTCCCACGCTGACAAACACCTGCCTGTCACCCAGGCTAGAGACAAATCCATCTTCATGAATTCTTACACTGAGCTCTATTATTATTCAGGGGAAAACCACAGAAATACAGTTAGAAATGTCAACCTGTTTGTGGTAGAGGCAGATGGCAATCTTTTTTTCCTTGTTTCCCTGGATGCCATATTCCAATTTGCAATATAACAGTTCCTTTTTGATGGGTATTAGACATTTCAGCTCCTGACTAGTCACATAGCAGTACACCTTCTCTCATGTTACGTACCCATGTAACTTGGACTTAGACCAGTTTTTAACCTTAAGGATTTCCCTGCGTGTTCTGTAACAACCTCCGCAGGTTTATACTACCAAAGCAAATGCATTTCTCAGCCATTTTGTCTCTTCAATATTGACACTATTTACCCATTTTGTTTCACTTTAGATACTAGTTCTTTAGCTTTCATTCAAAATTGCATAACCAACACCATGTGAACACCACTACTGTTTTAAGTTTTATATTTTATACTTCTGTATTTTTGGCTCTTAAAGTACATCTCTGCCCATTATTTTCCCTTCTTCCTGTAGCAGATACAGTGACACCGTTGCGATAAGGTGCTGTGCTCATCATCTTCCTCTCTAACCATTGCTACAGGAGCCAAAAGGATACTGTATGAAACTGGGGTTGTACTATACAGTATAAAGGCAGCTTATTCTTACAGGTGTAAGGGACAGGTCCAATTTTAAGTGCAATACTTGCTATTAAACCAACAACACGTGTTAAATGGAAGTAAATATTGGCATGGCATTAGTTCCGATGTGTGCTCTCTGTGGTGCAAGAAAAGTAACCCATAACCAATGGGATAATTCATCTCTGGCATAGCACCGACCTCAGCTCAAACATACCCGAAGATGAATTGGAGGCTTTGACTAGATTTCTCTTGAAATGAGATAGTCAAGCAATGTCAGAAAGCGCTTCCATTTGTTTGAGGCTGAGCTACAAAGAGCAGATCAGATCTTCACTTGCTGTAAGCTGACAGCCTCAAAGGAGCGATCTTGGTTTACAACACTTGAGATACAGCCCAGAGCCTCTGCAGCTGAGAGGAGGACTATAAGCAGAAAGAGATTGAAGTTTGTTTAGAAATACGGTCAATGGACTGTTCAAGGTCACTGTACTGAAAGAAATCTTTGCTCTGGTGCCTTTGTGTATTTGCCTCAACAAAGGCTTTAAGGCTTTTTAAACTCAGATATTTAAACCTAGCTTATCTTATCCGGTCCTAGATCACCCTTTCTACTTCTTGCCTGTGAGGGAGAAAATGGTGATCTAATTGTTGTTACTAAGTATCTCAGAATCGATTCCGCTCACAGCACCACTCTCATAGTCACTTCTGTATTCTCTTCTGGTGGAATATAGAAACTAACACACAAGGACCTGAGTTTCAAAGACAGGATTTGCTACTGTTTCTAGCGTTATAAATCTTAGCTATTTCATACCTTGCTCTTTCCAAAATAAACAGATCAGTGTGGGGCTGAAGTGCTCCTACTGGTCTACAGTGCATTCAGAACAGATTCAGAGCTGGTTAAACTGGCATCAGAGATCTTTGGGCAAGAGCCAGATCTCCACTGTGTGCTTTCTGGTACCTGGTGCAATAGAATACTTCAGTTATATGGTTGCCATACCGACACTTCATATAAAATGCAAACGCCTTCATAATTACATGATCCTATAGAGTCCACTCCCATGTGGAAATCTATGCTACTACTTGGTAAGAAATCCAGGTGCAAGAAATGCCACAGGAATCTCAAGGTTAAAGAAAACAGTGGAGAGGATGGTTATATTCCCATTCTCTTGGACATATCTGATCTATACCAAGACTGGCTGCTTGGAATGGTAATAATATGTTAAATATACATATTTTTTTATTATTATTATTTTCTTGCTCAGATAGATACTCAGTGAAAGAGACTAATTGTCCAATCTCCTAATCAGAGCCACAGAAGAAGATTTTGATACCCAGGCAAAGAACGTTTAGCTTTAATGGCATTTTTCAGTAATAATGACACTTTTCAGTAATAATGACTTCCACAGATTTATCAGCAGGAATTGAAAATAAGATACTTGTATAAAACTGTTGATATATGGTTGGCTTTTATTTTCATGGCACAAGTTTACATGGCTTAAAGGAAACACATTCTGAAGGAATATGTTTCACAAATTAGTCTTTAACATTACATGAGATATTCTAGTCAGAGCTGTACTTTGTATGGAGCTAATGTATCAAACTAGGCTAATGATCTAGCCATGATTAAAAACATTAACAAGGTATCACTTTTATTTTTCCTTTTAATTTGGTGAACAGGAAAGCAGTTTCAAAAAAAACCCTACACAGAACGGAGATAAAATTTGGAAATACACATTCATTTACAATGAAACTATTTCATTATACCTCTCAAGGGCTTTATAAGTATAGAAAAGCCTCCAAGTTTGCATATACTATAAGCAAAACACAGAATTCATATTTTCATGAGGTAACTACCTTATAATTTCAGGATCTCTGAACTCCAGGAAAAAGCCTTATCATCTGAATTTCATATAATCTAAATATTGCATATCATCAAGATTTTCAGAAGTGACTGGTCTCTTCCTTCAGAAAGCATTCAGACTGTTCAGTAGCTTTTTTCTTTTTTTTTTTTTTTTTTGGATCTGAGTTTGATCCAAAGTCTCTATCTACTTTTCAAATTCTTGATTCCCAAAAACGTACAGGGACAATTTCTTCCTACCTGAAAGACCAATTACTTGAATATCTGGGCTTTCTATATACCAGCACCTAAAAATAACTCAAAATTTACCTGTCAGTAAATTATCACATCCCGGGGTGGTGAGGTTCTGTCTAGCTACTTTTTTTCTTCCTTGCTTTTTTTCCGTCTTCCCATTATGTTTTAATGCCCTGGGATCCATGTTACTGAATCAGCAGCTTGAGAGGCATATGTTACAGCTCACTGGCAGAACCAATTAAAAAAAGAAAGCAAAACCAACAAAAAAGCAAACGCATATAGTTCCAAATCATTCAGTGCAATGTACATTATACACATCTTCATATTCCAGTTTGATTTCTAGCAAAAATGTAACCATGGAACAAATGTCTAATTCACAACCACTTTCACAAAATGTCTGTTACTGAATTCCAGTCCATAGTGCCTTCTCTACAAACACTCTCACGGACTACAAAAATCATATTCTTAGCACAAACAAGTAAAATGTGCTTCTTAATCAAAGTACGTAGAATCTAATTACATTAATGGCCAATATTACCTTTTTATTACACTATGTTATAAAAGTACAAATTGATATAAAGTAAACTAATTTTGCAAATAAGCTGTTTTATTCAGACTCAACACTCTATAATGTGTCATAAAAATCAACCTTTCATTGCACATTTCCACATAACATGATATTTATTGGTTTCCAGGAATCGCTGCATCAAGTTTGTATTACTGCATGGTCACAAAACCTAGTTACTTAATATTCTGACTTGACCAGCTATCAGTTGTGGCAACTTGATTTTACTACATGAAAAATTAGAAGGAGAGGGAATGAAGGAGTCATCATTCAGGAGTCTCACATTTTATGTCAAAGCGTGACAAAGGTAAAATAACTTGACAGCTGCTCTTTTGCATACAAAAGGCAGAAATAGTTGCATATTCCATCCAATTAGGTAAAACTCTGTAAGGTGTTATGTGATGTAAAAATAATAGTTCGTATTGAGACTAACATGATCATTGATCACAGTATTGGAGCATTAATCCTTGAAGGCACGGCCAGGAGGACATACAACACACTACCACGCAGCTCAGTATGAACACAATGCTAAAATCTGGCCTTACGCAGAACTGTATTGTTTTCCAGACCTGTACTAAAACCCCCAAAAGTATCTGTTCCAAGCATCTTCACTTGTGCTTTTTCTTATTGTATGCAGTTAAGATACTTGAGTGTGAAGTGTTCCCTGAATTCATTATACTTCCTCCGGATATGGAATCACGTTCATTTTCCATTTGTCTCAGAAAACCAAATCATAATATATGTGATAAGAGTATGTTGCATATTAACTTGCCTAAACTGCAAAGGGAAAACAAAGAGAATTTGTATTCATCTTATCTGCTTTAAGTATGAAATATTCAGCATCTCCGTATTTCTCTAGTGGATTCATAGACTACAAGATGTTTCAGCTGTTGAGAACAGGAAATGAGTCTGCATGAAAAAAACCCCAGTATTCCAGTACTTTTTCAGAATCCTCAGCATACAGACTGAAACTGCCAAAAGTTTCCGAAGTACTTATCAAGTATTATATTTAACATTTTAAGGATGGGGGCAACAGCAGTTTCTGTAACAAGCTAAAACATCAGTCAGACCTATCTACCTCACCTTGGTGTCATTCAGACCAGGATCAGGACTGTGCTGCATAAAACCTGAGTGGAGCTACAAGAAACACTACTTAAAAATTGTGGAAATGCACCGACAGCTCAGACAACCCCCTAACATGCCACCTGTACTAAGAGCTTGTTGCAGGTGCTAAGAGAACTTGGTATTACACTGCTGTATTACCAGTATGCTCAGTAGGGAACAGTTTCAAATGGTGGAAAATTATCAGGTCTCTGTAATACTATTTTTAAAAAAATGGTTTTCTTAAATTACTGCCCCAAAGCATCATCTTGCATACCTATACCACTGCATGGTAAAGGCAGCCGCCCAAGTAAAGCATATCGTATTGTATCGTATCATATACCATATGTCAATTAACTGGTCAGTAAAAGACCTTCTTCCAAAGGCCATGCTTTGAAATACCACTTTTATTTCTATCAAATAATCCAGGAATGATCAGACAAGACGTTACACTGTCTTAACACATGATAACCTTTCCATAAACACTAAAGGCAGCACACATTTAAAAGAAAAATAAAGAGCAAGACTTCATTTTAAAAGGCTTGTTGGAAAATAAATCAGAGAAAAGTAGCTTAAACAAAACCCTCATCTTTCTTAACCAAATGGATTAGGCAGACAAGTAAGCGTATACTACATTTACCCAGCAAAAAAAGTTGTTCCACGCCTATATTCTGATTACATTTCTTAAATTAAGCCCTTGTATTAATTCCAATATGTGAAGCTCATAAGAGTATGTGTGCATTAATCTGTGCCAACATTTATAATAACAATTAAGTTAACACTAGATTATAATATATCACTTGCACATGCACATTTATATTCTGCGCTATGGGTTTACTTAACGTTGAGCAAGAGACTCCTGCCCATTTTTTGAAAAATATACCCTTGCTTGTAATAATCTGTGTTGAGAGATTAAAGAGAATAGACTGAACACAAATAAACAATGTTGTGATACCAAATCTTTTTGGAAACTCCATAAATAGTGGCCATATTCTGCTGACATCACTCATGTGGAACAGTACACTGATAAGCAACCGCGGTAAAGCCAACCCTGCTGAAAAAAGCAGACTGAGTCAGTAAGACTGAGGGGAAACATGATTTTTCAGTGAGTCCAAATCCGCAGGTGTACACATTCTCCAGTTATGAGGGGGGTGTATGAGCAATAGTAGAAAGAACCAGGGGCAATGGGATTCAAAGTAGGGAAAAAAAAAAGTTAGGCTTGATAGCACCACAGTTCTAGTAAACATACAATCTAATTTAGGTTTTCTTAAATCCTTTGCTCCCTAGATGAGTATTCATTATTTTTAGGCACTTCCTAGGTTCACGTACAGGTTTGTGCATATGGCTTGAGTCCTTATCATCCTTAATCGTTCGGAACACTGCAGTACAGTAACCAAGTGTTGCTTCTGCTCCAACCATCTTTTCTTACTTAGATATTTACAAACAGAAATTCAGATGTAGCCATCACGTAACGAAAGGTACTGGATGGCATGCACAAGGTCAGAAAAAATTACGTGCTTACATACCGCTTATTTTATTTTGTAGGCGGGTAGCAGGTAGTCCAACTCTGATTAAGTTTATCTATCATCTCTTATTCATCCAACTTCAAAAAGTTTATTTCAAAACTTTCAAGATTCTCACCTGCCTACACTGATGTTTTTGAGGGAACTTCCTGGTCCAGACATTAGGGAGAAAGCAGCTAAGAAAAAAAATACTTTGCAGGCCCCAAGAAAATCTGCTTCTATTCAATCGAGTTATAATTGAAAAACTGCTGTTTGCACATACTCAGATAACTTTGAATTTATCATAGGACGTCTCCTTAGATTTCACCCATTTGGATCTGAGCAGGACTTTTCCGTCACTTTCAGCTCTTTATTATGGCCAGCTGTGCCAGGAATAAGGATCTAAACTTAAGGGAGGTGAGCTGATCTATCACTCTAATTTTCCACCATGCCCAAGCAGAACAGACAAAGCAGCTGAACAGATTCAAACCCAGAGGGCAAGGTCTAGAGGTGGAGAGATGAAGCACATTGGGACAAAGCCTCACAGCTACAGGAAAGGTGGCAGAAAACCAGGGAACTGATGTGACAGGAAAACTGAAGTGACTGGCTAAGGAAACTGGAACTGGATGGGGAACAAAGGCATGACTGAGGGAAAAAAGAGGGGGATAAACTTGGTGGTTGGCAATTTAAAGGGGATACTAAGAAGTGATAGTTGGTAAGTTAATGTGATGACTTAGAAGTAATAAGGAACGAGAATAGAGACAGAAAACTAGTGGAAATGACCAAAAACGTGGTGAAGAATGGGGAAAATCATCACATGGCATGAGGATGTGAGAAAAGTGGAATGCAGGGAATGCAGGGGGTTGGAGAAGATGCTGGCAAAGGGGGAAAATACAGTTTGATGGTTAAAGCCACCAAACTATGCAGGGTAGTGAAATCCTATCCCTGCATTGCGTACTCTATATTTTTGAGGCATTCACTTGCTATACTGGAGTCTCTATCCCAAGTTTTGTAGACTCAGAGCTCCAACAGAAGACACATCACCATGTTTTGAACTATTTTAGTACTGTATAAGGCTAACCGTTTTCAAAATTCAGGTCCCAGGCATCTTAAAATGAGATTTGTTTCCTATCGTTCACCTTTTTGTGACTGGCAGAATACTGCTAAAACGTCATAGACTGCTAAAGTGTCTTCCACACTATGTTTGTTTCCTGAGATAGCAACCAGAATGTGTCAGAAGTACCCATTTCTGAGTAACTCAGGTAACAGCTTGCAACACAAGGCTTTTGAGGAAACTCTTAACTGCTCCCTTGAGAATACAGGTCCAGACATAACTATGTTTATAGTGTTTAATAGCTTTTAAAGCCAGAATGACCCATGCAATTATCTTGCCTGACTTTCTGCACAACACAAGCCATAGAATTGTACTGGGCTCCTGAAGTTTGCTTAAAACACATACATTCATAGGACAGAGCTACGCATATGCTGATGGGTATTTGTCCTCCCTGTATTTTCTAATGCATCTTTTGTTATCAATCACTCTCTCAATGTAGATAGAAATCCTGTCACCGGGAACCCGGAACTGTACAAAAAACCTCAAAAGACAAAGACATTAGTCTCTACAACTTAAAAATAAATCCCATGGCTTGAAGGACAAATCTTCTTATACAAACTTTCCAACATATAAACTGTGAAATCCTAGAGACCTTGGCCAAGAGTTTTTACCGAACGAAATCACAATTATCTTTTGAATGTTTGCAGTTAAACCAATTACAATAATTTAACAACTAAGAAATAAAGGGAGAGATTCGGAGAAAGTATTACCTATGGAAAAAGGAAACACGTTTTCTCTGTGAAGGTGACCAAGCACTGGTACAGGTTGCCCAAAGAGGTTGTGGGGTCTCCTTCCTTTGGAGATATTCAGAAGTAATCTGGACATAGTCCCTCCTGGGCAGCTGGCTCTAGGTGACCCTACCTGAGCAGGGAGGCTGGACTAGACGACCTCCAGAGGTCCCTTCTGTGATACCTGAGAGATTCATCCTTTCCCCACCTACTGCTGCGAGACCTGACGTCAGCTGAGGTGCCTCTTTTACACCTCTAGACTGAAATACTTTCCTAAAAAGTAAGTGAAGCAGTGCAAAGCGCTTGTTAATTTTCTCTTGCAGTTATTATTTACATCTATGCCTATGTAGATGTACAATATCACTGCAAGTAAACTAGTGTTTGTACAATGTTTTGAAGATAAGGCATTTGCGTATTTGTGTGTTTGCATATTCGCACAGATAGTGTATATCAAAATAGTCTTGTTTTTCTTGGATGATAAAAGCAATTCACTGCCTTTTTTAAGGTTAGTACTCAAAATCCAGCTCCCATGTACTTATTATTCATTTGAGTTGATTGTACTTTAGCTTCTTTATGGACTCTTTAAAATATGCACTAATAAAATCTTATTAGCTTTTTATTATCAACTGTTTCAACATACAAATATTGCAAGCTGCAGGGATTTTCTGGTCACCGTGAGCATGACTCCAGATCACTTAGTAATCAATGCATTTGCTACACTGTCTCCGGCAGTTGATGTTTCTGAAAAGGTAAAAAATTTTTGGTATCATTCAGGCAATTTGCAAACATACTTCTGCCTTTAAGGGCGCTCCATTTATTTCAACACAATATAGGAATGTATTCAGTCTGGCTAAGCTACTATGATTTACTAACACCTTCCTTTAGTTGATGTTCCACAGTTGGATGGGCAAAAATTCTATGTTAGAAAGACATCAGGTATTTAGGACCTCAACTTGCTATAAATTCTTTGAAGTCAATAGGTAGGATTTAAAAATCAATGGGAGGATATGGCTCAAAATTACCTTTTCCGAAGCTATAATGGTACAAATATTACCACTGACCACTTGTACGTAAGTTCTGAACATCTGAAATAAAAGCCTAGAGATCTAGAAGTGTGAGATTACATTGAAATCAATGCATTTAAGTCCTTTAAGTAGCTCATCTGATTCATCTCACCAACAAGAATATATGATTGTCTCCAGAATAGACAGGCATTTATAGTAGCAAGGCTTTTTTGTGGTGGAGTACTTTGAAGTCTGCTATTTTAAAAGTGGTTATAGAAGGACATCAGTGAGAAAACAAGATAAACGTTTTAGTGAGGAATTACATGGTTGAGAAATCATACATACTCTTCCCAACTGATTTTGCATGAGTACACTTCGGTTACATTAGAGGTGGTTTTGGTGGAGCATACATACTAAGACTGAGGAAGCAGTTATTAAATTCACCCGGCAGAGTTTAAGGAAGTGTTAATCTATTTTTAATCTATTTTCAGTCTCTTAATGGCACCTGACCCTGTATCATTAAGACCATAGACATTGGCTCCACAGCGAGTCAGCAGTCTAAAGAAAACACATTACTAACCAAACTGTTAGAAGAGTGGTCCCTATTAGAAAATACAATTCACATGTAGTGTGCACAGTACATCCTCAAATACTATCACAAAATAAACATACGACTCAAACGTGGCTGTTCCAACCATCTAAGTATTACACTAATAAAAACTACAGAAACAAGGGGATGAACAAACATTGTAGTATCAGAAAAAGTGTTACTCTTCATCAGTCAAATTCTTTCTGCAGTAAACAGAACTGGTACCAGCATTAGCAAAAGAAAAATTATATACTCTTGCTTATCATGTCTAAGTTCATGCAGTCATGCTGACTGATGTTGAACATGTTCCCTCTTCAGTTGTAGCTGCAGAAGTGCACAGTCCCGCCTCTGGTCAGACTTGGGATGCTTTTGCCCACATTATAATAACAACTGGCAAAGAAATGTAGCAACAACATAACTGTATGTACCTAGTCCTGGGTCACTGCTAATAGAGGCCCATTTGCCAAGGACTTTTGGAAACAGAAACCCAGATCTGTAAACAACTCTCATTTCATCCTATGTGAACATGCTCTTTAAAAAGTCTTTCACCAAATTGTGCACTTTGAAATTTTCCAGAAGGCAATTTTTTACATTAATACAGGTACTTTTTCCATTTTTATTGCAACCTGAAATGTTTCTGTAGTGTTTCCATGGCAAACTGGGTAACAATACATTTAATGTTTCCATTAAATAAATTATATTTCAATTCTAAGTATCTATATAAAATTAATTTTTTAAGCTCTAACCCCAGAATCACCTGAGATTGTAAAACTCTAAACCCAATAGGGCTTAATCATTTCAAATGTTTATATTATTAAGACCTGCAGTTCTCAAATGTGTATATTAACCACCTAGAGGTTAGGACACTGAACCTCCCGATCCTTTCATTCACAGATTACTTCAGGCCAACGAGGTAACGGTGTGATTACAGCCTTTGTACGGGGCTTCCACCAATGCAAACCAGACTGGAGTTCTAGCCCTGCAATATGCTTCAGCACCTTGTGCCCTCAGAGGTGAATTCCTGGTTCTGCAGCTGGGAGTGAATTTATGTTTTCCTTGTGCTTTTTTGACAACAATTCAGGTCCTATATGCCGGGCACTACTGATGGAATGATCCAGCCTGGAACAGTGGGTGGTGTGCCTGAATGGTGGAATTCCAAAAATGTTCCCTGAACTCTGAGGTCTTGCTTTCATTTACTGGTCTCTGGAAATTTTGTGAGACCTTGAAGTGGGCTGTTTTGGTAACGTATAAGCTTATAAGGCCAGTAGCCTTAAAAGACTAGGCAGTTCTTTTATTTAACATAAAGAATCAAAGTATTTTTGTACAAGTTTAACTACTGATTCAAACTTTTTGAATCATTTGAAATCATCACAAAAATTTTCTCTCCAGGAATTACTAGAGAAAGCAACTCTTTTTCATACAGAAATGGGATAATCAAAGTTTATCTGTATTCTCAGAATTGAGGTATTTGTTGCTCCACAGGAGTAAAGATGTTGGATTGCACTGCTAAGGGTGTTTTGTGCATTTCCTGATTAACTCCGGTGCTGCATACCCAAGGAAACGCCACATCCTTCAACTACTTACTCTGAAAGGAGTAAGGAAGATGAGTTTGCTGAGCAAGTTGAGAAACACAAGAGTATACCTGAGTCACATTTTTCTGACAGAGTAGGCGTGGAAAGCTCACCTGGGTATACATCTGGGGTGTCTCAGAACCAGGCCTTCAGCATATTGCAGGACGTGCTCGGTACTTTGCAAGATTGAGCTCTTAGTCATAAAAATATATTTAACATATAAAAATACAGCAGATGTCCTTCTAAAAATCATATCTTAATTGTTATTCCCTCTCATTATGTTTTATACATTCAGAGACAGACGTTTGAGATATACTGTAAACAGTGCAAAAGACTGTTTTATATTTATAAAAACACGCATTGCGGTACCTTTAAGAGCCAACTGAAAGAAAAGTTGAGAAAGGTTTCATCCTCAGAGAAATCCTGGTCCAAGTCGAACTTTTGTTGAGCGAGTTGTAAACAAACGTCTTAGAATGCAGAGAATCCTCTCATTTCTTTCCAGCTAAGGTAGTCTCAAACACATCAAGTCCTGCTTTGAAGTAAACCTGAGCTGAATTGATGCTGTTCAGCACCTCTGACAAGGCTGCTCGAATGGTCTCATTTGACTGATGTAGTTTGCAGTGCTCCAGCGCCTCTAGCAGTACTGAAAACTGGTTTGTCCTTTCATCTAGTCTGTAAAGAATATTTCTAAAAGAGAACAATGGAGAACGGTAAACTTTTTACTCAAAACAATTCATCAGAAATCATCAAGAAACTCTGCAAGTATCAGCCACACTTTAGAGATGATACGTATTATGCACAGTAAAGCTGACCCATGGCAAACTAAAAGACAACTGCATATTTATTACGGCTTTGTAAACTGTTCATTGATCTAGGTGTACATACACTGAAACCTTCACAAAATCCATCAAAGAGATCTCACATTCCTCTTTGACCATTCAAGATCTTATTCAAAATCATGAACCTAGACCTATCACATCCCTCACGACGCATTTCATGCCTCAGCTGGATTCCATTTATTCCCCTCTAAAAAAAGTTTGGTTATTACTGTGGACCCTAGGTATGGATTTTCTTTTTTTCCCTCCCTGCTCCTGTTATTTATTTCACACTTCAGAGGTGGAATTCTAGCTGCATTGAAGTCAACGGTAAAACTCTCATTGCCTTCAGCAGAGCCTTTATTTCATCAATAATCCTTTGTGGCATCAGAACAAGAGCAACCCATCTTAAACGTCACATACTTGAGGAAGGAAATAAATGGAAGTAACAGCTAAACCCTTATGAAGCAAAATCTGTGCTTTCCTATATCTGCAAGACTTTTTAATAGCTCGTATAAAAACACATGCAAAGGTAATGTCTGATCCCTTGGAAATGTTACCTGTACGAGGTGTTGAAGGCTCAGAATTCAGAGCCTAGTCAGTGATTTCACTCTTTGAAGCAGGTATAAATGTTATCTAAAAACAGGTGTAATCATTATCCTAATTGGAAGAGCATGTAAATATCATAACTCTCCGCCCAGGCGCTCCTTTGAGTGTAAACACGAGTGAAATTTGAAACACGTGATTTGGTGCAGGACCTTAACCTTAAATACAAGGTAGATGTTCGGGGCAAGGGAGAAGTTGTTTCACAGAAAGAAATCAGTGAGAAAGCAGGACAAGTTGGATACTCCGTCAGTAACCTTACTGCATGACAGAACAGGCTCAACGGCAACTCCAAATTCGTAATACAACTGCCAAGCACCTACAAGGAAGATGACCACAGAAGTGTATCTTATTATTACATGAGTCATCTAATTGCCACCTACAAGAGGGAATGGTAATGAAGTAGCCCAATAAATGACACCACAGAACATCTAAAATCTTCTGCCATGTTTCCCAGTTTGAAAAAGTGCTTTGAATGAGGGGTGATGATTTTCAAAGAAATGAAATAACTCCTATCCTCATAAGACAAATTTTCAGTCTTTATGCTTTTACCTTCCTATATTGGGTATCCATCCAAACCCAGCAACATGCGATAGGAATGCTAAGCCTTTTATCCCCTGACAGCAATACATCTAGCCATTTCAAGTGTTCTGCAATGCAATACACTGTAGTTTTAAACAAGAAGAGGGAAAGGGTTCGAACCCAACCCTGCAGTAGAAGGATAGTTTACGTAGTTTAAAGAGTAAGTTATCACTGACCTAGACCATTTAGACTGAAACAGGTTAAGAGCACTTGCAGGAATAGCTCAGTGGGGACAGAATCCTCCATCAAGAGGACAGTAACAAGCAGATGTGGCAGTAACTTCTCCAGCTTGCACTGCAGCAGCCAGAAGAGGACAACGGTCTGCTTCCTCCCTTCTGATCTGATGCTACTGTTCCTTGAGACTCTGATGCAGATTACACTCAAAGGTGACTAAAGTTATATTACAGTCTGTCCCTAAAGCGTCTCTGTGATATAGCAAATGAAAACTGCTTATGCTGAGAACCAGAGAAATTCTTGGTTGGTTGGTTTTTAAGGATAGGCTCTGCTATGGGAAATACTGTGGTTTCCAAAGCAGGGATTGATTCTGCTCCATCTGAAATCAATTCAGGGACTCCTGCTGAGATCAGTGCTAGCAGAACCAGGCTTCTGAAGAACTCTCCTCTATAGTTCTCATGGTTCACAGGGAGATAAGAAGCCTGTTCACAACCCCTCAAAGCCCTGGAACAGCAGGGGCAATGCTAGACATAATCACATTACCTTTTACTGTCCGGTGGCTGGGCGAGTTTGAGCTACAATTCTGCTCCAAGTGCCTACAACACTGGCGTCTTGATCTACATTAGGATCCCTCTATTCCTTTATTGGGGGTAACGTCAATGAATAAAAATGCCATAAGACAATAGCCATCAGCAAAGCAACACTTACTTAGACTGCCAGAAATTAGACTCTAAAGAGAGGATGACCTGAAGACTGGAACATCTGGGGACCATTGCGAAAACATTTGTGGTGAATACGAACAGATCTTCTATCCCATCTTCAAATACGCTCTAAACATGGCACACAGGCTAAAAAGATGGTTTACCTTGACAAACAAGGATGGTAATACAGTTTAACTCTACAACTGTGACTTTGGAATCACAGGTGATTCCATAGTCAATCCACAGGCAGGTAAAAGTCACTGTAAAAGACAAATACTCCTGGTGCATCCCACCTGACTACAGTACAAATCAGTGTCTCATGAGAAGAGCTGAGGTGTTTGATGAATGGAAGAGACAAGCAGTCTGCTGTCATAATTTAAAATAATACTTTAACTTTTGCAACAGAGATATGACTTTGGCACGACTGCTTGCATAGTACGACAGAACATATTTTCTTATTTTTATGCATGCAAATAATAATAAGTAACATTATATGGCACCAGGTTTTTTTTTCAGATTTCCTGCTAGAAATTCTCACCAGGGTCTTGTATTTTCCAATTACGTATCTTTGCTTGGCAAGCCATGCCACCCCTTTGTTGAATAAAATGATTTCTCTCTTTATGCATGTTCACGAGAGTCAATTTATACATTTTTAATTCTTATCTCTGTCCAAGCTTCATCAAATTAAAAAAATGGCTAGTCCAGTTTATTACTTCCAAGCCTTTACAAGTCAGAAAAGTGTTTTCATTAAAGATTACACACAGACTGAAAAATAAAACCCAGCCATTTCATTGGCACAAGATATCACTATGTGACCACAACATGCATAATGATACCAAGAGACTTTAATTTATACTGTGAAATTCAATTACTTAAACATTCCTTAATACGAATTGGTTTTGTAGCCTACACCTCTAAAACAGCAATTCCAGCCTCTGGCCTAATTGCTTAAGTATCTACCTTCATCTTTAACTATTTTGATATTATAATTCACACAGCCTGACCCACACAAAACAAAAAGAGACTCCTAAACAGAAAAGCGCAATACATCATAGATGACACTAATGAAATTACAACACCCATCATTCATCTTAATGGACTTGTTTCAACAGCACATCACAGTGACCCGAGAAGTGTAACACCAAAAGTAGGAAACCTAATTAATAACTTCAGGCAGTACCATTGAAAGAGGCAAAACGGCCCCAGACAAATGAATGATCCTTAGTAAATTAAAGCAAAAAACCTATAAAAATGAATTCTAAAAGAACGTCTTCTATAACTTTTACGAGCCCTTTGCAGGCCTGGAAAAATAATGATAATTTATCAAAATAATGCAATTGTAGTTAAATGCTGTTTTACCTTATCACAAATAAGGATATAATGTCACCCCTACGAGAATAAAATTATTTTGACAGATTCTTGAATGACAGATCACACTAAAAATATATTGACTTTAACACAACTTCAAACTACTCTGGAGATTGTATTAGAACAACTGGACAGTACAAGATAAAACTAGATTACTACATTAGTCTTGTCACGGAAAAGCATTTTTTAGCTTACAAGAAAGGTTTGTGTGTAGGTAATGTATAACAAAAGCTGAATTATTCAGGTACTTACAAACAGCCTCCTATCTTAGAGCTCACGTTTGAGATTTTGAAAAGTAATTATGAAGTCATTAGGACATGATGGCGAGTATACAGGCCCCCACAAAATGAATGCAGGTTTTCTCTGTGGAATCACATTAGAATTGTTTACAGATAAATGCTACGGGCAGCCTCTGTCTATTCCAGTTATGTGCTGTGACAAGACCTGCTTCAGCATCCTCGCAAATTCAATTTTATAAATCCCTGAATTATTTTTTCTTGTACTCTCCAAGAAAAAAGCACACCATGATAGGGATTCTCTGTGTTTCCCTTTCTCTTGATAATGTTCAGTTTCGAATGCATTTTTCTTACATCTAGGAGTTTGTTTTCATTCACGTTTGTAAAATATAAAATGTTATTAACCTGGCAAATAAATAAAGGCATTCTAATAGTAGTATTTCCATGTTGTGACTTCCAGTTCCACGGGGTGTTTATTTACTGTAGGACATAAAAATATCAAAAATTCTTCTTCCCCGGAAACTGCATGAGCTGATTTATACCAGTTTATTTACACTAGTTTGTACCTCTGAAGATTTTATGGTGAAGGTACAGAAATCTTCCCTTCATCCTCTGGGTCCCTTATCCTTTTGATCTCCAACGGGGCTTCTCCTTTCTTTATTTTTCAAACTTTTTTGACACTCACATACAGTTATTTTACCTATTTTATTTCGCAGCACTATTGTGACAGAAGATTTATAATTATAAACTGTGAGCTGCTAGCCCTATAAAGCTAATGTTTTTCAAGACAAAATTTATGCAGTGGTGAACTGTCATTACCTGTCATTATTGCCGATTTCTACAACGCTCCTTTCTTGCTGGATGGAACAGTGGAAGTCACTGGCTCTGCGGCCACATGATCGAACGTGCGTGTGACCAGGGAAGATGGGGACATGGCAGCCAACCTTTTAGGGCAACTTAGCTGTAAATGTCACTCTATTCCTTCACTGTCCTCACAAACTCAACATGTCATATTTAAGGATCCTTTATTTGTAATGCGTTGTTCCTAGCTTTTGTTTGCTCCACATCCTATTCTTTTTGACGAGCCATCGACTGCCTTGCCTTAGTGCTCTCATTTATAGGACCTCAAATTTTTCTACCGGTATATATTACAGAAAGTGATATATATATATATATATTTTACAGAAAGTGATATATTTAAATCATACGTACACTCAAAGGTGAAAGTCTGCCAGAAAGGTAGGTATTTGCGTGGTATCAGCAGTTGATAAGCTACAGGTGATCCAGACATCAAACCTAAATAGTCCAACCAACTGAAAAGCATTTCAAAGCCATCATTATGTGACAGTGGTAAACCAGATAAATTCTGTCCCTGCCAGACAGAAATTTACCTTGCATAAGAGACAGGAGTTAGGACATCTCTAATTGAGTCAATTATGGCAAACGGAGGTTATGGTAAGTCTGCATTTAACAAAATCCTGTTGGGACGTGGGACTATAAGGAGATAATTATTCCAAGTCTGCATTCATTTCTGAGAGGCCACTTTAGAATAGGGCTTGTTTAAAAAATAAATCCTGATTTTGGCAGCTCTGTGAAGCATCTTGAGGCTTGGTTTGGCTTGATTGCATGCCAAATAAACAAAGGAAAAAGAGAAGCCAAACTGGAATGACAGCTGGTTACAAGATATATTATCTTTCATTTCTGCAGTTATCTTTGATTACAGTATTTTTTTTAAAGGTAATGAATGCATTGTTGTAAACCACACTAAGCTCTTACTGAATTATCGCTAAAGCCAACCCTAACTCTAGCATAAGTTTCAGCTTGCTGCGTCCTGCCAGCCTTAGATCTTTGTCAAGGCCTTGATGGCACTAATAGGTCTTACTGGCCCCACCAACCTTACCTGGGTGACTTCCCACAGCCCCTGCCCGCAGGCCCAGCAGCTCCATTTCACCCGAGCCCTTGGTCTGCAGTCCCGGCCTGAGCTACATCGTAGGCGTGCCTGTTTCCAGCTCCGTTGCTGCCCTGCAGCAAGTTGATCCAGACCCCAACCTGTAGACCACTTCCCGGCCTGACTTGCATCACCGTGGGCTTGCCTGATGGCCAAGGCTCTTGGCTGAACCCGACTGCCCCTCCCAGGCCTCCCCTGCTTGCATTGCTTGGGCGCTCCAGGCCTGGCTGGAGCAGCCACTGCACCATGCTTGGCTCCCCATCCTTTAGGGAGCAGCCCACTCCCACCACCCCCAACAATCTTCACCTAAAGAGGTGACCCTATCAGGCTTGACTCTATAATCAACACCCATCCCAACCTTACCTACAGACCTTCCCAACTTTAAACCTGTCCTGGTGATCGTTACAGATTCACCTACTAGATCCCGATTTGCACGTATGAGCACTCAGAATCCTAAAGAGAAAGTGAAAGATCTATTAAAGAAATCAAGCTGAGTAAAGGTTGTTTGGGGAATTTTTTGCGACTAAAACTCAACATTCACAGAAAAAATTCACTTTCACTTCCTGCTCCCAAACATGTAAGAAAATGATTCTTCTGATAGTTGTTTAATTACTGTCAACAGTAATAAAAAGCTAGATGAATGCTAATCTTGATTTTCTGATAACAGGACATTGCTTTGTAATGGCTTGGAAAAGATTTTAAATGGGATACTGTATCTATGACAACCTGCAGCTAAACTTTTTCACTTTCATTAAATGAAATGTAATTACTTCCTTTCTTCCTGTACTTTTTTATGTTTTTGTGGCTTATGATAGCAAAACAGCTTCTAGTATAATACAAAATAATCATGAACAAATGAAAGCTGGAAGCTTGATTCAAGCTGCTAATCATAAGAGCACCGATGTTCTGGAACAGCCTCAAATAAGAATAATGGAGCTAAGAAGTCTGACTAGTTTAAAGACTGAGTTTGAGTAAAATCAGGCTTCAATAAAACACCTCTTTTGCAAGGGCTGAACATCAACATTACCTTGCACTCAGTTTTTCCCCTGTTGAAAATTTGCTGAGTTTAGGAAATTTATTTCTTCTTACTTTGGAGTAAGTAAGATCAGTAAGTAAGAAGAATCAATTCTACAACTTCAACAGTACAGAACAACTTCAGAGAACAGAAGCGGAAAGAAAAAGAAAAATTAGGGTGCACTTGTTCTTCAGAAGTTGCAAGCGATTATTTATCACTGCTGAAGAGCAGTTCTCTAATTAATTAGGCATGATTTTCTCTCGGGTTTTATAGAAATTAATTAAGTGACTTTATCTAGAAATTCCTGAAGAAGCCACAAAACACACTATCAGACTCTGCCACAGACCTCTCAAGCCCTACATGCAGCTGATGACAGAGCGATATATACTCCACGGGAATGTAAAAATCCCTGGAAAGTCCTTCAATATTTTTTCTGTCATTTCTTAGAACGAGGACTTGCATCTATACTTAAGAGTGATGATGCATTAAACAAAATTAATATAACTGTATTTTAAAACGTCATTTGCTGGCAGCAACTGGTATGAAATATACTTTGTTAAATTTCAGATAATGTAGCTGTTGGTAACAAATGTAGGCATGTTCTTTGATTTATGCTGCACTTTGCTTTTCAAATGAAAGAAACATATGCTTATGCTGAATAATTTGGAGGAAACTATTTTTCTTTTAAGGATGTCTCAGTCTGAAATATACAAATTCAAAGCAGATGTGCTACTATTTTGAAGGACTTGAGGGAAGCGAATTAATAAAATTATTTCCAAATGGCTCACAGCTGATGTTCTGAAGGCTTCATAGGGATTTTTATCTAGAAATCATGTAAAACATCCGATTCCTGAGGAGGAATACAGTTTCTAAACAAAGCAGCAAGCAGTGCCCAGTATTTGTGCAGTAAATTGGCTTGACCTTGATGCCCAGTTCCGATCCTGATTACGTTTATCATCTTAAGTAACTCCACACCGGGAGACGTGAGATCATTATCATCACAGCCAAAATCAGAAAGGTCACTATCATAAGAGTTAACTAGAGATAAAAAATTAATTATGTCATAATATGTTCTTTAAAGAAATACCTAAACTTATATCTTTATTACCTTCAATGGCATGGATACACACAAAATTAACACTTTTTTCATCCCAGTTAAGGCAATTTTGTGTTAATGATCCCACCACCAAATCTCTAAGCCCTATTGCCTGGGTAATACCTCAGTGGGGAGAGTAATATATTTTTAACTATTTTTCCAATGAATTCCCTTATTTTTGTACTATATTTGAGAAATGTTCCTGGCTAATATTTCAAACATACATGAGTGGTTCTTACCTGTCATGACCAAAAATGTGGAACCACATATTTTTTGGATCTAAAAAATGTTATCGACCCTACTGTTTATAAGAAAAATGAAATCATGTATAAAATATTAAGTTTCTGTCATACTTAATAAATCCAAAACCTAATACTTTATATAACTTTCTGCGATCACAGGCTATTTTTCTCTGTAACTGAATATTCTTGGCCTACTGAGCACAGACCTGAGTGAGATCTGCCAGGAAGGGAAACGGAATGGGAACTGTATCCCTGATCGGAAGAGTTGCTAGGCATTGGAGCGATAGCTCTGCACAGAGCTCACTGCATAGCCCTCAGTGAAAGGATCTTTACAGTTAGCAGAAGAACCACTGTGAAATGGGCTAAAACATCTAATAAGGCCACATATTCAAATAAATGTCATTATACAAAAAACCCAGGTTCTTTGCAAGGCCAAGACCATGCACATTCACGGAAAGCACAAGGAATTGCATGTCCTGGATGAACTCTTGTCTTAAGGGCCACGAATGCTGTGTTAAATGGCAATATATGTAATAATATTCACTGTATCAAGAACATAACGGGTCTGATGCATACTAAGGACAGAACTCTCTAAGTATACCAATCAATCTAATTAAAAGGATGGAAGAAAATTCATGAGAAGTACATAAAGGAAAAATAAATTAAGGTGGGTATGCCCAGGTTTGCCACTCCTATCAGGGAAGTGAGAAAGCTAGTTTCCAGCCATGACATAATCCCTAATTATAGTGGTTTTCTGTTTTTGCAGGTGTAACGAAAAAATTTTCATGTTGCCTGTTTAAATAAGCTTTAAAGTCAACCATAATTACATCTCTGCAGATGGCTAATTCAGTAATATTTATGCAGCAAATGCTCTTTAAATAGTAAAAATTCATAAGACAACAAAGACAGTCATTACTTCATGGTCATTACGGGTACTGGTGATTGCAAAGGAAAACCCATTTGAATTGCCACTCGGATGGATCAGGTGTTTTAAGTATGAGTTACATTAACTTCATCGCATCTTCTCTATATTAAGAAAGGGCGTAATTCAGCATGATTATCAGTCATGAGAAAAATAATAACCATAACAGGAATTTGTAAGAGCATTATCAAACTAGTAATTGCTACCGATGTACACTAGGACAAACGTGCTGCTCCACTCACGGATGAATGTTAAAGAGTCAATATCCCAGCGGATGAAATTCTATCTGTCTGGCTGAAAGAGTGAATAACCACAGCGCTGTTGAATCCCCCCCCGCGGGGCTGGGAGGACCAGGTCAGAACCCTTCCCAAAGTCGCCCAGTGACAGAGAACGCTCATGCTGCTAGAAAATTGTTCCTACAGGTCCATTATGAATTTAAACAGTTCCTACATTTTCCTAGCTATACCCGTTCTGGGGAGCTGCGCTGGTGGCAAAAGGTGTCCTAGGGAATGCTACTTGTGCTATTCAGAGTTACAACTTAATTTCAACACCACATTACATTGATCCACTGAATGAGCAGATTCATGACTGTATCTTCTTCTTCCTGGTCCCTCAAATCCCATTTTGAATATCTGCACCATCTGAGTGAATAGGAAGTGATCTTAATTACGTCTGGCTTCTGGTAGCTGCTCAAGAGAGAAGGAAGTTCCATTTTTCCTCCCACCCAGGCTATACTCCCACGTAAAAGCTGGGTACAATATTTAAAAGGAATACAGTGAATAAATTACTTTCAGTCCACCTTATATCAAGGTTGTTACTCCAGATACTGCTACTGACTTGGATGTATGAATTTGACTCAAATTATGATTTTAAACTGAACTAAGTGTGCCAGACATGCTATTGCATTTTTTTAAAGGTAGAGATATCTACATAAGTGCTATTAGAATCTAGTGTTCAGGATTTAATAGGAAATATTTCTTAGTTTGTACCAACCTAGTTATATTGACATCATTGCTTGTCATGCCGTTAACTAACCGGTTTGTCTCTGGTTTTAAGATTAAAACACATAACCTGGCAGTTAAACATTGCAATTATATTCTTATAAATTATTTTCTAATCAGGGGTGACCTGAAGAGATGAGTCAGTCTATTCAGTTTTATGATAAAAACCGCTTTTGACTATGCTGTAAAAACTCTGGCTACTGACTCATGATTGTCACCACTTTGATAAATCCTGGTCATCGGACACACGGCGTCTATTCACAGGAGCATATACACCAAGAACCGAATCCTTTCAGTCAATGTCCGCTACCAAAGACTGGGAGGAAAATGATCTTCCAAGTAAGCATTAAGTAAAGATTTACTAAGCACACACAGCATCCCAGATGTTGTGACAGTGCGTAGCTGCCTCCCGCCACCTCTCTCAGACAACTTCTTTTTGCCTTCCCACATTCTTGGGGAAGAACATAAAACCATCCTTGGAATATTTCCTGTGATTTTTTTCTCATTAGGAGCTCATGAAGTGAGCCACAATGAAGCGAGTCTTACTGAAACCGTGTCTCACTTCTTCTGTCCTGAATATTTGAGTTTGTTGTCTCTAAGTTACACTTACAAACTACAACTAGACTGCATAATCACTGCAGAGTTTGAAGGAAGCAGGTAGAAGAAAATGGGAAGACATCTTAGGTGTAAAAAAAATATATTCAGGCAAATGTGTATGAGAGAGAAGGCAGCTGAACAAGGACTGCGGAGCCAAGAAACACCAGTGAAGGATTACAAAGTGAAACAAGTGACACCACTAATTGTAACTCCATTTATAAGACGTGGAACAGTTCCAGAAGAGAGAGAGAGATGCAAATTTTGAAAGATACAAGATATTAGGGTGAAAAGTCAAATGGAAAATCACTGCTGTACAGCGAGATGAAAATTCATTTATTCTGACTAAATGGCAAAACCTGAGGTATGTTATTCTAAAAGCAGTACACAATACTTTCCTTCTCCCCCAGCGTCACTCCAGTATTGTATTTACAAACTGCATATGGCAGGTAACACAAGACAGAACATTATCTACTATCGTCAGCGCAACTCGAACCATTGCAGTATTTCCCACACTACGGATCATCAGCACCATCTCAAATCACTCTCTCCTCCACGTAACACAACGCAGAAAAAAATATACATATTCCACGTGTTTGGTTCAGGTCAGTCAAAAAGATCTCAAACATTACAACAAAGTACACTGGAATATTTTCTACTCGAAGCCACGAATGAAGAGTTCAAAATGAAAAAAACTGATCTGCGAAGAGTCTGTGCAATGAGACAGAATTACTGTCTTCTGTAGAAACTCCTGGCTAGATTATTTTTTTTTTAACATGACATTGCACTACATAGTTACCCATGTCACTGTTTAAGATTAGTGGGGTACTTGCATCTTTAATGTTTGTCCTCTGTAAATCCAATGAGCAGCTTGTTTACACATAGGGATTTAATAAGGACTTTAATTTTCCTACTAATTGTATCTCTAGAAATTGGAGTCATAGGGCATGTGAATTTTGACACCTGACGATCTGCTGCAGTTTATCAAACAGAAATAAATCCAGTAGACTCTGTACGTCTGTCAGCAATGTATATGACACATTGCAATCCGAAAGGGAAACATTTGTTCCAGTGAACAACAAACACGTGAGTGGCATGAGATTAGCAGTGATGCAAATTATCTTTTTGTGTGGTGCTAAAAGCATCTTTTGATTGTTCTGTCATTTCATTATGGCAAATTCTGGGTGCATAATACATCACTGCTTACAGAGAGTATTTTATTCAGTGCATTTTAACGTACTGAGCTGTTGTAATTTTTTAGCCCCATGAAGTGTTAATGTCACACCTGGGTATCCATGATAAAAAGAAGCAAAAGGAAGAAGTTTAAGTTGCACAAATGGGCAATAAAAACTGCTGGAGGTCTTTCTTGAAAACACAGATCGTTTTCAAAATCCTTACTTTTCACCTACTTATTACTGAATTCACTCAATTACATCTGCTAAACGTAGCCCAATGGCCCTTGCAACAATTCCCTAAATAGTGGTGACAGATGCATACTGCCTTAATGGGCAGGGTAAACTCGGCAAGCTAAGATGAAACTCTTAAATGAAAGATTTTACACAAGTTGACTTGGATTTTTTTAAAAAAACTGTTAAAAGAACTGTCAGTCAGGACATAACTGATCCTTAAGCGATGGTTTATTAAGAATAAAACCCACCTAACTGAAGTGGAAATGACAGCCTGAGCCCTTGTGTGCCTTTTTTTGGGGACTTTTAAAGACCAAAGACAACAAACTCTGTATTTAGTGACTCCTTCAGATTTGGAAATCTCGGTGGAAGCATCACAGGATATTCTAGGAAACCCTGCATCCTTTCTACTGGATCCATCTACTATCAACAGCATCTGTCAAATATGAATATCAGGTTGAGTTCTAGGCATGGACCTGATGAAATGAAACACTTTCAGAAAGAGAAGACGTCTTATTTCACTGAGTGTCCTCTGCCTGATACGCCATAACGTTTTCTTGATTATCTCATTTCTTTGCGACATTATTATTCATTGTTCCCATGCTATTGCAGCGCTACGCCTTTCAACACAAAGACACGAGCGCCCTGTGTGAATACCTAAGGGGCGGACACAGAGATTGACAGCCAGGTTAGGCTGACAGGTTGTCAGAAGCTGTGGTGATCAGCAAATATAAGAAATACAATATACAAGGAACAGTAGGAATGGTCTTACTCAGTCTAGGCAAACAAAGATTCGAGCTCAGTATTTATAAACACACCAGGAAGATACACGCTGTCTTGTTATCCATGATACTGGTGGTGCCAGCGTTTGGGTGGGTATTTTTGTAGGGTGAAAAGCATGCAAAAGCATGACAGTAGGCTTTTACAATCTAAGAGTTTGAAAAATCAGCTGATGCACAAAAGACAAAGATGTTCAGGGAAGAGGCAGAGAGGAGACTCATCACTCAGCATGGACGCGTTTGCCTGATTACCTAACTTACAAACATTAATTTACAGAAATTAATTGTATTCTCTCTCAGAAGCCATGTAGAGATTTGGTTAATCAGTGTCAGGACAGGTGTCAGCGAGTACTTCCTTGACCTTATCAGACAAGTTGCTTTCGCTGTAGGGAAACTGCCCCGGGTCTTTGCTTCAATCCATGTTTATTTATGGCTGAAGCACCCTTTGTTTAGAATGCAGAGATAAAGCATCTTCTTCTGTCCCCAGCAGGCAACTACATGGGCTTTACTGAATGCTGATGAGAGTGAGAATTTGAGATTTTCTTGCTATGTATCAGCATTTATAGAATCGCATCTCTGCTGAGGCTGACCATCTCATTGAGAGGACAATATGCTCAAGATAATATTTTTTATTCTTTCCTGCCTATGCACAGGGCCTAAAGTACCAGAAGCTCTGTTCTTACCTTGGCTTCATACATGCCACTGCAGTGTAAGCTATGGTTATTAGTACCAGTATCAAAATATGAGCATCAGAAAATAGAGGGAAATGTCCAGTACAAGTATACATTGTAAGAGTGGAAAGCAAGAAACAGCCAGATTATTCCATTAAAATAATGACAAAATATAAATCACAAAATTACCAATATTACGATTGTGTTATGAGAAGTGAAGGCAGATAAGCAAAAAATACCAGTAGCTATCCTGTTTTGTTACCAAACACTTATTTTGGAAATATTAAGTCTACCTGGGGTTACCATTGGGAATCACAGAAAATAAAACTCAGAGATTTTGTCCTAACCCCAAATCAAGCCTCCAGGTAACCTTTGCAAAGCAGGATAACATTTCTCAACCTATTATTTTTCACTCTGCCTAAATTTCTGGATAAGACTAAAATACCCCAATGAAAGCTGTATTTGTATCTTTCCAGCTCAGTTGGAAATAGAATATCATGGGGAAAGTACGCTATTGTCAAAGTTTCACTTCAATGTCATGAAGTTGAGGCAAGAAGGATGATCATCCAAACTACAGTGTTTACTTCCATTGTATTGAACAACCTGCCAATGTCCATCATCATTACTTACATTTAGACCGGATATCCTAATATAACTATCAAAAATTAAAGTAATTTGAATTCTGTTAGTAACTTTGGGTAATGTGATTGCTCGTTACAGCAATTATGCCCAAATATTGCCCTACGACATTGACTGGAATGAGGTATCTATTTTTTTAAAGTACATCTATACAGTAAGAGACTACAGCCATGCCTATGAGTGCACAAACCGTACGAAAAAATATACAGAAAAGATGTATTCGTTCCCCTGCAGTGGTCAAACACGAGCAGGTTGTAACCCACATCCTGCAATAAAGAAAAAAAATCCCCCTTTCTTTTGAATTCAAGTTCTAGAAGAGAAAACATAGGATAGATCCAGAGAGCTGTGAATTAGGAGAAACACAAGCCTAAAAATGATGCCTAAACTTCAGCAGATTTGTCAAGTACTTTGATTGAGGTTGAGAATATGAGTCCAAATGGGTATACAGGAAGCAATCATTTTTTCATGAAGAATACGTGCTTTACTGTGCACACAAATTCTTCCTTCAGAAGGCTGTAAATTACAGTATTTATGGAATCTTAATGATCTAAACACAGTTGGAGCCTGAAGGTCAAGGCTGCAAACTGCATCCTAAATTTCTGTTTACAGATGAAGCACAGTATTTATTGCTGCACTGCTTGCGCTGCTATAGTTAAAGGGCTGCCAGCATTTCCATTATAAACCACTATTTCAGGGGTTTATAACTTGCCCATCAATCTTCTGACTGGGATGAAACATGGCATACAAGGTCCTGGCTGTGAGACTGATTTTTTGGTTTGTTTTCTTTACCAAATTGCAAAAAGAAAAGCTTAAAGTTCTAAAAGCAAAAAAAAAAAAAAAAAGTATATCAGGATTTTCAAGTACTTCTAGTGTTCCTGTGATACAATTACAGCTTCTGAACACAAAAGGGATTCCTATAACTGCGTCAATTAACAGAGGGACTTTCAATCCCTAAAAAGTGCAAAATAATCCAGATAAAGACATATTGTTAGAGGCTTTTTTTGAAAAGAAACTGTACTGCAGATTTTTAGTGGCAGGAAAGGAAATCAGAAATCTATTGCTGTCCTCAATTCTATTTGTATTAAAGGTAAATCTCCACTACAATTACACACCTTGGCACAGCACAAAGAATGCATTCTTTTTAAATGAGTATCTAAATGATGACACACAAGGTGTACTTTACTGTTACATACTCCAGACGATGTTAGGTGAAATAGTTCAGAATAAAGTCAAATCCAAAGTTTTCCCCACAAACTCTGAAGTAACCTTATCGTCCGCTGTTAAATCTTGTATTAAAATTAATGAAATCAGGAGGGAGAAAATGACAACATTTTTACTTCCACACTATCTGCTTTGCCAGTGTGAAAAGCGCACTCTGTGCCGAAGCGCTGCTGGGAGCAGGAAGGTGGAAAATGTAATTCCCATCATACCTGCATACCTGGCAATTACATCCTGATGACTAACAAAAGTAATATTGCAAGCATTGCAAGAATTTAAATATCGGAAGACCTTAAAAACCCCTCTTACCGGAATCCTAAGGTTTGTTATCATTTATTTTTACAAATAAAGAACTGGGCCAGATTCAAGGATGTGCTGCTGCGATGCAACACAGACAGATTACATTATATTAAGCAGTTTTATGGCTCCTTTGCAACACCGTACCAACTCTGACAAGAAAGACAACAGTGCCAAACCTGGAATATTAGACGTTATTTAATCACATTTTGGTTTATTTCTTTACATTATAAATCCAGTCGCAGCAGGAAGGAAGCAAATCAGTCCCTCCTCAAATATCACTATTATATTTTCTTTATTACAGCTGTTGGGATTTTATTCAGAAACGCTGTTGAGTTCACCACAACTGACTGACTTTTTTTTTTTGTTAAAAGATGACTGCATTTGGTTTATGCCATTCCTAATGCTTGGAAGAATCTCCTCCTCCTGATGCTGTAGCTTTCTGTTTTTCTTCCAAATTCTACCTCTACCATCTGTCTATTTTGTGCCTGTTTGAACCAATCACTTGCACAAGACATTTGACAATTTTTCCCACCAACTGCAATCAAATACTCTTTTATCACTTTTGTTAGTTCTGGTTGCGAGTACATTTATATTCCTAACTAACACAGATGCCTCGTTCACTGCTGTGTCCTGGCCCTGTCTGTCTCCTGTGTATGCATGCGTGTCAGTTCGCTTCTGAGCTCTCTTTTTTGAGTATGCCAACCAGTTTCCCCTAAAGTAAAACCTGGGTACGGCTTTAGGGACATTTTTCCTTTAGGAAGGCTCCCAGTGGGAGGTATGGATGAACCATTGGCTATCTTCAGCCACAGAACCCTTCAAACTAATCCCAGTAAGGCTGGTGAAGTCAAACAACCCGCACGTGCCCTCGCTCTACAGCCCAGGGCACCGAGAACACACCCTTGGGGCCAAGCTATGAAACGCTACGTTGATGGGCTGCAATACGGCGCCTCGGACAGCTTGTACTGGGGCACTTGCACATGCTGTTATTACTTCTGAACAGCCAGAGGGCCAGGCTGGCCAATTCTTGCTTTGCTAACTTTTTTTAAGCTACTGATTGCCCTAAGTTGGTTTTGGGTTTTTTGGTTTTTTTTTTGTTTTTGTTTTTGGTTTTTTTTTTTTTTTTGTAGAGGAATTTATGGTGAGAGATACAGACCTGTAGACTTCTTTCTTAGAAAGTGAAAAATGGAATGATGACGACATCTTAAAATCAACCTGGGTACTGGAGCTGAATACATATTGGAGAATAATTGTAACCAGAGACAAGATGTTACGAATGGTGACTGACTGAGGCCCTCTCATTCACTCCACTGTCCTGCCTTTGACTGGTTGAAATGTGCCCAAGAACACCACTATATAATTAAATATGTTAAATAATGCTACGCTGTATCTTGTATAATTCTGAGTCTTCAATGAACTGTAAAGTTTTAAATAAAACAGAGGTGGAGCTTATCAAGCAGTATTAGACTTCAAAATATTTTCTTCTTCTGCAAGCTGACTGCACCGTCTAACACAAGCCTCTGTCATGCCGCCTGAGATGCCATCGCACCGTACGTCTTGTTCGCAGTGATGTCATGGCAGAGATGCCACAGTGCTGCATTCTAATGACCTCTGGTATTGTAATGAATTAGTGTTTTCTGCAGTTTTGAGACAGGTTTTTTGACGGTTTTGAAAACCAAGCAGTGCGAGATTACCATTTAGACTCAAATGAAGAACGTGTTGAACACCGTACCTGTACAGTCCTGGAGGAGCCCGATGAACCAGGAAGCTTTTCTCCAAGTTTTGCAGCACGTCATTGAGCATCCTGACTCTGATAGGAGCGCGCTCCCTGGGGTCGTTAGCTGGGCGCATCTCATCGGATTGGAACAATTCTGCGGTGTCCCTCAGACGTGACGCCACTGCAAGCAACTGAGGAATGACTACTTCATCACCTAGGAACAGTAAGAGCAAGACAGTTGCCAATGATTGAGAGAACATTGCTTATTACTCTTGCTTACAAGCCAAAATTAATAGCCCAATTAAAACCCGAGCCTCTTTTCCCTTGTGACAATTATGTTATGGATCAAGGGAAGCCATAGATCATTGCGCATAAGCTCTGATCTTTTTTTCAAAGAAGATCAATTTGGGCTGTGATATTTTAAGATCTAATAAGGTATGAGGAATGATTTTGGGGTAGAGCTTGAAATCTGCCATTGGAAAAACAGGCATGCAGGAAGCGATGGTTATAAATCAGTAACCATAACATTTCCTTCCGAGACAGCATCCATTCAATGCCATTTGATGCTCCCGCTTTCAAGTTTGAAAGCTTGTGCTTGGATTCCATAATGACTGCTGTATAGAAAATCATAATATGCAGAGTTTAATTGAATTTTGTTCAACATTTTAGAATCCTAGAGGTTAACAACAGTTGTAGAGGAGATGTGCAATTGCGTAATTGAGTCAACTAACACTTTAACTGATATCCAAATGTATATTCTAATCCAGTCAGTATTTCCCAAACTTTTTGAAGTGTTAACTGTTATGTTGTTTGTAATCCTACACAGACACCAAAAGAATAAACGCCCACAGCACTTTTGGGCACACCCCGATTTTGGTATTTCCCTGTTTGTAGTCCAGAAAGAACACTGTGCCGGGCGAACCGGAGCACCCTGAGTGCGCAGCCTATTCCCACCTGCAGAGCAGGTGAAGAACGTGCCCCCCTTCCCCAGCGCCTGCACGGACTGCGTTCATTTTCACAAGGACGTGGAGAGAGAAAGCAGAGTCTGAACCTGACATAAAGCCAAAAGTAACATCAGTCAGCAAAAACATTTCCAGGATGCAGAAATGATCTTCAAGGCCAAGTTTCACTTTTCCTATTAAGGACAAGAAAATCAACTACCCTGAGATCTCTCAAATGATGATTTAATCAAAACAAACCGTCCAGCTTTAGAAGCTGCCTCAGCTTTAGTTGAATGTACAAACCTCAGTGAGTTCAGTATCGTAGTAACTGAGATGATTAATCCAACAAAGTGGTTCAAGATACAAGCTAAAGCAATACTAAAGTTCCTTGTCTAATACATATATGGAGAGATCAGAAATAGTAAACGAAGAACGTCAACCCATTTCTCTAACTATTTCTGGATAGAGTCTGAAAGGTGAGCATATAACAGGAATGGGAAAGCAAGTAGGTACAACTAAGAAACTCAAGGAAATGCCTGAATATGACACATTCTCCCCCTCAGATGGAAAAAGGGATTTGCTATTGGATACATTTCAGCAAAGGGAAAGGAGTTCATAGACCCCCGTGCACTCCTGCCATTCAGCTAACGCATTCCGATCCAGGAAAACATGAAATGATCCAAAACACACGGCGAGCCAGATGCTGGTGTGAGAGAAACCGACAGATTTCCTGAGCTATCAAGATGAATTTCCACAATGAACAGAAGCTCTCCGTGGGAACAGGAGTGAGAGAATATGGTTTATGTCTGTCCTGGTTTGGGACAAGTGTGTCCAAGTACGCACTGTGCATACCTTACCCCAGGCCCTGGGTCAGCGTGGAAAGGTTTAAATTCACCCTGCTAGAAAGAATCCTTCGGTTTCAGCGAAGTACTTCATATTCCAAGTAACATACAACGCTTACAATTTTTATTTTACATATTACACAAACAATGGTAAATGTCAGCTGTGCCTTTTCAATAGGGAAGGTGAGACAAAGGGAAAACGCATCATTCTGTACTTGGAAATGAAGGCAACCAGACGGCCCTTTTAAACATAAAAACCCTGTAAATGCTCTCATTCCTTCTCCGCAGCATTTTGCCCCTAAAACAACTACATTTTACTTTACGGTCATGAGTAAAAAGCACTGTTTACATCACACTCTAAACCAGCACTCATCACAAACCAAACACCCGGGCCCCGTTTTAATACTTCAGTACAAAACCTGGAAGTGTCTGTGGCTGGTGTCACCACAGAGCACTGAGGACACAGCTTTAGCATCAGTAGCTTTTACCACAACACACTGAACTTCAGTGCCAAGGGACTACGTGATTTATGCTTTCCTCAAGTTGAGAAGCTGGCAATGGAAGGGCAAATGATTCTTAAAGAAAAGGATTCATTAACTAATAATGTCTTAAATACCTTGTGATGCTCTACAGAGAAAATAAAAAAAAAAAACTCCTGCAAGTGTTACTTCACTCAAGAGAAAACAAGCCACCTCATTTATATTTTGTATTCCTTGTCCTTTTGTCTCCAGTATGAATCACGATGAATCATCTAAGCTAGTTGTTTAGTTGTTAAATAAATAAAATTGCAAGTACGAGAAAGTGACTCGAGTAGGTATACTCTTGATCAGAGAATTCTACTGTTGAATTTCATTACACTTGCTAAACATAACCGGATTTTATTCAGAAACAGGTTACACCAAATAGATATTTATTTTTACAGCCATTGAATACAATAGCCTTTCCCTGTGTAACTGATTGCTCTTATGAAAAGCACTGCTAGAGGTTTAACATTTTAAAATTGTGTTTGTGCCCTCTGGTATGAATGTACTTGCCTACAAGTGCCCACAGGAGAATGCACACGGACAAATCAGTGGTTTAAAGCATGAATGACGCTTGCTCTCCACGCGTGCGAACATGTGTTTGCGTGTAGGCGAGAGGGGAAATTGCTTCAGGTTTTAATTAGCGTGCGCATTCAGGATCAGCCATAGTGTCTTGTTGGATTCACTGGGAAGATTTTTCATGCTGTGCAAAATTGGATGATCAGGCCTAGCAGTGGAAAACCTGAATGCGAAAGCTTTGTAGAACGTACCCTAAAGGGGGTAGAAACACAAATCCACGGACATCCGGAGCGCAAAGAATATGTTGCCATCAGCTTCAATTCTGCTACTATGACTTTTACTGCCCAAGAAAACTAATCCGGTGTCGCCACAAGTGTCTTTGAAAAGAGGCTATCGTTACAAAGGCATGTTGTGACATATTATGACGTATGTCAATGCAGAGGAAGTTATCAAGGACTTCGTACAGAGCTGCTGAAACATATACGGCCTGCTGAAAGAGAAGAGATGCTCATCCTTTCCCTTCAGTACCAAATGCTTTCCCATGGAAAACACATTTTTCCATGACTTTTTTTATTTAAAGGCTGATGAAAGGTTTGCCAATACTAATATATTATGTCCTTGAAAGGATACTGAAGACAAGATATCAGCGTCTCGTGGCAAAGAAGGTATTTCTATCACGTATACAGATAACTCTTGCATTTTTCACCTCTGTAGCAGTCAAGAATAATGGGTGGGAACAGTAAAGAAGGAAACTTTCTGAACATTACAGACAGATGGAGAAAGTAAGCCTGAAAAGCACCCTAAATGATCAGGGAAATAGGGTCAAGCAGGTAAAATGATGCCAAGCTGAAGACTAGCAGATAGCTGTAGGCAATGAGTATCCAGCCATCAAGTAAATGACAGCGATATGTTTCTGTATCGATTTTTCTAAGGACTGAGAGTTTAGACTGATGTTTTGAAATGTATGGGTTGAGCCAGGGCTGTGGAAAGTCATGCAGACTTTCCCAGAAATGGCTTATCATAAAACAGATTATTTTTAAACTTCTGCTAGCACTGCCTACTATTATCACCCCAAATACTTCAGCTGCTGTAACATCTGTAAAACATCCGTTCTGGGGAGAAGAAAGGCCTTAACTGATAGGAAGCAACACACAACCGACACTGTGTGGCCAAAGAGCTTTAAATCTCAGCCCTTGCCCTTCCTATACAGGGAAAACTAGAAAATCTTACAATAATTTTCTTGCAATAATGAAACAATATCGGCTTCTACAGCCAACAGCAACCAAGTGAGAGACATGGCTAGCATCCAACCTGGTTGCCTTTATTTTTGTAAACCATGTGATTGAACTTGTTATTGCCGAGTCAGTCAGGTGCAAAGGTACAGAAAGATTTTTGATCCTAATGAGACACTTTAACACCTCCAGCATCAATCCCTGCAGCTTGCTGTAAAATATACTAAATTCCAAAGAGGTTCAAATGCAGTGCAAGATGCGCTACAAGGAGCAAGTCCAGACTGCGCAGGGCTAAAAGCATTCAGCAGATGATACAAATATGTTTTAAATAAAAATGCTTATATACATTCAAAATACTTACGTACAAATGCTTATATATTTGCACTTGCATACACATACAAAATACTTCTACAGAAGTGCTTAAAAGAACCATTTGTATTATTCGCACACCAGATCTGACATCTTGTCTGGGCCCTACCTCAAAAGATAAATTGGGTTTTCATAGCACGCAAGGCATAGTGAATTTGATTCAAGTTGCAGTGGCTCTTGATTTTAAATGTATGAAAGGCAGAAACACCGCACAACTGCAATGTGTAGTTAATGGGAATATTTTAAACTGTCACCTGTTTATGAATTTCTCTAAAATATCACATCTGTGATCAGACAGATAACAGCCTGAATAGCCCCAGGGACCTGCATTTCAGCCTTGCAACCCATCGCATATCGTTTATGGCCACAAGGTTTCTTGTTAAACGTCAGACCATCAGCAGATGCACAAAAAGAAATGTCTCCCCAGTCACAGCCCTTCCTCTCAGGTAAACCCAAAGGCAGCAGCTTGTTTCCAAGAGTCCTGGTGTGTGCAAGTGGAGAGAACACACGTCACTTAACAGCCATTTCCCCATCTTTGAGGAACAGGCCTCGAGCCGTAGATAAACACACTGTGGATGACACTGCCCTGTAACCTGCCGTCCAGCCTATCCCGAATCTAAGAAACGGTTTATAAAGTGCTGAGGAACATCCTGTTGAATTTAACAGAGCTAACTGTACAGACACCCACCACATCACGGAATTAAATCCTTCGGCAATATAAATAAATGCGGTATTAACAAATATTAACACACAAACCCCCTCTTGTGAGGGCATCCAGGAGACTGCAAACTTGTGACTTAAGTATTTACACATATGATTTAACTTCAAGACCGTGAGAAAGTCCAACAGGCAATCAGATGTGTGTTTAAGTGATTGGCTGAACCAGATCCCAGAGGCACAAAATTAAGCCTGACGAATCTTCTAGTGTGTTGTGTGGATTTCCCTTCACCTTTTCTACAGTTTGCGTCAAGTTGGAGAATGAAATCGTTTACTAAAACAATGCAACTTGGAACTGGAAATCTCAGGCAACATAAAACCTGTTGAAGAATGAAGAAATCCATGAGCCATGTTAGAGTACAACTTCTCATTTAAGTTAACAGAAAAAAGATCATTGTCTAATTGGATTCCAAAATGAAAATGACTGTTACTTGACACAAGTCAGAGACAGACGAGACATGAAAGTCATGAGAAAAGGCGTTAAACGAAACTCCAAAGTGAACAGGTGGAAGAAAATTTACCCTGCTGGCCCTACAGCCTAGTAACTAATTTTCCTTCCCCTGAACTGGTTGAGATAAATGATCTAACTGAAGTTAGAGGAAAAAATTCAGTTTAAATCAACATTTCCTGTTACTCAAAATAAAGAGAAAAGGAAGAACAATAGCAGACATCTCACGTTCGGCTGAGGGGATACCAGCTGAGCTGCGCTCTTTGTTTGATGATCATCCCCTGCCGTGTTTAGGCTGAACCAAACCAATGTTTATATGGCACAACAGAGCTAAAATTACTTGTCGTTTTGGATGCTCGCTGATTCCAGACCAATGGCAGCCTACTGACTCCTCGGGTCTTGACAATGATGGATGGCAATGATTAAAGAAAAGGTATCATACTTCTGTGAACGTGTATTACAGAAAAGTGATACTTTATACTGTGGGGAGTGAATGAGATGCAGGGGCGACACCTCAAGACTGCAAAAAATCTTTAGGTTTGAGATAAGATCTCACATTCTGCTAAACTATACGGGAAGTTTTGGTGTGATTTTATAGCACTTATCTTTATTTATTAGATCAATTTGAGAGTTCCATAAATATATAAATAGAAAAATTATTTTTGAAAGGTGTTAGCACACTACAGGTAATCTGGATCAGCAACATAATTGGAGATGAAGAAATAACAACATGGTTTTACTTATCTCACATCTTTCCACTGTGAGGTCCTAAAAAAACCATGTTTTGAAGCAGTTTTTCAAATGTCATGGGTGCTCTTGTCAGAGATGTACATTTTACCATTAAGTTCACTGAATTCTGACCAGAATACCAACTGAAAGATCTCAGTTTGTACGCATTCAAGGAATTATGTTAGAGTTTGGCAGCTAAATAATCAAAAGACGTAATCTCCAATGACTAAACTTCTTATGTGCTCTCCACATCCACACTACTTTCATCTAGTCACTTAGAAAAGGAAGGAGAGTTGCATCTCATTTGAATACGCTAAGATACGAGGAAACTGTAAGGGAAAAGGGACAGAATGGGAGGAGGAAGACCGATGATACCGAAGGAGAAAGCTGATATGGATGGGTGGCACCGGATAGTGTTAGAACCTAGACTTCCTCTGCCTCCTTAGTCCTCAGGAATGGTGCTACGACAGATTCTTTTTGTAATTGGTAAGTGTCCTGGTTTGAGGACACAAACCATGACAGTAAGAAGAAGGTTTACTGTTCTTTTGTAATCTAGATAGTAGTAGAGAACATCTCAGTAACATACAGTAGGTTTAGTTCTTTATAACATCTCAAAAAAAAAAAAAAAAAAAAAGAACAGCCCCCCGAAGCAAAGGGAATGCACAATGGCACCCTTTAACTGTGTTATCTTAAACAGCTCAAGCCAAGGGCTATTGGCTTAATTGGGTTCTGTTGCCAACACGGGACAAGAAGCCTACAGAACGCTGCTTCTTTATCAAGGCCTAATAGGCCACAAGACAATAGAAAGAGCCAGAAACGAGAGGGCAACGCAGGAATATTACTAATGGCTCCACAATCTTGATAGAGCAGTCTCCTATCAAGGCATTCATCCTACACCTGGCAAACAGTGCCAAATCCAGACTCTATGAGAATTATATCTGCATCTTGTCCAAGCTACCAGTCAATGCTGTTTACTTTCTGACTGGGAATGTTCTTGTCCATCTCCCTAACCCCAACCCATTGTCCCAAACACACCAAGATCAAATACAGAGCTTCCAGGGTCTCAGTGCTTAATCAACTCAAACAACACGTATGGTAAGTTATCGTGCTTTGTCATGCCTGAAAAAGGAGAGAATGCTCTGCCGACAAGGAGAGTTAGCGGAATAACCAAACAAGGAAGATGACTGTGAAAATTAAGGAGCCAAATGGCAACAGGATTAGAAGCTTTCTCTTGCTTGTACTGAACAAAGCCTTGAAGGGAATTAAAATCAGGTTCAGTCACAGAGATTGTTATCTTTGATTGTAATTATGAGATTTTAATATTAATTACTGCTTAACTAACAGAGTAACATCAGAAGAAATCAAACATTTTATGACTTTATTTAGCAACAAACCCTATGTTTTATTTAGCATTACATAATAACTATTTAACTAGTAAAATCACTGGCTATCATTCAAGTGGAAATTGAAAATCCATATCAGGGAGTAGATGATCCTTTGCTTATTCTGTATTAATGGAAAACAATATTCCTCTAACAAAAATTACCTTTAAGACTGTTCTGAACTTCTAACGCGATGTCGAGGGCATTAAACGGCAAAACTGGTTCATTGGCAATTCGCAAAGTCACTTGTCCTGTTAGCTGAAAAATACAAAAAACCCAAAAAAGAGTCAAATAATTTCTAGCAGATTTAATAGCCAGCACTTCTTTTGGAATAGCACATACTTTCATTACATTGGATTTTCAGGGAAAAAGTGAATAAAACTGCATAAATACATCTTTGTGAAAAGGAATATGACCTAGAGCATTGCCCTTCTGATACAACATTAAAAAACGTTAAGAGATCGCAACTTATGACCACACAAAAGAATTCCGTGCAGTACTTTTTCTGTGGACCTGGGATGCTGCAGGAGTCTCTGAAGGGCCTCAGTTTTGCTTTGGTTTCAAATAAAACATCTCAACATTCTAAAAATGGGAATGAGGTTTATCATCTTACTTAGTTCTCTGGCTTTAGCTATTAGATTTTCAGGGTTTACACAAGTAAAAAGAAAGAAAAAAATCCCAGACATTAATAAGCTTCAGATCAATCCCATGGCTAAACGCAAGCCGGCCTGAAAACCTACTGCCTTTTGAAGAGTTCTGTGACAACTCGACGCACACAGATGTACAACTTCCAAACTGGACAGAACACTCCATCCTCTCTGTAATTTACAGACAGAATTTCCCGAATGAGTGAAAGGGAACTCTCAGCCCACTCCAGACGAGACGTTAACGCCTGTCAGGAAACTCAATGGCATGAATGCTTCTTTTCAGCTGTTCCAGAGACGAGGCCAGGGATGACTGGCCCGAGTACATTTTCTCACTTACAGACGATCGGCTTCTCCAGCTCAGGGCTTAGACATGCTACAGGGGCTGTGTATAGAAATATGTCTTTCTGCTGAACTATACCTGGCCTGTGATTAAACAGAGGATTTCAGTCTCTAGGCTGCCAAGTCCATCACTGTTCATGGGAGCTATAAAAACACACTGACAAAAACATGCACGAAACTTTCATTCATCTTCCTCATATCTTGATATTGCAAAAAGGGGAAAAATACCTGCAGGGGCTGTGCTGTAAAATGGAGCGATGGCTGCGGGTGAGGGTGCTCGTGTTGATAAAAATGTGGACTGAATAGAATCATATTGTACAATACTTCCCAAGTGTTGGGAGGGTTAGAATAATATCTGTCCTTCAAAAGCAATATGATAGTTGCTGTGCTGAAAGTAGCGTTTTAATTCTACGATACAAAGTGGTATGAAAAGGTAACAATCCCAAGTAATATTAAAAACAATAGTACAGCAACTGAAAAGGAAAACCATCTCCCAGGAAACTGGATGAAAACAGGGTAATATCAGAAATACAAGTTTCCTGGAGAAAGATTAATAGAACCTCAACAACGTTTCTAAGGAAGCACTAAAGAAATACTGTTTTTTGGCCTGGCCACAGCCTGATTTGGGTACCGAGACTGAGGGAATATGCTGTACATCAGGCTGCAACCTATATCCGAACAGAGACATGCTGTGAAGCTACTGAGATTTACCCCTAGAGAATGTAATATCGCAATAGGCAGAAAAAACCCATACCGTATTTACAGTGAGAAAAAAATAGGAAGGAATACATCAGGCTGTTATCAGGAAAACTAAAGAACTAAGAGTGAATTTGAAAGAAGATGAAAAACACCAAGTTTGGACATCTGTGTTAAAATATTACACAGTAACCTCTCATGAAACTTTTCTCCTAACTTCCCAACTGCATGGGCCATTAATGCTTAAAGGCCATTACGTTTTCTGTCGGTGATTATACACAAAAGTCTCTGGGTTGGAAAGCATTAGAAAACATTGGTTTTGGGAACATCAGAGAGGTACTGTGGAAATACAAGAATTAAAATTGTTTGGGCAAACAGAAATCTGTACAAAACTGGATCCAAACCAGGTTCATAGAATCCAGCCGTAAGCAACTGTAAAAATCTGGTTCTAAATGTCCAAATGCCACGCAAAATCCGTCCTTGTCCGGAACTCTGCCGAGATATAGCTGCCCAAAACATTA
This sequence comes from Alca torda, assembly GCA_008658365.1. NCBI lineage: Eukaryota > Metazoa > Chordata > Aves > Charadriiformes > Alcidae > Alca > Alca torda. Next base: position 3,350,355 of record CM018081.1, read on the forward strand.
ACAACCTGGAAGCTGCCATGGAAAAGCAACCGTGGCAACGAAACAACACCCTATCAAAGAGGAGGCTTTCTATACGGAGCCCAAACCCATTGAATCCTAAATAGCACTATATCACACACAACATCTGAATTCTTCCCTGCCACCCCATTTCTGCAAAAACCTTCAGGAAACGGTAATGCAAGATACATATTCATAGGCATATTTTAGGGAGGGACATGAACAGTTCCACAGCGCTACTGATACTTTTCAATCTGTTACCGCAGTGTTTAAGAACACAAAAGTGTGGAAAAAATGCTTCTTTTCTGAGGCATGAAAGTGGCATTAAAGAGGAGAACACCCTAGTAAGCATCTTTCCTTTTCATCATTATCTCCTACAGAACCTGGCTTAATTTTTATAAGTTCTTGCCTTCCAAGCAATTTTATTTTGCTTTTGACTACATAAAACCAAAGTTGTTTTCTCTTGCCTATTCAAATAAAGTCACACCATCAAAATCTTATGATTGACGGAAGCATTTTGGAAACTTTATAGTATCTCTGTACGTAATAGTGCAGACGTTTGTGTGTTAGTAAACAGGTAATAGCGGTGTTTATTAAATCACGTACTTTGTAGGCTAATCTGGAAGAAATCAATCACATAAAGAAAAGCTCAGAGCATTGATTTGAACAGAGTAAGTAATAACGCTGCAGAGGCATATATCAAACCCACATAATGCAGCAAGACAGAAAAGGCGACCGATTTCTTATTTATGGTCTTATTTTTGGATATACCATTTCCCCCGAGTGCAACACTGAATATACATGGAAAATAAAGACAAGCTTCTGCCCCCTTTTCCCTATAGAAAAATGGCTGAGACTGATTGCTGAATTATTAAACGCAAGAGTAACTTAGCAAAGAGTAAAGACAACAATTTTCTCATAAAGTGCAATGCTAGAGCAGCATAATTGATGCTATTCCCATCCCGAACTGGTTATAAGACTAATGACAACTTCTCAAATAACATTTATGCATAATAATACACACACAATAACTGATGTAGCATTTGCACAATAATCAAGTCTAAACAAAAAATGTATAGTTCAATTGCTAATTGATTCCAAAATGCTTTTCTTACACAATTGAAAATGAAAACATAATAAATAACGTTTCCACTACACTTGGCTTTGGGAAAGGTATTCTTCAGTAAACAAAAATGTATTTAATGAACTTCCAATTAATTTAGAGATAAATATTAATATAAGCCATAACTATTATTGTAGAGTTATACAGTATATTGCAAAATAAATCTGAATATCCAAAAAAGACTTATACCAAAGGTAACATTTTTTCAAGGGCTTTTACCTTCCAGCATGAACATCTCTGTAGCAAGGAAGTAACTACTGTCCCTGCCTTTGCTTCTCTGACACCGTGCAGATCCCAAAAGCCCAAAAAAAACCCAACCAACATCCGAAAATGCTGGTGTTAAAGGGGGTTTGGTGTCATGTGACACTTCCTAAATGAAGCCGTAGGTTCTTCTCTCTTCCAAAGCGTTATAACCTAGTCATTTAGGAATTACGTCTTGCAATTCTACCCAACTTAGGAACCTAATTTCACTATAAAAGTCACCTCTCGGGGACATCAGGTTGCTCTGCACCAATCTCCAAGACTCTGACAATAAATAATAACTGGATTAAATACACACAGTGTGTTCATCTATGTAAACTGTAAATATCCTTTACCTTTTTAGCTGTTTTACAATGTAAATAAGGAAACTAACTGAACTGGAGCTGGGGAGGGGTTCATCCCAGAATTTATTTTTTTTTTGGTGAGTATGTCACACTTGGTTTTTCAGTGAGTTAAACTCAGTTTAAAGACAACTTGCTTCCTCAAATATGCAAGCTGCCTGCTAACAACTCGAAGCACGTCTATTGGTAGGCAAATTTAAAAAAACACACTGAATACTTAAAAAACAGGATACAAAAATATGTAAGGCTCCACTCAGCCTTTTTTACACAGATTCTGTTCTGCTTCGGGGGCACGCTGTTATTGATCGTGTCTTGCAGGGACATGTCTTAACCGTTTTCTGGTTTTAGAGACAAGGCAGGCATGGCAAGCCATCTTCCATCCCGTCATATGATGAGAAACTTGTAAGATGAATAAAATGAAAACCTATTTAGTGGATATGAAGATATGAAAATGTTATGCGGGATAGAGATCAATCTGCTAGAATAAACATCAGCATATAGCGTGCAGGCAGTTTCTTTAACATAGAAGTTCACATGCCAGTCTTGGTTTCGTCGTTGGTTTTTTTGCCTAGTCAAACTGGGAAGCGTGTGCTGTATCTAGCCTGCGCGCTGTGTATACCTCTGTGGGTGTAAGTGTTGAGCCTTTAGGACATTTTTAGTTACATTAAGAGCGCTAAAATCTAAACAGACATCTCAGATCTCTTCATATGCCAAGTTACAAACAACGTAACTTAAAAAATCAGGTAAACTGCCACGTTTATCCTTTTGTGAACACTGCTCTTCAGAAGGGCTGTACTCCAGTTTCTCCTGCTGGACTGAATTAGGCACAGCTGCTTCAGACCTGAGCTGTGCAGTGCCAACTCCTTTACGTTTCAAGCCATATACATCTGCAACATCTTCTTCTCTCCTGCATTCTATAATTTTCAGGTTTTTTATTATATAATTTTATTTGATGAATATTACCAACACTTTACCCTACTGACAGCGTGCACTTTCGGAGAACACCAGCATACGCGCGGCAGCTACTCTACCAAACCCACGACAACTCATATTAGAAAGCAGATAATGCAAGGCGGCAGCGGAGCAGACATGTACATTCCCAACTACGGACTCAGGAGACCTCTGTACGTAAGACTCCCTACAACGGACTCAAACAATCCTTGTAATTGATCGGTGTGTGACACTAAACAACATGTTAGAACTCTGAGCCTCAGCTTCCTTGGACATCAGGCATTATTTGTTTTCAAGTCACATTTGCCCTCACACCTGGCACCTCTCCCTTCACACGTTATCCATGGGCTCATGGACGAGGAAAGAGCATGGGAAGACACCGTGCTGTTTAGGGTGATCAATAACAGTGTCTTGAAAATAACACTTGTTTCTCTTTTCTCTTGTAAAGGTGAATGAAAAGGTTTAACTTCTGTGGCTGGCCATCGCACTGCCTAGTCCCAGGTGTTCGTCTCTGCATCAAGGGTCTCTCTTTCCACACTGACCAGCAGAGTGACCTCCGGAGATCGTCTGACATTAATCCAAACATAAACAACAGTTTCAATGTCCACACCCATGTAAATAAAGAATAAATCTCTGCATAAATTAAGATCCCCTCTCGGAACCGCAACATTAGCAATCTCAAGTGTTAACAATAGTCAGCCTTCACCAACCTCCCCGCGCTGCAAAATTAAAGAAATCTTTTTGATAATGCAGGCAAATTTCCCGAATTTGCTTTCTGCTGGTCCCCCCCTTCCCCCGACTTCCTTCATGTTATCAGATTTTTTAAATTAAGCCTGGTAAATTGACTCTATTTAAATTAAACCTGTGATTCCCTGGCAATAACATAATTTCAGCACCCAGTATTACTGGATGGACGGCCGTAATCATGAGACTCGTGATAAACTAATGAGCATTTTTAATACTGGGATCTTAATTTACTGAAGAAAAATTTCCTGCATAATCAGTCTACACAGTTGTTTTTCTTACATTCATCACCCCCAAAAAAAGTGAACTGACCCATACAAGCAAAGTCAGAGGCAGAAGCATGAGAAAACAACCCCATGCTTTGACTATTTTTCTGCAGAACCACATTCCCTCGATTAGACAAAGAAATAGAAATCTGGTCACAAACATGTTTGCTTTGCACTAATGCTGTCAGCTTTTGAAAATTCAGAACTTCTCAAAAATTCGGTAGCGTCGTACGTGGTTTTGTTACTCAATTTTTTATTATTAATCTACCTTGGCACCAGGGCACGTATTTACACTGCAGGTGAAACGATGTTATGGGGTATCTGACGTTCGGTTGAGGATCCTGCATTTTAGGTCAGCAGAGGGCTCCCTGAGAAAAGAGTACGATGAGTCTATGGCCACAGCAGGTGAACTAGAGCACAGTAATTCATAACAGACAGCTGCTTCTGACCACGGAAAGTATGAGGTCTTACTAAAAACTTTATTTCTACATCTCCCTCTATTATTTAATATTGTATTATTTACTCTCGGTATAGAAAATACTGACCGGGAAGTAAAAGTGACAGTGAACAAAACATTTGCAGGTATCCTGGTCAAAGCCAACAATGCTTAGCTCATTGTATTACGCTGGGACACAGCCTCAGGCATCCCGAAAGTTACGTATTAAGATACGCCAGAATTATGGTGGTTTGGGACACTTGCTCTGGAGCGCAGAAGATCTCTACTTGCATGGTCATATGCTACATTTTCGACATGGCTCATGATGAGATTCTGAGGCACTGTGAAATTAAGGTCAAAAGTATTCTCTTAAGCGATTACTTTGCTTAAAATCTATTTTGTTGGACAACTTTGTAATATACAGGACTTCAAGCAGTAAAAGTACATTTTCTATAGATTTCATTCACAGGCCGGAGGGATCATTCATCCCACTGCTTTCAATTACTTGCATAAAAAAGAAACTCATACTTATCTCCGTTTTGTTTTCTGTTTACGTGGAGAAATTCCTGTATTTTAAATTCTACTTATATAAAGTATATGTAAATATATATTTTGGGTCTATTTAAACGCATTTATGTGAATCTTTTAATACATGTATGTTAAAAAATATATATTAACTCATATTCCAAGGCAACAGCTTTACTGCGCTAGGCTTGGCACTGCCTAAACGAACTTGTACTCAACCTGGTTGGTTTGGAGCTGGGGCAGAGCAACTTTACGCCTGTGCAGAATACCCAGGGCTAATGCTCACACCGTTCAAGTTAACTGCTCCTTATGTGGGCAGCCCAGCAGTGCAGAGGCGTAGCTAGGAAAGGGAAGTTTCTCAAATGCTTTATGCTTTTTTTTTTTTCTCCTCACATAAAGAGAAATTGCCTGTCTTTGAAGGGCGCAGGTAAGTAGCAATAATCTCGAGAAGAGTTTCTGATCATGTATTTCCTATTTATGCACGTCAAATTCCAGTGGTGCAAAGCAAGCGTCAAACTAACTTCCAGAAGAGCCACTAGATTCAAGCCTCTTGTTAAAAAAAGTAACTTAGAATTTTCCCTGGTGTGCGTAGTTATGAGCGTGCAGAAGGATGTAACAGAACATTCTTCTGCACTTCATAAGCTCCAAGTGAAGAGGTCACACCACAACAATACAAATCTTTCCATCATTACGAACCCTCACGCTAGATTTCTTAAAGAGAAACTTAAAAGTTCGTTCTAGTGTTAGTTCTTTTTTATCTCCAACTTACCTCCAAGCTTATTTATCCAACTTTATCTCCAAGCCAGGCTGTGCTGGTTACCAGCTGCAGACTTTGAAAGTGACAAATACAGAAAATTTTGCTTTAAAGCGGAATGATTTGCATATAACATTCCCACAAACCACGATGCCAACCATTGCACAGAAAGTCACCTTTTAAACGCTTTCATTCTCTCACCTTCTTCAGGTACAGCAGGAGGAGGGGGAAACTAGTGCTAGGTCCTTTTTAAAGAAGCAACGTTACCTGCCTGAAGTTGGTTATAGGCAGTCCTCAAGAAACAGATTTTGCTACTGTTGTGGTAGAAAGAGAAGTATATAAAAAAACATGAAACAAAATTTATTTCCACATATCAGAGGCAAAGATCCCTAATGACAACGACCACGCACAGGAATTGCGCCTTGGACAGACCTTTCCTACCTTAAACCAAAACACAGCTTATTTTTTTTCCTTTATTTGCATGTGTAATACAGACGTTCGAAGGATAAAACATGCAGCTAGCTAACACTGCATACACTTCAGGACAAAAAATGTTAAGTATTTTTTCCAGCGTAAGCCAGAAAAAATACCAGTTTTCAGTAAAGAAACTAAATGTCATCTCGGAATAACAGACAAAATATTTCAGGGTAGATTCCTGTGTATTGGCATGAAAACACAGGATGCCGAGACGGATAGCTCGGACGTTACGCTCTTCCACGCTGCTAGAGGTCTTCATTGTGTTTGCTACCACCTGATGAATATCAGTACCTTCTCCTGACTTACGCGTGTGTTCAAGACTCCCATCGGGGTGTTAGCACAACCAGCCCTCCTCACTCACGATACAGGATAATCAAAGCACGAGACGATAGGACTCGGCCAGATAACTGATGATTTTATTAGCGGTGGCCAGACCGTTGGCTGGGTCCTGCCTGTCTCGGAGCCTTACGAGTCAGACAGTAATGACGAGCAGATGAAACAAGCAGCAGCGCAAGTCTGCATTTAATCACCCAGGTTCACGAGCACTCTGCAGAAATACAGATCAGCCCAGCAAACAGTATGTTGTCTTACAGTCCTAATTAATCAAAGTACCTTCTCATATGCTTCAGGATACATGCATGAACCAATTATCTTCCTGAATTAGGACCAATCCCGGATCATACATTCAAGGACATCCAAGTACTCCCCAAGTTTCTATTTGATCTGAAAAGCCAGTTCTTCTGCTGAATCGGCAGGACTCAGTCTGAAACTTGTGGCATTGTTAAAAACTAGATAACAGTCATCAGAGGAGTGCAATAATAAAGAAATCTGCAAGAGGAAGCTTCAACCACAGCTTTCAGTTTAGACCGTGATATCATCTTTTTAATCACTCCCCTTTTACAGAAATGGATTTGATTTAATTGAACTCCTAAAAAAAACGTCTCTAATCACACTTCATCAGCATGCAATTATTATTCAAAGGAAACCATATGTACTATTAGGCACTCTTAATTAAAATAATGCATATAATCTGCTTCAGTACCTAACAGTCACTCTTGATGTTCATTATTCTTTTTCTTCCATTATTGTGACAATACATTTTTTTCTGTTTTTCCTCATCTATCCCCATTTCATTTATACACTTTTTCACCGTTAACAATCACTGTATCAGGCCACCGAAATGCATTAATAAGCCACCATCCTTAAAAACTCATTGCATAGCATGACCTTCAAAATGAGTCAGACCCGACTATGGAGATTTGTGAGAAGAGGATGAGGAAATGCTGTAACAGGAACCTTAAACTATCCTCTGTTTTGCCTGAGTTTTATTTGCAATTATGATGTCTTCTAAGTGGCCATAACTGAAAGAAGAATGTACGACAGGCAGCGCTCAGTTCTTAGAGGAAGAGAAACAAGATCTAGGGAGAACCAGGGACAATAGATGGAAGAAAGAGTAGAAGAATCTGAAGAAAAGCATCAATGAGGGTTTGAGGCAATGGTTCCTTGAGGAACTGGGACAACACGGACAGTCAATGCAGCATAGACTCGACAGAATAAGCATTACAAAAAGATTCATGAAAACGTTACATACTAAAGTCTCCCCATCCTCTCAAACTCATGCAAGCTAAGACATTTAATGGTCACAGAGAGAAAATATTGTTCTGTTCTCTCTTGCCACCCCTTGATGCCAAGGGACCTCAAGTTTTTCCACTTAAGGTCACCCTAATCAGTGAGGACTGGAGCACTGACAGCTCATTAAACATGACAGACTAGCCCTGAGGGGGAGCCACTAGTGAACCACCGTGCTGAGGATCCAAGGGAAGCTGAAAATTCACAGTTCTGTACTATAGAGCTCAAAGAAAAGGCCCATAAATATGAACTGACACGTTCCACTTCAGGGGAGAACGGGATGGGCAATATCCTGAGGTTACCCCCAGAGACCAGGACACGCTCAGCACCCACGCAGAGGCTCGATCTCCTCCTTAGGCAACTACCTCAGTTGGGGATACATTCTGCTCTTGGACATACTTGCGTGGCAGCTGCCAAGCCAGAAAGGTATTTAAGCTTCTTATTGCTATCATAATTCAAAAATGCAATTTCTGTGAATTTTCCCCAGTACTTTTCAAATCAGAATATTCAATCTTCAACGTATACTGTGCAAGATACATAGAATAAGAAGTAATCAGTTGATTTACACTAATAATTTGAAATTTAAATCTCAAAAGGAGATCTCGTACCTCCTCCTATAATTAAATAGTATAACTTAACAAATAAAGGTGGGGGAAGACTGGTTGTTTTGTTTTAAAAAGAAAACATTAATTAAAGATGAATATGTTTGGGACTGAGCAAGCTCCCTTCAGGCTTGGGGAAAATGCCAAATCTGACAAACTCTTTGAGCCTTAGGGAATCTCAGGTCAGTTTGATGAACCTACTGAAGTATTTTATAATTAGCTGGTGTGCCCCTGAGGCTACCAATTTACCTGAAAAAGAAACTCCCTCACCTTTCAAACTTGTCCCTGAACAACAATGAATAAAGACCTAACAAATAATGTTTCTCATCACAGAATATTTATATAAACAGAGAAAAAAAAACTCAGAAGAATATCCTGTGCTACAGAATGGCCCCCAAAATTCATAAGGAACCCTAGCAATGAAACTCAAACTATCTGAAGGTAGAACTGAGACTTATTACCACGTCTGTGGCTGTAATAATACACCTGTTACTAAGACAGTCACATTATGATGGCCATTTCATTCTGCTGCACCCTATCTTTATGCAGGCTCTGTATTAAAATGATAAAGGCAGCACGATATAACGGGAACAACAAAGATTAAATAGAGAAGCACATTTTAAAAGCATATAATCCCACAACGCTGCAGGAAAAGTTACTGCTTGCTCAAACGACTGCAGTTACTGTTAAGGAAAGAAATAAAATCAATGTCTACCTACAGTGCTGCACCATGGTTGCTCCAGGTACTACCTGCTTTAATTATCTTATTATTTCTAATCATCATTAGTGTCTAAGCACCAAAAACACATTACACGTCTCAGAAAACAATTCAAAAGACATATACTCTATAAGGCTTGTTGCCTATTTTAAGCTCATCCAAGAGGATCAAACGAAGAAGGGGGGTACGGCACAGCAAAGGCACAAGTTAGTTGAGACCATCTGACAAGCCTTTTTGCAAGAACAACTCAGAGCTCAGGACTCACCTTGTCGGTAAGCAGCATATTTTATTAGCTTCTGGTCTTGCTATTGATCCCATAACTTTTCTTTTGGCTTAGCTGCATGCTTATTTGTCTTCTGTTTTAGATTAACTTTCTGGAACAAATGAGTTCATCGCAGGAGATCTCAATATGGGCAAATAGACAAGGAAACGAGTTTTGCCTGACAGGTAACAACAAGGATGGAGATCTGATGACTGTAGTGAAAGAAGAAGATGAAAGAGACACTGCTGAAGAGACTGGAAGGTGGAAGAGGTGGTGTTTGAAAAAGGCAAAAGATTTCGAAAGCAAAACAAATTGGAATTTGCTGCACAATATAAACAGGAGCCTGGGGAATTTCTGGAAGAGAAGATGGCAAGATTAAAAGGACAGCCAAGGAAGATCATATTGGCAACAACACTATAGATGGATTGCAGGGAGAAAAAAGACTTGCAAGGCAAATGTGTCAAGACAAGAGAAGATTATAATGCAGGCAGGTGGCTTGATCATGAGGAGAAAAGGACGGATTTTTAGAAATACTATAGGATGAAAATGTATCCGAGGGCAATACTTAATGTCCTTCGGCATACTGTAATATCTGTGTACTCAGCATAGTTTCTCCACATTATATAAAGTTCCAAATAAATTGTCCCCCAAACTGAAAAGGTACTGCAGAATATGGCATTGACACATAGGGAGCGCTGACAGCATGAAGCGATACATGTAAGCATGTGTGCGCTCGTGCATACAACTTCCACACACAGATCAGAGAAAAACTCATCTCAAAGTTCTGTACCTTAAAATTGAAGACAGATGCAGTTACAGATAAAATCAGATTTTTCAGACCTAAAAATAGATTAAGAGTTTGTGGACTCTAAGAATTCCCACGCTCCCCCCACAGTAGAAAGGCAATATGTACAGGCATTTGATGTACTCTGAATAGCTTTAAACTAAATGTAAATAATCTTCAGAAATGTTTTGATATCAGAGTGAAATTTCTAGAATGTTTTGCACTATGTCTACATTTTACATCAAAAACACAAACCACTATAATGTGGTCTTTCATTTGTATATTCAGAGAAACGAAAAAGCCCTACAGAAACTGTTGTGATCTCTTGGGTATATATCACAATGCTGTAACAGCTTCTCAACCCTAATCAAAAATATTTTCATCCAAGCCTCATCCAATAATAAGGATATGGGGCATTTCTTGGGTGAGGAACTGATCAGAATACACACTTGATACTGGATTAAAAATAAATAAATAAATTAGGTCTCATTTATGGACCTAATGAAAAAGCCAGGTTTTAGAACTCACTCAGCAACCAAAAGCAGTGGGTAACAAGTAATAAGCTCTAAGTTTTTTAACACCTTTTAAACTCCACTTGCTATTATGAATACTGACCTCTTAGAATATTTGAGACAAGAAAAATGGAAATGACACTCTAAATCTTGTGGTTTCTAAGAGCTGCTAATTGCCTACTGCTCAGTGGTCACAGTCCACCATTGGGAGCGTTGGCCCAAGAAACAGCGTGTGGCACCTCCACGTCTGTCCGTTCCCAAACTTTTAAAAGTTCCACACCGAGAATAGCGGTCACTAGGCACAGTACTGGATTAGACCACTACATTATGTTGATTTTGGTAATATTTATTTTACCTCCAGTCCTCCAGCACTCTTGCACAAACCCCACAAGTCGCTGAGACAGAGGTTTAACTATGTGTCTTCAGTCAAGTTTATTTCCTTTTCTGCTTATTCTGCTCAAGTAACAACTGACATCTGCAAAAGAGGGGATGAAGGGGGAGGCTAGTGCCATCTAAACAGAGGGTTTTATTTGTGCAGAGTATTACATTAAAAGAGCCCAGTAGCTATTAGTGATTATTAATCTTCAATTACAATAGTAGCCATATTTAACAAAAAAAAGAATAGGCGATGCTGCAAGTCATGAAAAAAGCCTTTTTAATTGTCAGCCCTGCTAGTCTAAAAGAGCTTTTGCCCTGTTCATTCAGTTATCATTCTGCAGTTTATAATTAAAGTGCAAATGTATATCAGAATTCTTTGATCTGAAAATAAAGGATTCTTTTACCAAGGAAATTAAGAACACAGTAGTTACAGGAAATTCAAGTTTCCAAGTAAAAACAAAAAGAAACAACCAAAAGTAAAGTAATATAATTAAGGAAAAACTATTTTTGTTGAATAAGAGTAGGAAAAAACTTTGTGAGCAGTCATTCTGGATCGTGGAACAGTTTGTCAAGTAAAGTGGCAAAAGACCTTTCTCTTCAATTGTTAAATACAATCTAGAAAGGAAGGAGGGAATTGTACCGTACTGGCAGGAATGGACTAAACGACCTCAAAGTTCTTTATCTTAAGCTAACAAGTAGAGGTTATTAATACGTCCTGAAATCTAACTTCAATTAGCATGAGTTATCGTGGTGATTCATAGTAGCTCATCCGTGGTATTTTATTTCCATTCTGATTTCATATTTGAGGGAAAAGATAGTCAGCAGCATGTTATGTCACAAAGTATGTCTAAATTCATGCAAATAAGAACTATGTGTAGTCATCTACAGTATGTACAGGCATTATCTTAAACACTCGAGGTCAGCAGAACTCTTAACATATAGTCTCGTCTCTTGGGTCTTAAAGACAGCGACCGAAACCTGACTTTAAAAACCAAAGGAAAAATTTCCAGAATTACTTTTGGCTTTCAGTCTGCTGAGAAGAATCTGTGTGGGCTGTTGGAGATATCACCTGGAGCAACACGTTCCCCCAGCCCAGGTTAGATGACAGGCACTAAAAAAAGCTGTTACCTAAAAGGGATAGAGTCAGCAAGATCCCGCACCGCTTACCTGCCAGCTCCACCAGCCGCTTCTGAAAATGGAACCTGAGCTTTGGAAAAATCTTTCAAAAGCAACTACTGGCTCAAAGATGTGAGGGGACACCAGACAACCTTAGCTCTTACTCTGCTGCTGTCACCCCTTCACTCAGGCCCTGCTTCTCTGCAACAGGGATCTTATTTACCTCACAGGGGGTCGAAAAAAATAAAAAAAGTCAGCAGAGCCTAATTATATATGACTGCTACCAATCTGCGCTCAGTTACAATAGCTTCGGATTAGGCAGTTCAATACATTTTATAAACAATATAAACATATTAACTGTTGCTGCTAAGCAGTGTAAAGGATGTGTTTTGCATTTTTTCTTCATTATTTTCTTCGAATTAAAACCACTAAGCTTTGCAAAAAAAGCAACACAACTCAGTCTCAGTGGACTAAACCAGCCAAACCGAAAGTGAGCAACAGCTTCTTTTTTAACATTAAAAATGTTTCTGTTAAAACCTCGTAGCTCAAGTATTTCCTACGTGACCTCTAAAAGCAAGATTTCTACTTCTGCTGCCTTTTGAGACACTATGAAAACTAAGATTATTGGAACAGATGGTAATTTTAAAGTTTTTCATTCTCAAAGTCACTGTTTAATCATTTTTATGATCCAACTGGTCATTGGAAGCTTGAAAGTCCACTACAACTATGGAAAATAAGGTAAAAATAGCCCAAGAAACTCAGTTACGCATCTGAGGAGACTGCAGGATTTTACCACGCTGTGGACTTCCCAGTGCTCTGCTTTATTGTGTTCTGCGGAAAATACAGGCAAATTATGCACCCCAAAAATGACAAGTTCAGGCACGCAGGACTTTACTAATGAGCTGCTTAGCTTCAGTTCAAGTTGTTTGGAAAAGCTCAGGCAAAGATTGCAGAGAATAAATGGTCACTAAATTTTTTCTAATAAAGAAAGCTTCCAATGGATTAAAGAGGACTCTGAAAGTCAGGCTAGGAAAAAGATTTTCTTCTGTCAGTATTAAACTGTGGTTACTTTCTCTTCAAACAGCTGGAATTGCTTGATGTTCAAATAAAACACAAAAGTTAGTAGAAAGACTTAGCTTAATGTCAAGGATGCACTTTCTATAGTTTCTAGGAAAATTTAGGAAATCCTTCAAGCTGAGAATAGCAATTTTAAAAAAAGTACTGTCTTCAACTCCCACGACCTTTGGAATTTCACTGTTTTCTTTGCCTTCTCATGAAAACGACAAGTGTTAACCTGGAAATCAAATAACTGTATTTCTTCCTGTTTACTTTCCAATTCTTCATGAGCGCATCCATGTTTCTCCTGTGCCCTGTGGGAGTGACTCACAAGAGCTATGATGGAGGAAACGCTGAGTTCCGAAGCAGTTCTGTGCTCCTCAGGGTGCCACCCTGCCCACAGCCTCTAACAGAAACCCATGAAAAGGCCTATGGACAAACATGTCCCAAATCAAAAACAAATGCAAAAGTAAACTTTCACCTTAAGCTGTTAACACAGAAATGAAATTAAAATAATCTCTCATAATAGAGATATTCTGGAGGAGGGTTCTTTACGTCCCTTTTGAATTGCTGTTTAAAAATTAAGGTGAGACCACTAACTGCACTGCTGTTATGTGTTTGAGCGTCTGGAATGTAACTTGCAAGTAATACAATGAAGAGAAACACCTGATTATGCAAGGTATTACGTATTTCAATCCTCTGTTTAAAAGTCATTTACACAACTTTAACTGATTACATTAGACAGTGTGAAGGTAGGAAAAAATAAATGGGAATGAGGATATGGAAAGTGCTTGTTTGTTATCAGCCTCTTGGCTGCCAAAGCGCTCTGCTTATAAAGCAGCCTTAAGGACGAGCCAGACGCCCTGCCCACGTACGGTCAGTGAAGACATTTTGCAGCGCCCTAGAACATTTACAGTCAGTATGAGATGCTGTAGGTAAGCAAATTAAGAAGACGGACAGTACAACCAGGCTGGAATAACTGAAGGGTCGCGTTGCTAGATTCCTCAAACACGAACCGAATCTGGAGACTCATTTTAGTCCCACGTAAGAAGCGCACCGACTTCAGCCTCATTCACGTGTAACAGCGAATGGCCTTTTCCAGCTCGTACAGGCTGAGTATCCAGCAAATGATCACCGTCAAGGATTCAGGCTGATGCTTTACAGCAGCGAGGACTGTGACAGTATTACTTTGGTCAATGATGCCTTTGCCTCCCAAAAGTACTAAAGCTTTGAGACGTTTCACTAAAATCCCTTTTTCTGAAGTACAACAAGAGGCATAATGACATAAATAGCTTTAAATGAGATACTGGGCAGTCATGAGGAGTAAAGGCTGTATTTTAAGGCAAAGAGGTGTTTTTTGTTGTTCCTACAGTCTTCTCAGAAGACCGGCTCTATTTCTATGATCTGCATCGGTGAAACAATTCAAGCTGAAATCTACAAAACTTGAAGGTTTTTAATGACCTGAAACATATTTCAGCAGCATGTCACAGCTTTTCCAAGTAATACACTGAGCACGTATACACTCTCCACTGAAGAGAAGCACGTTTTTAATTTCATTTACGCTCATAGTTATCTCAAACTTACCTGTAAGTCTTAATAGTAACTGAGACCAAGACAGCACAAGCAGCAAACAGAAACTCTGCGCTTTCAATACGACACAGTGAAAATTACAGAACATGGAGACACACTATGGGCTTTTGAAAAAATGTTTCTTGACAGCTTCTGAAAAACAGCAAAACACCAATACCTACCCAACCAGATTTATCAAATCATATCTTACTGTTTAGCAAAATTATCCCTAAACAAGAACTAGGCTACTGGACAAAATATCTCACAAAAGCAGGACAACTGAATTCTCAATTTATTGAAAGAACACGGCAAATTCCTTGTTATCTTTTCTACTTCTTTTTGTCCTCTCCAAATGCCAGGCCAGAGTAAAACTCCACAGCCTGAACTACAAGCAGAAGAAAAAAAGTTTGAAAATTAAATGCACTGAGCATAATTACATGTTTACATTTTTGTGTTCCTCACCAAGGTTCTCACCTCCTTGCTTTGGTTTCTAATTCAATTCTGAAGCACCTCAGTGACTATAAGAATCATTAACATCGAAGTCAGAACTTACTCATGGGCAAAATATAAAATAATCTTCATAAAAAGGCAATAATAAGCAAAAATAATCAAAGCTTCCAGATTTGCTGTTACTGAAAACAATGTGGGTTTTCACAATGTTTTTGTGTAAATAGCACATCTGGGAGGGCTGATACCTTCAAATGGCTGCCAACTACAGTCTGACTAATTGTATGCTAGTAAACCTCAGTGGATAGCTGTGGTAAAAAAACTGCACTATA
This sequence comes from Alca torda, assembly GCA_008658365.1. Classification (NCBI taxonomy): domain Eukaryota; kingdom Metazoa; phylum Chordata; class Aves; order Charadriiformes; family Alcidae; genus Alca; species Alca torda. The sequence continues at coordinate 3,365,635 of CM018081.1, forward strand.
CAGAAAGCATCACATGCTTTTTGGCTTTAGAAAATTATTAAAGTAGCCTACGCACAATATACAAGCTCATTTAAGTTCAGTGTCTTAGCTCTGGCCGTTTGGGGATATTAGGCCCATGCTCAAGACTAGAATGTGGCGGTCAGCACAGCTCCACCAACACAAACCAAACCAAAGCCACCACGTTCAAGTCCTCAGGAGAAGACACTCCTCGTCTGCACCTTCGCTTTCCCCTGGAGACCTGGGACAGGCAGAGGTACACAGAGAAACGCCCATAAATCGCAGCACTTCACTGCTAGCGAATATATTGGGAAATAACTTTATGCACTCGTAATATTTTCTAAGGGATTGCCATTTCAAGAACTTTGTATATATTTGTAAGTATCGATCTTTTCTGCTTTTAAAAGTCCACCAGGAAAACTTAACCAGCAATTTATTGTGCATATAAATGGAAGATGAAAAGTAGATTGTTAACACTAACATATCATCTGTTTCTGGACAGGCAGAATGCATAAGACATTAAATGGGACATGATTTATAACTCTTTATTTTGGAACTAGAGCTCAGTTCTTAAAAACGTGCTCATGTAGCTACTGTCTGCTGTTTATACAACGCCACTGTCCAAAGCTTGTCAGAATTTGGGGGCTCCTGCCAATGTTAGAAGCTGTTTTCTCCAGCTAGCAAGAGAAAGACTTCTCTTGCTGAGTCAGGCCTCCCGACTCCTGGGACACGGTCTCCCAGTGCTACACTCGTGCGGGATGAAAGGCATCAGCCAAGTACCTTCTAAGAAGTCCTTCACTCTCCCGCAATGTGGTGCGGACCACAGTGACAGTAGAGCCCAGCAGGAAGCACAAAGAAGAGAAAAATTACATGTTCTTTATATGGGTAGAGTTTTGCTTTTAAATAAAAGATGGTGAATTTCTTCTCTGACAGCTAGTCAATGAGAGACTGATGATACAATAACTCCAACAGTCTGATGAGATAAAAGCACTTGCTGTAGATTCAGACATTGACTCTACCCAAGCATTTTAAGATTTATTTTTGTTTACTTCTGTTTCACGAAGAAAAATAAATGGCTCTAGAGTATCCTTGTCCTTCCCTGGCAAATAGAGATTAATTAAAAAATGCGATAGATAAACAGAAGCGAGATTTTAAATGGAACTCTTTCATTAAGAATTCATTGTATCTGTTAACTACATAATATTATTTGGAAAAAACAAGCTCTCTGAGGTAGACTGTAATCAAATATGTTATGGAGTGATACTGTTATATTCGATGTGGCAGCATCCACAAAAACATGGTCCGTAATACAAAAATGGAAGTTATGGTATTTTTACATTGTTTCCCATTCCATATCTTTTCACAGGGGTGATGAGAAGGTGCTCTAACGGGTAATTTGTGTTGTGCAGGTCATGAATGATCTTGTTTTGGATACACTCTACAGAGACGTATGCATTTCTATGGGGCTTGGTATTCATGTTTAGAAGGAGATGGAAAGTTCAGAATGAAGACATAAACACTATCGTACTCTTGTTCTCTTCTTTCCTGACGTGACTGAGTTTTCCAAGTTACTTTTTTACTTCTGCTACAGTAAAGAAGAATGCAGTAATACTTCTGTATGGAGTTACAGCCCTTTCACATCTCTAGACATAAACAGGAGTGATCTGATTTCCAATAGAAAAATAGTGGAACAAGAGCCTTTCGAAGAAATCCAGCAATATTCTTAACGGGGTAGCTAACAATCATGTCAATGTCGTGTTGCCAATTCAATATAATAAGGCATAATGGGAAATTCTGAAAAGAAATTATCTGTAATTTCTGCTTTTTTTTTTCTAAAAAAAAACCCCAAACACATTCAAACATAAAAATCCTTCCAGTGAAGGATGTTTTAAAGTTTTTAAGTAAATGAAATCTTATTTATTTTTTTTTTAATTGGTTACTTCAACAAAATCTACTTAACATTTAATTTATTTAACTTTTTTTCACATTTAGCTAGTTTTATGTGGGTTTGATTGATACAGCAGCGCTGTTTGGAACAGCAAATAACTAATTTAAGAAAATGCTCTATTTCAAATGCAGTGATGAAAACGAAGCATTTAGAACACAAGAGTTTATATCTGTAACACACGTTATCTGGAAAAAAAATTGTTGCATAGAAAACAATTAGAAAAAGTTTCATGACAAATACTTGTTTCTCTCTGTCCTGAGAGATTTTACAAGATTATTTCCTGCAAGAGAAATGCAAATGAAAGATTCCCAAATTGGTGTGGAAAAAGGAAAGCGAGGAGTCAGAAAAGTTTTGATTAACTCATATCCCCAACTTTCAGAATGCAGTCCTCCACACTATGCAAAATATCTATGGAGTTACAAGCAAGTTTTTTTATTTTTATATTTTTTTTGAAATCTTAATACAATATTATTATGGGTTTGGTACTTCAGCATAAAAAGAAATGTTTCGTTCTCTTTGCCTCAGTAGGTCTCATGTGAGGCTCCTGTCAGCTGCAAGTTTGTTCAGTTTATCTCAAGAAAAAAGGAAGAAAAAAACTTAAAATTTCCCTTAGATATGTCAATCAAAAGGATTGCACTGGCTGGAACATCAAGTTCAGCAGAATATCATTCATGTCAGTTAAAGCAGAATCTTTATGTGTCCCCATTTTCTTCATCCCTTTTAGACAAGATGATATTTATGTAAAGGCCCAAACTCGCCCTGCAATTACCCCCAAATCACACCGTGCTACATACAGGTATCCGGTCAATGATTCCAACATTTCTCTTCGTGTTATTTTCTTAGCTGAGAAGCACTTCCTTTAGGATCACAGTTTCACAAAAGATAAATAGTATTCAAATTTGAATGGGCCAGGGAGAGCAGGCCTGACATTCAATCTTAAAGCGTTTCCTTACTTGGCTGTGGGAAAATTATTAAAATTCCAAAATTCTAGTTATTTGTCTCACGTTCTTCTGCAGGCTATGTTCATTTATATTCAAATTTACTGTATTTTTTTCCGGTCATGTAGTAAATATATACTCCGCGTTTCCACTTTCTTTCATGTAGCTATGTTTTTATTGTATTTGCCATAGTTGCTAAACTAAACAGCACATTGTCTTTGATTGTAGGACATACCTGTTTTAACGTGCTCATATAATTTTACAATCTCTTATTCATTATCACGTCTTTTTTTTTTTTAATCACAACATAGCTGTTAGGAAAGGCAACTGTTAATATTTGAGACTGCAGGAATATTTTTTTTTTTTTTATGTCAAAATAAAATTATCGATGTTTAGAGAGGAGAGCGCTGCTCTAGGATCACGGCTCTTTCTTTAAGGCAGCAGCTCACGTGAAGGAGCCGAAGAGGAACACCCATTTCAAGGAGCTTTTAAGCACCGTGTCCTGTGGTTCTGATGAACGTGGTGCCACCTCATGCAATGTGACAGATCAGGTGGGAAACCAACTGTTATTTCATTTTGCTGCGATTTTAGATAAAAGCTGGTGACAGAGCAGAGATACAAAGTGTGTTTCTCACAGAGAGTTTAGCGCTCTCGTATTGCAAACGCCTGCTAATGCTGATATTTATAGAGCCAACTGTTAAACATGTACTGTGCCCTGCTGGGGTACCCAGCTTAAAAATCAAGAAATTTCATAGAGCTGGCTTAAAACTCACCGGCACTCCCATTCTGGACTTGTCAACAGTCTTAGGGAAAAAGCGTAGCAGAAGGCACGCACATAACAAAGTCCTTCTGGTTACGGTCCATACAGCTTTTTTTTACAAACCTGATATTAATTTGTCTTGCATTTACTTATATAATTCCCCCAATTAAATAAACTCCAATCATTTAACCATAGCTTGTGGTAAGCAATCCACTTTGCAAAAAATGAATAGCACAACAAAAACGCTAGAGCCTGAGGAACAAAACAGCAAAGCACTCTACAATTCAATCCGACCAGATCTGTGGTTTGATTTAACTCTAAACCGGGGCTTTCTTAAACATAGAGCGTAGGAACTAATTTTTCTTTAGGTACTGAGCAACACATACAGCTGCATTATGAAACAAGTTTATTAATGGTAAATAAAGAAAACGGTTACCTAATAAGATTGGGAGATGCAAATCTGCCTTCTCAGAGCTCGCTTTTCATTACCTCACCATAAATACTGCCACCGCTAAACTGGGAAAACATTTTTAGGAATTTCACCAAAACCTATACTTACTTCAGAGTTAAGTATTAATATCCCTTAGATTTTCTGCAAATATTGTCCAAATGGATTTACAATAAATAACGATAACAGGTGTGCAAATCTTACCAATAAATCCTAAATAAAGTTTTGATTTAGACATTCTTCCTGTGCACTTTACAGGTACAAGGAATAGATTTATTTCTGAATCACAATTTTGGGTCTCAGCTGTTAACATCAAAATTAAAAATACAGCCCTTACACATTAACTCTTAATTAGGTCTATATAAACTCCAATCAGAACTTCCACAGTGAGTTCCTGAAGTCCAGATGCGATAGGCTCACAATGTGATAGGCTCACAAAAGGCTTCGTACTCTGGTTCCCGTGCCTTCCTGCACAGCTCCGAATAAATCACACGCCAGCCACGAAGCACCCTGGCTTTTTTGAAAAGTGGAAATTTGTTATTATTTGTCAAGTTTTAGCCACGGTGCTTCTACAATTCTACCGAAACAACATCAACAACAAACACGGAAAGGACTTTTTAAATTTAATGTATTTTAAGCAAATCTAAGAATTAACTTGCAATAGTGGACGTGAAGAACTAAACTTCCTCGGGCCAATTTCAACACCCTTTCAGTTCAAATTTCAAAGCCTATCAAAAATTATGCCGTTGCTGAAATAACTGTTCCTCTGCTACTCTCTGTGTGTACTTCTCGCTGTCAGCCTTACACAGGCATGAAAACTTATACAGCAAATCAGATCCGAGAGCTGAGAACCAAACAAACCCCAAAGCAAAACCAACAACAAACCCAAATGATTGCTCTTCAGTCGGATCGAACTTAATCCTGCTCCATTGGTGGCAGCAATTCAGCTTGGCTTAGGGGAACTGTGAAACTATAAAGGCAGCTACATTCAACATGTGGATGCTTCTGATGATCTTAATTATTACATTAGTTTCAAAGGCTGTTGAAAATCCAATTCCAATAGCAGGTGCTAAGAACTTGACACTCGGCTCAGAATTTGATGGAATACAGGTGACAGGAAGGGAAGAGGTAGTAAATCAGAAGTGATGTGTGAAAGACAGAGGGAAGCAAGCATTTCTTGTTATTTTAAGAGTTTACTTTTCCTGAGATGCTTCTAACAATAGGGAAAAAAAAATTGAACTGGAAATGTGTTCTTCCAAAATAAGGTAAATAAATTATATTAAAAACAAAATCTGTAACAGTAAAACTTTTAAAGTTACTATCTCTTTTGTTAAGTACTTATATAAATTTTTACTTTAATTATATTTAGATAATTTCTTATATTACATATAGATTTTCTATTAAAAAAACTCTTTTGCCAAACCCTCTCATCATAGAACAAAATCCAAAAATCAGAGGGGATAATGTGCTGAGCCACAAGCTCTGCTCATAGAAGGGAACGTTCTCCATATTTCCAGTGAAAATAAAGAAGAAAGAATATCTCTTTTTATGTTGCTTCGATCAATTTTGCTTTTTTATGATACCTAAAACTTCTGTAGCAGAGCATTTATTCCACTGAGCCTTATCAAGTTTTTCAGCTGCATAAATGTAAGTATTTAGTCTTTTGTCTTCAGAGTGCTCCTCCGCTTCCCTTTAAGCTTTGGGGCTGAATTCCCCTCTCAAGCGCAGCAACGTCAACGTGCCGTAGGACTGGATGATTACTGATGGGGATGCAGAATATGGTTTATAATTTAATTCCCAGATAGGTCTTATAGTCACAAAGCAGAACAAAACTACATATTTTGTTTTGAAATATAATGAATCGTATTTGCAGCTGCTGCCTCTCATTTTGCACCTGAAAACCGGGGAGTGCATCCGCACTTATGGGCTCAAACACTTTGTGAGCAGCTAAAAATCTGACCAATATTTTTCTTTATAGACACACTTCATGTAGGCCGTTGCCTCTTACACTGGTTGAAGCCAGAGTGAACTCCAGTGAATATACCAAATTAATACTATAATGGAAATCAGATCTGGACTAATCTGTTTACATCATATTCATTTATCTGACAGAGAGCACTAATCACGAGTTTTAAAAAGCAAAATCTGAACGATTAACGCAGGCTGGCACCTTGACGGATGCAAGGATGTTACTTAAAATTAGATTCCTCAAAATACATCAAGGGAAAAACTCACAGAGGAAATAAATAAAAAATTAAAAATTATCCAATCTTCACCTTTGTGTTCTACAACTTTTTAAAAAAAAAATAAGCAATAAACCCCCTAGAATCATGAAGCAGTGCAACAGTAAGTCCATTTGAACAGAAACCAGTGAATTTTTGTTTGTTTTTTTTTTGTGCCTTGGATAGTTTGGAAAGTTGGGATAAAAAGTCTGCCAGTTTGTATACCCAACACCTCTAATATGTTGGGCTAGAAAGCTCAGCTATTGCGCATTTGAGTATTATTTAAGAAAAATAACAATTAAAAAGTGTTACATTTAAAATATCTTATAAAAATATAGAAAATATCACTTGAGTACACAATCTTTTGTAACATGTCTTTTTTTCTGGCAATGTATTTGGATTTTGTGAAGAGAGAGTGTCTGTGTGTATACATAGCTCGATTAAGCCAGTAAAAGTACAATTTTGCCAGTTAAGTCCTTTAATTAAAAAAACCAAACAACCTGACTTAAAAACTCATTAAGAAAAACTTAGAAGCAGATTGGGCTACTAGTCAATAAGGGAAGGCTATTTCTCTGAATGTCACTGCCCACGTTTTTCCCCTGAGTTATTCCAGTATCAGAAGTTTTGAACACTTATCCCGGTTGAAGGGAAATCTCTCCGGCTGCCTCAGAAAGGGAGCGTGGTTTAGTGTAATGAGATGACATGTTCACCCTCGAAGGATTAAAATCAGTTTGTTTTCAACTATTTTCGTCCTTACTTTAATTACATGCTGGAAACAAGCGTTCATTTCTGACAATGCTGACTCGCGTCATCCTTAGTACATGTCAATTTTCATCTTACCTCGATGGCGCAGCTGATTTTTTTACTGGATGCTCCAAAATTCCAGTGAGCTTTCCTGAATTTTGACGGATTAGCCACGCTATTCTCCCCGTCCAGGCAAGTCTGAGATAAATGGCTGGACAGGCTCTGATCTTCGGGCAAATTACTCTCCTGGACTACAATATACATTGATGAATTGTGCCAGTATTCATCTACTGAATTTCAGTTCATTCCCCAAATAATAGAAACCGCACATTCCTGATCCCATCAGAATGAGAGGGGAGTATAATAAGTTATTAACAAAAGGCAATCATAAAGTTCATTAAATTTGATCAGGAAAAAAAAAAAACCTGAATCATGAAATTTGAAGTAAATAGTCTTAACATCATCCACATCAGTCAGACGCCAAAGTGTTGCTATTTATTTGACCATTTAAAAATTAGAAAGTAAATGTTCTCCCTTCAGAAATTCATTCTTCTGAAGATGTCAGCACGTAAGTGTTGATGGATCACATCTGACGGTAGCAAAATAGATTACTTTATTGCTTATCTGTAATAATTTAAAATGGATTAAGTAAACTTTAAAATTATCTTGGAACACACACATGCGTTATCCATGTACACCCACTACGGATATATCTAAGCAACAAAATAAATCATAGAATCATAGAATAGTTTTGGTTGGAAGAGAACTGTAAGGTCACCAAGTCCAGCCACTGACCTAACACTGCCAAGTTACCGCTAAACCACGTCCCTCAGCACTTCATCTACACGTCTTGTAAATACCAAATATCCCAGACAAGAACTCTCTGAGATTCAAGAATTAGCATATAACTATAAGAAAACTCTACTTTTTTGTGAACAGTTCTTCAAAGGAAGTTTGGGACACAAATTTCTTCAAAATAAGGTTAACAATAAAACTTTATCTCTATTTCTACATAATCACATTATTTTGGATGAGGAAAAGGCTGCATCATACTAGAATACACTACTCCATTACTCGAGAACAATTGCTATTCTCCTTTCTACCCTTCTAAAATGTTGTTTTGCATTTATTGGTTACTGGACTCTTAAAACATTTTTAGGTCCAAATGCTGTACTTCGTCATTTTAATTTTGAACTAAAATTATTCCAAGAGATAATACAGATGCTGTATCTTTGAAAATCAATATTATACATGCATGGTTGGAATTAGGCTGCAATTTATGAAACTCCTGGCCGTTAGTTTTACAAGAAGGTATTAAAATAAAAAATAGCTTCATAGCCAGTATATGATCTCTGCTTATAAAATAGAAATATCATTTCCACTGTAGAAAGTACATCTTTTATATTGCTCTGGCTTTACGGTTAGATTGCTACAGACTATACCCAGCCCCTGGCCCAGGGGGGTGCTGGTGGATGGGGAGATCACTCCTGTGGCTGACTCAATGCCACGTGTTAACACAGGGGCTTCATTGAACCCGTTCTGTTGGACTCAAATGGAAATGGAAAGGATCATACTTGAACTCCTAAGTCCTGAAGGCAAAACTGATCAGTGGAAGTCCAAGCTTATTTGCCTCTGCTCCTTCTTGCTATCCAAGTGGGAATACTCTTATCCGCCATGTGACTCTGGCAGCTGGAAAGCCCTATTCAGTCACTAAAGAGTCACCTTTCTTCAGTAGGGATGCACTCAAGAAGGTGGGGTTTGCTTTCCTAAACTACATCCCTTAGACTAAACTCTTATCAGTGTGGTTATCACTTATTTTCTGGGGCAGAGAATTAATTGCTTTTATAACACAACTGAACTAAGACCGGGTTTCAGGCTCACAGAGGTGAAACAGGGAGACAGACGGTGTTCCCTGCTCATCATCGCTGCTGAACAGAAACCGCTCTTCTCAAAGGGACCGAACGCATCATAACCCAAACTCCCTGACATTATCCCAAGGTGGTCTCTTCCCTTGTACAGACTGAAATAAGAAGGAACGGTTTAACTATCTCCCCTGTTTCTGATACAGGATCTTCAGTCCACAATTCTCTGAAACATACTTCTACTAATTGTAGCTTAAAGCTAATCACCTGTTCTTAGCCTAGGGTTAACTGGTCTAATCTTAGCTGCTTTAATGCTGCAGTGTCTCAGCAAACTGGCAGTATTTTTTTATTGTTATTGACCGCGCTTGTAATAAAAACAGATCAATAAACACAATGTTCTTCCTGGGATTTTGTAATACCTTTAGCTTATGTTCTTTTTTAACTCATAATTTTTGTTAAGTATTCACTAGTTTTGTCTCACAACTTTTATACTTTGCAAAATTTCTTCACGTTGTCCAATTGTGTTTGAAAAAGACTTAATTCATGGTAATTCTGCTATCCTTCATTTTAGGAGATCTATTACAAAAGCTGTAATTGTAATTTTTCAGTTATATCTGATTTAAACACCTGCATATCAACATCTGAGGAGACAGACTAAAAGAAAACAAAGGACAAAAGCAAACTACAGTTTCACAGACTGGAGTATGTTACAAAAACATCTTGAAGATTTTTATCACTGAGAGCACGCCCGGTGTCCCACATACAACCAGAGTTACAAAACAATTCAGAAGAAGAAGTTCAAATAAAGATGATCTGCCACTAGAATCAGATTTTCACAGCACATTTGCAATGAAAGCACCAAAGATTAGGGCTTCCGAAAGAGGCCCAGTCACTCCTATTTCTGCCACATGGATTGTAAAATGCAAGTAGAGAATCTCATGGTGCAGCGTATTGAACCCTGAAGTTCCGGCTGTTTATTTTGCCTCTTGACCAGTAACTACGGGCTGAGCTTCCAAAAATTTAAAAAGCCTTTTTAATAGAAATTCTACACCATACACATTGTATATTCAAGCTCGTATAACCTTTGGACTGTTTTCTTTCTTTCTATGGCTTGAAGAACTCAAATCTGCAACTTCCATTACCCAAAAGCATGTAGTGCGTCCAGGCTACAGGCCGCTCTAGATGCACTTATCATACATCCCTAACAGTGAAGATGCAGCAAAGAATCTGCGTTAACGCTGATTTCGGAAACAGAACGATGAAAAAAAAGAGGAGTGTGTATTTGTACCCTACCGATTAACGTGTAAGTGGCAGTTCTACCTTCCACACTGCATAAGGTTTTCACGTTTAATAGTGGTGATGTAGAACAAAGGGAATTCTTAGAGGGTCCGTGCTTCGCAGCAGTTAGAGCTTCACATTCCAAAAAGACTACTCTAGTGAATAGCCCTTGTTCAGGCTGCAATGCTCAAGAAAAGAGTACAGTTTTTATTCCGACATAAGTTTGTGCTTGATTTTTACTATTAGGTTCCTGCAGGCACCCCACAACTCAGAGCATAATGGGTTTGTACCTAGGAGCGTTTTTCCAGGACACACATTTCTTCTTATCCACTGTATAGACATTTAATTTTGGTCTTACACTCCCCCCTCTGGATGGCCACGACCCCAGGAAATGCTCAGCACCAAGACGATGGTTCCAGCAGAGTTCAGCTATCAGTTTGATCCTAAAATAGGTGTCGACATTTAAAGAGAAGATTTAGAATACCATGGATTGGGCTAAGCATCCTGGAAAAGTGTGATGTTTTAAAATTCCTCAAGGGAAACCAAATTATTGAAAATCTGGTTTTGAATTCAGAACTGAGCTCATGAAGCAAACTTCAGCATCTGTAAGGCTCTGGTGTGTTTGTAGCTATGTCACGGAATAAAATAAAATAAAAAAAAAAGACAAAACTTGTCAATAATACATTGTACAAAGGTACACCAAAGGAAGTTGTAAATATAGTCTACAAAATAAAACGAACACATAAACACACACCTTAGCAGCTGCGCTTCCCCAGGTTATTTCTGCAAGTTGTTTACAAACCAATTCATTCAATTCGTAGTACTTAAGCAGCTATTTCCATCTCTGGTTAAAAAGCACTTAAGCAGATACTTAAGTTCCACTGACTTGACCTCATATTCACTCAAAGGCAAATTGGATTAAGTCAAACAAAAAAACAAGGAAAAAAAGAAAAAAAAAAGAGAGTCATTACTGCATTATTATTATAGTAACGTGGTGTTTTAAGAGGCACACTCTGGGGAAAGGACTGTCTGATTTGACATCTTTGTCAAAAAATCAGAAAACAGAAAAGAGCTAATCCAGTGAGCTCATACAACAGACAGGATACTTTCAGAGTACCCAAAGGAACCATTCCTCTACAATACCAGTGTCTCGTTTAAAGAAAAATACATCTTCCTTGCACAGCCACCAAAGTCAGTACAGGTATGCCAAGAATAAAGACTGAAACTTTGGCAGATGTATTTGTTAACCAGTAACAAATGCCTATGGTAGAAGTGACGCTAAAGAACGCATTCATGAAATTACACTCCAATAAATTCAGTAACTAAGTGTGTGAAGGATAGAATAGTGGGAAACAGGAAAATCCGAATAACCCCAGGCATATTCCTACCTATTAGAGTAGCAAGCTTCAGATTAGTTTTTTCAGCTGTTGGATTTCAGTGGTTGAATATAAACATATGTGTTGATGTTCCTTAAAAAATACATATGTATGTGCGATTATTCTACATCCCTCACAACAAACTTAAATTTTCAAAATAAAAGCAATGGATATAAAATAAATTTTCCTGTCACTCACTATAAACCCACTATTGGACAAATTGGAAACAATCATTTCACTCGTGCAATAAATATGCAGTGGCTTCTTTACAGTCATGATCATAAAATCATAGAATCATAGAATCATTTAGGTTGGAAGAGACCCTTGGGATCATCGAGTCCAACCATCAACCCCACTCTCCAAAGTTCTCCCCTACACCACATCCCCCAACACCACATCTAAACGAGTCTTAAACACATTCAGGGATGGTGACTCCACCACCTCCCTGGGCAGCCTATTCCAGTGTCTGACCACTCTTTCTGGGAAGAATTTGTTCCTAATGTCCAGATCCTAATCCTCAACCTCAATGTCCTCCTAATCATCAACCACCAGGGAAGAAAAAACCCAAAGAAGACATCTGTCATGGACACCTTTGCTGAGAGTCTGTCACTAATGCTCACCTGATAACCAGCTAGAGATGCAGTCAGATTACAAACCTCAACATAACCAAAAGAAGGCACTGCAAGCAATATAACTCCTTTCCAAGCCGGGTAAGTCCCACCAACACGGGCGCTCCCGTGGCTTCAGTACATAGCTGAAAACTGCCCAGTTGGTCACAGCCCGTAGTTCAAATTCCAGCAAATCCCAAACACGTGCTAAATTCCAACTTCAGAATTCTAGCTTCAGTTCTGAAATACACCCCCGTCTTTGTCTACAGCCACCAGATTCCACAAGTTAATGCTGAATTCAGGTGAGGAGATGAAGCAGTTGCTCAGTTATTATAAGTACCATTTTTGAACATGGGATTTCATATTCTCATATATAAAATGGGGATTAAACAACACTTCCTCATTCCTACCTTATCTTCTTTTGCTTAGTCAGACTGCTGTAATTTGGAGTAAAAAACGTCTTCTGTAATATGTACAAACAACACCAATCTTGGGTTTCTATCATAAGTTTTAAAATGATACATTCTGTATGAATTTACATGTTTTCTGTGTTTGACTGGATCAGATGGAGCTGACATGCATTTGCTTCTTTCACTGAAATGGCAACTCTAGCTGGAAAAATGATGCAATGATTTTTATTTTCCTTTTTCGCTGACAGTTGACAGACAAATCTTGAGAGAAACTGAGTAAAATTTAGGTCTAAAAGAGGAATTCAGGAACCGTGCGGTGTTAAATAACAATCTGGTTAAGAAACATTCTGACAGAAGCCAATGCTAACTTTTTTTTAAAGGACATACAGTCTTGCTGCAATATCAAAAAGGAACGTAGAATTAATTCTCTCCTGACAGGCAGAGAATTGAACAGCAAGGAGTGTACACAGAAATCCATGGCTTTCTACACAAACCCTGCGACTAATGACGACGGCTACGTTTTCTGGTTCATTCACCTTCTCTTCTTTATCGGAGCCACAGTTTCCTGGTTATTTGGATATTTTCATATTTGTCAGAGTTCTCTAAGATGAAAACATTAAATTCCAGCCACTCAAAAAGAAGCCCAGAAACAATCTTGTAATACTCGAGTCTTGACATCTTTCCATAACTTCACGAATAAATGGCAGCGGAGGAAATGGAATTAGTTCTGTCCTGTAACGCTTCTTTTATGTTGAAGGAGTTATTAGCAGGAAAGACGTGGAAAGTTTCAGGGGGGTGGTGGAATGGGGTTGTTTTGGACAGTTGTGTTGGACAGTGCAGCTGGTTCATCAAATTTTTACCAGGGGTTCTGCAATTCCAACTTATTTTTATTACCTAGTCTTTATCCATCAGAGTTCAAGTGTAAGAGTCCTTGAGGCTACTTGCTTTTAGGAACAAAGAACTACTGAAAAATGCCAAGCGTATCTACCCTAACTAGGCTAGAGCAGATAGAGAATATGCTGTCTGGCCAAACACAGTATGACTGTCTGTCGGAACACCTCATGTCTTTGGCAGCAAAGTCACCTCTTTCACACCTAGTGCTGAGAAAATCCCCAGCCAGGGTTTTTTTTCCTTTGAATGCAGTTACTGCCCTCTTCACCACAATTCATGCAGCGTCCCCAAAGTTCCTGTGCCAGTTTATATCAGCAGATTTCCTCTTGTTTTTATTGATGCTGACAATAGCTGCAGAATAAAATACACATTGTCAGAAGGGAGTTTTCAGCAGGTTTGTATTTACCCTCTGCTTGAACTGGATTATATGTTCTTTCATGCAAGCAGGGTAAAGGTAAAACAAAAACTCTCACTTGTGTGCTTAAGAGAATATGCACTAAATCAAACCATTTCTGTGAAATATGCCTGTGCTTCTGTGCAGAAAAATTCGGACAAGTTTGGTTTTGTGTGAATTCAGTCAGTCTGTCACCACAGACAATATAATTCTGCTTTGCGTCCCTCAAATACCATTAAGCCATAAATACCAGTAAGATGCTCAGAAGCAGTATATGAGAGGCTGATCAGTAAAGCAAAGCAGGTTATTTAAGTTATGGAGAGACTAATCTGGCTAATTGGCACATTACGCTGCACCTACGCTGCTACATCACCTCACGGCAGGTGAGAGCTGCTGGAACAGCGTGAATTGCTGCCAGCTGCGGGAGGACAAACAGAAAAATCAAGAGATGCTCCAAGTCATCCTGCAATTTCTGAGGAAAAAAACCCATACGGGTGCTTTTATGTGTGTCAGAGCACCCAAATGATGGTGTATGTATGTCTGTATGGCAGACAATTCTAATGTCTTCATTACCTTCAAAACAAGGTCAAATTCACATCTGAAATTTCAGTATCAACAGCAGATTGTCTCAAATACGGATATTAATCAGGTGTCCCCGCTCGGTTCTCACCTCACACACTGAGAACAGCCCTTCTGTTACGTTCACTTCGTCCAGCACCTCTGTCACCTATCCCTGGTCCATATTCCTGTTCGTTGGCTGGAGGCTTGGGTAATTTGTTTTGAAAGTATAAAACCGTAACATAATTTGTCTTTAAAAAGATATGAAGGTTCTGTTGGTCTCTGCAGAACTCATGTCCTTGGAGGTGTGATGCTGAAGAGACCGAGAAAGGATGTGAACGTCTGGCATACGCATTGAAGACAGGAATTTAAAAAATTACATCAAAAGGAATACATCACTGAAGAAAGTTAACTGGGGAAATTACCTGCGAAAATTGACACTCCAACGTGTCACATTTTGATGGTGGAAATCATGGCATACAGCAAAAGTTTGCAGTTCGCATACCACACGGTGACGCGGGGGAAGGCTGCCGTGTATCTGCCTGGGCTTCCAAGGGTAAGGGGGTTTCTGGCCTTGGCTTGGATATGCAAAATACTTGTGGGCACCAGACTTTTGCTTTCCCAATAGTTCAGATTCGTTCTACACATGCCACACGAGCGCTTTAAGTGCTGTAACCCTGCCTGGAGTAATAGTCTGCCTCTGCTGTTTGGAAACCTTAAACAATTCTGCCAAATCCTCTAGCTCGACACGGAGCAAATTTTTAAATGTAAAAAGGAAGATGCATGAATGGAAATCCAGAGGTACAGCTGCTGTGATGCAGAGGCGACTGGGATGCACAAGCACAATGCCACACAGCTTTTTCAAGAACAATCTGATACCAAAGAGGGCATGTTGTAGGGGAACAACACATGAATGTGAACATACTCTGCCAAAACAGCTATGCCAGTAATAATATGCTGGCAGAAATGTTTCTGGTAAAACTTTGCAATGTAAACACGCTGTAGATGGTTTGTGAAAGCGTTTCCATTTGATATTACAGGGACTGTATCCCTGCCAAAACTACAACAGATGCTTCAATGAAATGCAAAGAAATTTCAAGCTGGTTGACTACAATTGAGATTTTGTTTTGATTTTGAACTCTGGCAGGAAACAGCATTAATGCTGTTCTTCACAGTATTATTCTACTGATTCAAAATCTGCACTCTCAGTCTTTGGGATTGTAAGGATTTGCCACCTTTTGTGTTAATTTAGATATGTTGTATTATCTTATGTTTCATAAATTTAATATTTCAATAATTTATGGCAATCTCGTATATCAGTTACACATATGCATATAGCTACTTTTAGCTTTTGCAGTACAGAAGCATACCAAAAAGAACTCATTCGCAGATACCATGCAGGAAGATGAAAATATTTAGCAGAGGTAGCATGCACCAAACCACTGATTTTGATTTTTCGTGAGATTACAGAGAAAGGAACGACCAAAGTTATGGATATCATTGCATTGCCCAGATGAATGGGTATTCTCGATTCATGTATTAAGAGAATTAATGGGACTAGACAATGGGTAAATGGGAATATACATCCCTCCCGTGCTTCAAAGGAACAGAACAGTATGATCCTGTTAAAGAATTCCTCAAATCAACATTCCTGTGCTGTATCTTATCTGTGGTCAAAATGTGAATTTCATTTACCAACAGTCCTGCAGTCCAGCACTTTTCATTCCATTTGCTTCAAGAAAAGAATCTGCCTGTCATCTTCTTGGAAGTGTTTATATATTAAAAAAATGGAAATACTGCAGTATGTTACACAACAAATTCTTACTTCCCCTAGAAATGGAAACATTCCTCCTTATTACTGTTTTATCTAATGTTTAGAAGTTAATTGCATTATGGTAGTTAGCTCTACTTTATGCATCTCCATAATTGAAGTGTAGAATAATCAGGATCACTAATAATTTTCTCAAGAGTTATCTGTCAGCACCCATAACTCATCATAAAACCAATTATGTCACTTCTGGCATCCCTTTCAACACTTTGGTGGCTGCCAAAGTAAAAATCAATGCAAGATTATTATTATTCCACGCCTGATACTGGGTAAGCGGCTCCAGTGGCACTCCCTGTTGGGGGACTGCCATTAAAGCTTTTAGAACTGCATAATCCGAGTCTTATTAGGCTACTCTAGCGAGCAGACCTCATAACACAGAAGTATTTTCAAACTTCTTAATAACTCCATTCGACTAGTTACCATGAAGTAATAACACTGATGAAACTCACTGAACAACAGCACGGACTTTTCTGAGTATGCGTGTGATAAGAATGGAGTTTCACCTGACTTCTCTTGCTCTGGTGGGAAAACCCATTCTCTGCCACACAGGCACACTTTTCTCCATTTTAATACTTGATATACGTACTATAAAACACACTTGAAATTACAAGGTCTGCAAATCTCACTTAAGATACCACTAAATTTTGTACTGCAACACGCTGCTGTAATGAATGTCTTGGTTCTTCACCACTAGGAAGTTTACATATTTTTCTTTCTTCTCTGAATCTTTCAGATCAGCCTGGGCCTTGCAACAACCTACCCTAAATCCACCTTTAAAGTGCCAAGATCTAAGATAAATTGATCGGACAAGTATTCTGACAAATTACAGAATTCAGATTACAGATCTGCCTCCTGAACAGCTGCATCTTTCTCATTCATTTTACCTGACGTTCAGCAATCTCCTTCTTTTCAAAGTGTTCATGAAATTAAGGTAACTACTGTCTTCAGAGAGCACACATCACAATTAGCTGATTATTTATTCTTACATTGAACTTCACATAAAAATTTATGTTGAAATTTTTCCATCGTTACTTAGTATCAAGCCAATCACGTAGAAAAAAATTCCTTAAAGCCCTATTTCCCTCAGAGAGATGAAGAGCCTCCAATAATTTCCCACCAAAACCAGCGTAAGGTTTTCCACCGGCTTCACTGGCCATACAAGCAAAGCACACCGCGAGTGATGTGCTGTGGCAAATGAGCTTCATCCCACTGAAGACTAAGCACACCGCTGCTACCAAGAATGAAAAGTACTCATTCTTCGTGACCTTCCTGACCTGCATCCCACTATATTTGAGCACTGGGCTAAAAAGTGGCAGGCTCATTGTTGGCAAATATGAAGGGATGCACATGGGAGAAAACAATATGAGAAATATTCAAGTCATCATGAATAGTTAATAGATAACAGCAGTCTAAAACACCAATAGAATGCTGAAGATTACTGAGGAAGGACTAGAGAAGAAAATATCATGGGAGAGTCTATACATCCGCAGTGATCCAACATGTGGAATACAGTACAATAGCTCTAATGACCTCAAAGCAAAAGAGATGCCACAGAACCACAGAAGTACAGGGGTAACATATTATTAGGCAGGAATGACTTAGCTGGGAGGACAGCTCAAACTGGCTACTACACTCAGACACAATACAGCTTAGAAAGGAAAGCAACCGGCATCAAAAAGTAAACAGAGCATGTTGGTTTATTATTTCTCATACCAAAGGCATAAAAAGCTAGTTGAGATAAACAAGCAGCAAGTTTAAAGTAAGGCAGGAAGGAGGGAATTAAATTGTGGGAAACGTTGCTATGGGATGTTATGGAAGTCAGAATGCAAATAAAAAGGGCATAGATAACTACACATGTAACAGCGCTGGAAATTGGTGCAGAGGTGTGGTTATGAGCCTAAGAAATATTGCACTGCCAACTGAAAGCGGGAAAGCATACCAAAGGAAGTATCGTGCTATGATTCCCTGATTTTATGCATTTATTCCCCAAGAATCTACTACTTGTCACTACCAGTGGTAGACTTTTGTACCAAACGGACTTTTGTTCTTATCTGGTGAGGATATTCCTACTCTGGAGTCTACACCAAGAAGGAACATAAACTACTTCTGAAATCAATCAGCCTGGATAAATCAGTTTGTCCATACCTAATACTCTTGAATATACAAATAAAGACCCAAACCAGGTCAAACCCTCCTTCGCTGTAAAGCCATCAATACAAAAGAAATCTGGTAATAGGTATTACTTTGTAACAATTGCTTTTTTGAGATATTTCATTTTTTTCTCCAGATATCTCAACCCTGTAACATCTTCACTGCTAGGTCTGAATGAATAAATCTCGATTTAATAAAGTCAATATTCCTTTTACAATCATCACCATCCAGCACCAGCATGCCGCTTTGCATTGAATTCAACATTTTCTGTTTCCAAACCTCAATCTGATATGATAAAGTAAGTATAGCTTCCAGAAATACATACCAACTGTGTCTCAAAAATACCAATTACTGTGCATGTTCCAATAGATGTAGATCACACCGCTCAGATCTCAGCTGGTCGCTAAAGGAACTGAGACTGTGATTTTAAACACAATGTCCCTCCCATAAGCAGCTCTACAATGCATGCTTCTACATACGGAAAATGGATTTTTTCAGTGGTATGAAACTTAACAATTTTTTGCCTTTTTAGGCAGATTTTTATTTGGCCATTAAGGTTTTCCAATGGAAACAAAATACAAGGATTATTAATGGAAGCAAACATTATGTTAAAAAATTTATTGAACATGGAGGCCGTAGTCAAATTAGCAATCATTGAAATAAAAGGAATTACATTAACTTATGAACACAGCACATTATTTCCTGCGTCTAGGCCTTAGCTGGTACCAGGCCTCTCACGATCACAAAATCTTTAGTTCAGATACGGCAGAATGTTGCTTAACAATAACCTGTCAACTAATGACCCACAATATTTTGGATTTATTTTCCAAGATTTGTAACTCCAAAACCTCACAGGTTTTAATACATACAGGATGTATGTATTAGCTCACATCACTGAAGAAAGAAATATTCAAGTCACCAGGAACAGAACAACCTCAACTTGAATATCCTACAATTTGAACTTCTATAACCTAACATCATGGAAAAATTGATACACGACAAAGGTTTTCATAGTCTTCAAAGCCATTATAGCTGGTTAACAGTGTTTTGTACTACTCTAGGTCAGTAAACAAGGATTTGAATATTTGATATTTGGATAAATAGTAGTAAAATAACCAGATATTTACCTGAATAAAGCTGGTCAGAATACGGCATTTCCATCGTGGGAAAAAATTTAATAAAAATGCATTTGGTCTCAAATACAAATAAAAAGTTAAAGTTTCAAATATTTTCATAAGCCATTTCTAAGGAAAAAAGCCAATGAAAATTAGTAAACGTTGAATTTATTCTGTTTGAATATTTAATTTAACATAAAAATCAGTATTATGTGAAAAGCCTTTTGAAATTAGAAGTTAAAATTTCAGAACACCTGTTTTACTTGCAATGGCGATGGAGCGCACACAGTCACTTGGCTGACTGGTTGGTACCTGTTGAGGAGCACTAACTTCCAACTGAGGAGTATAAATTCTAACTACAATCTAACTTCTCACTATGGACTGTCTTTGCAAATATGAGTAAGTTTTTATCAAGCTACTGAAGCTGTTGAAGATTTTGAAGATATGACTTGGCCTCATCTACTCAGAGTACCACAATGAAAATCGAAGACTTCAGATTAAGGAATAGCATTAACAGCGCTTAGTTCACTGAATAAATTATACCATTTCCTTTAAATCCCATATCCAAGTAATATTTTTACTTTAAAGACGTCAGTAAGAAACTAAGTCTTGATCACTCAAACCGTAAGGTTTCCAAGGTGTTCAGAGAATTGCATCAGAATTTCTGTAGTCTCATGAATACAGCTTGCTTTTGCCACTTAGAAGTCCAAATAAAAAAGTGTTTTTCCTTTTAGCTTGCCTATAAAAGTCAAGAAAACTCTATTTTCAAAGATACAAGATGAAATGGTATTTCAGGATATATAACATTTCTGTATTTTTACCCACTTCTCTCTTTCACTCAAATAAAAATATATCTTATTTATTTTTAACTATACTAGCTCAAAGACAATCATCAGGCATAAACAGTAACTGATAAAGGCAAAAAAAATATTTTAAATAGTCCACTTTATACTAGAACCAAAAAATTGTCGAAGTAGCAAGCATCATGTATCACGTGCACAGTATAACACACAGAATTCTGCGCCAGTCATACACATGGATAACTGATCAACAATGCAGAGGTTTAGAATAGGCACCGTTTAAACAATTTGTGCCTCCATGTGACTCGAATTTGCCTTTTTTTAGGAATTATAGATGTTTTCATCAAGGCTAAACTGATATTTGTCTTTTCTTTTCAAAGAAATAAAACCTCAGTAAGCTTTTTCCCCTTTAAAAGGCTGACATTGAGAATCGATATGGGTGCCGTATTGAGAGGACATCTTTAGAGTTTCTATAATGGAGACAAGAAAAACCTCCCCCACCAAAGCCCCAGTAACCTTCCAGGTTGCCCAAAGCATGGAAACCAGTGTCAGCTTAAAAAAGCAAATTTGTAAAGTAAGATGACACTTTAGAATTCCAACTACATAGGCAGCAGCTTGTCTGCACTAACATGCAGCCACCAGAATCAAAAGTAGGGCTGAAAGAAGATGTTACCAAGAAAAAGGCGATACGATGTCACCTCACGTACGAAGCTGGATAAACGTTACCACACAAAGCAACATAAGGCCTTAGATAAATTACTGCCCACTTTTCTGGACATTCACCCAAAGAAAATGCTTCCAAATTGGAAGGGGTGACAACCACTAGGATAAAGGAAGGGCAAAGGAACGTCCATCTTGCAGGAGAAAAGACAGACAATGGCTGGCTTAGTTACTCTGAGAAAAAGTTTGAAGTGGGGGAATAGAGGGAACCAAGAGGTAACACCACTGTTACCTAACTATAAAAACCAGTAAACGATAGACGAAATCTAGAAAGATTTTGATTTTCAAGTTATTAAGAATCTACTTTAAGAACAATTAAGCTGAGCTAAAGATGACACATACTGCTGCATATACTATTCATCTTTATAAAAGCATCCTAGGCTACAGTCTGAAAAGCGAAATGGAAATATAGTCGTATCCTAGTGCAATCTTCATCAAGTTCTATCAAAGAAAATTGTAATGCTCAATGAACCTACTTAAAATAATTTGTAATGATTTAAACAGGATCAAAATGCTTGAAGTCAACTATCTAATAAATATTTTTCTGTGTTAGTTAACATTATAGAGCAAATACTATAATACAGATTCATTCAGATTACACATATCCCATCACACACTAATTAGTAAATCACAAGTTAATCATGCAGTAAATAATCACATAATAATCTACTTCCCTCATTCCTTGGGAAGAAAACTGGTGAACCTTTTCACTCACTTTGGCATCAAGGATGGCTTAAAACCCACCGATCCCATTAAAAAGGCTTCAGAGAAGACTCTTGTCTTGTGATTGTTCCTTAACTGGCAGACTCTGCCAAGCTTCAAAACCATGTCTAGGAATACGTGCTTCTTTTTTAAAAAACATAAGCCTAGCAAACAAACAAAATACCCCTTAAAACCCCAAGATCAGTCACTGTCTATTTTGCCGAAGATGCTGATCCGTCTACATGCTAAATCTGCACATCGCTGATCTTTGTGAATTTATTTTTGCTGTTGCCGAAAGAAACGTTTCAACAGCAGCTGCTTTTCCAAAAGAAGTAGCTCCAAATAAACAAAGAAATCTGTTTGTGAGGTCTACATAGCTCTGGTTTATAAGACATCCAATTATAAGTGTACGAACCCATTAAGTTGGACTCATTTATAGTCATGTCTCTTTGTAGAAACAAGTCTTGCTGAGTGGACAGAGTGAAGAAAAAACACTTCAGAGCAAGGAGTAATTTTGATTGGATTAATAAAAAACACGGAGGGAGTATTATATCGGAGCAACAAGAGGGGAGTCGGAACACGTTAACTTTGGGAGCATCCCCTCTGTAGAGCACTCTCCAGAATCACGGGATGGCCACCCCTTCCTCCCATGCGAGCATCCCTGTGACAGCCCATAAACCCAAGCACCTGTGAACATGAAGGTGCCCTCAGAGAGCCCTCATCACTGACAAAATGGACAGCAACGAACTTGCTGCTTCCTGCCATCTAGCGGGGCTCAATGCCCTGCACTCATGCCAGTAAGTTTAGCGCGAACCATGCAAAATACAATTGAATCACATAAAATGAAGCATTCGTACATAAAAGTACTTTGATCACACAAGTCGACCAATGTAACAGTAAAGAATATTCCAGTGGTGAATCTCAATGAAAAAAAACCCACAACTTTTAACTGTATTCAAAGTATTCACAGGAAAAAATAGTTTATCTTTCAAAATTCTTAACAAAGTCAAATTTGGCCATGTGAAGGGAAGTGTGTATAAATGAGATCTTCATTTCTGTTACCTTGGCAATGGTCTCATGCAGGCTGAAGGAGGGATCCAGCTCTTCAGTTTTTGTTGTATGTACAGGAAAAAGAGCTTCACAGAGAAAGCTAGAATTCTGTGAGAAAGAAATAAAAAGCCTTTTAGGATTCCACATTGATTTTCATCCTTCAAATGCTTATTGGATCTTGTTCAGAGATTGAAAAACCCTTCAAATTATTCTTAAGTTTTGCCAATTATTAAACTTATTTCACCGATCTAATTAACGGATTCCAAGTCCCTGAAAGAGCCAAAACACCCCTAAGTCTTATGACTTTATTTCTGGAATGGCAGTTGTCTTTGTAATTATGCTTCCCAAAGCAGCTAAAATTATTGCCTAGAGGGAGAAAAAATATCCACACAGATCTCCTTTTGAGCTAGGTAGCAACCAGACATTCTATTAAATACATTATGATTTAGTCTTCAGAAGAAATGTAAACACCATAATCAAAGAATATACATTTATCTTCTGCAACCATCCTACTTCTGTATACAGTAATACCATCGACATAATACGGGGTTTTGGTCAGTTCCCTAGAATTACAATCTCTAGGTTGACCACTCTTTTTAACACCAGATAATCTTAATATATTATCTGTGGAAGATGTTCGCCTCTTCTTGTACTGTAAGAAAGCCAGAAGTTAGGTTGTAGATTTGCTGTCACAAGGAAACAACAAACTGATACCCAGGTGTGGACTGAAGAGAACAAAACCAAACCCCAAGCCTCAAAGGTGCACAGATGCCAAATTGGGAATTATTTTAAACTGGTGTTCCTGAATCTGGTATAATAACCCAGAAACTAACCTGAAAAGAAAAATCTTTCTCTACATTCCTATAACTCCCAAGACATATAATTAATTATCATTGTTTTTGTGGAGTGCCTCTAGATTCTTTAGGCATGCCCTGAACGGCCCCTCTCAAAAAGCTACAAACCTAGTGCCCACCTAATCCCCGCCTGGTACAACAACAGGTGTAGAGGCGCACCTTGACAGCCTGACACGCTCAGTTTGGTAAGCAGACTTTGAACACGCTCACTGTCCACAACAGCAACGAGTTGAGTACAAAAGCACAGAAGCCATGGCCCAAGTTATTTCAGAGAGCAGCAGGAGGGTGCAACAGCACGTGAGTATCGTGCCATTCTAAACTGCACAAGCTGTGAGCAGTTCTTTTAAACATCCTCTTCAAAGTGAACTCTGATGCACAAGGAACCAGAGATGTACCCACTGCATTTTCCTACGTCCTGAAGAGGAATAAAAGTTCAGCTCAAGCTCTCTGCCTCTATGCAACTAAGTTCAGCATCATAATATCTTGTATCTCCTTTTGGAAGGCCTAAATCTTCCCTTGTCTGTGAATCTTATTCTGGGTTTTTATTTTAATTTTACATGCCAGCACCTAAATATATTATTGTGTTTAGCTAGAATATCCTAAGGTCCTTTGTTGTATTTAGTGTCCAATGCCCTGTGTGCCACGCAGGATCACAGACAGGTTTCCCAGTGGGATCGACTGGGGGCTGCAGCGGGACTACAAGCTGCTCTTAACATACTTCCTTGTAGCGTGTCTCTGCATCTGAGCCCTGGGAAACTTGTCTTCTCCCTTGTTTCACAGCCCTGGCAGAACCTCTAGGGAAGCACCCAGATTCAGATTAAGCTAGACTAGTCCTAGAACTAACATTTTGCATGTGTCTCTTAATGCCACTGGTTTTTTTTTGGTTTTGGTTTTTTTTTTTTTTCTCTGGAGGGGGACAGTAATAAGAATATAAGAAAATGCATCCATTAAAAAAGGTTAAGCAGTGGAGTGTGACTCATGAAATGAATACATTTTGCCAGACTCATAATCATAAGATTTTATATATGCTAGTTCTGGAGCTTTACATAGGACCCAATAAAGAGTACCCTAATTCTGAGTGCAATTTTGATGTTCTATGAATTCACGTATAAAATAGTACTAGCTGGAATAAGAAGCTGACAATATCCCTGGCTCAGAAATGCCTTAATCATTGTAAGATTATACTACAATTACATCTCTGTGAAAATAATTTTGAAAAATGTCTATAGAGCCTTTTCAGATTGCATTCCAAATAAAATTCACAGAAGCCCATGGTCCCGTGTTTAAGATGAATAATTTTTCTGGCTTAGATTATTTCCCAGACTGTGAGGCAATATTGACAATATTCTGGAAGCATGCCCTTTTCAAATACAAGCTTGCTTCCCGTCTCTAGTACACTAGTATTTCTTCAGTTTCCTCCTCTTTCTATATACTGATCTTCAATAGCTTCTGTCCTTATTCCCCAAAAAAGACTTATACTCTGTACTCACAAGAAGTGAAGCCCCTTTCTAGGCGCATCAAACCTGGTAATGGTGCCCAACACATTCTTCAACAGCCATAAAGTTATCCGCATTCAGAGATTGCAAATAACAGCGGCCAAATAAAGCTTTGGTTAAAAAATATTAAAGCTGATCTGAGCTTAACAGGACTGATTTGTAAAGCTGGCAGTTCACTACCTCTTCACTTGCTAAAAACACTCGGTAGGATTTATTGTTTTAAACATCAGGATGTGAGCAAATGAGAGAGACAAACAATTTAAATGCTTTGTTCTGGCTTGTACAACCTCTTCTTACGTGACTGAGCTTTGCTCTTTCACATGCTGGGTTCTATACATTGACTGAAGAAAAACAGTACTTTAGCTAAAAGAGCTGTTAACTTCAATTCAAACAGAAGTTATGAAGAAGCAGAGAAAAAACCCCTACCCTCTTCCTCCAAACAAACAATATAAAGTATCTTACTCATGTACCCCCGGGGGATAAAATGGTGGTATCTGAAATACGCCTGCTGCATCAGAATTCTGTTTGTACTCCACAAGGCAGTCCATCATCTGGATCCAAGCACCAGTTCTTAACTGGGCACAGCACCGAGCTCCCCTCCCCAGCAAGCGTGGGACACAGCTCCACTGGGATCACATCAGCAATGTCATACGCCAACACGCTCTGCTCAAAACTCCCCAACTACGGCGTAGTCCCCTAAAGATGCTCAATTCCCCTCCTGAGCTAGTACATTCACAGCTAAATCAAGCTTCTTTGACCAGTGTGACACGTCTCATAGACATGTGCAAGAAAACTCAGTGAAAGGCATGTCTCAAAAAGGTATCTTACACTGCTGGTAAGTTTGCTTGTTATTATTTTTCTACAAATTAATGCCTCCATGTTCAATATTCTATCAGTATTGCCATACATTTCTAGAAGGTTGTTTCTGGCAGTAAGCTCCCACTATTTTCTTTAAATAATAAAAATATATATATAATTAGCACCGACTAGTAAAAATTTCAGCGTTCAGTGATGCATCTGTGTGTTGTATAATTTGTTACAGAAGTATCAGAATAATAAATGAAGTTATCCTTCCCTTCAGAAAACTTTTTTAAAAATTATTTTTAGATCTCAGGGAGAAGATGCAGGAAGTCATGTATTATAAAGACAAAATACATACTTCAAGATTAATTTATAACACCTATTCATCTTTGGCTCGAGTTTGCGCACTAGTTTACAGAGCCTTGTCATTTGACTGGGTGCAGGTTGAGGAACGCTGTCATTCTACTACAGTGGTGCTAATGCTCTTCATCATCATTCACATAATTGCAATCAATAACTTAAAGAGAACTGCATTACTTGTATTCATTCTCGAGTACCTCACTGAGAGTCAGTGAAGGGAATGATTACTGAATTCGATTTGCTACACAAGATCAGATTATCGCTCCATTTAGACAAATATTCTTTCTCTGGAATCTAAAACTTGATGGATGAGATGCCTGTAGAGCAGGGAAACACCACGTAACCAGCTTTTATCCCACCCTACTCCAGACACACACCTGCGGAGCACAGCTTAGGATTCTAGTCCTACACTCACCTTGCATTCAATGG
This sequence comes from Alca torda, assembly GCA_008658365.1. Classification (NCBI taxonomy): domain Eukaryota; kingdom Metazoa; phylum Chordata; class Aves; order Charadriiformes; family Alcidae; genus Alca; species Alca torda. The sequence continues at coordinate 3,392,375 of CM018081.1, forward strand.
TGAGAGATACACTACCTTAATTTAGGTGCCTTCATGGAGCAGAAGGTCTTGCTCCTCTTACACAATTTAAACAGAAAGAAATACTAGGTCATAAAGTGTTTAAATTACACAAATGAATGGTGTGACTGAACCCCAAGTCAGCTACAGCTTCCATGTGGATCAGTTCTGGTATCTTCCTGGAGGCAAACACCAGAAAAGACAAACTTTGTTTTTCTTTAAAACTAGGTTTTATGAGAACTAAATCCAGGACAACAGCCTTTATTAAAAAGCAAAGGTAAAACAAAATAAAAAGCACTTTGTAAATAACTTTTGCCTGTTGTTTCTTTGCACAAGGAGCCTAGGTTCTTCCTCGGCCCGGCAACGCTCAGTGACTTTCCACTTTGCAACAATCTCAGCACAACCCCCGGCAGGATCCCCAGCAAAAGGGGTTGGGTTTTTTTCCTACATGTCTTGGGGTGAGACTACGAATATGCTCGCTGCTCATCTCATCAGTCCCTTCTGTATTGAAAGGTTTTGGGGGTCTTTTTGACTTTTATTACTGTCCCCCTCTCACGCCAGACCAGTTGCTCTCTTGTTTGCCACATCTATGCTCTGGAAAACCCTCCCAGATGAGTACGTTCCTTCTCTGAAAGCCAGTGAGCAAGCAACCGTCCTTCCAAAGGCTTCCAGCCTAGTTGAGACCCCAGCAGCCGGGCAAGGTAACCAGGCAGCCCTTGCTGCTGCCTCAACTGCTGCCTTTGAAAGAACACAACGTAAGCAAGCAACGATCAGCAAATAAATCAACATGCATTTTGTCACTGCAAGTGGCCAGTCATTTTGCTCACAATGGAATCACGACCTTGCTTGCCAAGCTCTTGAAAAGGAGTCATACAGAACCACTGCTTTAAGCAGGCTTGAGTATTTTTGCATGATTAAGCTTTCGGCCCCAAAAACAAAGCTCTTCCTATGGAGTGTACGTGAAATAAAACAAATGAGTACTATTTATATATTCGTACATATTTATAGATAATATCTATTATTCTCTGTGTGTGTACTGACAGATAATACTTGCAAACATTTAATCCAAGATTACTATCTGAAATAACTTGCCGACATCTGAAATACCTTCCTCTGCACTTACGAAGGGAAATGTTTGGAACAGTTGTTGTTCCTTTTTCTTTTTTTTTTTTTCCATAAAAAAACACCTCCATAAAGAACTACTAGAACAGCAAACTTACTCGGTTTCTCTTGCCTTTTATTGTCTTTCAAGCACTATGCTCATCAGAGAAAGCTGCATGAACTTCCCAAGTAACAGAAGGCCACTCTTTATCCCAGGGCTAGATACGAGTCTAGATGATGTTTCAAGAGTCCCTCTCAGCATTTAACAGCAAGAGCAACACTTTCCAACAGCGAGAAACTGAATCAGACTCCTCATTTATTCTTTCAGCGAGCTCACAATAACAAGTGAGTGTTAGGGTATTTTTTTAACAGCAACATACTAAGCAAATTTCTAGCAAATACACAAAAAAAAAGAGACATGCTAATCCAGCAAGCACTAAACACAACAGTGTTACTGCTTCATGTTTTTCACCCGCAGCAGGAGTTTCAGCCACAGTTGGTGCCCTCGTACTCTCCCACACTCACTTCCTAAACAAAATTCATCTGATTTCTAGTCCGGCACTAGCATGGCCCTCCCTCTGTACGACGGGCAGGGTGTTCTACACCTTGTGCAGCTGAATGCTCTCGAAATGATAACGATTTATGGAAAAGCTTTTTCAAGGTCAGACCACTGTGAGACACCCAACTTCCAGTCATGCCTTGGAAAATATTCTCCTTGCTCTTTATTGCCATTTGTAAATAGTTCTTTAGGTACATCGCTATCCAAATGGATTAAGGAGATTTGCTGTTCTGATATGAAGCTAAGGTTTTGTCATACAATCTGTACAATCTAGAAAGGACCACACCAATAATCCCTGAATTCCCAGTGTAACGATTTGGTTTCTCTGCAAGCTCTTCAGAAGAGAAATGACATAAACATAAAGTGTATTTGGAAATGGGCTTCCAAAACCCCCTTTTGCCTCATCTTCCTTTTGGAATGATCAGTTAACCTGATCTTTTCAATACTCATTTAATGAAGCATTCTGTGAAATTAGAAAGACATTGACGTTCCACTTTTCAAATAATGGGTCACTTCTGATTAAACTTCGATTGAACATTCAACTTTCGATCTTAAAACAAATTGCCTCCTTTTCTTTTTAATTTGAACCCAATTTCCTGCTGCCCTCAGGTCTCATGACAGTAATTAATTCATTTATGAATCAATTAAATAGGGATCGAAAATGCAGGAAAAAAAAACCTTAAAACCCCAAACCTGGCTTACTCTTGCTTATTTATAATGGAGACTTGCACTAAAATTCACTTCCGATTTACTCATTTTTCTAACTTATCTTCCTCAACTACTTAAGTGAACAGAATGCTTCACCTTCTGAAGGTACTAAATTTGCCATCCCCTGTCTACTGTCTTATAGCATACCTTCAATTTATCCACCAGAATTTCAACCAATGCATTTTAAGTCATGAATAAAATCCCACAGCACTTCTGGTGATTTAATGTCAAACGGAGTAAATACCAAGACATACTTTAGAGATCTATTTTGGTGTCATTAGAAAAAAATATTTTTAAAAAATACCAAATTTTACCACAAACTGTCTTAGAACTGGAAGTAGTTCTGTGGTACGTACAACAATTTCCTTTACTAGGGCCAGGACAATGCTGCATCCACAAGAGAGTCCTGTTTTCTTGACTATTACTTCAGAAACAGTTACATTACCAGTTAGGAATCTCTACTTAACTAATAATTTCTTAATAAGTTCTCATTCCATACCCGAATAGATTTTTCTTGCCTGCTGAATATTCCCCAGCATTTATAAGAAAACATCTCTCTGTCCTTAACGTGGCGAATAATGCACAAATACCTCCAAGAATGTCGGGTTTGGGTTGGGTTTTTTGGGGGAGGGGGCTGGGTTTTGGGGGGTTGGTTTGTTTGTTTGTTTGCTTTTGTTTTTTTTAAAAGTAACATGCAGTTGAAGGTTCTCCACTCGGCAATAATGCTCAATTTGGAGAAACACAGTCTTCAGACTACAGTTCTTTTATTATTTGGACTTCACCCTTTATTAGCATTGGTTTGTATTGTCCATATTTGCACCAGGTTCGCCCTTTAGCGCTTCACAATGTTTGTGCCACTAGTTCTACAACGCACAAAAGACTCTTAGGAAGGTACAACAGAAAGCAAAAATCCTGAAATTTGTAGAGGTAGGCCAAACACTACAAACATGCTAACCTAACACTGCTAAGGCCTGAAAATACACAAAAGGAGGATGAAAGCCAAGAGAAAGCTGTTTATTCTCTTCACATAGACCAAAGAATAATGTCTAGTGGAGAAGAATTTAGGGGTATAAAGCTTCTGCTGCATCAGGACTGAGAATGTAATGTTACCTGTCCACACATATACAGACACACACATATGTGTGTGTATATATATGCTGTGTCTCTTCTATGAGCTATTAACCTCTTTCACTCTTTTTGTAATACAACAGCATGGAAAGCAGAATTGCAGCAATTGCAAACGCAGCAACCTGAGGGCTGCACACAAACATGCAGTGTCTGGTGACTAAAACGCAAAGCAAGTAGTCGGTGCTTACCTTCAGAATCAACCTGGGAAACAGGTTTAGTTGGGAGGTTGAATTCACCTGCAGAGCACACGCTATGAAGTTATGCTCGTGCCCAAAACTACTACCTAGAGATCCAGAGGCTTACAATTGCATGAGGACATCTCTGCATCTGTATTCAAAACCGTTGCCAAAAATTTGTCCTAGCATGAAGGAGAAAACCCCGTTGGAGGAAAAGATAAAGAGGGAGCAGTGAGAAGAACAAAAATACCTCTGAAATCTGCACTGCAGGCTCTCACTAATTCCTTCTTCCCTTTTCCCCTAAGTCAAGCAGTCAGCATATGGTGGCTTGGCAGCAAATATACTATTGTATTCCTTTGCGAAACAGGTGTTTCACCTCAGCTAGGCTAAAAGACCTTCTCTTCTCCATTTTCCTTTTTTTTTTTTTCCCTGGCAGGGTGTAAGAGATTGAAACAGAGGTTTGACTGGAAGAAAGACAAAAAAAAAAAATAATGGAAAAGGGTATCTCATAGACTAAAATATGGCTTACTGTCAGCCACGAGGAATACTTTTAGTTTAGGAGGATGCTGCAGACTGAAGGAGATTTTTAAATAGATTTACTGAAAAAGAGGATTATCTAGCAGAGAACATACCAACGCCAAAGTGTGGCTCTCTAATGTGTGGGTTAAACTGAATCAATGGAATAACACCAGGTGTTAACGTATGGCATACGGGATTTCTTACTAATAAAAGCCCTTAGAGCCACACATACCTTGCAGAAGAGAGTGCATGCCTCTCCATCTGACTAGTAGTCTGACTTTTCCCTTTCTAGCAAATGCTCTTGATAGCCAATTAAATATTACCTCCAAAAAGCCACAAAGAATTATAAAGCGATATAAAAGTTGTTTTTCACTGGTTATTACTTAAATGAAACTAAAGAGATCAAATACGTACGCTTTTAAATTATTTTTAGAAAGCTAAGCTTTGCATTTGACATAGCCTAACGTGTTTCAAAAAAACTCGTTCAGAGTCAGAACGACCCTATTTTGTGAAAATGGGCATGTCAGAAGGAGTTTCTGATAAGAGGCTTTTCTTCAGTATTTTTATCATTTCAGTTTACTGAAGAACTTTTAGAAAAGAAACAAAACCAAATCTATTTGCTTTTTTAATGTTCTGGTAATGATGCGCACTGACCTTGGGATGTCACCAGATGCTGGACAGAATAAGCAAGGCCTGCCAAGTCAGACTGCACAGGAAACAGAAGATGTAGAACTGGAATCGCTGCTGCACAATTTAGTTTATTATTCAACTCAACTGTAGCCAGAAAAGCTCAAGCCAACAGTCATCAGACAGGAAAAGAATATAAGCACTTTTCTCTCATCTCTTTTAATTTAATGTTTTCTTCCTTGCATTAGTAAGTGAATTGAAATAATCACTGTAAAGCTCTAAATTCACGGACCACAGCACAAACAAAGCAACTTTTAAGCTATCAGGATACTTGCATAGCTTTATTTCTCTCTAAGGTTTTCCCTTGATGCTTCTCAAACTGAAGGCGGAACCAGCGGTTTCAGCAGAGGCAGCAGCCCTAGCCAGGAATCTGGAACCTCACACAGGATCTTCCCAAAGCTTCCGAAGGTTACAAATAGGAGGCTCAGTTCAGATTCACTACACATATGAGAGAACACCTGTTCTTGGATGTGTGATGTGAAGGATGCAAGAACATTTTGTAACATTTTATGATCAATTGTGAGCATCCAAATTACGCAGAAAGCATGCAGTGCCAGTAAGATCGGCCTAACAATGTCCTGCTCTAAGCCATGAATCCCAGCGACAGTCTCATAATCACAAATATTACAAAGCACAAAGCTTTTATTTCCTGATTCGCTGCTTCTTATTTCCAGTTTTTCTTTTTAGTGCTTTAAAAAACAATTTAAGTTACCACGCTGAATGAAGAAATCTGATTTTATCCACCGGACAGATACTGTGTAGGCGGGAGGCTCACCATTTTGCAGTAAGAATCAGAATCGGCTTTTGCCAAGAGCAACAATAATGTCTTCAAAGACAATATTTATTTATCAAAAGCCTTATTAAACAGTTCTTTAACGGCTATGATAAGAAACATCAAACAATGCAAATTTTATTTGAGGGAATTTATCCTTGACTCAAATCACAGCTGTTTGATAGTCCAGTGATCTTGATTTATTTTTCAAAGTATTAAAAGACAAAGCCGAATGCCACACTACTAACATCTGCTGACACAAAACCAAGTCTTGATACTTGTTCTAGATACTCTGCCAGATTTTCAGTTGGGTCTGTTGCATTTAGCCACTCAGAACAACAATGGTAAAATGTTACCTTGAACGCAACAAACCATTTACTTCTCCAGAGAGGACAGATAATTCAGTGCCTTCTATCCTTAGATAATACATGTTTTCAATAACCAGATGCTTCAGCAGGCTAGCAAGCAGAAGCAATAATGGGTGTCTAAGCAAATTTTTCACGTGTTTTCCCATATCCCATTGACCCTGTTAACTTCCAGGTTGTCTTTCTTCGATTGGTTTTCAACAGCCCTCAGTCAACTCCAAGGAAATGAAGAGCCTATGAGAGAATCCGCAAGGACAGAGTTTACAGCAACAACACGTATTCGTGCAGTGGGAATGCTAAAGGAGCTGTGCATTTTTGTCACTGTACGGCAGCTTTACAAAAAGAATTTTGTCCTTCTGGATGCACCGTGGAATGTTTGGGACATCAGAGCGCTAGGATTTGCGAGAACAAACAGATTTTTTTTTTTGAGCAAAGTAATGTATCCAACTGATGAGGACGTCATCAGTTTCACTAACATAAATGGAAAAACAAAGATGCTCTTTCATGAAATTAAGTAGTTAAATATTCATATTATTCAATAAAACAACTCAAGCAATCAACTGAACATCAAACGTATTTTGTCTTGTAAAACACTGAGTCATTAACCTTAACAACTTCAGGATGCTTTTACCACCAAATTCAACTAACTCAGTGTCCAAGCGAACAGATGGACTAATGCATTAATGTAGTACTGGTGAGTACTACACTGAGTAACCCCTGAATAGATCGAGAAATTAAAAAGCACTAATTTAGGCTAAAGATGGACAAAAAAGAGAAAACATGTTGGCCAGAAGGAATATAGTATGAATAAACAAAAGCACAGGTATTAAATAGACAGTAGAGCCCATGAGTGAGAAAGGCAGCTGTGGTTTGGACCTACCTTCACCAGTAGTTCCAAGACAACCTACTGGGGACTGTTCAAACTACATTTGGTTACACACTGACAGTTCATCACTTGTCCATGAACAACAATGAAACCTCTCTCTTCACCTTGACACATCTAACTCCCATTGCTACACCTTGTTGACCATAAAGTTCTACTACAAAGTTCATAAAATCTCCCAGCAGCAAATGCAAGAGCAGCAAACTCTCCAGAGACAGGTTAAAAAAAGGAAATCCTGGGTTTCCAAGCAACCTGCCATTCTGAGGCTGATACACATTTGCTCTTTTGCAAATAGTTTCTGTATTCTCAGCACACTAGCACTTTGATTTTTTCATACATGCATGAAACATCTCCCATAACTCCCCATGGGCAGCTACCAGCTGTGTATTTCCTTAAAAAATTTAACATATACCAGTGAGAAAGGGGAGGAGGAGTAAAACAGGGAAGGAGGGGAGCCGTGCAGCTGTATTTTTAGATGGAAAAGCTACCAAACTGCAGATCACAGCAACACACCGCTGTTATGCAAACTCCCTATTAGTCTATGGCTTCTGTTTAGGGTAGGAATCTCCCTGGAATATCACGCTCAAACAACTGGCACTAATTCTCTTCTAAGGACATTCACACATGTGCCACAGGCTTGGAAGTTGTGTTTTGAGCAGCTAAGGCTGAAGTAAGTACATCATGTCATCGTATGTGGTCTACTCTGATCCTCCAATGAGAATGACACCACGATGCTTCTAATTGACTGTCTCGATAAATATAATTGGATCTGAAAAATTAATTGGTACTGGGTGACACTTAATCCAGGAGGACATAAATAATAACAGAAGAAAAACAGCAGAAAATTTACCACGAGAGCCTGGTCAGCCGTAGATCAGCCACGTAGTCAGTCAGAAATCTCAAGGCAGTAACTAAGACTTTCCTGTCTGGAAAGGGACTGGAGGACATAATGGAAGTATCTGGATACGGAGTAACACTGAGATTTATGATGTGATGCAAAATGCTGAGATAACTACATCAGGAATGTAGAGATCTGAAACTTCAGAACATTAAAAACTGATTGACTTTAAGCACTGTAACTGTTTGACCAGTGAACTACATTAGTAATACAAAACTGGCTCTCAGCGAAGGATACCACAGATGAGACAACTCAAGTTGGCTTTAGATATATGCACACAGGTACAAGGCTGTGTCTGCACAGTTAACTTTCTCACTTTACCCAGAATTTGCTGACAAAACTACACCACAGACTTCGCTGCCTTCTAGAACGCCACCTTGATTTTATATATATGCATCTAAAAATAAAGTGTGTGTTTTTATATGTATATATTATCTATATAAATGCTCCTTGATGAGAACTTTGTGAGAGCACATTGGTCAGAAACGTACAGGGAGAGTTACCAGAGTTTGCCCACAATCCATCCAGCCGCTTCACATTACAACACATGGGACATTCCCAGATAAGTTGCAGCTCAGACGTTGTAGCACGAAGACAGAGGTTGTGTCTGTCACTGGGGATTATCTGTCCTTCTCGAGCTTGCAAATTGTTTACTGGCTGTTTTCAGCTTTGTTGACATATACAGCCCATTCTGTACCAGAGATACAGAGAGAACTGCTCTTCCAAAGGAACAGTAGCTTTTAATAAATTCTGTCAGCCAGAGAAATGGTAAAGCTCACTGGTAGGCAAAAATTAACTTCATTTTCATTGTTTATTTTGGGATATCTAAGAAACAGTGTGCTGGAGGTTATAATGGTAATGGACGTAGCTATTCATGTGGTAATAGAGCCAGTGGCCATCAGCTACACTACTGAATTACCTATGCTGCAATGATTGGTAAGGCAGTTGCAAATCTGAAAATAAAACCCCCCTCCAAATGCTTCCTACAAGTTCCGCTTAAAGTAAATTAAACTTCTCACAGAGGCTAATTACTTAGACATTTTCACTAAACTAAAATTAAATAATATAAACGTCATGTCGAGGTCATAACTGGAACCAACTCAGTACATCAGTGAATCAATAATGACAGGAAACAGAACCTCCCAGTCATCCCTGAGACAAAGACGTTTGTGGTAAGGTCCCACCGTGGGACCGACCGGACGGAGTTCTGACCTTTTACACACGGCCAACACCCAGAACTTCCCCATGGCACCTTGGTTTCTATGAATTTGTATGTTCTGTTCAAAACTTTACCTTGACCAAAAAAAAAAAAAACCCAAGAAATGAAACAGCAGCTGAAGGTCCCCAGAACACAGGATTAAAATGGGGCTCCCAATCACTGACATCGGAACCCCACAATTTACAGACATTCCGCACTGTTCCCACACAGAAACTGGTATAAACACCAGTTTCCCATTCGCTTTTAAAAAGACACAAGCCAGATGCGCTGAAGAGCACTCCATACTGCCTGAGCCCTCCCTCTACACTAACATGAGCACATGAAAGAAATAAAAGCAGTCCACAACACGGGAGTTATTTTTCGGTAAACTAGACCCTGGGTTCTCTCTGTCAAGGACAGCTCCTCTGTTTCTTTCCTCATAACAAAGAAAACTTGGAAAGCTTTTGATTTCTTTTAAGAGAAGTGCATGATATGTCAGTCCAAGCATGTAAATACTGAAATCAAGAAACTGCAGTAAGTTTACCCAAAGAGTGATAAAAAAGGAAGAAAAGAGGGCAGAAGGGGGGGAAGGGAGGAAGCGGAGGCAGATGCTAAAAACAACTGAGAATCCACATTCATTGAAGAGTTATGATTTAGTGGCCTCTGGATTACATCAATGTGGGCGAAAATCACTTTTAAGGGCTCTAATGAAAGTTGAAAGTTACCTTCAAAAAGTTATGCATATTTCAATAGAAATAAAAACCATTATGCATTCTCTCTAAAGAGGATACAATCTCAAACTGTCAAAATTCTAAACTCTTCTACATATATTACATACAAATGCCTTCTATAAAGAAACCTCTTCTCATTTTTCGTCTAAATTAGCTTAGTGGTCCATGGTATTACACTAGCTGGGTCTAGCCTGTGAATAATGTGACAGGTAATTTTTATACTTCTTGCCTGTGCTTAAGTTTGAGTGAAGATACGGAAAACAACTTTTATGGTCTAGGTGTAAAAGTAAATGTTCTGTAAGCCCCGCATACCCAAACTTGGACAGCCACCATCAAATATTTCATGCTAAGTATGTGTCCATCAATAAATAATAAAAAAAGAGGCTAGGTGGTTGGTGGTTTTTTTTAAATAATATGTAGTAACTTGTTTTTTCTCAAAACAAAATGATAATGCTAACATTGATATAACCTAACACGCTATCACAGAAGGGACTTAAGATTCTGTGTTATCAGGTAGGCATCATTATGTAATAGGATGCACTGAGAAGGATGAATAATATGCAAATAACTTAGGAAATCATCTAGCTATAATGTAAAAAATTGGATTCCTCATGAAACCGCCGACTACAATGACATGGAAATCGATAGCAACAGTCTATTTCCATCCTGAAAAAAAGCTCAAAATACTCCTGTGCGAGCTTAAGTTTGCAAGTGATCGGAATGGCTTCAAAACGCTGAACGGTTTAATGTGGTTTGATTTACAACGCTGAAGAACAAACTGCTGCGCAGAAACATCACTTTAATTATGAAAGGTGCTTTACAGACTTGGCTTAAATATGCCCCATAGTACCACTGCTAAACCCTGTTCTACAGCAACAGAGAAATCTTTTCTTTTTACTAAGTAAAAAAGTAAGTTTGTTTTGGTTCTCTGAACATGAAATAATTTCCAGTTGCATTTCAGAGGTATTAAACATTCACAAATTCAATTGACATTATTTCCAGTTGTGGGATCTCAGCATATTTAACAGCTGAAACACCTCAGCATGGTCAGCTAGAACATGTGTCAAACACAATTTTGAAGGATTGTAGTTTCAAGTCACTTTGATTATAAAGAAACGAACCTAGGAATCTAAGCAACAAGTTCTCTGCCTCCATGCAGGCTTCCCATCCATTGCCCAAAACCACATCGACTGTATCCACTTTCTGAAATAAATCATTCTATCTTCACAAAACAACTTCCAAATTGTGTTAAACAGGAATAACCCGGAGTACTCTGGATTCATGCATCTTTTCCACTCATGTCTCCAGTTACAAGAAATTTTCATACTAGTTAACAAGTAAGTGTTCACTGGGGCTAAAACTACCTTCTGTCAACACAGCCACAGATTTGATAATCAGACTTTTATTGCTGTAAAGACTAAGTTCCAAAAATTTTTAACACTTTTTTGTATTTTGTAGAGATCATTCACAAGAGCAGAGGTGAATCTACAGTGAAGGTTACTTCATATGGAAGAACACAATTATCAGTCACACAAGTGAAACAAACCATTTAATACTAGAATTTCCATTGATGTGAAAATTTAAGATGCCAAAAAGAAATAGAGAAGGATAAAGACACGTAAGGGAAGAGAAGCAGGGTAAGCTACTAAGTGATGAAGAGGTATTTTCTACTACACAGGTACACAATCAATGTATATCCACTGAGAAAGAAGAACAATGAAGAATTCAAAGAGAAACTCAATGCGTGCTCTTCAGATCAGACACCACCATATCCAGCCTTTGCCCAGTTATTCCTAACTTACGATCAAGCAACCAAAACCTGAGCTCCAGTCATGTTGTTTACAAAATGACAACACCACCAGTGAAGAATTTACATCTAAGGCACTAAGCAGAATCACGATGAACAGTGATGTGTCCAAACCCATAGTTTTGTCCATTACATGCACGTATTTTCTATCATTATGGACCATTTATTGGTTTGAAAATACATTGTCATACAAATATGACTAATATTTTCAAGGGCACAGAAACGGTCTGCACATGAAAAAACCCCAGAATTTTCTCACTTGCTCCAGTTTGTTATTCCTGATGTACCAATGATCATACGATCAAGTAATTCCATTGATATCTAGCTCTTATTGCAGTACGGAGAGTAACAAAGCCAAGTCTGTGATATAAGACCTCTTCTACTTTATGCTGCTCACTCTTGTTGATGTAAAGATAAACAAAAGTATTTCTAATACTATTCTCTACTGAGGTGAGGACTAATAGACTTATGACCATGGGCTTTCAGTAGCAGAGAAACTCAGATTTGAAATCAACATTACTTCTCTCTCTGGAGGCTTTACACGATCACCTGGATGTAAATGAATCGTTGACTTGAACAGCATGAGTCCTCCACAAAGTAAGAGACTCTGCAGCAGAGGAAAAGCTGATCAGCCTTTCTCCTGGTACATGACAAATCAGAATGTGACCCTCACGTGGAGGTAAAGCTACTGTGCCAGATGTTAGGAGGGGAGGAAGGCTTTCTGCAGCAACTGCAAAAGAACCCTTGGAAATTGGCTTAATATTATGTTTTTTTCCCACTTGAGAAATTCTAAGTTTACTTCTTACTGGCAGATTAAAATGCTGCATGTTTTCTGCTAGTAAATAAATGAGCTGCATTTCACTCCGTGCATTTTTATACTAGTGGCTGAATACTCAGAATGTACTTTACTAGCTCACCGATCTGACCACGGGCATTTGCCATGCAGATTTAACCTTCCTGAGGCTGTGCTTCAGCGTATTAGATAATTCCAAACAAGATAGTTTTACTTACTCTTCTGCTCTGAATGTTTCCTCTTACAGTTTTTATTTCCTCTTATTTACTCCTCAGGTTCCCGCCAATGAAAAGCTTTTAACAACCTTCTCTCTGAGGACTGTCATTACAGTGGCTGGGTAAGAAATGCATTTCTACAGCTGACCTCTGTAGGCAGACTACAAGGCACAGGTCTTCAGCTTTTCTGCTCTAAAAGAGGTTGTCTGGGGCTTCTTTTTTACTCTAAAACAGGTTTTCTTGAGTGTGGAATAGCATCAGTTTTATGTGACACTGCATACTGACAGGCGGATAAAATAAACCACTAATGTATATTCCAAAAGAAGAGAATTTCCTGAGTAGGTCACAGCAGTGAAAGAGACAGTAGAGGAAATCAACCCGGTAAAATGATAGTCTACAAAAGCATGTCAAAACATCCCATTTCTGAGATCTGTTTTCCCAAACACAAATCCTGTTTTGCAATGAAGCTGACAAAGCTGAGGCACAGTTTAAAAAGCTGAACGGCTTGCAAACAAACAAGCAAAAATCCCTCCCTGTAAACCCATAGATTATTTTCTGGCACTAGCCTGGACAAGAGGAATTCCTACAATGTTTATTAATACGGCTGACTTATGGCTGCCTTATAATAGTACTATCTGTGTTTGATACAATAAACAGAATCCCTAATAAACAACTGCAACAGACAGTACGCAATAAACAGAGTGCTTGTCTGGTAGGATATGGCAAACTAGGAGAGACAATGAGCCTATGTTTTGAAGGACTGTTAATAACCAGGGCAATAAATAGCAAAAATATAGCAAAGAATCCAAATCTAATCATTCTGCATAACTTCACTTGTAGGAAAAAATTAATCCTCTTGCCAACAGAAATTTACACATTTTACTAAGCAGATTTATTTCTCACATGAAATAGATCTCATGGGGTCAGATGAGAGGTGCAGTTCACCAGCTTCAAGACAGCAGGTTACACTTATCACAAGGTTACTTCTAGGGAAATGATTTTTGCAAGAAGGACAAAAGCTGAGCTTTCAACGGAGAATCAAATTTGCTGTGTCATATTTAAGCAATTATGAAAATCTTTCATGATTTTAATTACTTGCTGAGTCATTCTGAGAGACAAAAATGCACATCTGCGAAGTTAACTGAACACAAAGAATAACTTCGGTAGGACAGAAACAGACAATAGCCAAGGAAACCTTCAGTGTTCGTATTATACATGTTGCTGGGAAATACTTATTATTTTGATACACTGAGGTTTGCTGATTCCTTCTCATGCTCTATAGATCCTGTATATGCAGATCTGGAATGAAAGCTACGTGGAATAGCTGCTAAGTGACAACAGAAATCTGAACTGGACCACAAGCCTGTCATAAACATTGCACTCATTCTGCCTTCACGTTTTCCTTACAGCCTTTGCCTTGTGTTTAATCTGGAATAGAATACTTTGTCTAACAGGCACAGTGATGTTTAGAAACAGAAGTCTCCTTATTTATGTAAGTTCTTGACTTAATCTATTTTAATTTACAAAACAACATCACAACAATGCTCCAAGATTTGGCATATTTCTGTTTTGTTTTGCATTTGTGAAATAGAAGCAGATTAGCATGCAGTGTCATGAAGCATTCCAGTTCAGCTCAGCTTCAGCTTTGTTCTTGAGCTTGGAAAAATGTGCGCGTATGTAGATAAAGCACAGTGCAAGGAGAGAAATGAGAGCAATATGAAGTCAACGCATTGTTACGTTTACAAGAAAACACACACCTTTCCTCATGACCACTGTATCTTGAAATAATTAATGCCAGGCTTCCTGATCCTCAGCCGACCAACTGAGGGGAAGTTTGAGGTGTCCTCGTGCAAATACAACCTACAATAGTGAAGGCTGAGGAAGGACAAACTTGCCTAACAGTTTATCTGTATCCAATTCCGCCTGGTCTCCAACCAGCGTAACATGCCTCTTTCTTCCACTTACCGTGCAGAGAGGACAATGGACTGAAAAAGAACATGGTGTTTTGAAGACTCCAATCAAGCACACAGATCTTTACAACCAGCACATATACTAGAGTCATATTTTGCCCACAGTATGAAAATGGATATAAAATTAATTTTGAAGGCTGTATCATCCTACTGCGCAGGAAAAGAAAAATACACGTCAAAACTCGTTTCCTCAACGTTGAAAGCAGTCTGAAAAGTTGGGTTAGATAACATGTAACCTATAATATTATCAGCAATGTTAACATTTTTAACATAATGCCATCCAATCATATTTTTGCTTTTCATTTGTTCTAAACATGTACTTGCTTGTTTGAATGCCACACCCCTATAAAATCAGTCACTCTGAAGCTCTGTGGTAACCCTCTGAAGATCTGGAACACTGTACTTACAGGAGATAACCTTCCACTTGTCACGTTAGGATATAACCTGGGAAAATCTAATTCTATCTTTCTGCTACTTTCAGTTTGTCCATTTTTATTTGTAACTACCTCTGACGTTTTGATGTCCTCATACGAAAACTGCGTGGCAGGTACTCCAAGATGGTTGATGAAATAATCTGCATCTCCCTGTATCTGCACAGAACTCACGTTAGATCCCAGGCATTTCGTCTTTCCCACACAGTTGAAACTCTGGCTCTGAAAAACAAACACAAATCAAAATTCTACTTACTTGTGTGCAACCAGACTCTTTAACAATTTGTATCAATATCTCATTTACACAGCATTCTTTGGGTTGAAGCATTTTAAAACCAAGCTGGAACTTACACTGGTGCAAACAGGTATTACCTGATTCATACTTAGTGGTGAGTGAGTCTACAACCCTTTCCCCCTCTATTGATAGATACCACAGTCTTTGGGATCGGACAGAGCGGAGGATGAAGAGCGTGCTGCAACACGGCCGAGTCTTTCAAAGGATAATGAAAGTCCCATCTTATTGAAATGGTAGGAGAGGCAAGAGAAGAAGCCTTTGGCGGGCATATGAAATGTCCCATACTGGGCAGGAGATCAGATGTCATCCATGGTACCTTTTGGAAGCACATTCCGAGATCTTTAATGGCTACTAAGGAATCAATTCTTTATTCAGTTAATAGCATGTCCTCTAAGAGCAAAAAGCTTAATCAGATAATCATATTCAAGATATCTATGGTTGATGAAATGCTGGCAATGTAAAGAATTTGCTCCAGTTGCAGAGTAGGGGTTAAGAGAAAAAGAATTAAAAGGCTAAATATATATAAATACACATTTTCTGGGTACATTACTTAAAATAATTCTAGTCAGTGACATGTTTGTATTTCTTTCACCTAAGTATTTAATGGTGAAATCTTAGCAACAGAATTGCAATAAACATAAGATGAAAACTGGAAAAAAAGCCCAAGACTGAGGGCCACATACTAGTGCAGCTTTCAAACACATCAGGTAATTAAACACTTAATAAACAGCAGGCACAAAGGCTTTCAACATCTATTATAGCAAATAAGCTACTTAGGTTTCTTTTTAAGAATGTTAAGAAGCTGAAGTACTAGAGATTATTTACATTTAGCTAGCAGTTTATATAGCATAACATAACTTCCTCAGACTTCCCTACTAAACTACTAGCTTGCTAGAAGAACAGTGTAAGATTATTTCTCCTTTAATGCTAAAATACACCAGATTCTGTGCATTACAGTTTCTAGGGTGAGCAGGATAATATTTTAAGAGTTAGAAAGAGACAAATCTCGGTATTTTTCCATATTTAAATTAGCATCATTATCACTTCACGGTTTCACTTCTGTGCTATGAAGAATGCAATTGCTTGTTACGCAGTATAAATAAGGGCTGCAGGTTCTCACAGAAGTCTGTTTTAAAATACCTTCCAGAAACAGCTTTCATTTCATAAGTATTTTTGAAAGGTGTCTGTATCACTCTCTTTTTTGTTACATGTTTCTGCTCCCGCCTTTCTTACATACATTCACAGTCACGCAAGGTCTGTCCAAAAAGACTGAGAATTACAGTCAAAACAGAAACAGGAGACTCCTTCCATATGTGCACTCCACCTCTAGTAAATACGATCCTCGTTAAAGATATCCATGGAGCAACGTGATTTACAGCACCCAAAAGCCTAGCTCTCCACGGCATAGCAAGAAAAAAGCATAATAAAAATTAAACATTAGTGTAGCATTAACCTTAGGTATCATTTGTAAGTCACAGTTGTTAAAACATCGCAGACAAAAGTTTAAATCACGGCTTTTTGGGATATTTTTTAGATTTAGATTAAGAAATGTTCTTTAGGGTTTTGAACTTGAAGGCCTTGAATCCCTTTAATGGCAACTTTTGTTCCTGCATTTCAATCCCCCTTTACACCATTCCTGAGAAGGTTTCAATCACATTGAGAAGACAACATCACAGCGTGGCTGTTCAAATACACACAAATCCATCTGCTATCTAAACAGTCTCAATAAAGTCACTAAATTTGCTTTTTAAAAACTAAAAGCTACAACAGGAACAGTTCCAGAAACCCAAACTATATAATCATTTTAAAAGGTGTTTTTAAATAACCACACTTTATCCTACAATCTTTCCCAGTCAAAAACACTGTATAGCCCACATCCATGCAGAAAGGCGTGTTTATCATTTTATGCATATATATGCACACAAGATCCATTCTTAACTGATTGCTCCTCTCAGAAATTATAAGACGCTTAAGTATCCCACAGTGAACTACGCTCCAGTGTAGATTATACTATCTCTTAACTTCCTCATACTGCCCAATTCATCTGGTCAAGTTTGATAAATGAGTGGTCTGTTCTTCCTTTAATCATAGAATCATAGAATCATTTAGGTTGGAAGAGACCCTTGGGATCATCGAGTCCAACCATCAACCCCACTCTACAAAGTTCTCCCCTACACCACATCCCCCAACACCACATCTAAACGGGTCTGAAACACATTCAGGGATGGTGACTCCACCACCTCCCCGGGCAGCCTATTCCAGTGTCTGACCACTCCTTCTGTGAAGAATTTTTTCCTAATGTCCAGCCTAAACCTACCCTGCTGCAGCTTGAACCCATTCCCTCTTGTTCTATCGCTAATTACCTGTGAGAAGAGACCAGCACCAACCTCTCTACAATGTCCTTTCAAGTAGTTTATAAGTTTACTGAATGATTGAAATACAGCTTTTGGGTTCAATAGGAAAATCTGTAAAATAAGCAAAAAACCCCAGGCACCTACCGCAGGAAATCACAAAGTTAAATGGCCAAATTAATACCAATAAAACCGTTGGGCAAAACAACTCAGTATCAGAAAAGACAAACAGCTGAAGAGTCAATGATCCATAACCAAGCCACATACTACATGGAAGGATCTTGACTTTCTAAGAAAACCTGATCTTAGTTCTCATTAAACACAATGGCAGCAAAGGCTAATGCTACTTGCATCCCCTCCAGTTAAGAATTTATGTAACTATCGTGACTATGCAGAATTAATTTTCAATTTTCAATTAATTTTCAAGAAGTAATCAATAGAAGGACTATCTTGAAATGTGGTAAGGACCACCAAAATTTTAATATGCACCTCACAGAAGTAAGGAAATGGAGCAGGGAAATGAAAGTACATTTTTTTCCTTATAAATCTAAATCTTTATACTTTTCACACTATTAAGCGAATATTAACCTTTCATCATCCCCTATGTATTCATATCTAGAATTTGTTATGGGACTTTTCAGAAAAGGAATACTGTAAGCTACTGACTGGAGATACAGGTGTGGACTTGGAATTTATACCTAGAATTCCCAATTGAAGAGAGGGTAACCGAAAAAGGAAAACAAGGTTTCATGCAATGAGTAACATATCACACAGCAAAAAACCACCAGAAATTTTCAATCCAATATGTGAGAGGTGGTGTAACTGTACAAATGAAGTTCTAAGGCATTTTCCATTAGTGTCGTCTCACCTATACCCCCAAATTATTGAAAGCTGGATCATTATCGTCATCTGCTAAGCAGATTAGGTTTCACAAAAAAAAAAAAAAAAAAAAGCAATCAAGGTTATAGAAACTGCAGGGACGCAGCTAATCAACAGAGTACTTTGATATTGTCCCAGTTCTGTATTGTTTCTAAGAGATGAAAATGATGGTAGACTCAGTTAATTCTGAATATACACCGACCCCCATTTCTGCATACGACGAACTGAAAAAAGAGATGCCTTCCTCTTCCAGAAATCGCAGCTTGACTTTTAGCCAGCCTCTGTCCCTCAGAAAACACTTCACTGCATTCCATTTTAATTATTCAAAACCAACTTCTTACTTTTTTTCCCTCACTATAACAACAATGAAATATTTTTTATATATGAAATTTTACATATGAAATGTTTAAATGTTCGGTTAAGAGTATAATGAGACATGGTACTTTTTGGGTTTTTACATCACCATCCTTTATGCTATAGGATTTGTATTTTTATGACAGCAATGTTCAATTCAATAGTGACAGCATCTTAAGAGTTTAACTGCTTTGTTCAACTTTCACTGCTCTGACACACAAGTTCCCAATAACAACTAGTTCAACAATATATATTTAACACTGCACTAATATGGGAGAATGCTTTATGTGCAAGATACTGTTCTCTTCCAATTTATTTTTATTGTTATGCAGACTCTACATCAGCATTCTTCAAGTCCTGGCAATGACTGCAAAGTTCATACAGTGTGTTTTGCATTCATTAAACAAATGAAATGTTTCCCAAAATTAATGGACCTTAAGATAAAGAATACTAATGTCTTACAATTAATAAAACTTTCCCATCAATGAAGTGTTGTTAAACTAAGAGGCAAGCTATTAACTTAGTCAATGCAAGAACACCATACAGCATGCCACATATTTCACACACAATAACAAATCAAAGCAATTAAGCAGCTGAAGCAATCAGCAAAGCAAGCCTCTTCCTCCACCCCTGTCCTGCAGTTGTAAGAACAGAAACTGAGGAACGATTTCTTGGAGTAAGATGCAAAAATGAGATAGTCTTACCATGCGGGAGAACGGTGGCAGGCATGGGAATGATGGGAGGTGAGAAGGGAGTAATTAGGTGGTGGGGCACTTTAGGCCATTTGCTCGCCTCAATGCAGTTGTCTAATGCCATTTGAGAAGTTGCGAGGCTTAAACAGGCTTAAACAAGACACAGGGGAAAGTCTGAATCAGCAAGAAGGAACTGTATCAAATCTCAAATGAGATTAAAGTTTTTCTTTATATGACTGAAAGGAGTTCCTGTACTTATACAGATTTGCTTGTTAATGTCCAGGCAGCTCAGCTTTGTATTTATTATTATTATTGTTTCACAGGGAAAAGTAACATCAAATCTAATACCAACTTCACTTATAGTATTAAACCCATCAGCGAGACACATACTTGAAGCCATATCTACAAATACCTGTTTATGGGACTATCATCCACAATCACTGGCTATATTAGTAGTTGCTGCTTTCATTTCTTTCCCTCCTCACCCTTACCTAGACGATCCATCCTAAATGGTTGTTTGATCTTTCTGCACTGAAGACATTACTGTTTCTGACACAGAAATTAACTTCAAAGTCCGCCTAGTCAATCAACTGGAAATACTCTTCTTGTATCATGTGAAACACTCTCCTACCAAAACCTACGAGCACTGTCTCATGTCTCTTCCAATATGCAGCAGTCAGGAAAGCAGGAAAAGATCATCTCCCCAAATTGTAACTGCAATTCGTGAGAAGCAGGACAACTCCCATGCCTGGCAGCAGAATGCCTGATCTGTACGCCAAGCCAAGGAGGCATCAGCGCAGAACAGAGATGAAAGACTGTCCGTGAAAAAATTCCTGCTGCTAGGAAATGAAGGTTACTGCGAAGTAAAAGCCTACTAGGGGATGCGGGCCACAGAACTGACAGGGGTCAGGGAGAGAATTACATCAATGCCAACATCCAGAAACACAGGATTTAAAAGCATTTTAAAGTTCTTCAATCACTTTGGCATTCTGCTTTCCCTTTCCTTTTTTTTTTTTCTTTTGCTTGTTAAAATCTAAAATGGTGTCATTTACAAAAAAAAAAAAAAACCCTCCTTATAACTTAACAATTTGATTAATTTTAATTCTGATAAGTCACAGAATCTTTCTTTTCATAGGAGCAAAAAACAATCTGTGAGTTCCCAAACTGGAAAAAAAGTTTAATTGTTATGCTTTAATTCACCAGCTGCAGTCAGGTCCTACTTAATGATTCTTTAAATGTTAGTAGGAAAAAAAAGGAATCTTTAAAAATGCATCTAGAATAAATTATCAGCAACACGCTCTGTAAGAATGAACTCCCTGTTGTAGAGCAGGCAAAGTACATTCCTACAGCTGGTTAATCTTACCGTAAAACACAGATAATTGCACTACATTCCCCCACAATGTACTCGGTGTTTCCTTACACAAAAGCACTGCATCTGGAAATTCCAAGAGTAAACTTTTAGCCTGCGTGGAAAGAGGATGTTGTATTTTCACAAGCAAAAACTGCCTCTCAGATAAACTACATGACTTCAAAGGAGTTGTCTTTGAAAGGGCATGTAAGTATCCTGCATGACAGAGAAGACCTTTTTCACCCAGGGGGGCAAAAGAAACCAAGAACTGTGACAAGTACAACGCTTAAAAAAGGTCAGATCAAACTGACGTTGCCCAAGACCCAGTTCTGATACTGTATTCGGATTTCTACTGAACCACGGAAAATTCAGTTTAACTGTGCAACACAAGGCACCGTACTTCAAATTCCAGTTTTACCTTTCAAAAAAGTGTAAAATAATTTTGGCCTTTTAATGGTGACTTCTTAACAAAATTGGGAAGCTAGCAAAATAGCAGTGGTTATAAAACAAAACATGGAAAAAAACGTATGCCTGGTGTGAAATATTTAAATAGATTCACCTATGTTGTATTACTTTACATATTTAAATATTTTTTTATTTAGCTTACCACTACAAAACATGACACAAACAAAACATAGATCTGCATTCCTTGTTCAGGGCTATGGCTTCTGTTAAGCAGCATTTGCATGTTTTGAGATCATTATCTTATTTTTTAAAAAATATGACCATCGGTACAAGGTCTTCATAATAAATGGCACCTCCCAGGACTGAGCCACATTTTAGATGCAAAGTTTACATCAAACTTGTAATAAATACAAAAGCAAGGATTATATAGTATAAATTTAATTTCCTTTACTGGACTTTTTCTTCATTTAACTTTAGCTACTGACAGTCTCTCTCTGATTCCTGATGCTTTTTATATGATACTGAATTACATTTATCCTTCCTATACCTGAATTGAAGTCATATGCCTCATTAACTCAGATATACTTGTTGCCAACACCCAGTACAAACTGCTAGGAATTTTAATGGCTTTTTTAAGGGAGGTAAAAATCAAGCAGGTAGGCTCCCATTTGATACGAGAATTTCAGAGCAATCAAATATTTAGAGCTAAAATTACATAGCATAAATTACATAAGTGGCAAGACTGCAATTGAAATGCCATCAGCA
Source organism: Alca torda (assembly GCA_008658365.1). Lineage (NCBI taxonomy): Eukaryota > Metazoa > Chordata > Aves > Charadriiformes > Alcidae > Alca > Alca torda. The sequence continues at coordinate 3,414,402 of CM018081.1, forward strand.
GTTCCACACATCTCAGTAAAAAAAAGGTTTCACAAAAGTAATTAAGAAATTATAGAACACAGCTATGGTAACTGTGTTTCTCCAAAGTATCCCCTTACTCCAGACTCCAATACTCGTCAACCAGAAAAGTACTGCATTAAAACTTCTCCCATATTTTTTCATCAGCACAGATAAAGGCAAGCTCTCCAGCACCTCAGGGAAAGTAATTTTAAAGACTTATTTTCCATGACCTCAGGCTCAGCCTCAATATTCAGCGTACTACTTTTATTTATGGTAAAATTCAGAAAACAGTTCAAGATTGTATTGCATTCTGACCAACACCCGGCAAAGAAAATACTACAGAGGGAACTTGTCTCCATACCCAACTCTGAATACATTGAAAACATTGGGTGCTTTTTTCCTTCAGAGCTTGTATTTTTAAATCTAGTTTTTAATCTAAACTATTTTTGACCATGGAATGGTTGCATTTGTAATTAAAGGATGCAGTCAAACTGGTTTTTGATTATGTAAAAAGTAGTACTTTCCTGGACTTAATGGTGTCCAAGCTTTTTCCTTCAGGTATTCAGTGGCTGGAGCACTGGTCAGCATTAGCTGTCACATACATTACTGAGACACTGTGAAACCTCGGTTTAACAAAATGCAAATTAATCAGTTTTTAGTATCACTGATAAATTGGGACTTGGTAAGAACTGCATGAATTCCTTAATGTTTTATGCTGTAGTAACAGTTGTTGCTAATATAAAAACCACTGCTTAAGTCAGTGAAAGGATTCGGATTTGACAACAAGACCTCATTTTCAAGTGGTTGATATTTTATACTCCATGGAAATAGCTGTGGCTTGTAAATAATTTTAAATGCCTAAAGGCATTCTCATTCTGTAACACGGAAAGACAGAAAGACTGTGAACCCATTTCAGTGTAGTCTAACTCTGTGATGATGAGGCTCCGCCATGATACTTATTTTGGGATGCATCATTCAAAACCTCCAAATGGTTATTAAATAATTCATGCCGGTGAGATTACAGTCTTGCTTCTCCATACCCCACAGGAAGAAAAAGAACAGCGAAGTTACTTGTCCCTCTAAAGGGGACAGACAGGTACGGTCACTCTATTATTTGAAGAGTTGTAATATATTTCAAGATCTCCCAAGTGTCCCAAACAGGACAGTCATTGTGAGGTTGGATGTCAAATGAAAACGCAGTAACATACTGTTCACTGGCCTTCAATACAGTTGTGCAAAATGAAAAAAAATCAGGAGAGAAAGCTTCTGCTACATACTTTCCACTAAAAGTGAATTAAGGCTCACCTAGAAAAATAAACTATGGAAGGAAATTTATGGGTTTTTTTAATGATCAAGACTAGCCCCATTAGTATGCGCAGTACCCACCTGCAGAAGCTGGGCCTCTCAGCCAGCCAGATGGCTCGAACCTCCCCATCACTCTAGCCTACTTTTTTAAAAAAACAAGAAAAGCAAAACCATACACGAAGCAAAATTTGGATTTGTATTGCAGCACCTAATGTTAGAAGTTAGGCCCACAGTTAGTTGTAATACAGATACTTCACTTTGTAACTACTCTAATTTTTATTTCCCCAAACTATCAGCATTCCCATGCCACCCTTCCTCTTTTGGAACTACATAGTACTCATGATCTGTAGTTCTACCAAAAATGTTTTCTAGGACTACTCCCCGCAAAAACCACTTGTCAAAGTGCCAACGAGCTCCCCAAAGACATCCTTCTGAGCCTTATCGTAAAACCGACCCAGAAAGACAGAGGCATCAGCTCTTAAGTAAAAGTCAACCCGCTGCCCTTTCCCCATGCAGTGCATTGTTTCACCGTGCTGAGATCTAGAATCTGCCACTTATAAACACAATATAATCTAAAGTGTGTCACCAGAAAAATAATTAAAAAAAGTCCTTTATCTCTGTCACACACGTGAACATATTAAGTGCTACATATTCCCTACCCGTCCCCCCACACTCCCAACATCCAATATCACGTCAACTCTTTTCTGGAACCCCAGAATCATACTGGATGATACTGCACATCTCTAACAACACATACAGAGGCATGACAGACCCACAACAATGCGTCATACAAGTAAGAGGGGACATATATACAAATAAACATGGTATAACAAGTGGAACAGTCAGGTTTTTAAAGTGGAGGAGAAATTTGCGGTCAAAATTTGTTTTGTTACTATAGTCAAAGACTTAAGTAAGTTCAATTGTAACAGACACAAATGAAGAAACTTTTTTGGCATAGAACACAGAAAAACACATGCAATACTTTGGAGGAACTCTCTTGCCCCAATAGTAAATTATTGCAGATCTGCCCTCGTGGCACCACACTGGAATAAGGCGAAAGGAATTTACTGCTGGCAAAGCTTTACTTTGCCGCGAAACCTCCGCTCTGACATTTAAACTTCTCAATAGCAACCATGCACGAAAAAACCACTCCCTTCCTAGCCACACACAAAAAATATTTTTCATTCTTTGAAGTGGAAAGTCACTCCTATTAGTCCATACAGAGCATGAAGGTCAATAAACTACCACCATATTTTTCATAAAAAAACCTCTGGACTTCAGTGGGAATTGAGCAAACGGAATAATAGTACTGGCACTTACGATATCAAGTATCTGTATCTATATCCTTTATGTTTTCCCATTCACATATTTTAAGGGTAGCAATTTTCTATCCAATAAATAATGGTGTTGACTAGTAGTGAATCTAGTGCTGCTGCCTGAAAAATATTGGTAGGAAAATCTCCATTCAATGGTGATTCTCCATTGACAGGTAATACCTTTGAAGATCCATCAGTCAGCTTGTGTAAATTTGAAATCCACTGGATTCACTACTATCCTAAACCACTGTTTCTGTTGTGACTTCCATAGAGTACCATACAAGATGTTCCATAGAAGTCTGTGCTGCTACCTTCGTAAAATAAACATATCACTCCTTCAAAAGATTAAAAAAAGTTTCATGACAGAGATGTGTTCTGTGAAAAAATTCTGACTGGCATTAATTACCCTCCTTCTTCTAAATCCTGTTTAAATCAATTATCAGTTTCCTTTATTTTATCTTGGTTTATTATCAAAATTAATCAATCTACAGTTACACAGGTCATTGCAATCCTCCTTTGTAATACTGATTCAACTTCAGCACTCTTTTAGCTTCTGGAACAAGGAAGGAGAGATTAGAATGACTTGTTCTTGTCTGAGCATTTAAAAAACGGTAAAATATTCATTATACAGCGACAGCTCTAATCCTGGATTTTTAAAGAAAAAGAAAAAAAGGAAAATGCTGATCTAGGGCTGGAATCAAAGATGAACCTTCATTTAAAAGGAAGGAAATGTTACCGATTACTCATGTATCTTTCCTTAAACTGTACTTTTCTCTTAATCACGACGACATACGTAGCAACGTAACATTCATCAAGACATTTATTTGTAACCGAATATGCTGTTTCTCTAAGTATCTGCATGTTGACACAATATGGAAATACTAATAATTATCACCCATTATACCAACATTTGCCGCATTCTTGAATGGCACTGGATGACATACCTAGTTTGAAATTTTAGTACTTTATTTTCTCTGAGACTATTATTTATAAGGCTTTTGAAAGACTGTGATCAAAAATAGCAATGCAGATGAGTACTAGAGCTGTAAATTTCACTTCAAGTGCTTCATTTTAACACGTTTGAGTGCAGTCTGATTGACTGAAAATACTGAAGAATGGGTTACAATTTGAGGCAACCATGCTGAACTAAAAGGAGCTATGAAAAAAAAACCACCCAACCTTTCGAATGTAGAGTTCAATACAGAGACTGGAGATAAACGGTATTAGTGTACATTAAGGGAGCTAAGGATCTCCGTCTAAAAGCACTAACGGAAATTTTACATCAGGAATTATCTTCAGCTGAGCTGCAGCACAGTAGATACTATTGAGTTAAAAACCCCTTTTCTCGTTCATCTGCATAGCCAACCTGAAAGCAATAGTACCTCAGCATTTCTGAGCCAAGTCTCCCTACTGGTATTTCATCCTCTTCCTCCCTTCTGCCAGCCCTGAGTCCTCTGCCACTTTGGCCCTCGCCTTTAGCATCAGCACAGCTTAGCAGCGCTTCACCTCCTGACCCTAACGTACCCAGGGCTGACAGCTTCCCAGCGTAACGTGTGCTCCTCGGAGAACACCAGCGTGGACCACATACATTGTGGAAGTCTGCAGATTAAAAAAAAAAAAAACAAAAAACCAAAACGAAAACAAGCAAGAAAAGACTCTAGTGAAGCCTTTGGACTAAGTTTTTGTTTGAACTCAAATTATTTTAAAAAAGAGGGCTGAAGCGTAATTTCAGACTCACTCAGAGAGCTCAGCATTCACTGACAGCAGGATGAATCCTTACTTAAGTGGTTATTATCAATTACCTATGATAAATTTAAAAAAAAAAAAAAGGAAAACTGAGTAATCTGAATTCAAACTTTTGAACTAACAGCACTCTCTGTCGGGAAGGTACTGTAGAAAGTGCTGCAAAAAATTTGGAGAGAGCTACCTGACCAAAGAAGGAAATAATTTATAAAAAAGAAGCAAACGTGATCCTAAAGCATTAGAAAGCTCACCCAATAAGGGATCAAAGCCAGGTTTAACTCCACATTAACTAGCTTAAATCTGGAATATTGGATACGTGCGTACTGCTTTCAGATCACCTACAGATCAATAACACATCTGATGCAGAAAAGATTTTGCAAACCATTTCAAACAACAAATAAACTTGAGAAAATAAAGCTCAGCAGCAATACATGAATAGAACAGACTACATTCAGAAAATGTCATTCAACATTAACTAGTCATTTACAGAATAAATCATATTACAACATTTTAACATTACACCTCAATTCTGCATTAACCACTTACACTATGCAACTTAAACTGATTCCAACTGCTACTTCTTAAGCACTCCTGCGATTAAGGAGGGAACTTAATGCCAAGTGTTTTATGAGTACCCAAATGTAGAACAGAAAACTGCGAATTCATATCGCTTTTGTCATTTGCCATAAGATATGTATTAAATTCCCTCTTTTGTAACTTTTTCAAGTCCTATTCATCTCCCCACACTTCACTTTAGCTTTAGCAAAAAGGAGACCACTTTTGTTTTCCCCTACTCTTAGCTTATCTTGTCTCTTGGCATAGAATTTTCAAAGGCACAAAGGCCAATCAGAAAAGTATCTTCAACTGAAAGCCAAATAAGTTTAACAACTTTCTTTACCTGTATCTTTGAAAATCTCCTTCATGTTTGAAGTGCTGTATAATCAGACTCAGAAATCATACTAATTTGAAACTACCAAGTCATCATCAATACTAAATTATGCACGCTATCCGTTTGTTTTAAAATTAAATACTCTGATGGAGGAGACCCAAGATAGCCTTAAAATGTTAATGCATGATGCAAAAGCAACGATCCAGAGGATGCTCTGGCTAATTAACAAGCTCTAGTCTCAGACCTGGAATGATAATACTGATGAAAATACTGACAAGGATTTAATGAAATTCTAAAAAATCCTTGTTGGGTTTGTGCTCCATAGGAAACAGAGGGGGAAGCAACAAAACATATCTAGGGAAAAAAATCATAAAGATCTGAGTTCATACAGTCAGAAATACTGATACAGGCAAATATTTTAAGGGTCAATGCAAGTAATCACCCTGGTATAGCTGCTATAGCTACCTCTTCAACTCAACTTCACCCTCAAACTTTTCTCCGTTATCAGAACAACGAGACTGAAAAAACCTCAGACGCAAACACAAAGCCCTTCTGCGGAGTAAGTGAGATATGCCCCCGAACTGCGAAACTAGCACCTAGGGAATAATATTTTTAAAAAGGCCTAAGCATAATCAAAAGGAAAACTGAGATTTATACATGGGTGAGAATGAAAAATAATGTTTTACAAAAGAAACTCAGATGAACAGAGAAGGCATTTGGATGAGACGTGCTGTTCTCAGATTAATTAAGCTCAGTTTATTAAAATGCCTTTGGTTCCAGGTTCACTCACTAGTCAGCTACTTTGGTTTACAAAGACAGATTCCAAAGACCCTTTGCCCTGAAGAGGCAGTAAATCACCGGCTAACGGAACAGAATACTGTTTTTAAAGGCAATACAGCATATAACAAACAAAAGTGAAATACTTTTTTTTTTTTAAATCTCATTAGTTTCTCTGTAGAGTCCCTGTGACTCTACATATAGTTTTCTGCCATTTCAGCTCATTATAAAATATTCATTGAAGTGCAATGCACCTCAAGTGGTAACAGGGTTAACAGACTTCACTTGCTTGTCTGAGACATATCTGTTTATTTCAAACACCGAATTTCATACTAACTTTCAAGAGGGTGTATCATTTATCTGAAGATGATATTCAGTGTATAAAGTGTATAATTTTCTTTTGTGTATAATGACAATTTTGTTCAATAGGTAAAAAGGTTGTTGCAAAAAAGAATAAAGATCAGCAGTGGAAGAAAGGGAAAAGAAAGATTAATCTTCAGCTGTGATGACTTCGACAGATGAAAAAAAAATTCCAAATAGTACTGTGATAGAAGACAAGCAGAGATCAGCTGAGAAAGTTGTAATATCTTGTAGATTAGAAGCTGAAACACAGCAGAGACTTATTTTTGCAGTAGGATGAGGAGCTGGATCAAGTGATTGCTTGAAGTCCTTACCAGTTTTGGTTTCATATCATCAAAACTGCTTTAGATATTCATTTTTATGTGCGTTTTTACCTAATCACGCCTTATGTTTGGAATCTGTAAAGGAAAATTCTCATTTCCTTTATAGAAAAAAAAACAACCCAGCAAACCAAGCAAACTACGTCTTTGTGTTTCGTTTACAATGATCCAGTAATTTACAGGGAGAAAAAGATTTTATGTGTTTCCCCCGCCTCCCCCCCCCAATTCCCTGGAGTCCCAAGGAAGTATCTACTGCAACATAATTGGTTCCAAAGCACCCTCGATTCTGAACATTCAGTTCCATTTTGGCTGCGCAGGCAACTGTTTTACAAGCTTACTGGAAGATATTTTGTAAATAAGATTTATGATGCTTTTGTGGTGCTTGGAGTTAATTAAATATTTGAGTGACAACTGCAAATAACTACTGCTACTTGTTCTAAATAAAATCTAATCATTGCTCAAAGCTTGATAAGCAGACCAAGTGCAGCAAACAAATCAAACAATAAAACGCACCATACATGACAAGCTTTTTAAAAAATGAATCTAGGATCAAATAAGATGTTTTGTAATTAGCATGAAAGACAGAAATTTAAAAACGTGATACTACTATGGAGTTCTTGTGCATCAGCTACCATGACAGCCTTTTCTATATAATATTATCTTTTGTTAATAAGTTATTACTTGGTAGACTGCAGCTTTATAATGTCAGAGATGCAATGACCCTAAATAAGTTTTCCTCTCATCCCAGTGCCAACTTGAAAGAATAAAATGACTTTAAGTATTTTTGTATTAATTTTTGTATGTTGCCAAGTAGACTAAATTTCAAGCTCCTTAATTTTTTGACAGAAGTATGAAATAAAAATGTGCTAAACTTACAGGATTTTAAAAAGTATACTTGACATTTTTCCATTTCCTGACAGGAACTATCAAAGCTATTTGTGTAATTACTGAGATTTCAGAACAGATATTTATTAAATAACTATCAACGGTAGAAAATGTGGATAAACTGAAGATAACTTTTCCACAAATGTTTAGACATACATTTGGACTCCAGATTGCATTAACCCAAATTAGTAGGTGATCTTGAAAATTCTAGTTAGCCAGAATGTAGCAAATCCCTTCCTTGACCGTCACAGACAATGGTAACGTATGAAACGGCGAGAAGACCAGATAAATCTCTATTAACACAAACCCATGAGTTGTTTATTAATAATAAACATTGTTTGTCTTTTCCATTCGCACACAGAATGCAACGATTTTCTAGGAGTGCTCAAAAGCCTATGGAAAATAAATCAATAGTAGTAAATTAGAACTTGAGATGCAGCTTTTTTAAATCTTTACAACCAAAATTAAACGGGATCTTTCTCACGCTGGAGAAAAAATTAACATTTTAAAACGAAGAAGCAGCTAGTTTCCAACTTGATCTTTGGGTGTTGTTTGTTGTTGGAAGATTCCCTTCTGCTAACGCCAAATTTCCTATTGAAGGTAGAACATTCAGGCTTCTTCAAGTAATTATACAATAATATATCTAATCAAGAAGAGGGAGACATGATACAAAATTGAGAAGCCAGTATCTCTCCTAAAGGTTAGAAGGCTCTTCTTGAAAGAGAGCCTAAGCATTAAAGTCTTAAAATCAATTGCTACAAAACGGGTTTGAGATCACCTTCAAGGCTCTGCCAAGAGACAAATGTTTGAACCGTATGACCTTTAACCTGCCAAAAGAAAGGTTTTTGCAGAAACTTCAAGAAAGCGATTTCCTGCATTTTTTCTTTTCCCCGACATCACAGATTATGAGCTGTAAAGTTTTCTCTGTTCTATTCAGTGAAGTCGCATCCTGTGTGCACCTCAAGAATTATGCTTGACTCATTAAAAAAAAATGCATCTCAACTACATCACTGATTAAAATCTCATGAATAATTTGGAAAATACAGAGACTTTTCACATATATTTGATTGGCTTGAAATTGCTTTTGAAATTTCCCTCTAATTCAAATTTCCAGTTTATGAAGTGTCCTGATAACCTCCATTCTCGCCCTGTTTAGTAGTTTTTCACACTGGACAAGACGCCACCACCAGAATATTGTGGTGGTGAAGTTAATAGATGAATAGAGTATGAAAAATGAAAAACCCCTAGAATAGTTCAAGTGATGCTTGTGTTTATTTAAGCTATGACACCTTTAAATGGATATGGAATGCTTTTCCCCCCTTATTCCACAATTTTGAATCACTATACACCATTCCCTTTTTATTTCACATATATTGTGTTCAGCAATCACAAACTTTTGGATCTGAAGAATTCATCGAAGGCTTTTACTAAGTTCTTGACAACAAAGATGTCTAAACTTAAATGTTATGATTTTTTTTTTCCTTCGGATGACTGACACTGAACTGGTTAGGGCATTTGTGTTTTTTTCTTTTAGCTTTTATTTCTTCCCAAATTTGGATTTTGGAACTATTTGTGAACTATTATATAGATATGCCTATAGAATAGACACAGCAATTCAATTAATAGCCTTAAAAGAATCAGGGTTTTGTTTTCACCGTGTAAGAAACATAACTTCACCAACACTGAAATGAAAGGGACACTTTGAGTGACAAATATACCAGGTTAAGATGTAACATCCCTGCGTACTAAAAGACAGGCATGTAAACAAAACGTAGCAGTCAACATAATTTTAAGGTGATTTCTAAACCATTCAAATTGTAACTTTGTTATGTAAGTCTATTTTGAATATAATTCTATCTAATATATAAGTGAACAATCAACACTAAACGAAGCCAGCTTCTTATGAGTTCAGAAAGTCACGGCTGCTGAACTGACACATGCACCACAATGAGATTTGCTGAGCACATCTGACGGCCCCTGCAGGACACGCAGGTGAACCCGACCACTAATGCTCACAAGAAAGTCCCCCATGCGTGGCAGGACAAGGGCTCACGGTGGAAGAGAACTTCCAAACTCAATATCTACCAGCGTGAGCAGGAATTCCATACTGTTCGCTACGCCTATTTCTCAGTGGGGTCAGGTCAACGCTTTCACATCAGTTATTGGCTTAGTGTTCTACAGATATGTTTTAACTCTTCCTGGGAGAAATAACTTAAGGGAAGGAAAAAAACAAAACAAAAACAAAACAAAACCTGAACCCAAAACCCAACCTTTCCAGTTATCTACAAATCCCATTCCTCTAACTTCTCTATATGTGATGTGGTTAGGACCCTATGAAATAGCATACAATTTTACAATAGAATATACTGGTAAATCATTTTAAGTCACAGCGCTTCCTAAAATAAACACCTTCATGTTTGTCTAAAGAATAATCAGAGCTAGAAAACGTACTGAGACAGAGCGAGTAATGGTGTGTCAAAGAGCACTTTAAAGCTTTTCATGCTCAGAATACGAGGGTAGCACAGTAAGAAAGGTCGTATCTTACCACCAAAAACCCAAGTATCTAATACTTTTGGGTCAGGTTGAGTAGCTACCACATCACTTAAAATATTTCACCTTTTTTATTATATGGCAAATAAATGGTCTGCTTTTCATTATTCAGATGCACTTTTGTTTGCACTGATCTGCAAACTAGAAAGTCTCTTGTGCTGCAAAAATTTTGATTGTTTATCTGTCACGTGCAAAAGGAACAAGTGGCTGTCATCGTTATGAGCCAAACAGCATAACATATTCTTAATTCCCATTTGATTTTACACTAATGTCTTGTAGATTCTGATTTAAAGATGCTTTCCTTTTTTGTGGTTATTTCAATATACATTTCATTTTTGGATGTGCATTTCTTTTCCGTGTACTGTTTGTGTTGTATAGCGTATAGCTATTAACAACATAGTTAATAATGACTAGAAAAAAAACAGTGAGAGAAGCTTTTCAATGATTCATGGTTATGTAGAAAATTCAAAATATCCAGAGCTGTCAATCTATCATCTTTAAAAAGAACTTGAAGTTTACTTTAAAGTCTCTACATGAAAGGTTTTCTATCACTATGAAAATGTCTTTCTACCATCACAAAGAAGTCAGTTCTGAAGGGAAATAACTAGGAGCAATAAGATGAAATTAAGCAAAGGAATATTTAGACAGAACTGAAGTCAACTTTTCTAATACTGTAGTCTGGATAAAGTCTTTGGAAGGAAAAAAACAATGCCATTACATTGAACAGCTTATTACATTAGACAGTTTTAATTAGATTGAACAATAGAAGCCTAGAACCAAGATCCATTCTACAGAAGGGATTACTGAAATCTCGCGTACTCCAGCACTACATTTAAAGATTATAAAATGTCCAGATTTCTTCAATTTTATCTACAATGGCTAACAAAGTTGACAGTAACATTTCAAAACAACAAAAAAAACCCCGTTGAAATTATACATCATTTATGCTTTTAACGGAAGAACTCAATACCTTAATTTCGTAAAGACAGGGAAGGACATGGAAGCAGACAGCTTGATTCATTAGAAACAAAGGACTTTGGCAGATCTCCAATAAGATCGCAACATAAAAACTACTCGACTTGCATTCTTCCTTGCTAACATACTTTTTTTCCCCATGGTTAACAGCACTTGTATTTTCATAACAGCAAAATGTATGAGTAGGTTTAACTGATTATCCATTGTCTGAACCAGAATTTATCTATTAGAATCGTTTCACTTGGAGGAAGAGTGAAAAAAAATACGCAACAACGGACAAAGCAACGTTTTATCAAAATAAAAGCACTGTTAGCAGATGCAAAATACCTGCTGCAACTCCAAAATCAAATCCACCATTAAATGGAACTTTGCTTCTGACACTGGAGAAGAAGCATCTTAAGGAATTTAATAGAGCTGTCAACGAAGCATTGTCTACATTAACAGCATACTTTTAACGCGCTTATGAATCCCTGGAGACAGAATTCACAGCGTAAACTTCTGATTCTCAAGAGATCTTTTTCGTTTTTAACACAAGTATAAAACATAACACCAGCAGGCAATTAGAACACTAAAAGCAGTTAATAGGTAAAGATTGAAAATTCATCTGCAAGTTGTAGCCTTCTGTTATATAGCATACAACAAGCAATTCAAATAATATTTTAACGTTTCTTTCTTCTTTACAACCTGCTGATATATAAAGCTTGCAGATCCACCATTAAAAGCTGAAGGTAAAACAAAATATATGAGAAAACACGTAGAAGTTGGAAGAAAAGAACCAATGTTGACATTAACGTCAGAATTTTTAAAATAAATAAATAATAATAATGACAAGCATCTGTACAGAAGTTTATCTTCGCTCTACTTCAAAAAGAAAAAAGTAAGATTTCTGTCAATAATACCACCTTTAAATGTAAAGATGTTTTATGCTATTTACTCCATTAATAGAAAGAAATACCGATAAATAGCAAGGAACAATAATGGGTACAAGCCATTTTTAATTTCTGATCTAGAAAGTGCTCAACTCATTCTCTGACAGCTCTAAATGGCTCTTTTCCATAGGAGAAAGGAGCAGCAAGTTTTCTCAGGTTCAGCAATAACAGCAGAGCTGGAGCCTGACCAGCAGTGGTCATACAATCAGGTAAAAGAAAACAGCAATTAATGTATGTTTCATAATAACTTTTTTACTTACAAAATGTTAATTGCAGAAAAAATCATTAATGGCCTTATTACAGAGAATGAATGCCAGCATCAAACAAACCCAATTTACCAATGACACTGCCAACAAATAGGGATTCACTAACTGAGCAAGCGAATTAACAATCATTTTCCTTACAAAATAATAGTAGGCAAAAATATAACTTGGCAGCATTTCCCTCTTGTTAATGTGGACACTAATTAGCATAGTTATATAAAAAAAGATTTGAATTAAATATGTCAAGGTCTCAGAATTGTTTGAATTCCTCTTTGCTTGATTAATCCAATATTTAAATTAGCTTCTTCATGTAATTTGGTGTTTCAAGCAGAATCCCACTGAATCCCACTGACAGGCACATAAAATTATTATTTGCAGACTGCTTATGTAGCTCCCTTTTGAAACCTGCAACTAAAATAAAGATGTAATCCCTTTGCACAAAACATCTTAAGAGTCATGGTCTCTCTTAATTAGCCAGGCACTTATCCTATTCTCTACTGACCACCAATCTCACACAGCAGACAACTCATCAGGTTTGTGATTTTTTTTTGTATTGGTAAGTCCAGAATCTTCACAAAAACTACATTTCAGCTAAAACTTCTTCCCTACTTTTCCTAGTTTCCTGAAATTAAGAAAAAAAAAAAAAGTGTTTTGGAAGATGCAGTGAGTAGCAAGCATCCAAAATTTTATTTTAGGAAAGCCACATATTTGCAGTACAGAAAGTAAACGATCGCATGCATTTGCCTGACTTAGTTTGCCATTTCCCCACACTTCTTTTTAAGCTGCGCTCCTTGGAGCATTCCGGGAGTGCTCCCATTTAGTGTGATTTTCACTCGAGTTTTCTTTCGCGGGACAAACTACAGTTTTTCATTCTTTCCCTAGAATTCTAACACTTAACCTGTGTTACTGAAGTATTAATTGTCCCTAGGAAAACGTTTCTTCCTCTGTTTTACTGAGACGGAGTGCCCACAGTTTTAGCACAACAGCGAGCATTCACAAAAACCTAACTCTGTCCTTAGTGCAATGGTGAGCAGACCTTGGTCTCCTCCTCCTCAAAACAGTGCTGTAACATCATTTAGGAATAGGAAAAAAGAATGCAAGTCCAGTCTCCTTTTTTTTTTGTGAATTTAAAAAAAGGAAGTATGAGTTTTACCATTGAATCCAACGTACAAAGCAGTATCTTCCGTGTATCTATAAACTATGGAAAGCTTCCACCTAACTAAACAGGCTGATTATTTTCTCTTCTCATTTTAAAATGGATTGGTATTATTAATTCTACATTACTGTTTCTCACCTTTCACAAACCTATGTTCAGAGAATTATTCTTCCAAATTAAAATGATCCTTTTCCCTCAATGGACTTTTAAGCCCTTTGTCACCTGTGCCTGTTAACAAGAATCTCATGTGAACGGGACTCACAATTTCTTCAAGATGAGATGAGCTCCAGAAAGACACATTTACCCCACTCACACTATCATAATTTTGAGGTAATCTATAATTAAATTGTCTCCTTGGCAAGTGCTGGAAGTAATATCAATATTCTTTATAAAGTTGATCAGTCTTCCAGAGAACATCTCCGCGACACACGGCGAATTGTGAGTACCTGTGGGAACAGCTGAAGACGTGTGCTGGGCTGTTCCATCACTGTCAATATACGCAGCAGAAATTCAGAAATCTAGCCAGCATGTGGAAGCAATAATTCCTACAAATCTTTTTAATGTCACAAACTGTATGACAGTTGCATTAATTACAATAATATTATCTTACCAAAAAAAAAAAAGTATACAGATTACCTCGCACGTATTTGTGTTTTTCTTTTATATGGGGCTTCAGGGTAAACATGCAGAATGGACGCAATCTCAATATTAAAGCGTTAGCTATTAAAGAATCAGAGGTGAGACAGAGGGTGTTAATTGGAAGAAAAAAAATGAAGTTCTAGTCATGTTTTCCTGACTGATTAATTAACTGGTGCAAGGCAGGACTGCTGAGAGAGGCTGTGTCTGTCCCACTGGATAGGATACAATTGCTATTACAACATAGACTGACAAAATATTACATCAAACCCAACTGCACCACAGAAATCAGGTGAAGTGAAAAAGAGATTTCCTTTGCTTTCTTTCCAAAACAGAGGGTATGACTGTAACGCTCTTACTAATACGGTGTTTATCAAAGTAAGAGTCAAATCTTAATAAAGTGGTAACTAGATAATAAAGTGTCTGCTGCACACTTCCAGACAGTTTACTGTTTTTCAGACCACAGCCGTGGACCATGTTGTGAAGTCAGAGAAACAACATGAGAAAAACCCAACATCTCAAGGACCTAACGTAATAATTTTTCTCCTTTAAATGGCAAATACCTGTTTTCATGGAGATCGGACTGCGAACTCCATAGGTTAGCAAAAGGCTAGCACCTATCAGAATAGTATTTTTTGCAAATACAGTAGGTAAAACTTCTAAAAAAATTCTAATTGACATATCCATAACAGCTGTAGACTCATATATATATAACATTATAAATAGTTTTCCACAAATTAAAGCCTTTTTTTTCCCCTGAAAAGAACTGATTTTGCATTGCATTTTCCACAATACTTACACAGAATAAACCAGACCCTTTCCATGAGGAAATTACCACCTAATCACGGACAGCAGAAATGGTTAAACATCGCTAAGGAGCAATTTGACTGGCATCTTTCACTACTTAGTGGACAACAATTGCGAAGCCAGATCAGTTTAAAATCCATTCAATTCAAGATGCTACTTAGAGCAGTGTTAGTACCAAATGCTTCAGAGGCAAGTCAAAGAAACATCAGAATAACTTAACGAGTATTAGCTTGGCATATTTATGGAAAAAAAAAAACCATCTAAAATGCATACTTTATGAAATTCAAATTGAATTCCATTGAACTCCATGATAAAAACTCCAGTTTTTATCATTTAGTATGTACCTTGTATATTTTCAATTAATTTTAAATATTAATAGATTCGGCAACCTGAGAAACAGCAATAAGGTCATTAGTTTAAAGCCTATGTGCACTTACACCATCACAGCTACACAATGTTCCACCTCAGACTAGTTCCAAAGACGCAGCTGAGCACTGACCCGACATACTTACTCTAGACAGTATTTGTTACAGTTAGAGTAATACTCTCCCTGTGTGCCACGTTACATCTGGTAAATACACAGTTTTAAATGCAAATTGAGAAACAGTCTGGAAAAATCAGATTAGGAAGAGAAAAGTGTGCTTTGTGCTAAAGAATAAAAAATACGTTACTTTAAAGCTGCCAAAAGGTGCAAAAGCTGTAGGGCACGCAAGTGTGGTGAGACTTGGTGTAATGAGCTGTTGAAATAAGTTATCCTTTCCAACCTCTTAACACAAATTGTAATTTTTGTAATAAAAATTAACCCGCTTACTTAGGAAAAACAGTTCAGGTGTATTTGAGAGGTTGAAAATGCTTAAACAAAACAATCTCCACCTATAGTTCAAGGCCAGGTTGGACGGGGCTTTGAGCAGCCTGGGCTGGTGGGAGGTGTCCCTGCCCAGGGCAGCGGGGTTGGAACTAGATGATCTTTAAGGTCCCTTCCAACCCAAACCATTCTGTGGTTCTATGATTCTATAGTTATGTAGCCTCATAAACCACATGTGAAAAAGTATTTTATTCCTAACCTCTGCTGCCAGTTGCTGAAGAGAAGGGGATGCAACAGGGTGTAACGTTGAGTTGCCTCTGACCGGATTATGGAGGCTAACGTAAGCCACAACATTTCTTTGAAGAACTCTCTTGAGATCCTACAACACAAGCAGAGCGATGGTTTTACTATGCATCGTTATAATTAAGACTTATTTTGTTCTTTCAGTTCCTTCCAGGGAAAAACTGCACCCTGCATTTTGTCCTCTGTGAATCCCTAAGTATTACTTAACTACTACTTCTTACAATATGCTGTTATGAACTTCAAAGGATATCTTAGTGTTATTTCTCTATATAGCAGAAGTTATAATTCCGTTCACACATCATCTCACCAAAAATGCAAACAGGCCTAGGAGGAATTAAAAATGACTACACTTGTAAGGCCCAAAACGAAGACATTACATACTGTGAAAAAACATGAAGGCCGTTAAACTTATGCCTGACAGAAGACAAACTTTAAAAGCAATCATTATCAACACTTAAATGTACTCCAATTTTTAGAGACCAAATTCAGGTTTGAATTGTGTAACTTGTGTTTTAATTCTATTATGTTTTAGGCTACAAAAATAGTATGTACAAACTGTTTTCAATTATTATCTCTTTAAAAAAGATCCCCCTTTGCCTTCTCAGTAATGAGTTACTCTTTGCATGAAGTGGCTCTTTGTATTGAACAGAAGGGGTGGAACACAATTACATCTGATGTAAAGCTGACTTGAAGTGGAACTAAACAATTTTGCTTCCAGCCCAGATCTTTTCAATTTGATTTTTTCACCCCATCTTGTTTTTGAAGAATAATCATGTGGAAGTATGAAACTTCAATGAGAGCTAGCTGCTCCTCATGCATGATAAAAAACATTTAACTCTTCATTTATCTACTGCTTTAACACAGCAGCCATGAACCTCTCTGCTAGCTATTCCTTTAATTTATCGGCTGAAGTCTACTGTAATCATATATGATCAACAATACCCTGATGAAGCATTTTTTCAATAAGCTGATTTCTATTCTGTTGAAAATAAGAGCCCAAGGAATTGTCTGTGTCAGATTGCATCTAAGTGCTTAACACAAATATGTGAAAGCGAATCAGCACTAGCCACTGAGACACTGAAACGTTTACGTAATTAACGTTACAGTTCTCTTCATTCAGTATGCTCTTGATTCAGTCTCCGCATGCTAAGCCTATCAGTGAAAAATTAGTAACTCTTGAATCCCCGAGAAGAAGAAAAGCTGTCTAAGCTACTCCTGGGCCTAGGTCTTTTTGATGTTTCCCCTCTTAAGCCCCCCAAACCCCGGCAATGCCCTCTTTTACAGTTCTCTGCTGAATTAGGGAGGGGAATCAGCTCACAAAGTGCTGTATATGCAACCTTCGCGGCTATGGAACAACGTGTCAGCTTATCATCATACATGCTCTGTTCCACAGGAACTGCCTCTATAGATATTTTCACTGCATTTGCTATGGAGTACATAATGTACACAGACAGATGTCACAGACCACTCAATGAACCATGAATTTCTATGTGGTAATTTCATACTGTTTTCACGCGTTCAACAAAAGTAAACATTATTGTCCTTCTAGAATTATTTTACCTCTGCCCATTCATATGACCAATGTTCCCAAATGATGTTCCTCCCCTGAGCAGAAAACAATGGTGCGGTCAGGTCTCCAGCCTCTCTTCACCTTCAACATCAAGGCTTGTATAAAGGCTGTGATGATCGCAGTGCTACTAGCCCATTCTTGTCCACCATAAGTATTCAAACTGTTGTGATGACTACCAATAATGAGATATCTGTCTGAAATGTGAAGAAAAAAAAAAAAAAAAAAAAAAGAGAGACAGAAAAATCTTACTTCTTCTGGATACTAGCATTAAAAGAATTTTCAAAACCTAAAAGATGAGCTGTATTAGTACTCTGTAATGTCATTAATACAACACAATGCTGTCAACAAAAATGATCATGTGCAAGACAATCATACAATATAAATACATAAAACTGTGAACTCTACTTAAAAATAAACTAGTAAGTAAATATGTGTACATACTTTCCTAATTTAATCCCTCTGCCATGCCTTCACTGTTTGCTTATTACTCTCCCTTCTTGTAAGTCTAAAATATACCATTTTTAAATCCAGGACTTGGTCACATAGATAATCTAATAAAATTCCATGCTCACATTAGAGTGTTATGAAAAAACACAAATTAATAACCAGGAAACTCTATCTTCAATAAATATTAGTGTTCAAAAAAAAGAAAACAAAAGGTGTGGTAGTACAATGAGAAACACAGAGAAAATACACAAGTATTAGTACTCCCTCACCTGGAAGACTGTGTTCAGTGCTCCCCACCCTACCTCAAAAAAGACATTGCAGAAACAGCAGTTGAGGAGCTGGTAACCAGAAGGGTTATATATCGGGACTTAGACTTCCATGTAAGGAGACACTGAAAAGACCTGGATTGCAGGTTTAGAGAGGAAACATGACAGAGGAATAGAGATAATGAATGATACAGAAACGGCAAGTCAGACCTAGCAATTTTGATGAGAAAGGAAGAAAGTATTTTATAAAATGAAAAGCAAGAAGTTTCAACCTGAAATAAAGAACATACCTATGGTTATCCAGAAAAAAAAAAACATTTTTTTTTCAGAGAAATTAAATGAAATCTTCATCTCTCGAGTCATAAGATATAATCTAAATACTAACTCAAAAGTGTAAAGAACCTTATTTTATTCCAAAAGGATGGTGCGGTATGAAACAACATGAACGACTAGTGTGACTGACGCATGTTGAGAAGTCTAAGCAGAGTTATGGCCGAATGACTTATTAAACTATTCGACCTCTGTGTGAGACGAATTCACAACCGACGTCTCTGAATGACTGCTTACTGGTTGTGTCCTGATGTTTAGTAAAGTCTCTTTCTGGTCCAGATCTAGACTTTTAAAGGTGTTCTTTCCATGTTTCTGGATACCGATAGAGAGCAGAAGAACAGTTATCAAGTGATGCCAGATCCACAACAATCTCTTGGTGTCATTTTGGTTTCCAAGAAGTGCAAAAAGTTTGGGTTTTCTGACAGTATTGTTTCTTTATCCAAGGGGATTCATTCTTCACTGTTGTCAGTACACCGGAATGTAGCAACACATAGGTGGTAAAATGCCCATGTCCTATATTGCTTACAAAATTAATATCTACTCCTCAGCAATTTTTGTAGTGACTGCTGCCTAGAAACAATTTTAACTGAACACCAACATACTTTGATTATAAAAGTATTTCTCTATCAAACTGGACTTTTACCAGTTTTGTTCAGCAAAGTACATGGCAATGTTGTTTCATAAGGAATCAAAATGTTTTACAAAGAGGGAATCTGTTACGTACCTATAAAACAACATTTCAGTCAATCTCTTGGGTTTGTATAGCTATGTAAATGAACATTAATTTCTAAAAGCAGATATACAAAATGTAAATTTAAGCGTACATAATAATTTAATGTAACAAAAATGCAAGCTACATCATATAGTTTCACAACCTGTGTGCTGCTCATGAGATGTTTAATTATGGGTTGCACTGACAATGAAAAATGGTAGGATCTTCAACTCAGTGTCAGAATAGGAACAGAAATGAATGGCCTTACAGGCTTCTAGGTCGCTACATGAAGCGCCACTAACACGGGGTTGATCAGACAGGATCAGTGCTTGCGCTATATTATAATCTCTGCTCAGCCTGTGAAGAGCGTATGTGAAGGGGAGTGGAAAGAGACCTTACGTAAATCGTATAGGACATTTTGATGGAGAAGAAAGCTACAAGCAGCAATTTACTGTAGGAGATGCCAGCTGAATCAACAGGGGTAAAACATAACAGCTGGTGCCTCCTTTGAAATTCTTCATCTTTGCACATCTCTCCCTCTCAAATAGAGGCAATACCCTGAAGCAAATGACTCCAGGAAAAGCACAGGAGAAAGAATGGTCACGTTTACAGAGGGCAGCAGCTGTCCCTTTCTCATAAGCATTGCTGAGGCATGTAGCGAAAGAGACCGCATGGTAAGAAAAAGAGAAAGAAAGGACTAGAGATTAGAGAAAAAAAAATCCACCAGATACTTTAGAAAATGGTAAGATGGGATGGCGTTCAGGGTAGTGATGGGCTGGACAACAGGGATTTATCATTAAAATGAATAACTCTACCCTGTCTTCTCTCGTCGTACATCCCATTTTCAACCATGTCCAACAGACCTACAAAATCAGTGTTATGTTTTCAGGTCTTAAAAGGCTACCAACTATCATATTTCCTCTGCTCCTAATCTTTTAATACTCGGTGGTATTTCTGATGCTCATTGTTATTCCTCAGACCAAATGTCAATAAGATCACCATTACATAGATGTGTTCGTCTGCGTGTGTTAGGAGGCCTTTAAGGAAAAAATAATCCACCCTTCGTTATGCTCTGCAGTTTTTCATTAATCACTAAAGATAAATTTTGCTTTCTTTCTGCCTTTCTGGGAACATAAATATGAATATTTCAGGTGTCTGAAACGAGGAAAACCCCATCAAAAAAACAGGCAATAAATTCCATGAAAACATCAAACATTGAAATCAGTTGCGAGGGTATGGCTACAGTATCAACAAGGAAGAGTAGAGAAACAAATGAAGGTTTAACATAGATTCTGTACAAAATGTTACCCATTTTGTTATCCAAATGCTTAACTTGTGCCTACATTTGAAGCCAGCTGCTATGGCCCAGCGAGACATTTACAGGACAAACTGTTGGCATCTGAGCAGTGCTACCAACTTCACTTGATTATATATCCTTAAATTCTTAAAGGTAAGCATATACTGACGTACCTTTAAAAAGTAGCTTCTTATTAAGAATATAAGATGAAAGATTCAGGTATAGAGAAGACAAGAATTCATTAACAGAAACTGATGCATGCTTTTTATTTATTATCTTGCTTCTGTTTCGCAATTCAGTAGACAATATGTCTAAACATGGCAGGTTCTACCTTTCAAATTCCATGACAGCTATTTGCAAAACATCAGCAACAGCAGACTAGTAACTTCAAATTCTTGAATGAAATTAAATTCACTCTGCTAATTGTCTCCTATGGTTGTTTAAAAAAATTGTTCTGGTGAAAAGCGCAGCATTCAGCACACAACAAACCTGAGTCATTATTTTACTAGCAGGAACACACTTAAAATTTCTCCACCTCCTCATTCCATGACAAAAATACAAAATGACTAGCCCACCTCCTAAGGGACCGTAGATAAACTTGCAACCTTTCTTCTGAACCTAATAAAAGATATTAATCAAGGCCAAGTCGTGATGATGTTTTCGTGATGATGCCATCTGTGCAGTAGGAATTGGACTTTGCACTGTGTAAGTAACCAGCAACAGCGTTCACCTCCTGTTGCAGAAACCCTTCAACTTTTAGATAGATCAGTTGAAGACAGAATAAGCCCAAAATGATCTTGTCCTGATTATCACATTATTACGTACAGCATCAAAGGAGGAAGGGGGTTTGTGGTTTACGTCACAGTTGCACCTAGAATCCTATTGTTTAATTCTTAAACGTACAGAAGAGCAATATTATTCATACACTTGCATAAAACTAGCTTAAAGGCATGATTCCTAACACAAATAAGGCTGCAGCAAGTGTGATTAAGAACTTAGTGACAGATTTTTGTATACTATAATCACATCTGATATTAGATCCTTAACTAAGCCAGATTATGCTCCCTACACCTTGGTTTCAATGAGACATGAATTATGAGGGAAGTTCTGGACTCAAAGCACAGAGTTTATTTATCTCAAAATTTTGCTAACGTTAGAAAGAAAGTAAAGCCTTTTCTAAAGTTGCATAGACAATTCGCATATTAATTCAAATCATGCAATACAGTACACCCTGAATTAAAACCACCAACACCGTTACTTGGTATATAAATACTAATACTCTCTATGGCCTACGTGTAATTCCCCTTGTGTAAAATATGCTTACCGTAACTACAGTATCCCCTTGAGCTCATTCTCTGTTTACCCTGATGTTCTGTTTTGTCATAAATCAAACTGCAAATGACTACAACAAGGATGATCTCCTTCCTCTGCATTAGTGCGTTATCTGGCAGAACAGAATCCTGATCCCAGCGATGACTCCCAGCCATCATGAAACAAATAAGTGATAGAAACGATAAAGGGCTACTTACCAGGAAATACAGTTCCTTTTAAATATCCAATACATTAGAAATCGTCTTGTAAGTTGTGACTGACTGAATACTCAGACTAATTATTTTTTTGCCTGTTAAAAGATAAAAAGAAAAAAAAAAGGAGAAATTTTAAAAATTGTTTATCCATCTAAGAAATTCTACAGGCGCAGATACAAATCACATTAAAAAAAGGTAAAAACACAGGAAAAAATAAAGATACTTCAATAGGAACCAGAGATTAAATATGAAATATGACATTTTCTTACTCCATCTTAGCAGTGGGATTCAAAGCTGAATCTCAAGGAGATCTCTACTCTGTGAGTTAAAAGATCATTCAATTCACCCATAAATGCTGCCAGAACACTAAAGAAAAAAAAATAAATTAAAAAGAGTAGATTTACATAATTCAATGATAAGGAAATTGTCTTATCTTTATAGGTTTTGTCCTACACTAAATCAGATGGAAAGCTAGAGCTCTGCATTACACCGCTTTGCCAGCATAGCCTTTGGTGATATACTTGTGACTCATGCCAGAGAAGACAGCTTTTTGTTGGCTTAGCTGGTATAACTGAGGAAATGGTGTAAATAGAAAGGCAGAAAAATTCCACAACCCGCCAGTATGTAAGGGACGTGCCAGTGTTGCTATGCCAGCTTGTGACTTTAGCATAGGATAAAGCCAGAGAAAAGTAAACATCTGATTTAAAAAAGCTTAAAAAAATTAACTGTCCTTTGCTGGGAATTCCTGTCCACTCCCTCTGTCCCCCAGGTGGGACAGACATTATAACCATTCTAACTCCTGCAGTTTGTGGCAATGGAAACAAAACAACCAACTATAGGGAGCTGCTGATACCTTTAAAATGTTTCGTTTGCATTATAATAGACTGCATTAACATTCATCTCATCTGAAAGGTCATAACCTTCTACCTGAGAGAAGTGAAACATCTTGAACCGCTCCAGCTTAAATGCTGGCAACTGTCTGACAATAACCACTGGTCATCCCACACCCTCAGGGAGGCTCCTTCCATCCAGATGCTGCACCAACCCCACCTCAGACCTGTCTTAAAGGCATCTTTGAGCCGAATTCCTTCAATGTCCATATCCCACTGTCACAGACCAAAATTAAAATATTCCACGGATCATTTTGCTCTCTATCTCCCAGCTATTATCCTCCCACAGATGTATTTCTAACAGTTTGTTTCCTGGCTTTGTTTTCTGAGATATGTGGAATAAGCAAGTGGGGAGTTTACTGCAACATGTAAAAATAAGAACAATGTATCTCTACAATACTGTTCTTCAAGGTTCATTTGCTGGTACTTCATCTGGTAAATTTACTTCAAAATTCTCTTAAAACAAAATCCAATATATTTTCATTCACTAGTCTTCATTGATATTTGAAAAAAGCAGCCAACCGCTAGGATCTTTCTCACTGTTAAAATAATGTACTAGCAATATTTATTCTACTTTTTACTCAGACAAACCCTTCTCTGTTATCAATAGATGCGTCCTCTATGTGACAACTCTGGTTTTGCTAGAACGCAACAGTAAAGAAAATGCAGGTCAAGCGTAGTTAATGAAAAATAATCAATCACAGCATCTTAATACTTTGATCTATCATGCATACGTTGGGGTTTGAGTGGTGATTAACTTTGCCCTCCTGATGTAAGTTACTGTAAGGTTTATTAACACCACGTCATCATGAATTGTGTTCTGTAAGTCTACAGATATTACTCTAGAATTTAAAAAAATATTTTATTTAAAAAAAATATTAATCCAAAGGATTCCCAGCACTGTAATGTCAACTATGTTCCTTTTTTTTTTTCGTCTTTTAAAACAAGGAGAAAACAGCTCATGGCATCCACGTTGATTAAGCAGTTTAAATTTTACTATGCAAGTTACTTCTTGCTGTGGTTTCTCACCTACAACTGTTCTAGAGCCAATTTACTCTGCTTAATAAAGATTTTCAAGCCAAAACTCATTTCCTTCCCTTTTCTAACCCTACAACACTTCAGATATATGTTTATTTATGCCCCATTTCACATAAAAAGAAGATAAATCCTTTTGAAGACAACTGACTGAACTTTTTCCTTCATCAACATCAGCTACCCAGTCTTCAACAGACAATAAAGAAATAGAAAAATAACTTCTAGCAATATACATATTCTGGAATCAGATACTCCAGTTAATAGTCATGTAACACAGTTGTCAGCTTAAAGTGACTTGGGTTTAAAGGCTTAGTGCACCAGATGAAAAGGCTGAAAATACTCTTTGGAGTATACAGCAGAAGTGAAATTTAATCCCTTTTAAACAGTTCTGACAACAAAACTCTCTTCCTAATGGTTATTTTAAAGATCTTGACAACTTTCTTTTTTCTGCATTTTCTGGAAAACTATGAGGAGAGTTTAGCTTAACATAATTTGAGAAACAGTTTATGTAAGGCAAAAGCTACTCCTGAAATAGAACAGAAAAGTATTTATTGTCAATATTTTTTATCTATTTATTTCTTGACTTGAAATCTGTAAATTGTCTCATACCAAATCACTACCTTCTCCTCTCACAATTACACAGTTATTTTTAGAAATGCGTGGTTATTTCCTTTTTGATATATTCCTATATTCCATTTTGATTGATTTTAGAACATCAGACGTGCAAAAACTACCACCTGTAGCCTGAAAAATTATTTACGTTTTATGTCTTTTATTGCTTTTAACCTTATCCCAAGCTCATACCGACATAGTATAAGTTTGATTTTCAAACATGTTGGTTAAATTCTTGAATCCTGATCATACTAAACACCTACCAGCAGCCAGTTTTCTAAGCATTCCTTTGAGTACTGGATTTTAAATAGCATCATTAGGGACTCAGCTTTGAAAATTGACTAATTTGACATGAATTTTGCTTCTCATATACAAAAATTCCCCTACATGCACATTTAACTCCAGTATAGAAGCATCAAGTACTAATTGAATTCATGCATTTCAATAACATAGTTCTTGGATTATAAACCAGAAGTTATTTGAGAAGACTGCAGGAATATGGTATATTGAATAACTTGAAGTAACCCAATTTTTAACATGAATATAATTCCTGCTGAAATCAACATAAACCACAACTGAATAAAAATACACCAGTTTGCAATTACAATTAAAGTAAAGCTTTCAAACATCATCAAAAATCCATGGCCATGGTACTTCGGAGGCACTAATTCAGCGCAGGCAGTCAGGATAAAACTACATTCAACAGAGTTCCCGTCATTCAAAACCTCGCATTAGGCTCTAATAACCCAACTGCTAAGTTACTGAGCACACACTACACCAAGCTTTATAGACACGCCTGAAGGCTAATAGCTTTTTTTGATAATGAAAGCTAGAGTTTTCATAAAGTTATTTGCCCCAAGACCTGAGGTTTTAAAGTAACATCAAATACCACGGAACGTGATGATACAGTAACAGCTAACTTCACTCAATGTAGGACCACCATAAGCTATTTACATATAAGGAATAATCAAGTATGTCATAGATTTCTTATATTCTATTGGTGATACTGTACAGAATAATATGGACTGGTACATAATATTTGGAATACCCCTGTTAAAAACACCATTATGATAAGTATACATTAAAACATATGGAACAGCAGATTTTGCTGTAATTTGAAACAAATGCTTCATTTTCATTTGACATTTTCTAGAATAACTGAGTAAAATTCCAAACTGCTACTCCCACCGTATCAGACTGCCTAGTAAATGGGATTTTGAAATCTTACTGGCTATGAAAAACCATATTTTAGTTATTTCTCAGTATTTCATCATGTCAGTTTGAGTGCAAAACCTTATCTACTCCGTATTTAAATCAGTTTTCAATTAAGTTCAAACAGAGGACTTTAAAAAAGAAATGTAAACGTCATAAGCATTTATGTAACAATATAACTTACATACCAAAAATACTATATGCAACATAACTTACATACTTACAAAAGCAAATAAACTTATAAAATAATATAAACTTAATAATTTACGTATTACCTCTGACAAAAATCTTGTACAAACACTATTAAATCGCATACACAAAAATCAATACTGAATCTATGACAATGTACGGTATTGTTGAATTATAAAATTATTGTGCAGGAGTATGTCAAAACTGCTAGACAGACAAAAACTGTAACAAAAGCCTTTAGTGTTTTTAATATAAGCAGTACAACCATCTAGATTCAGTCTCTGAAATCTAGTATCCCCAGGTTTTTTCCCTACTAGATTTTATCTGATTAACCAACTATGTTGCCTGATTGTTTCCTATTAATTTAAACGTCTACTTAGCCATGTGAACGCGTTTCCTCATACACCGTGTATCTAATTTCTCCTAAATTCTAGAGAGGATCTCAGTTGAGAACCTTTCAGACAATATCCCTTTGATCTCCCTATTTACAACTCTGGGAACTCGAATTCCTCGGGATTCCATTCATCCTCTGAAAAATATAGCACCTTTTTCCTTATGTACCAATATGACAACGAAAGCTATTTAATCATGCAAGTTGTTCTGTGAAATCCTCAGGTCTGCCTTCTGCCACAGACAGCTGGAGACTGATCACTAGTGAAATCTGGATCTTTCTCATTTTCTGTCTTCTCAGATGCAAATCATATGAATATGAAAATTCACACTTAAAGGCAAAGAGAAAAAATCAGACATCTCTCTCTAGTGGTTTTGACGACGAGACTTCCAGGCTACCAAACTTCCCTTTAACACCAAAGTATATTGTCATTAGTGATGAGGAACACTTTGTAAATTAAATTCCACTAGATAGAATTATTTTAAATACTCAAGAGATTCATCGAAAAAGGATGAGTTGCACATGACTGAAATCTA
Organism: Alca torda; assembly: GCA_008658365.1. Classification (NCBI taxonomy): domain Eukaryota; kingdom Metazoa; phylum Chordata; class Aves; order Charadriiformes; family Alcidae; genus Alca; species Alca torda. Next base: position 3,441,434 of record CM018081.1, read on the forward strand.
CCAACTGGCAGATAACAAACAACAAAGAAAGTTTACTGCAACACAGCCGACTTTCTTCATTTATGTTTACAGGAGTGCTTTAGTTTTACGGCAATCTTCACAGCGTTCTTGCAAATACCCTAGTAATATGATGTAAAAAAAGAAAGCTCAGAAGTGTACAGCTTCTCTACAAAACTCTACTCTTAAATGCCTCCTAATCGCCCATTTTTTGGAAAAAGTTCATGGGAGCACAGAATTTCAGATTAATGAGGATTAACAACAATGCACAATACTAACCAAAAGTAAATCTAATTGCTAACTTCAACTAACACAAATCTAATAACTAACTTCAATTCTCACTATTCGATATATCTCAGACATTTCTCTCCATATCTTCCCATTCCTGCTGTCACATTATGTCTCTTGAAAACTGCAAGGCTAAGGGAAAAAAAGAGGCAATGTGAGAAAACTATATATAAATGTTTAATCATTACTGGATGAATTTGCTGTTCAGCTTTTTGAAACATACTGATGAGAGAATGATGATCATTTTATTCTAACAAATTTTAAGCCAACCAATCATCTGAATTGCTCATTCACCTCTTTTGGCAGATAAGTGATGAGTTCTACGTCAGAAGTGAGATCTCTCTTAAGCTTCTTCAAATCAAGAGGAAGACTGCAAATTCAGCCTTTGCTGTTCTCGTATGCATTGCTCTGTTCAGCATTTTCTCTTTAGCTACTATTTATTATTAACTAGTTATACAAGATTTCTTATCATGAGACCAGTCTTTTCCATTAAGGCTGCTACTGAACACTTCAGCATACCGTATTCTCCAGTACATCTACAGTTTCACCATTATTTCAAGCAAAATATATCATACTGCGTTCTAGAATTACGCAAGGCTTCTTATCATAGACCCTACTTGATCAATAAATTAAGAATTTTTTAAAAAATCCCACATGGATTACTGTGGGTCAGAAACTTTACACGAAATCAAACACAAGCTGTTGCATTCACCCAGAGTAAGCGGGACATGGACTGTGCTCTTGGTAGACTGCTAGCTTGGAATATTCTTTCTTTCCAGAAATTTTCCACCACACAGAATTCCTGCCTTCTCAGGGAATTAAAACAGACATGCCACACCTGTCACAGAAAAAGCAGAATAAGCTACCCTTTAGGTGATTTTGTCCTGCAGCCTCCACACAAAGCTTTCTGAGAAACAGACACAGTGCAGCCTTTTATCTTGCTCAAATGAGTATCATTTGCCAGCCCAAATCCATGCTTTCCTTTAGGCGCTTCAGCTGTCGACAATTCCTACAATACTAGCAAGCTTCATGCATCCTACCTGGAATGGTTAAGCACTTGTTCCTTCCAAAATGACCTTTTCCTGTTTATATAGTCTTTGTCTACTGGTTGTGGGGAAGATCAGTTCATCTTTAAAATATCAGCCGTTGATGAAGAGCAATGGTCCTGCCTAACCACAACAGCTTAAGCCATGAAGCATGAGGCCCTTCTCCCTTTCTTTTTAGTATGCATACCTACAAATGCTAACACAAGTCATAAAATAAATCAACTCTTTTTATGACTTGTTGTATTGTATTCCTATTGCAGAGTAACTTTCCAAAAGCAATGAACAAGTGATACAGCACATAGGCAATAGTAAAATGGTTAGCCTTAAAATTTGCTTTTACTGTTCTCATCACAGGATACAGTGGCTAACTTAATTTGTCTCCCCCTTCCAAGACCACTGCTTCAAATCAATTCATTTAAACAGGCATTATAATAAAATATACCTTCTTTTCTGCATTTTTTTCTGGTGAAAGACAGACTAGTACAAAACAATAATCAAGACAGAATTAAAGTTTAAACATGCACCCCATCTGGAACATTATCTGGAAGGTGTTCCTTCCTTCATTGAAACACCGTGCAGCACCTTTGCTAGAAGACTCTATTCTCTCTTTTTTTTCCCACATCAGCAATGAGTTTGCTCAAGCTATGCTCTGTATGACTTTGCTAACGGCATTATCTCGGAAGAGATACTCTGAATGCATTCCTTCATTACATCTAGCTCTAGTCAAGGTTCTTATCATGATGACCGTTTTCCTCCATGAAACGTGGAGAAAAAGGTGCCTGAAGGTTCAGACAACAATACATTGTTTATTCTATAGCAGATACAAATTAAGGAACACAGAAAGACATATCACTGGTTAGAATTATAGTACTATTATGCCAGAGGCAGAAAAAAGACACAGAATAATTTTAATACCACTACTGGCACCTTAGTGTTAAAATCATATTCTTAGTAGTACAACAAGGCCTAACCCTACTGCAGCACTAACAAAATCTCCCTGTCATGGTATCTAGAGGGAGGGGGTTTTGAGTCAATATTAAGAATTACAGCCTAATGCCTTACACTAAAGACCTTTTATTTTTTTTCTTTTAACCAAAACTTCCATCTATCAAATTTTGGGAGCATAATTTTTAGATCGTTCATAGTCTCTTCTAGACAGCTGCTAAGCAAAACATAATCATAATCAGTTAAACCTTAGTTATTTACAGTTATAGAAAATGGAGTCCTTGAAGAACATTTAATAGTTAGAAGAAAAGATTATTTAAAAAGCATTACCTGTAGCTGGCATTTGGAGGGGTATACAGCTATCTTTTTGGACAATGTCCTCAGGTAAAGAAACAAGTTTTTTGGCAAGCACTGCAGAAATCGGTTGTACTAACAGTGTTGTGAGATTCAGCCGATTTTGTCTGTAGCTTCCATCTTAAATTAAAAAGAGAAAAGCAATTTAGTAAATGAAAATTAGAAGATTTCTCTTCTGCATCAACAAAACAAAATAAGCAAATATCTACAATACAGCTTAAACCAACTGATTTAGATAAGCAGTCATTATTTTGTACTTACCTGACTGGAAAAAAAATAAATAAATCCTTCAAGAACACGTGCCACAAAATTACATGTACGCATCACAGTATTTGGGGAACAGTTCCACAAGAAAAAAAACTGTCAAAGAGTCCAAACAGATATTAGATTGTGTGTGACAAACACAACAAATCAAACTGATACGTAGTTAAAAGAATCAGTGAAAAGTAGACAATAACTTTCAGATTCAACTAAGAACTGAACACATCATTACAGGGAAGAGCAGACATTTAAACAGCCTGAATTTACGTCTTAGTATCTGTCTGCACTGAACGATGCTACCGCTCACAAGGCTGTTCGTTTTGCTAGGGATGCCAAAATGTTTAAGTTCTACAGAAATTGTGCTACTTCACACTAAAACTGTTTAAGGGGTGAGCTATCACACAAACAAGCTTTTGTGAGAACTTTGAGCCTAAAAATGATACACACCTTCCTCTTTTAGAGAATATAATCTGATCATCTCACTGACTCAAAGTGGGTTCAAAGCAGCTAAGGCGACTATTTTATAAATGCAGGGGTGTTTCTGTGATAGAAGGTTGAAGGCTCAGCTGAAAGAGGTCTGGAATAAGAGCGTACTAATCAAACGTGTCAAGTGGAAGAAGGTACAGATCAGAAAGCATCAGAGTACTTCATTTACAGCTTTAATATCTTAAGAAGCCACAGCACAAACCTCACAATATCAGCAGATTCACGCTTATTTTAAAATCTCCCTTGAACTGCAAAAAGTGAGTTTCCAGACTGTCCAACATTTAAGCATGGGAAGATTTCTGATGAGATGAGATATTTTGAGAGACCAACTGACAGACTGGAAAAAAAAACCCCAAACTCTGCACATGGAAATGCTCTGAAGCACTTCAGGACAAGATGTTCATCTGTTTTTCCTCAATTATTTCAGCTGGCCTAAAAAGGCATCACATCTCTTCCCATGGAAAGCAAGAATATTCTTGCAGACAAAGGAAAAGGAGAGGAGGTCCATCGCAGGGAGCAGAAAACAGCTCTAGAACAACCTGCAAAACTCTAAAAGCCTTCCTATATACCTGCCCATACCGTATCATTTCCCAACTTCCAGCTAGAGATTCAGAATACAAGGCCTCTCTGCGAGACCTCTACGAAACAAATACCACATTTTCTGTTGACGTGAAGTTCTTTACAACCAGAAAGCATCCTTTACATTCTGTGTGACCACAAACACAAAGGGAAGAAGCTATCAGAAATCAGCAACACACATTCTAATAAATACATAATTACTAACAGGAGCATTGCTACTCAACCACAATATAAAAATATCCAGAAGCATCCTCTTTTTTTTTTTTTTTTTTTTTTTTTTTTTTAATTTTTGTGCAAGAAGTTCCTGAGACTTCTGACAGTATGCTGTCAATATGCTGGCAATAACATCAGTATGCTGGCAATAACATTTAATAATGGGAAAAAAATTGTGTTGTTCACCCCTAATACACATTGAAAATGTTATCAGTGTTCACTTTGAAAGAATCAGACAAATTTTTAAGTGGAAAGGTGACACTGGTTCAAAACATGGTAATTTAGAATAAGTTTTGTCTTATTGAAGTCAGGGGGTTGAGAAGTCCCTCAAAGTTGTTACTTAAGTAAATTGATGGAAAAATCAGTTTGCTCAAGGTTTGAGAGTCTGCTTCTGGAATCAGAATCCTAAAGTGTCCTTCAGAGATATGTAAGACATTATTTTCTGTCCATTGTTTGTCAATCTGCAGACTGTGTTACAGGAGCAACGAAGCTCAAACCTTGCAGGTGAAAAGCATCTCTCCTTTCTCCATTCACCCACAACTTGAGCTTCACACCTGAATACACTGTGAAGACACACTTTTGAGAACAACTCACGCGAGAAAACCTCCCAAGTTTAAAAATGAATCATTTCACAATATAAGATGGGGTTTGAAGTATGGGATTAAAAAGAAAAAAAAAAGAAAAAAAAAAGAAATTTTAAAAAACATTTAAAACATATACAGGGAGTTAAAATACAGAGAGGGAAATTTAAGGTATCTGGAAGAAAAGCTTTCTAATAGGAGGAATTCATAAAGTGGTATGAATGGTAGTGGCCTAGGCAAGTGGTAAAATCTTTACAACTGAAATATTTTCAAAGAAAAGATTAAACAAACATCTGTCGGGAGTGACGTAGATAGGGTTGATCGCCTCCCTGAGGGAAGGTGCCAGATTAGATGACCTCTTGACATCTTTTCCAGGCCTGATTTCTATGTGGTGCTCTAGTGACTGAACTTCCTGAACTATTTACAAAAAAGCAGTATTGGAATTAATATTAAAAATGCTTTAAGAAAAAAAAAAGTAAGAGTTCCTTTCCCTCTGCCAGCCATTTATTAGTCACCTTGAGAGTAGCTTGTTTAGGAGACTGAGGAAAGCTATCTGCGTCATGATCAGGATTCAAAAGTAAAAGAGCGAAGACCGATCGCCCCAGTAAGACACGGTGCACAATGAAAAATCTGGAGACTTCCAGGGCTACTAGTTAAAGCACAATCACTCAGTTTTTAAAAACCCATGGGCTTGGTGCTGTACCAATTGCAAAATAGTGTGGTGCAACTTCATAACGAAACTAACATATCGAAAGAACTTTGCGAGATTCTTGCTTGCTCTGCCCCTGCTGGATGCCAAATTCCAAGGAGCACGTAGTGTTTTCAGAATCTGTGAGCACAACAAATGCTTCGAGAATAATTTAAATTTGAGATTTTGCTTATAATGAAATTCAGTTTTATAGCATGAAAATCTTCCAAGAAACAGAATTCCCTCCTCTACGTAAGACTAAGAATCTAACCATGCCAGGCCTAAACTCGTTATTAATTTAAGAAAGACTCTAGAGGACATACTGGAATGCAAGAAGAAAAATATGTTCATCAACTATTAAGTTAATTTTAGGAGAACAAGGAGAGGCAATCTTTAGAAAGTTTCTTCATAGAAAGTGAGGACTGCATTTCTACTTTCGCAATGACTGTGTTTTGCGTTTTCTTCCTCAATGCAAGCACAAACCTTGAGCATCAGTTTCCATACTGCTCCGTCTGGGATACACACATGTAACCTAGCGTTTTATAGTGCTCTATCACTTAACTTACTGGTGTTGATAACACATTCTGAGCTTTCTGAAAAGTTTTTACTGGAAGAATTTAGCAGAAATACTTGTGTACCATATGCCACTCAATTCTGGGTTAAAGTACAATTTTACCATCACTTCAATAACTTTTGTCAAAGCTGAAAAATCAGAGCACATGAAACTGAAGAGAGTTAGTCACAACCACATACTTCTCCGTCAAAAGAATATTGCTTTACCCACAGCTTCTTCAGTATTATGCAGTGAGGCTTTTATTTATTTTTCTCTAAAAAGTTTGTGCCATAAGAATCAAATTTCTGTTCATTTTTATTTAAATTCCAGATTCAGAGAAAGACTGGACAGAATATTGTATTTCATCGTTATCTGGTTATTGAAGTCAGTCTCTGCCAGGATCTGATAAAACAAAAAGTTACTAAATAAAACTGTCTAAAAAGTTTACTGATAAAATTCATTAATATAATTCATTCTATGACCTGAAACACTGTTTTAATGATGTCCCCACCAAAATACAGAAAAAAAAGTAGCCTGACTGAACGCTGAACCATAATTGTACATACCCACATCTTCGACTTTCTGCGGCATTAATAATAGAGCAGTATTAGTTTTGAAATATCGGAAGTGAATGGCTCATTAATTCTTCACCTTAAGCTTAATAGAAATTTGACAAGCAGTTTTATGCTGAGAATAGACACTCCAACCAGGAATTCACAGCACAGGATGAGAGAAAATTAGAGCATAAAAGACAGAACAAAGTGCGTTTGGTCAAATAAGATGCTTCTGTCGTTCAATTGCCAAAAGTGAACGGTTAGTTCAGTGCATTTGTGTGAAAGAGGTATTCTGCCATTTACACACTCCCAGCATTTCCTCTGCACTGCCCTTTGTCAACACTCGGTCTTGTATTAACCATCAGAAAAACAAAGACGTATAAACTGACATATCATAGACATTTATATTATTTGCGCTTTGAACTTGTATACAGCTTCCCCCCCCAGCTTTGCTGATGCATTCAACAGCTGGTAGGCTCCCACTGGTTCTCATGAAGCTAATCACAATGATTTCTTTATATGTCCCTGCAAAATCAGTTTATCTGTGGTTTTCCTGACTTACATCTAACCACATGCCCAGACTGAAAGGGACCTACTACAGGGAGGCTCCACCAGCTGATTGGTGGCTCTGGGTACTAAAACCACATCACTACTATTAATCATAATAATTCTGCTATGCAGCAGCTATTTTGTTACATCTTCAGCTACAGCTGCTTCCAATACTGTCCATGAGCAGCATTTTTAAGACAGACATGACTCTTCCGACTCAAAAAGCAGCCTTCAATTAAGCCTTCACTGTTAGTACTGCTAGACAAGACGTGCATTGCCACGTTGGTGCACTATACAGCAAGATTTGTGGGGTTTTTTTGTTGCTGTGGGTTTTTTACATTGCTCTGCCAATGAATAATTCCAGAAAGTAACACCTTTTCCCAAGACAAATCTCACTGACTTGCTACACACTTTTCAATGGCACTATTAGTATGAGTATAGCCAGACTCATATGAAATTGCAGGAGTTGGTTCAAGCAGATTCTTAGAATACACATCCCATCTAACCTGTGACATAACATGCTCCCAACTGCTACACCTCACAAAGTCACTGATGTATTTTTTTTCCTTCCTAAATTTTCTCTTTGAACATGGGAAGAAAAATGAACTGCTACTGACTGTCACTTGCTGTAAATGGATACAGTGAGAATGCTGATCCAGAAAAACTGGTGCTCTTCTCTAAGCACTTATGAACAGGAAATTCTGGGAAAGCCCCACATCTGCTCAGTGTTTGGACTTTGGAAGTCAGATACATGTTTTTCGGCATATGATGTCAAATGGAGATCTCTCCCTCCATCTCTCTAAAGCAAAGAAAATGGTGCTGATCACCCTATGGGCCTTAAAATGGAAGTCAGAATGGATTTTATTAATCGGAAGGAGAACACCATAGCTTTAGACTTAGTATCTTGAGAGGTATAAGGTAAAAATATCAGCAAGGATAAGAAAAATAACTGGTATAGAAAAATGTTCCTCAAGAGAAGAGCAGAACCTGGAGCAGATGCTTATGGAGTTGAAGTGGTAACAAGCAGTTTCCTGCTACATCTTCATTCAGTTCTCTATGAATTATCCAGTAGAATTACAGTGTGGAACACATGTCAGTTTTGAAGTACATTGCTTCACTAGCCACTGGTAGTAATGTGAAGGAAAAGAAAGACGTTTGCTTCTCTTCTGTAAAATAATAACTTTGAAATTCTGCAACAAGGGATTTTAACAGCAGCCCCAAGTCAGGGCTTTCAAAGCAGCTTTACAGGCAATGAAGCATGAGATGATGAACTGCTCTGCCAATGACAAGAGCATTGTGGCAGCTGGCATTTCAGCATGCATGATTCACAAATGGACAAGGGATGCTTAGAACTACGGACTGATTTGAGATATGGCTAGGAAAGGCAGCTGTGCCTATAAAACGTTTACGCACACTTATAGAAAACATAGAACTTAAAGGCAGTGAGGATCATCTAGAAGGAAAAGTTACTGAGCATACTTGGAAAGTACGTGAAAGTAATTTTCAACTTTTTCTTTGCATTAGTGATGGATAAAGAGACTTCTTTAAAAACACTTTTAAAAAAAATCCACATACTCATGACATCAAGAGTTAACAAAAAGAGTTTAGAATAAAAACAAAGATATCCCACCATCTGTGATAGACTCACAAGAGTTAACAAGACCATATATTCATCGATGTATGTATAAAAATACATAACACTATGGAGATATTGTTTTGCTTTACAAAATACATTCACAGTATTCTGTTTACATCACATTTTGTCAATAGAGTGGATGAAATCTGGGTATATATTACCCAAGACTGTCTCTTCAAACAGATTTCTGTTGGCCTTAAAAATAAAACCAGAAATTCTACAGTTGATATAAGAAGAAAATATACCTCTAAAGCCTGCTGTCATCTCCCCCCCCCACAATGAAATGTGCTAACGAATACGAAAGAGAAAAAAATGTCACTCCCCTGTCTTAGCGCAAATCACTCTTAACACCTACTTAATGTATTTTAAAAATACTGTCAGTCCTGCTTCTTCTTAAGATAAATAGACTAAAAAGCAACACATTTACTTTGTAAAAGCAAAACTGCTTTGACACGCTGACACAAATACATCTCATTAATCCCCTGTTCCCTTCTAAAAATATTTAATAAAATGGCAAGAATAAAAGAAAAAAGCAAACCAAAAACCTCCTCACAATACTCTCACCATTGTGAATCCCCCTTTCCACAGGGCTTGTTACAGTGGCTAATCATTAAAATGACACAGAAGTGGCCAAAACAGAGCAAAATTACATAACACCTCTACACCAATTGATGTGGAAGTAATTTTTTTTTTCCTTTTTACGTATCCTACAATAGTGTAACCACTAGGGAAAAGAAAGAGCAATTCTTCCACATATTATAAATAGCTAAAACATTCTTATGTCCTTGTAACAATGGAATGTAACGGGAGAAAGGACAAGGTGTTGTTAGCAGATGCTTGTCTCACTGCTGAACTGAAAGTCAGTCCCCACTGACAGCAGTTTGGGCCATGGGACGTACAAACTACTGTCCAGCCTTTTGACAGTGATGGTGGATATTCAAAAGGGTTGAAAGAAGTTGTATGAGCTTCAGACAAAAAATAAATAGCTGTCAATACTTGAAAAATAAACTTATTTAAAAAAAAACAACAATAATCATAAATTTCAGTTTCTGCACAATTTGTTCTTTGCATGCATCCTGAATTCAAACCAGCATCTTCAAAACTTTGGTATTTAATTTTGGATCCTATTTGAGGTATTCTTGATACCATACCATCTGCTTAGCATCTTCTGTCTTCATTGCATTTAAGAACATAGGTGCTTCACACCATAAGAGTGTTGGGGGGGGGGGAAATAATCAGTGCTAAAAACAATGGAAACACTCAAAAACATTAGCTACGTAAAAGATAGACTACAAGTGCCGCAACCATGTTATCCGAGTCTTAAATTGGATAATAAGTATCATTAAGGACTGCAAAAATAAATACTGCAATTCTTACTTAAACTTTAAGTCTTTGCACCAAATTAGAGGTTCAAACATAACGTGATAAAATAATTCTATGACAAATTTATTGTTAACTGATATTTTGTATTTTCCTAAAATATGTAGAGGTATTAATCACATGGAATTCAGTAAAACTGCTTGAAGTGATTGCTCTGATGTTCAGAATTACTGCATAATCCGAAATCTTAAATATCAGACATATACTTGGACTTTTTTTTTTTTTTTTAAATCTTTTTCTGAGATAAAACTACTTGATGAATCCTATGGAAGTCTGTTTGAAATGTACCTATTTGTTGCTCCCAGAAAACATATTTCCCAGACTATTAACTATACAATGTTCTTGAACCGGGAAGCGTGTATGTACGTGTGTGTGCATGAGGGAACCCAAATCAAACTGACGTACTAAGCGTGACAGAGGTGGCTTTACAAAACTGAAATACTATAGAACATTTGGAATTCAAGTGCCCAACACATTATGGAATTTTTATCAGTTTCATTGAAAAAATATACATTGGTCTGTGTCTGAGCGCTACTTCGTTCCACCCCATCTGCCTATATATCCCGGGTCAAGTACAGCCCTAGCTCAAGTTTACTGCCCTGACTGTGGTTGTGCTATGGATGGATTTGGCCTGTTCTGTTGAAATGGTCACAAAAAATACCATTGGATCCCACATTCTGCTTCTGCAAGTTCGGATTTACGTATTAAATTGTTTTTGAAAACAAGAATTTTGAAAACATCAAATTACGTGACAGTAAGGTACTATGTAAGTGATTCGAAACCTATTGCATACTTCGTATTTTATAATATAGTTCATAGATACACATTTATTCTTGAACATAAGCACTTCACATTTGCTTCCATAATGCATTTTACCTCGAAGGTAAGTCAATGACATTTCTTTTAAAAAAAGGAAGTTATAATACTCAGATTTTATAACTCCCTTTTCCAATCTGCAGTGCTGTATTCCAATCAGACTTATGTCGTTTCTGGTACTGGTTTCCTGCTCCTGTCTGGTAGCAGCCCACAGTGAGAACAGCAGCAATGATGATAACGCAGCAGCTCTCCTATTCTGAGTGGGCAAGCTGCTTTTCTCCAGTTGGTGGCCAGTTATAATAATTAGCTGCTTATTATCTCTCCCATGCTTTCTGAAGAAGATGAGAAGAAGGAATAACTGGTATCGTTTGTATTATGTTTGCGCAACGGAACCAAAGACTTCTCCCTCCTGCAAAGAGGATCCAGGTAGCCACCGAGCATGAGCGTCCTGCTCAACAGTGGCACCATTAAGTCACACTAACAGATAAGGCACAAAGCACCTCCTGTACGAATTACGTTTCCTGTTAACCACTTCAAGAAATAAGCAACTTTGGGCACATTCAAAAGTTAATGGGTTGGTCTTATAGTTTGTTCCCTCAAGAAACAAACCTTGTTTTTCTACACTGGTGATAGCCACTATAGACAAAACAAAGCAAAATGAGACACCCATACAGATTTCCTTCCCTTCAGTGATGAGCAAGACTACAAATAGCAAAATAACTGTCTTGCTTTAGGTGAAATATGTTTGCAGCAGCCAGAATATACATCAGGTTACATATGCCATCATTGTCCTGGTTATGAACAAGCATGGAGTCCTGTTTACCCCCCAATAATGAGATTTATTGTTATTAAAAATAATAAAAGCCCTATAACACTCTACAAGGAATGGAATGGAAATAGAAAATCTCTAAGAAAACACTGAAAGTGACAGGTTTAGGATACCAATTATTTGTTTATAGCATGTAGTGAACACTGCAATGACTCAGAAACACGTGCTGTCTGTATATATTTGGTGGACAACATGAAATAAAATTGCATATGTTATCTGTGGTACACTATGCTTTTCTTATAATAATATGTATCTCTGATTTATTCTTCCGTATTTGTTTGAAACCATGGAAAGTCACATTCTGGCTTCAGTTTGATGACATACGGGGTCATCCAAGGGTCTGAAGTCTCCCCCTTCTCCCAGAGGTTGTTACTCCTCTCCCCACACTGCAGTGCCATTACTTGTGCCAGCACAGTTGTTTCAGTGGCCACACTATGAATCAGATCAGCAACTTTCTTGAAGTTCTTTAAAGCTACATCAGTTCCCAGCCCACGTCACAGCAGTGCTCTTAACAGATAAATCAGCAGAGCAGGAGGTGAGCTGGGGGCAAGGAGGTTGATGGGGTGGCAGGAATTCCTCCAATTTCTCCCAAAGCCTTGTATTGTCAAACCACAATTACAGGCGATACTCTTGTCCGCCAGGACACAAAGTGCAGACTGACACTTAAATACGCGCATCAATTCAAAGGCTACTTACAGCTTTAAAAAAATATGTTCATAGATTCCATTTTCTCTAGGGGTCTTATTTTTAAAACAAAACCCTTGTATTTGATTTGTAAGGGAGCATCACCTCACCTTAAATTTGAAAAATCAGAGCCTGATAATACAATCCTCATGTAGGAAAAAAAAGTTACTGTTTTAGAGTCTGGTTTATATAAGAACTAACTGGTAAATTTATCATGGTCATTCAATAGTGAGCAATGACTTATCAGAAATGAATGTTAATCACCGGTTGGATCCTAATGGACAAACGCCTACATACAACTAGATAATCAGAGTCAAAAGCAACCAGAACCCGCTTATCAGCTCAAGTACTATTTTAAATACTGAATCACAGCACATACGTTGAATCAGCTTTCTGCATAGATTTTTGGTCTCTGCCTGCAAGGGTTGTAGCAAGCCAACAGTATGTCCCCTCTCGGTTCATATGTGAAAAATGCTGCTTTATATGTGCTCTGTTGACTCAGACCTCAATGACGATTACTGTTCAGCTGATACTTTGGAACATTCCTGGCCCGGTGTATGAGGTATTTACTTTTATTCTGTATGAATACTCTGATTTAAAGTAACAATTCTATGCATGTTGCATTCCAGTATTAGGGTACAGAACTGCGTTATTTTTTTTTCTCCTTTTTGTCTCTATACTAGGTTAATGAATGTCAAATCCTGGATTGCCTTCTCTTCTCATTCTGCGTAGCTCTGTAGCTCCCCCTTGCCACATTTGTTTTCTCATCAGCAAAATATTTCTGAAGTTCTTAGTTTATAACTGTAGATAATAGCATTTCACGCATAAAACAACAACAACAACAACAACAACAAAACAAACAACAAAACAATCCCTTACTTTCTCTTCTGACTGCCATCTGTTAAGCTTCTCCTCAGAGAAATTAGCAAGTTTCCATATTGGATCTCTGAACTGCAAATATGCCATCGTCTGCAAAACTTATGGAAATAATCCCCATTGGAAAAGATAATAGTCTCATGTAAAATTACCAGAGAAGACTGAAACATAAACAGGGGGCATTGTCCAGATATTCTATGAAGGCTGCTCGTGGCCCCTGGACAAACAGACCAGACTGCGCAATGTCAGAACTACAGAACAGTTGAGTTTGGAAGGGATCTGTGGAGACCGTTGAAGGACAAGTCACGTGCTCAAAGCAGAGTCAACTAGAGCAGGATGCCCAGGATATTGTTCAGTTCGGTTTTGAGCATCTCTGAGCAATCTCTCTGGGCAACCTCTTCCAGTGCTTGACCACCCTCACCATAAAATAGTTTTTCTTAGGCTTAAGTGGAATTTCCTGTATTGCAGTTTGTGCCTGTTGCCCCTCCTCCATTCCCTGAATACCACTGGAGAAGAAACTGGCTCCATCTTCTTCCGCGCTCCCACCAAGTACTTACACACATTGATAAGATCCCCACAAGTCTTATCTGCTCAAGAATAAACAATCCCACGTCTCTTAGCCTCTCCTCATACATCAGATACTCCAATCACTAGCCATCTTCACGGCCCTTTCACTGCACTTGCTCCACCATGTCCACGTTGCTCCTGTCGGGGGGAGCCCAGAACCCGACCCAGCATTCCTGGTATCATTTCACCAGTGCTCAGTGGAGGGGAAGAATCACCTCCCTTTACCCACTGACAACGCTATTCCTAATGCAGCCCAGGATGCTGCTGGCCACCTTTGCTGCCGGGGCACATGTTGGCTAATGCTTAACTTGTCTACCAGGACCTGCAGGTTCTTTTCTGTCTAGCTGCATTCCAGCTAGTCATCAGTTCTTCTCAAGATCCTTAATTTATCCTGTTTATAGTACAGAGTGGAGAAAGAGACAGGCTCTGGAAATCCTAGAATTCTGAATGTATGGAAATCCTTGTAACACATATCGGTTAATTTCTTGGATTACAGAAGAGAGACAAATAAACTGTAATCTATTTGCAGCGCTCCTCAGAGATGTAAACACTGGTATTTAATTTACTTAATAACCTGCTTACGTATTTGCAATGTTTATTATGTTCATGCTGACTACTGTAACTGCTGTATTCAGCTTCAGAAGGCTATTACAAACACCCGTGAGAACTGCATTTTATTTTGCGCACAAGAGCACAGTGTATGAGAATATTCATTCAAAACTCCGAATGGAGTCCTTGGCCCAAAATTCCTGAACCACCTCTCGTAAGAAGCTTTGCGCCCTCACTGAGGTAACGGACACAACTGGACTCGTGTGACCCGAGATGAGCATGCCAAATAAATCATTTTGGTGAAATAACAGAGCTGAGGAGATAGTTAATGTTTAGGCTAAACCCCCTGAAATTCAAGGACAATTTAAGTCAGGAAGATGAGAAGCAAAGAAAATTTTAAACAAAAAAGAAAATGAGGCAATACTTTAAAAAAATAATTTCTTGTTAAAGAAGGGTAGAGTAGCAGCATCATTTCAGAATATTATATTTAAGGTCATGTCTTAAATTCTAAGTCAGTGATAAACATAATCTGCTACACATAGTTTTGAAAAATGCTATTTAGGATTATTTTTCAAAGTAAATACTTAAGAACAACAGCTCCACAAATATAATGGAGATTATTGCCAAATATAGCTATTAAAATTCTGCAGGAAGTAAGAATAATATAATCTGTATTATTACATAAAACTAATTTAAATGGAAAATTTTCCTTTCAGTCATCCAATGTTTTGAAATCTATTTCAAATGCCAGGGATAATTTGATGTTTGCCTTCTCTGTGAATATTACATTTCTCTGTAAAATAAATTTCCTGCTCAATTCAAAGCAGCCTTCACAGGTATAAAACAATGTGTACCCAAATCTCCCATACCATGCTACTTCCAGTTACAGCTTGTATTTCCACAGCTGTAAATTACTGCATTATATCTTGCTCTGTATAAAAAAAGTTTTTGTTTGTTTTCAAATAAACTTTTTTTCCTCTCCCAAAGTTATTACGCAGTCACTACTTTCTTATTGTTTGGTTTTTTGGTGTTTGTTTGGTTTTTTCCAAATATTTTTGGCTAGTTTATATTCATATATAAACTAACGTATTCACTAGCAGTAACCTTTTATAGTGAAGTTTTGTGATCTCAGGTTCCTAAAAAGAGAATGTTCTGAAAAAGACAAAACATTGTAACAGAATAAAACAACTTGAAAAGACAAAAGGAAAATATAATGTTAGAACAATGAAAAATGAATGTGAAAAACAGTAGAAGCTTTACGGAACAAAACAATTTCTAAAAATTCTTTACAGTTAAAAATATTTTCTTATTTTCTATTGGATATTTTAAAACGAAATATTTTAACAGCTTTGATGCAAAATAAAACTACTAAAGTGGTGAACTCGCAAGTTATCAGTTTCAGTTGCTTTGATTTTGAAAGGCATCAGTGTAACTGTAGTATCCTAAAGTAGCTTTTAATGGCCCATTTTCCTCTCAGAATCTCAGTGTACAACTATATTATCCCTTTATTCCTGCCTTCTAAGGAATCAGCATGACATACCATAGGAGTCATAGAGTGGACTAGGCACGTCAATGTCTGCATGCCCAAAAGCTGATATTGAAAAATTTAAGTTAGCAGATACATTTGTTCACCTGATTAAATATAACAATGAAACACCCATGATTGTAGAATCATAGAATGGTTTAGGTTTCCAGGGACCTTAAAGACCATCTAGTTCCAACCCAGACACCTCCCACCAGACCAGGTTGCTCGAAGCCTCATCCAGCCTGGCCCTGAACACCTCCAGGGATGGGGTCTCAACAACTTACCTGGGCAACCTGTTCCAGTGCCTCACCGCCCTCATAGCGAAAGATGTCTTCCTGATATCTGATTATCTTTTCTTTAAAGGATTTCAAAACTCTTTTTAATTTAGCTTTCATTGTGTTCTAAAATTTTCTACCTATACATGCGGTATTTTGTTGAAACGCTGCTTTCCAGAAGCAAAATATAAGCAGAGTAGTTCCACGTATTTTTCCCATTCTCCTAGGCAGGCTTAAAGTATTGTTTGAAATTAACACATACGTGTTATCCTTATTAATTTTCAGCCTCTTCCCCTTCTAAAAGAAATAAAAAGGCACGACTCTCTACAGCCCCCTCAAAAAACATACTCTTCCTGGCTCATTTCTTACTGCAAGATTAGGAGGACACCGCAGCATTGAACTGTCCTTTGTTCTGTCCTAGTGTGTCAAATGTGCACAGCTCGCTCGGGTCATAGGCAAATCAGGAAATCCATTCTTTTTTTTTTTTTTTTTTTTTCTATTTTTACAGCAAAGAACATAGGTTAGAAGAATCCCAAAAGAGCAGTAGAGGAGAAGAAATCAATACATATCTAGTTTCATTTTTTCATTTTGACTGTTACCCTGAAGTTTAATAAATTTTAAATGATATCTAGAAGCATATAAAACATATGCAGACTGACAGAAATGCCTGCGCAAATTCTGTTCTTCATAGAAGCTGCACATCAAGTAAACCACTGAACACAAGGCAATTCTTTTTTTTTTTTTTTTGTTATAAAAAGAGTGGTACTGGAAGAGAGAAGATACAGATTCACCACTAGTTTCCTGTAGGTACTTGCAAAGAGCTTGCATTAAGTAAATTATTTTCACAAGCTGAAATTGCAATGGACAACACTGTCCTTTTCTTTAAAAACGTGCAGGTCCATGGAAGAAACATTATTCAAACTATCTGCAAAAACTGTACCAAAAAGAGGAGCCATTTGTGCTACAGGTCAGCATCAAGCACAACATTCCTTATTTCATTTTTTTCATCAATGTTACAGATATTTGCAATGGTGGTATCTTGGAAACTTCATAAATGTAGTTGGTGCTAATAAGCATTCTCCCTTTCAATGGCTTACTGTTAAAATTTATTCTCCTGTGATATATCCAGTGACTATCCCTGTCTCTGAAGATGGGACCTCAAAGTTTCAAACATCCACAGCATCCACATCCACTTCTATCAACAAGACTCTTAAAATGTCTGAAGTTGGATATGCAGAAACACACATGAATTCTAAAAGTAATCGAAACTCAGAACGCAAGTGTGTTTCTGAGTCTCATACAGGCTTCTGGTTCGATAACTAAGACAGTGTGATGGCACAGATACCTAACCAGACTTTACTGTGGCCTACAAATACACGTCCGTGCGCACACACCCACAAATCCCATGTCATCTGAAATAGAGAAGCCTCCAGCTGCCACTGACAGTGACTGCTCCAGAACTAGAAGCACAGAGTCATGTTACTCGAGAGCACAGTCTGGGCAAGTAAATCTTACCTGTAAGCAGAGTTAACAAGCTCTGGCATGCTGTTGTATTAACACATGCCTCACCCAGGATTTTTTCCATGGGAAATACACAGCGTTACTCTCCTACGTCACTTCATCATTATTGTAAAGTTCATTCAGCACATATTTCAAAATATGTTTGGTAAACTAACCTTTAAAAGTTGCCTCTGTTCTGATTCCACTACCTTACTGTCCCAATTCAGTTTCATGGCTTTTTGGCCTGAAGTTGCACAAAGCTATCACCACAACTTTCCGGTAGATAACAGATGCTCTTGACTCCATCATATTGATAGGCAAACCCACAAATATATAGAATATGGTTCATTGAAAGAAACAAAGAAATACAGTAAAAAGAACCCACAGACTATTATAACAACATGGGCTAAAGGAGTTATTTTCATAAAAGGAATCACAGAATGGTTTGGGTTGGAAGGGACCTTAAAGACCATCCAGTGCCACCCCCCTGCCCCTGGGCAGGACACCTCCCACCAGACCAGGTTGCTCCAAGCCCCGTCCAGCCTGGCCTTGAACCCCTCCAGGGATGGGGCAGCCACAGCTTCTCTGGGCAACCTGGGCCAGGGGCTCACCCTCATAGTGAAACATTTCTTCCCGTACATGTCACGAGTAATCTATTTACTTCCATGTTATTTCACCTCCATTTCAGTACTGATAGAATACATAGATGCCACATTTGTAAATTCCATTTGCACTGTTCCATTAAAATGACCCTTGAAGTATTACGTGATTGCCTCTACAAAACGTAACATCATTCTTTGTTGTCACAGGTACTGCATTTCATGCAAGTGTGCAAACTAACATTTCAATAAACTGTTCCCTGCCAATAGTGTTGTAAGAAAGCTGCAATTTGTCCTCAAGTATATGTTTTCTGCTCAGAAAAAAATATTTATAGCCACTCAAAGATCAAGTATTATTTTCCCATGCACTCGCTGCAGACGTTTCATTCTCAAGCACGGGATGCTGTGTGAGAGCGCTCAAGTCAGTGAGACAGAAGTGACTGAACAGCTTAGTTGTCCATCACTGTTCCTTATACGGCCAAAAGCCAAGTGATTCCTTAACATGGTTTCAGGTTACCATTTCATATTTCCTTTTACTGCCTGCAGTTCATCTGCAGTAATCAAGTCTAATATTTAAGTAATAATAGAGCTGAGGGCCAAAATACTACTTTTGTCTGTAGACAGAGCTGATCTTTTTTACTGTGCTTTTTTTTCACATGCGGCTTTTGCACAAACATCAATACAACAATTATGTGGAAAGAGATTAACTCTGTGAAACAAGCAAAAATTTACTACACAAAAAAGCACAAACTATTACTTTTGTTTACAACACCATTTTAACTAAAATAAATTTTATTCAATTTTGGTTTAATCTGGTTAAGCGATTCTAAGTCCTGTTACTTCCAAAATGAACTGAAAATGTAGCTCAAGACTAAGCATGGAGAGGGCATTTAGAAGATGTTCCCTTACTTTCTTGACAGTCACAGTCATCTCAGTCACCAGTGATGAGTACATAGTCACAAAGCTACGGGCAGAGAAAATTGCTAAATACATTTTATTAAGTAGATGTATACATAAACAAAAGACGATGTGTTCTGCTTGCACTGATTTGACAGAAAATACAGAAGTGAAGGAAATAAGGTCCCTTTTTAAAAATGTGGCCCCTTACTTGGTCAGTTCTCACAAAAATCCAATCTTACTTATGTGTGACAGTTGAGAAAGTGGCACTGGCTCTTGGGAAGGTTAAAGGGCTAGAGGAACACAGAAAAAGGAAACCTGAGACATCACTCACCCAAATTATTTACTATATTAATGTGAATTCCTACAGGCTATTATTTATCTTCCTTACAGAATTCTCTTGTACGTATATTAGATAGTACAGGACCTGTATTGATAAACGTCAAGTATCTATAAACTAGATAACTTAATCACAAAATTAGATTTTGAGTTACGTATGCAAACTTGTTTGAATAATTTTCCCCTCAGAGCTTATTGAGCAGAATAAGGTATGGCCTTAGATTAATTGGGCTAATTATAACTTCCTTTAAAATCTGTTCATAATTTTCTGTCTCCTACCAGTAAGTAGGTAAATGTTTCAAATTTTGTTTGTTAACCTCTAGCTTAAGTCACCAAGAAAAAAATCTACTTATGCAAAATGGTGTATTATTCTACCAGTGGTTGGAAGTGTGCTCATTAGTGTTGGTTCCCTATATTCTGACTACTGAATTTTAAAATGAAACATTTTCTCCTATTCCTAGAAAGTCTTAGTCAAACAATGCAAACCTCTATGAACAGCCACAAATATGAACTCAAGTACTACTGTGTTTTTCAAACGGCAAGAGGAAACGAAACTACAACTCCAGTATGGATCAGTTATTGTGACATTTGCCTTCAAACTGCTCTGGCAATTCTTTAAAATACAGAATTTATTTTTTTTTAACTTAAGGATAATACACAATCTTACATTAAAGAGTTAAGTCACACTTGTCTTTGAGAAAAGTAAAATGTTTCTTCTAGGACAAGTAGTTGACATTAAACAAGTTCTGAGAAGTTTCTTGTGAAACCACAGGCTGATAAAATGACTCTAATTACCTAAACTTAATCATCATTGATAACCACTATACAAAACATAACTTTATTCAAATTCTAAGGCAATACGACTACAAAATATTTCTGACAGCTGCCAACAATGATCTCTGTGTTGCTAAGAGTAAAGCTACACCAACTTGCACTGGCATAACCACTCATTTACGGGACCTCCCCATAATTATGACTGTGACTTAAAGAACATAAAGTTAAGTGAGAAAGAGAAAAATGTACCTGTAAACTTCTCAATTTTCCTGAAAATTCGCAAGAGACTTAATTCATTAAAGCAATCTTGCAAATCCCAAGTCAACAAAAAAACAACATATATCTAGTTACTGCTCTGCTCAGATTCATTAGTGTAAGTGACTATTAAAACTGTAAAGGATTCAGGGGTATAATATTTATTTCATTGTTCATTACTTACTAGTGCTAATTATACATTATTATTACTGTCAAGAACTTGAGATCTTCCAAGGAACAGAACAAAATGTTAACAAACCTGTATTAAAAAAATCCTGTACATCTAAGTGTTTACACACAGTAGGATACTTTTCACCACTAGGGTTCTGAAAATCTTTTGCAATTTTAAATAGACATATCCAGAACAAGACGGAATTCTGTACCCAAATCAATCCAACACCCTAGCTTCTAAAATGAAAAGCATATTCTAAATTCAAAGTAACCAAACCAATACAATGCACGCAGTAATTTCAATGGTCATTAAACTAGCTGATATGCATTAACTATACACCGAGCGTGATCAAACAAGAATAGAAAGGCTGATGCCAATATAATTTAAAATGCAGGGGAAAGCAGATTGGCCAAGGATTACTTCTCTGGAAAGTGGTCAAGAAGGTGATTACACAGACTAGACAAAAATGTCTCTACACCAATGGTCAAATATACGCATATTAACATCAAGTGTTAATCTCAACTCACAGTGTGGGAATTTGTAATACCTGACAACTGGAATGTCCCTGGCAAAAAATAAACAAACAAAAAACGGTGAGTCCTTACACATTCTACAGCAATCTTAACCTTGTTCTTGAAAAAAAAAAAAAAAAAAAAAATGGGGAAAAAAACCCCAAAGGCAAAAAAAGCTCCCAACACCAAAAATCATCCCTAGAAATCCAACCTCTTTAGGTACATTAGTTATCTGCAGAATGATCCATAACAAGACCAGGACAATATATTGAATCACAATGACTATTTTAAGTAAATAGTACTTTAAAAAGAACGGCAAGAAGATATCTATAGATCAATGTCAACAAAAGGAAAGCTGGAAGCTGAACTTGGCATTTAACCCAATTCACATGTGCTGTTCCTGCCGTGGCTACATTACAAAGCTACGTAAGTGGAGAGAATCCCAAATGATTTCTGGCAACGTTTTCAACGATAATACTCCAGCAGCTAGGGAGCTCAGACCTCAACAGAGCTCTGCATTTAGAATCTAAACCAAGGATTAGTATGCAGCTCACCTATATTCATCTGTAAAATAAGTTCTGGAAGGTGTCTGTAACTATACTGAGGACACTCAGATAAAGAAATCGGGTACGCCGGGTAAGTGTCACATTTAGTGAATAAGGATTAGAAATGCACCGTGGGGAGTTCTGTATTCCTTGGATGTGTAGCTAGAACCTGTATTAACATAAATGGATTGTCACACTCTACATTCATATGAATGTGTTCTTAAGTAAAATCCAGAGTTGAGTCAAGCTTAGATATTTGACAGACTGGCTAATAGAAAACATACTGACAATGGAGACTTTTCTACATATTTATGCCTTTTCCAGTTCAAAGTCTAATCTAAAAGCTCTCTTAAAAGCAATTTATTCAAGTAAAGAGGTGGAAATTGTTGTCAAAGCTTTTACAATGGTAAACATCTGTAGGAACAGAATTCAAGATTGCAAAAGCGGTGCGGGTTTTCAATTCATTTCACTTCAAACAAATCACCCAGACCTACCTTAAATTGTGTAATACCCATCTTCCTCTTTGCAATGCTTTCAATTCAGAAGGAACTTTTCTTTAAAAAATAAATAAACAAACAAGAAAGAGAGATTACTTCTGTTATGTAACCTCCCTGTATTATCTGAAGTTTTTACCCGTCACTTAAGAAATGCTTTCCTAAGTTACTTCACAGTGAGATTTCTTTCCCTGTTCCTCCCTTTCACAGCGGGAGGGTAACAAACCCTCAGAGTTTCAACCCAAAGTCTCTCAATAATCAATCCATGGTCCCTTGGTTATTCAGAAGGACTCAATGGCATGTAAATTTAAAAGATAACTGAGCATCTGACCTCATACGTAAACATTCTGTTATGCATTAAGAGAGTTCATCTTTCTTTTCCAGGTGATACTGTACAATGTTGTGTTACAAGAGCTATATGATCTGAAGGGATGTTCACAGTCACAGGATGAGATCATTTACTAGTATAAACTACCACATTTTTACTGCAGGCAATTTACACCAATGTTTGTGACTGACTGAACAAATATTCATATTAACATTCTCAGATTAAGATTCCGCAAATGCAACTGGAAGTATAAAAAATATTTTGAGGAATACTCATTTTCAAAAACCATTTTAACCTTGGGTGAAATAAAGACTTAAAAATTAATTTCTGAAAATGATGCCTAATTTTAATTATATTTCAAAACCTTGAGTTAAATATCTATATGTGGTGCCCACTGTGTAGGTAACTCTGAGGCTGACATTCAGACATGAATGTACTACACTTTCAAAATAATTAACTCCAGAAAACTATAATACAATGATAAATACTTTTGGTACTTCCAAAGCCTAACTTCTCTGTTTGTTTTCAAATGCCAGGTTAACTTAGTAACACTGGATTTGTTAATTATTTTGCAATACTGTGCACAAAGTGGCATATCAGTATCATCTATGCTAAATACGTATTTTTTTTTTTAAGCAGGATTTCAAGCAATCAAGTGCTAATCTGCAATACCAAAATACCACCTCCTACATTATTTGTGCTAATTATTAGGATGAATTACAACAAATTTGCTGTGTTCTTTCTGTTTTTTTACAATGTAATGAAACATACAGGAAACATACAGGACTTGGATAAAATATAATTTAGTTACATACTTAATTTCATGTTCAGTGTTTCTTAAAGATCTTCAAGGAACGTGTTCTAAAGTTCAAAACTCAGAAGATACTGAAGCATCCATTATGCACTTACTTATTAATTAATGCACTCAATTATTAACTAATAGAAAATACCAAATGTTGCTGATATTGAAACTTTTTTTTTTTTGATCCTAATTGAAACTAAATAATCTTTCTCAGTACCAAAAGTATTACATACTAACATCCTCACTGCTCCTTTTCTGGTCAAGAGCTATAATCCATTTTTCACAAATAGGCAGGGTTACTGAATTAATAGTTTACTGATAACAAACAGTTCCAATGGCCGAATGGGAACATGGCAAGGTCAGGTGTTCAATATATTCCAAGATGACCCAATGATGTTAATCTCTACAGTCGCTCCTTCCTAAAGCAAGGGACTCAGTTTATTTGCACCAGGATAGCACCAGCTGTAATATAACCTAGCTTGGCCATGGTGCTCCTGGTTACACCTACCTCAGAAGGCAGAGGTGATTCCCTTTGCTCCATTACCTTAGTTCATCGTTACATATCACAATTTACTAAAAACCAATTAACAGACATCAGAAGTATAAAACACAAGTTACACGGAGATTAACAAAAGAATTACTGCTCTTGCATTAGCAAAACATAAAATTATATAAAAATTATCTTTTCCATGCAAAATACATATTTGGAAAATACTTCACCTCTAGATTGGCATTAACTGTCTCTTCAAAACAGGAATAATATTCACTGAGTATAAAAGTAAATATACATTAAAGTAGCAGGTGTAGCAGGGAAAACTTGCTACTTCTACTGAGACTACTATTGGCAACAGAAGATTCTCTTTCAAATAACTGCGGGGCTTAGTCTACGGTAAATAACAAGTAATGGACAATAAATAGCAAAATGTCATTCGTAATGACAGACTAAAATGAGCCTTTCTTTGTTAATGTCTTCAAAATGCTTACTGGAAAAAGTTTTAAACACAAACAAGCAAGCAGTATACAGAAGGGCACAATTCCACTGAAATTTTGCCTACTTGAACAGAGAGTAATTTAGACAGCAGTTCTGCTATTAACAAGACCAAAGGACTTTTAGCCAGGTCTTACAGATTACTGTCCCTTCTTGAAGTAATATTGCAGACCCCACCAAGGAGTGGATGGATAAATAATATAGTCTGAAATATTTTGCACTACTAGTGGTGAAATACACGTGTATCAAAAATAAGAGTAAACTATAGACAAAACAGTGTTTGAGTATTAGATTCCCTCTGTATTTCAGTCAGATTTTACTAAATTTTACCAGTTAGTATGAAAACAAGAAATAGTATCTAATCCAAAGGGAAGACTCTGTATGATAATAGAGAGAAAATTATAAGCAGAGGCAGTGACAGCAGAGACGGATGTGTGGACATGCATCGGCAAATTGAATTAATTCCCAAACAACCCACTTCAGAACATTTCTGAAATGCTGTTGCACCAGCTACACAGATGACATTTTTTATCTCTATTAACTTGACCTTGCAGTAACTCAGAGGTGGAAAAATCTGACTGAATTCTGACCCTAAAGTCAAGGGAAAACTCTTAACAACTTCAAAATGGCCAGAACTTTAGACTGTATCTCCAGTCCTAAGGAACTCTCCATTATTTTTAATACTATAAAACGGAATGACAGGTGTTTATTTGAAATTTTAACTCTATAGATTAATCTTTGTTGACTAAGAAATTAAAAGTCCTATTCATTTTTCATCAAATGCAATGACATAATTTTTGTAAATACTGTTTATATGTAATACAGGGTTTTTTCCAGACATATTCGGAAGGAGAAGGATATAGTTTCATGGATATTGGAAAATAAGACTTCACTCTTCAGTATGTATTCGGGCTATTATAAAACACAAAAGTTTTCCAGTGAGAACCCTAAGCAATTTAATGTATCAGACAAATTAGAGGGTCTTCTGGTAAACACCTCACCCCTTCTAAAGGGGAAATTTTTGCCTTAACCATGTTTAACAGCAAGGTAAGAAAATTCAGTGTATAAAATGAAGATACTCTTGGTCTAGCTTCCGGGATAGAAGGATAGAATTTGCAGAGATTTGGAGGAGTTAAATTCTGTTATCTTTCAAGTGACGTAGTAATGAACGTCAAAGGGTTACGGTGTGGAACAAAAGAACTCTGGGTTGTCAATACTATGGTCGGTACAAATATATGGAAAAGCCATGCCACTGATGTGCTATAACATCTACCTCACCAATACAGGCAACCAGATAGAACTGAACCTATTTTAGGTAACTAAAAGATAAAGTACTTGGACAATGACAGATAAATTTTATTGTTGCCTAGACCTTTCTTAAGTGTATAACTTGAAGTTTTGTCTAATTATCCATTCATTTCAAACACCACATGTAATGGTGTTAACATATTGATACCGTAACAAACTCCGCTGAATAATCTGCCACAGCGTACAATAGAGACATACTATTTTGTACTCAAAAAGAAAAAAAAAAGGCATTTTTTATTTTCAAAGAAAAATTTTCTTCTAAACAATGACCACCAGAAGGGAAGGTCAAGTGATAAGATAAAGTGTTTTTAAGCTTCTAAGAATATAATAAGCTACTGAAACTAAAGAGAGAGAGGGCTAGGTTATGAAGAAAAAGTGCTGCCCTGTTCTTGGAGTGAGAATACATTTAGCAGTGAGTGCAAAACAAAGCGAGTACTTAATCCTTGCAGCTGCGAAGAAAGGGCCCAACGCGACACCACCTAAGCGTACAGCAGGCTAGCATTTCTATACCCCTTCTTCTGTTACGCCACAGTCAGTCAAAGGATTCCCAAGACACAGTTTGAGAATGTGAGAAAAAGAAAATATGCTTCCCAGAAGAAAATCTGAGTCAAAGTAGCACCTTTCTTCTGAAGAGACTTGAACATCTATTTATGAAGATTCGTATTTATTGCCTGGGGGCTTAATCAAAGAAATACCCAATATGTCCACTTATAGTTTATCACCACAGACTAAAAAGGGGAATATGTGCAGAACTCTGGCAGCGTAACTTTGTTTTCAGTTCATTTTAGGAGACAATAGTCTATCCATAAATTAATTGAAAATAATATTACTCTAACTACTTGCTACACTGTAAAGATCATTCTAGAGCATACTGCAGAAAAAGTACATTAAAATTTTAAGTCTATCTATAATTAAGTCTAGATTTTTATCCTGAAATTTGTTTTATATTTTGATCTTTGAAAACTGTTTTTCTCCACTTGCCATATAAGAGTATATATTTCGTTTTGAATACCTAGAATTATTAGCTATCCCCATAAAATGGTTTTATATATTTTCTGCAGTTACAAATATTTCAATACATTTTCAACCTACTAAAAGCACTTTCTGTACATGGGGTAAGGACAGTCCAATTGTATAATCCAAAATTGACCTCAGCAGAATTAAGGAGATGCGTATCCTGGGGACAGATAACGCTACTTTCTTACATTTAGATTTTAATACCTTTCAAGAGATCAGAGGAATGTGGGCTAACAGGTGGGAGTTGACAGCACACCAATATCAACCATCAAATAATCTGTTGACAGATGATGCAATCATAAATATTATTATTATTATAAATTATTTATAAACCATATAAGGGCAAAGCAGAAATCTTAGAAAGGGATTTCATCTAATGGGACAAAGTCTATGACTTCAGATTTGACTTCAACAAAAGAGTCTCCCTTATGAGAATTCAGCTGTTTACCCTGGAAAGAAAAACGTAACCTTTTTAGAGTATTACAGGTATTATGATGTGGGTGAAAGCCTACAAGCTGGAATATGAACTGTTTTATCAGTAATACTGTATACTAAGAGTGTCAGTGAGTACCTGCAGTATTTCAGGATTGCTTTAAGAAACTCTGTCAAATTGCAATTTTCCCATTAAAATTTTATTTTATTATTTCACCTTGAAATACAGAAGTGCAAGAAATACTGTCTGTGAGACCCTTCTCGGACAAACTCAGAAACCTGCTGAAAACTGTGGTTACGTTTAAGCTTTAAGCAAAATTTAATTTAAATTGTACATAAAAGGAGTTTCAAGGAATGAATTTCAAAAATGTAATGAAGTACAGTAAAAAAAGTATTTTAAGTAACAGGTTAGATTTATGGATTTGTCATTTTAAGACTGTTAAAATACATACTTGAAAAAAAAAAAAAAAGTATGTGCCATGCTAGTAAAAATAGCTTTTGCTCCTTGTTTTTATCTTGGAAGATTAAGTATGGATAAAATAGTAGAGGAAAGTCACAAGAAATCTGCTTTTCATGTTTTTATTTCATTTCTTCTGCATAGAATGAAGAAAGCAAGTCTTTAAAGGATCTGTAAACCAGGACAGAAGGAATCATTGCCAGGATGACGAGGCAGACGAAGCAAAGCACAGCCAAGGGGATAACCAGATGAAAATGAAATACCACATGGCATTTCCACATTGAGGTCATAAGAAACATGCAAAGTTGGTCATGGGATAATTTAACTATTGAAACTGACTAAGTAGACATCTGATATTGAAAAACGTAACCTAAAAAAATCCAAACTTTCAAATAAATTAGTCAGAGGTGATAGTTTCCTCTAATTTTAAGTAATTTAAATTATTCTTAGATGAACTGAAACTCAGGTACTTGCTGCCATTAACGAAAGTAACACATTTTACAACTGATTCTGAAATTAGTTCTCCAGATTTAACATAATGAAATTAATCAAAATGATCTTAACTCTAAACTGTATTTCACCATTGTCATGACTGAATTGTAAATACATTTAAAAGTACTTATTAATTATCAAGCTTTCCAGTACAGTAAACTAAGACAGGACTTCCATTACTATCAGGTAATAATATCCTGTCGGTAATATCCTGAAGAACTAGTACATCAACTAGCTCTACTCTTATCAAATCCAAGCAGAAACAAAAATACGTAGACATGTTTTTGAAGGGCATCTTTTAAATAGCACTAACGAATATAAAGGAAGTATCCAAGCATACACAAAACCTCCATTTTCTAAACAGAATTTGAAACTGTACCCTCACGTTTACACAAATAACTTTCTTATCCTGAAAGCAACTCTGAAGGATGAATCACCTACATGAGGTACATTCACAGCTCAGTTATTCAAGCACACAGTCTCAGATGGAGTATTTTTCTAATTGTTAGCCCTCACACTAAAAAATCCAGCAGCTAGGTAAAACGTAACAGTCACAGGAATTGAAAAAGATGAGGAGGATGTAGTCTACAGCAAGCATTCAGCAGTGGGAACCACTGAAGTTTTCTTTACTAACACAAAAATAAAAGACACTAGATGATAATTCAAAGGAAAATACTGATGGAAGCATAAGAAAAACATCCAGTCAGTGGAACGTACAAATCACCAGCCTGATATTCTCAGCCCTGACAGACATTTTGCCTGACATTTCTGAGATAACGGAAGCTTTCCTTCCACAGGTGTCAGGCATTTCCTTCCTCTCTTTAGTCAAAGTAAGTGGCAGAGATGCCTTGTGAATTGAACTTCTTTTCTGGATGAGCGCAGTCAGCCTCTGCTAAACTAGAGCGTAACAGTCTCTAGTTGAGAACAATTTACTGAATAAAGCTTAGTTTTTGAATATGCCACATGCAAGATGTTGAACAGCCACCAACCTCAATCGGATCAGTGGACTGAAGAGTCATCAGCATTTTTTAGGAAGTACTCCATAACAATTAGAGCTTTGTTATCACTACTGGGAAGTCAATGTTGAAAGGTATTATTAGAAGCTGCAACATATATTGTCTTCAATACACTCCTTTAGACGTGACTTCTACAGAGTCTGATACAAAGCACAGTAACAAGGAAGGTAGGACCTGAAACAGAAGCAGGCGAGTTTGCTATGCGCTACCTAAACAGATCTGAGCTCTAAGCACCCATTTGTGCTTCTAGCCATCTAATTGGTCTCACAGTCAAATCACCAGAGGCACAAGTACCCAAAATTAGCACCCATATCCAGTCAGAGAAACAACGTATGGGCACAACTACAGTTACGACAAGAATGGTAATTCAGCTGCAAAAGTGCTCCTTCAAGCCTTAAATCATACTGGATATTGCTTGGTAAATCCTACTAATGCACTTCAGTAGAAGCTCAAAATACACAAGCCTTTCTCTCACCGAAATTTAAGACCATAGACTTTTTTATTATCGTATTTAAGAGTGAATATATGAAAAAAATCCATCAGGTTCTAGCTAAAAGGAAATCTATGTTTTTCATATTCAGAACAGACACAAGCTCACATCGATCTAGTCCAGTACACATTAGTGCCTTAGGTCTGTATGTGGGTGTTTTAGACATTTATTAAACATTCGATTTCTTTCATTCCCTCTGCTTTATTCGATTCCTTTTTTTTTTTTTTTTTTGCAGGCTAAGAATTTCAACATGGGTTTAAATTAAGCCTCACAAATGACAGGTACAACACATGTTTGAGTTTGAGGCTATTTCTATTGTAATAATTACTAAAATATTAAACCACTCCAGTTTTGAAACCATAAATATTTTCAGTAAGCTATAACCAGCAACCTTTAAATGATATCTGTGTCATGAGGGCATCTTTTGGCTACCTTGTTTATCTTGGCTTTAGGTGCTCAAATCCATATTGTAAGATAAATGATCTAATCCTGTAACTTGTTTTAATTAATCAGATAAAGCATTATTGTAATTTCCAGTAAAAGCAAAAAAAAACCCCTCAAACTTCAGAGACAATGCAGAAGTCCTACCTTTGCGATCCCTTGGTGCCTAAGCGTCAGTAAGAGACAGCTATACTATCATAATAGCCCACTCTTACCGTTCTTTATCATACTGGAACTTCCATGAAATGTAATTGGTATAAGAAACAAATAAACAGAAGATAGACCCTTCATTAACTAAGTAATAAAAATTATAAAAACAACAAAATCTCCTTTCATGTAAGGAAGCAGAATGAAGAGAAGACTAAGCATGACTGAAGAATATAATAGCTTAGTTTTAGACTTACACACTATCCCAGCTCATCTGATTCCATAACATTCTCGTACAGCAGTGACAGACTATGGTGTTGAGCAGCACAGCTTAACATATTAAAAAAATAAATATAATTATTATGAATTCTGCTAATCCCATTTTTCGTGACAGGTAAGAAAGAGGGCAACACATTAAAAAGAAAGCGATATTCTTTAGCTAAAATAATGTGCATACAGATTATCGACATAATCAAACCCGCACTACTATTAAAATAACAAAATATCTACAGCATTGTAATGCTTGGACTTTTCTCCAGGAATCAAGTACGAAATTCTTACCAGGACCAAAAAAATGTGTATCTAACAGACATCAATTTGCTACTTAGACTGTCAGCCATTCAAAGTTTTTTTTTAAAGAAACTAACAAAAGATATTATAACAATTTAATTCTTCCGTGATGACTCTTTTATATATTCGACTTTCAATATTTTAACTCTATTTTGATATTTAACAAGCAAATCAGGATATTGGAATAATCAGCAGTTACGCTGACTTTTTAAAAATCCGTCTTCCACAATCATCATTTATTCATCTTTAACTGCTTAATATCACAATGCTTCCATTCATTCACTGTTGATTAACAACCCGCAGAAGCACATCATGCAAAACCTTGAAGAATAATGAAATAATATCTGCATAAACAAAAATAATAACCTATGTTTCCAGTATTATCCGGTAAACAAACGCAAATGCCAATGGTAATACTTTCAGAAGTATTAATGACTAAGATAGCCAAGAGGTTAAGAGAATGCGGGAGCGCTTCTGGAGATCGTACAGAGAGCTATTCTGAATGTTTCCAGATGTGCTTTAAACATACTTCTAGCTGGATTTAGCCTCTTCCTTCCGCAGATAGGATTCTCTGGTAGTGGCGCATTTGTAGTCCTGCCTTGTGAAGTACTAGCCAAAATAGAACAGGTTTATTGCCATTTTTTTTTGTCCTGTAGTCTGGTTATGTTCTACAGAAAAGGCCAGTGGAGAAGTAATTTTGCAGAATACTGTCCTACAATAAGAGTCTGGCAAAACAGTGTATTGTTCTCATTTGTGACAAATGAAGGACTCAGACCATCCGAGTAGCCAACCGTATTTTTATAAAGAAGCAAAAACTTGTTTTCTTTTAGCTGATTGCTGTCACCTCTATTTTGACACCAACTATTCTCACTCTTCAGAAGAGAAATGGATTACAAACAGATAAATTACAGATATTAAAAATAAAGCATATGGAATAAAGAAACATTACTAAGATTAAAAAAAAGGTTTCTTCTACTAGAAAAAAAAAACACCAAAACCAAACAAAACAAATCCCCCACAAATCTATCACTTGACTGAAGAAGAAAAAAACAAAAACACAACAAAAAAACCCAAACCAAAACTGAAGTACCGACATCACCCTGAAATACCTAAAAAAGCCAGAAATGTTAGTATAATTCTAAATATCAGTACTAAAGCTACTTGGACCCTTTTGTCAAAAATGTGTCTTAATAAAAATCACAGATTAGTTGAAACACAAGAAAGGTAAACAATAACTCTTCAAAGAGTAAATATCTCATGGGATAAATAACTCATTTTCCAGAAAGTATTTCTGTGCAATTTCCTGGGCTACAAGACTATTGGGTTATTGGCTAGATGAAAGTCTCTTTTGATTTCCCATAAGGATTTCGAGAAACAGTTTTCATCACTAACTTAAATTATTTTTAAATGTTGGTATACTCTGAGAGTACCATTAGCAGCCTAACTGTAATGACTCTATTGTCTCCTATATCCTTTCAGTGATCACCTCGATTATTCAAATTTAATGTAAAAAGATACAATATTAGAATAACGTGTATTTAAAAGTTAAAAAAAAAAAGATACAGTAACATCTTTTTGAAGAGACTAGCTCCACGCAATACTGTTAATAGGCTGCATGCAGGAATCACTTTTCTTAAACATACCGCTCTCAGCAATTCTTTTGTTGCCACACCAATAGGACTTGAACCCTATGTGCTCAATTTTCCAAGTCCACAAAGATTTAACCCATTTTAGAAGGAATGATAGGAGGGAGAAGCAGGTAAGTTCTCTAATTAAATATCACTGTCAAAGTCTTTCGACATTTTGCCTCTCTATTAAGCAGTAGGTGTCTGGAGCCTTACTGGAAGACAGGAAATCTGGGTATTGCAAAGTCATGTCTACAAAGCAATAAACATTTCATGTGAGGATATCTACCTGCTTATCACATGCAATTATTACAGGGATACCAGTGCAGCTTTACTGAGCTAGCAGACGGAGCTTAAGAAAAGCAGCTCTAAACGTATGTGGAATCATAGAACAGTTTGGGTTGGAAGGGACCTTTAAAGGGCATCTAGTCCAACCCCCTGCCGTGAACAGGGACATCTCCAACTAGACCAGGTTGCTCAGAGCCCCGTCCAACCTGACCTGGAATGTTTCCAGGGATGGGGCATCTACCACATCTCTGTGCCAACGATTCACCACTCTCAGCGTAAAAAATTCTTCCTTATAACTAGTCTAAGTCTTCCCTCTTTTAGTTTCAACCATTATCCCTTGTCCTACCACAACAGGCCCTGCTAAAAAGTTTGTCCCTATCTTTCTTATAAGCCCCCTTAAAGTACTGAAAGGCTGTGATAAGGTCTCCTCGAAGCCTTCTCTTCTCCAGGCTGAACACCCCCAACTCTCTCAGCCTGTCCTCACAACAGAGGGGCTCCAGCCCTCTGAGCATCTTCGTGGCCTCCTCTGGACTTGCTCCAACAGGTCGATGTCTTTCCTGTGCTGAGGACCCCAGAGCTAGATGCAACAGTCCAGGTGGGGTCTCACCAAGCAGAGTAGAGGGGCAAAATCACCTCCCTCGATCTGCTGGCCACACTGCTTTGGATGCAGCCCAGGATACAGTTGGCCTTCTGGGCTGCGAGTGCACATTGTCAGGTCGTGTCCAGCTTTTCACCCCCCAGTATCTCCAAGCCTTTCTCGGTAGGGCTGCTCTCAATCCCTTCATCCTCCAGCCTGTATTGATAGCAGGGGTTGCCTGCACTTGCCTTGCTGAACTTCAATGTCAGATGACTGCTTTCCTCCACAATATTTGTCTTAGCTAGAGTGATACAGGTGAAAGCAGAAATT
This sequence comes from Alca torda, assembly GCA_008658365.1. NCBI lineage: Eukaryota > Metazoa > Chordata > Aves > Charadriiformes > Alcidae > Alca > Alca torda. Next base: position 3,475,060 of record CM018081.1, read on the forward strand.
CTGAGGCTCAGAATAGTTTTCCTGTGCCCAAAGTCTTGGGCAAGGATATTAACAAAGCAAGCATTCTTCCAGGAGTGACAACTGGCTTTCATGTTGAAAACTTAGCTTTGAACACCATGCAATAACTGTGGGCACCAACCAGAATAGGATGATGGTCGCCCTAACTGACTTCCAAAAAACCTGCACGTAACTTGTCATGATCCTGCTCCACAAAAGAATCATGAAGACTATTGTGATGTTGCAGCTGCTAATACAAACACTACTGGACCTCGAGGTTTCTTTTATCCTTTTCTCTTTGTCATCGTTTCTCAGAACCACTGGATATATCTCCTATTCAGATGGTTTAATTCCTTTAGCACCCTCAAAATCTGTCTGTGAGCCACCAAGACCATTGCAGTCAGAGAAAAAACTAATACGATTAACTGTTACAGAATATGTCGTATAACTAACACATTTCTCACGTGTCAGAAATTCCTAATAAAATTCTAAAATATATTCATCCTGTCATCTTCCCCACTGCACAGCACCCAGTGCTATTGAGAACTCTTCTTTAACGTCTGCAATCTACAGGCTAAAGTAATATAAGTACCCATGTTTCATCCACCTAATTCTCTCTTTAAACTTATAGCTCTCAGAAAACATTCACTGATTCTTCCAATTCAGACAATTACTGCTATTTTTATTCTTTAGATTGGATCATGAATGAATACTTGCCACTGCATTGAATTTGCATTAGATGGACATGTGAATCAGTTGAATCAGTACTTCTTCCTTTGTCTGTCAATTACTATAGGTGTCACAGAAGCTTTCCCCTATTTAATACCAGATCAAGATCAATTTAAATGGTTGCACACTACCAACACACACAGCATCTTGTTCTTATCCTCAGAAAGACTGAAGTCTTTTAAACTATTGATCAAGAGTGAAGACCAAGAAATGAAATGTATGATATAGTCAATAATAAAAGTCGATTCAAATAATAAAGTAATTCATAATAGTTGATTCAAAAAAAGATGAGTTCTAGTTAAAATGGAAAAAAAAAATGTACTTCTGCCAAAATCACATTTTATTCCTATGTCTCATTTTGTTGATTAATGTCTTGGGTCAGAATCTGAACAAGGAAAAGACTATGCAGAACCTGTTCAGGTCTGATTTCTTATATTTAGTCCAGTATTTTGTTTCCCTTCCTGTAATACAGACATGTTTTCCAAAAGTGTTACAAATAGCCAGTTCTTTAAGGTATACTCTGGGGCTTTCAGGCTTCGTGTCACAGTTCCTGGGTTCTTTTAGGCCATACTGTCCCAGGTCAGTTATATTATTATTTTTTCTTAATATCAATGTCAACAAAAAAATAGCTGTAAGAATTTATTCTAAAATTTGTTACCTGCTCACAGAATAGTTCAGGTTGGAAAGGACCTCTGAGATCACCCAGTCCAACCTCCCAGCTCAAAGAAGCATCAGTTAGATCAAGTTGCTCAGGGCACATCCTGCTGCATTTTGGATATCTTCTCTGGGCAACAATCTTTCTGGGCGATCTGTTCCAGGATTTTTTCATGTTAAGGTGAGATATTACAATGTCTTTTCAAAAACCGATCCATATTGAGGTGTACATACTACGAGACAAACATCTTATTAATTCACAGTACTTTTATACAAGTTCAGTTGCCCATTTGTACTATAATATGACCATCAGGGAACAGTTTTGTAACAGCTTCTATGTTGTTCTACGTGTTCTATGAACAGCAACTCCTCTCTGTTCAGAGCATAATGGTTTTTTATTTTTTTTTATTCTATACAGTTCAAGGAGGAACTGAGACAGAAGTATTTTAATAAACGTAAGTCTTGTAGAAACAAATCATAAAGAACCTGACCCAAAACAGAACAGACATTAAAATTCAAGAATGATCTCTGCTAGGATCACAGAGATTTTTAACTTAGAAATAACTGTAGATTTGTATAGCTAAAAATTACTTTATTAAGATTTATGTTACTATTTGTAAATCTCTTGCAGTATTTCTACATATGCTTTAGGATTTGTGAATCTATTATAGGATTGCAATTCAACTTTCATCTTACAAAGCAAATGAGAGATGTAATTACTCTCATCTTAAAGCGCTGATTCCTAAATGTGTGTTCTTCTGAGTTCAGAATTACAGGTCCGTTGTATAAATCAGAGGATAAATCCAGGCTCTAGAAACACAGATGTGTTTTGTCGACAAGATGAAACTGTCAGAAACTCAAAAAATAAAACTGAAGCTGTAACTTCAAGAAAACATTGTTGGCCAGTTTAGGACTACTGCTCACGCCTTGCTGTTTAAGCATGCTTCTCTTCCATGCTTTGATATGTTGTACTAACAAACAAAATTATTAAAAAGCATGAGTAATGTAAAGCAATGAGTAACAGTTATGAAACCTACTTAAATCCATAGATGTTTTCCCATTTGCATTCTATTTTTGGATTTTTTATTTTTTTTTTATTATGCAGCAGTCAAGCTTGCAGTTCTAGGTTTCCTTCAGTACCCTGAAGCTCACAAGGTAATGCTTTTACTTAAGAAAAGAGAATTCTGGTATTTAAAAACTGGTAAGAGCATTGAAGGACCTCAGGCTTACAAATCTAGTATGCCTACAAAGTAAAATTAACCAAATATAGCAGTAGTCATTTGATACCTATGTTTTTGGTATTACTGAATTTCTCACCTTCCCCCCCACCCTTAAAAAAAAAAAAATCAAAAATACTTTAATGAAATTATCTATATAAACTTTATACAACTCTCCTTACACCTGAGTCACCTAATTTTAACTAAAGAAATATTCCAGTCATACTATCTTCAAAGTCTATATTCTCTCTTTCTGGGGAACTTTTAAAACATTTCCCAAGACAGTCCACGCCAGGTGATGTATCTATTTTTTCAATGGATTAGTAGGACATAATACTACTGCCCACAGACACATTTTGCCTCTTACCAGCAAAACTCAAAGTCACATCTAACACAGTGATTTTGGGAAGGAGCAGAGGTAACTGTCAGGGAATTAATTCTTGGTTTTAGCTCACCTTTACACTTCATTTATTAGTACAAAAAGCAAAATGAACTTCATACTATGCAAAAATTACCTGCTGCCCAAGTTTTAACTGCTGAAGGCTTGGCAATGTGTGGTTCAGTACGCAAAAATATTGCTGAAATCCCTTGCAGTCCTGGATTAAACTAGGCTTGCCCAGAAATCGTATAGTGGACTGGTTGAAAGACTGCTGATGCTTGGAAATCAAGAAATAAATAACCTAGACATTTTAAAACATGAGTAGGACCAGCTGTTTCTAAAATTAGTCTCGTTGTTATGAGCATTATACCAGAAAGGAATAGATTGTTACCACGCGTCAACTTTAGCTGACATCTGCTATAAGAAAAAAATTTACCTCCCAAGTAGGCAGCACCAGCATTTGTTCCTTACGTATTTTGTAAAGGGTGGTCCCTATGGCACAACATTTTTAAATAAAGATGCAAATCATTATATCCACTATTCTAAAAGATCTGTAAATTCAAGAAGGTTTAACTAACCCAAGAGGCTTCACTCTTTTGTTCACTAACTCAATAGACCCCACCTGTCAGCTATGTAAAATTAGCATGTAAGAGGTATTGGAAGTTACACACATTTTGTGTATTACTTGTCCTAATTGAAACAGTTTCAAAGGTTTATCAAATCAAGTTTCAAAGGCTTTATTCAACTAACTCTCATAAGCTAGTTTGCACATGAAAAAACATGTCAGATAACACAAGCATCTGGCAACAAAACGACTGTTTCTCATTCTGGCATTGTACCCATCACACAGCAAATACTGACTGGCATCACTGCATACAGGACTACTCCAAAAGCACTGAAGAAAGAAGCTCTGTAAGCTGTGACTGCGTCCTTCTCACAGAAATTCTCCCACATTTACGAAATTCTCTTGTACTGCACAGCTGGTCCCCTAGCAATCTCTACCCTAAAATACTTTTTCCAGTACCATCCCTTTCCCAAAATGAAGCTCCATGCTTTCACAGAACAAACATCAGAGCACTTCAAACTGCTTTAGTAGAGGAAAGAAGAGAACAGCTTTGCATCAAAACTGATGCAGTCTCTTACATAAAGGAGTCTTGCAACTTTCTACCAGCAACAGTACATGAATCTAATGTCCCATAATAGGAAGGAGCCACTATGTCTACAGCCATATCGAGTGTACCTAGGCAGGATGTCTACAGTGGTTCATAACATCACACCTAAAGACCATCCATGGAGGTTAACCAGGCAGAGGAAGCTCCTCTTATCCACAGAACACCACTGGACACGATGCCTCACTGCTTCTCTGCTCCAAATGTATTTTGCAGGGCTACATTCTGTCACACCTAAGAAACCTCATCTACACCTATCCTTCAGCATCCAAACTACAGTAATAACTGTAGCAGAAGGAACAAATAGCTTAAGACAACGCTAGTTAGATGAAGATGTAAACTCACCCATCAGGGGAAGCCCTGATGGGCTGGGAAACCTGAGTGACGTAATTTCAAGGCCATAAAGATCTTAGAAAGTTCATGATGATGGGAAGATGGTCATGAGGACATGACAAAAGCAAGTATCACTCCTAAGAAGGAGGATCTGGGATCAGCCATACATAAGTTCTGGGAAGGTGATGAAGCAAGAAATCTTGGAAACCGTTTCCAAAAATATGAAGGACAAGAAGGTCATTGGGAGCGGTATGAATGGATTTACAACAGTGAAATCATGTCTGAGCAACCTGGTAGCCTTCTACAATGAGATGACTGGTGAGTCCGAAGAAGATACAAAACTGGGAGGAGTCACTGATAGACGAGATCGCTGTGCTGTCATTCAGAGGGATCTCAATAACCTGGAAGGATGGCTGCCGGAAAACACATGAAATTCAACAAAGGGAAATGCAGCGTCCTGCACGGGGGAGGAATATGAAACACAGGAAATGCTCCTTAAGCATAAGGAAAGCCATTTTGTGGTGAGGGTGGTCAAGCACCTGGAAAAGGTTGCGGCCTTTGCTTAGAGATGCTGAAACCCCAACTGGTCAATGTCCTGGGCAGCCTGCTCTAGTTGACTTTGCTTTGAGCAGGTGACTTGTCCTTCAACGATCCTCCAAAGATTCTGCGCATCTTTTCTCCTATGCTAAGGGCTGTGTTCCATTTCCTGACATCAGTATCAGAGACGTTCCAGCCACTCCATGATACATTACGCTCTGGAGCCCACTGTCACTGAAATCACACCCCCAATGCGTTTATAGACAGTTTTGACCACATTTGATGTACACATACCGTTTATCCTGTTTTCTCATAAGCTTCCTTCACCACTCACGTTGTCCTTACCCAACCAATTCAACCATCATAACAGCTTCTCCGCCCCACCCCTTCTCAGTCCCCCTGGGTAGAGCATTCTTCTACCTCTGAAGGAAAGGAAAACGGTTCAAGTCTGAAAAAAACCTCTGAAAAGTACAGGCATTCTGAAAATTGGCCAAACCCAAACTGATGAATTACTTATGTCTAAAAGTAGTGTTCTGGCAAACAGTATAATATGATAGCACACATTTATGTAATGAAAAAGTATTTTCCACATCTCCATTTTAAGATGATCAGGTTTTCTTCTGGGCGAGTTCCTACCTGTCTGAAAGTAGGAAGAGGTACTATTATCTTTTTACGCAGCTGCTGAATATGGTAAGCAGTGGGCTGGAACAGAGATGAAGCTGAATTAAGATGGTTTGGTTTATTCTGGCTTGCAGTATTCAAACTGCACTAGAAAAAATTCAATTATAAAACTAATTACATCTGTAATTGCTTAAACAATCAGCCAGCTGACTTTACGGTGCTCTTGATACTATGCAGGTGCACTTGCAGGTGTTACCTCTGCAATATGTAAGAGTTACATTGTAGTATCCCAACTTGTGCACAGGAGTGCTAGGAGAATAAAAATACCGTTGTATTACATACATGCATCAATATATGGGAAAGTTAATTGAGCTTTATTAGCAAATACAATTCCTTTATTTATGCACATATAGCTACTAATCTGTTCTGTCTTCCTGTGAGGGGTACCTAAACTGCTTTATAATCATTCTGGTTCTGACATTTTTCCCTTTAGCATCTCTATGGCCAAAATTATTGGTTCAATCTGACCAGAATTTGTACTTTGAGACAGCTGTATTTCTGGCAATTACAGCAGCATTAATAACTAGTACCACCTACCAGAAATGCCTCCCTTGCACTCTGAGGTGTCATCTTAGCAGTATGCTCGAGTAAAGAGTAAAACACCATCATCTCCAAACAGGTATTTGCTTTGTACATACAAAATAAATTAGGAAAAAGGCACAATTGGAATTGGGCCCATTATGGTAAAAAAGTTCAATCACTTAACCCTTTTGTCTCTTCCCTATATTTAATAAACTTTTAAATAGAAGGGAAAAGTTTGCACTTTTTAAATCTAAAAAGGAATGAATGGCTGTTTAAAATCCTATTTCTGGGTACAAAACCAAACACTAAATTCACAAATATACTCTGCCTCCCAGCATTTCTTTTAATTAATTTAACACTTCATTGAAAAATTATCAGCCAGTTTTAAATCTAAGCTACCTGAACAGTCATATTAAGAGAGAATCTTTTCAATGTTGATGAGTATCATTTTTCAGAATGTACAATACATCACCTGAAATCGAAGACGGTGATAATTAGACTCAACTATTGGAAACACAGGAAAAACAGGCCTAGGACACTGATGTTATTTTACTCTAATAATATCACCAGAGTTTTGGAGCCTTCAAAAAGAAGTCCACTCTAAAGGTAACTACCTACTGTTCTAAGCCCTTTCTGGATGCCCAAACACCAGCAATATCACTGCTGTTTGCTTGCAGTGGGGAGATGTCGTTACCAGTTTGATATCGGTCTAGGCAAGTGCTTCAGCTGCAGTGAACAAATAAATGTTTTTGCAGGCTGCAATTAGCAAAAACCTGAAAGTGACTGTATTGGGTTACTATTTCTATGTGTGTTTGCGCTATAAACTCAGATTTCACGTACAAATAACTGCTGCACTTTTCTGCCTATCTCCTAGACAGTGCTGGATGAAAAAAATCTCAAGTAACATTAACTTAATTGGGTTCTGAAAGAAAACAACCCCCACCTGAAACACAATGAAGCCACTGGAAAAGGCTGTGAAAGATACAGGATTAGAAGAAACCACAGTAATGCGCAGAGAAGAGCGTTAAGTAGGAAATAACTGGCAACAGAGCAAGTGGTCCATAAAATTGGACTCTAGCTGACAGTCAGTTCAGAGCTAAGCTGGTTCTGAAAATGGATCATTATATATCGCTAGTGAGCAAATGCACAACTCTACCTTTGCAAACAAAAGTAATTCCTTTCCTCATACACTCATCCATACACATAAATCTAGTAAAATACTTCCTCAATATCCTGTCGTGGATCTCATCTACTTAACACCATTCCCATGTACAACCAGGAACTCTATATGGGAGCGCAAGGGAATGCTCACAACACTCCCTGATGCTGTAAAAACAGCTCCCCAGCCCGGATTCTCAGCACATGCAAAGACAATTGATTTCAGCTAGCCTCTGCAGGCACCCATGCTTTTCTAGCAGCAGATTCCAATACACCAGCTAGACTTACTGCCACACAGTGATGTTTGCTGTTTCATGAGCACGTAATAAATTAGCTCACTCACACAAATTACGCTGAGCTGAAATATCATGTCAGTAAAGCTATGTCAGGATTATTTTCAACCACGATTGCACAAAAGACTCAATATGTAAACTCACTTGTGAGTTGAGTAGCTTCAAAAATTTAATCCAGACACCATTTAAATGCTATTTTGCTGGATGAGATAAAGTGGCTTCACTGGAAAATGTTCTGTAGGGAGTTAAGGCTGTTTAGTAGTTTGATGCTGTCTGAAAATCAAAAATTCTGAGTCCTCCTCTCCAGTTTCTAAGGCATCAGGAAGTATTTAGGCAGTACTTCTACTGAACTAATTCTGAAGCACAGGATAGACAGGATTCAGTTTTCTACTGAACTAATTCTGCAGCACAGGATACATCGATGTTGTGTTTCAAATAATTGTGGTGTCACCACTTGTACGTTCCACCACTCTCTTAAATTCACATTATTTTTATATTTTTTCTGTTTGAAATTGAGAAAAGTTTTGACCGTATGGTTCATATGGGTTTTGCAAGAGTCAAATGATACAAACGTTGCTCAGCGAGCTATTGCAGTACCATTGGCAGTAATTTCTCTCCTCCTCTTCTAATACTCTAATTGACAAAACTCACTTCATTTTCATGCAAATTCGGTTCCTCCCCCCAAGATAAAAATATAGGCAGCTTAAGAGAAGAAAAAAAAAAATATAGCTGATACACATACAGAGGGTCCACACCTTAAACCTTAGGCCTAAATACCTTGATGCCCCACTGATTTCTCAGTTTTAAATACATGCAACACCAACTGAAAGCCAGACAGGAGAAAACTAAAAACCACAAAACTCAAACTCAGAGCATGTAAATTTGGTACTTAAACACAAATTTAGTTGCTTTACTGTATCCTGCAAAATCTGAAGAGGCAGATCTCGGATTCAGATACCTTTAGAACCCTTAGTGCTAGAGGTATTATTGAAAATCTGCTGAAATTATTACTTCCTGTGCTCACTATTCAAAAACAGTAGTTTCTAAAGATTTACCTCTCTGTTGCATTAGCACAGATGTTTTTTCATACAGAAAATAACACAGTATATCAGACAGAGCAGTGTAGTTGATATGATAAAATGTGTTTGGTTTTTTTTTTACGGCAACCTCTGAAATTATGTCGTAAGTAAAAAATAAATGATCAAGAGTATATGTAAACATATACACACTCCACTAAATTAAAGTATGGTAATGTAAACTTTTCTTTCTCTCCAGCTTCACAAGGAGAACAAAACAAAACAAAAAAACCCGGAAGCCTGAATGTAGACAGTCATTTTACACCAAGTTATATTTCTATTTCATTTATCTGTTGTTATTAGCAGAAGGTGAACACACATTTTGGAAAAAAAAAAATAAATTCCCAGGATCATTTCCACAGCTGCAAAGGCAAGTATAGAAAAACTACCCTTATAACTATGCTTTGTTCTTTAAAAGAACCGGCAAACCAGGGCTGAGGACATCTTGTAACAAGTCATGATGATTTATAACAAAACATTTTAGAACATATGTTGCATATGCATGGTAAAACTGTTACACAACATTCTATTTTCTAGCTAACTTCTGCTCAGCTGGTTGATTTCGAGGAGGAAAATATCATGAAGTCAAGGACAGTGAGGCAAATTCAGATATGAGGCAGGAAGCACATAAACATACAGAATCACACTGCTGACTAAAAATAAAGTAGGCGTACATTTCCATCACAGCATGTACTTACTTGCCCATATTCCAAGTAGTAACAGTAATTCCCTGCATTCTCTGCAGAAGAACTGGCTAAGCTCAATTAAAGAATGACACATGACTAAAGAGACAAATGCCATCGGCTTTTTATGATGCACGTTTGGTGTTCTTTAACTTTTGCTGTAATTTACCAAAACACGGAGAACACAGTGGTGCTCTCACTCCCCCTACTCAACAGGGTAGCTCAGTGGTCAAGGTAAAGACAGGGAGAGCACTTATCAATTACCGTCACAGGCAAAACAAAGTCAACTATTTCCAACAGATTTGGATAGTGAGAAACAAAATCAAATAGACTAAATCAGCACCTTCATCCTGCCTTTCTCCAGGCTTAGTTTCACTCTCCTGCCTGTCCAGCATTCCTGTCCTTCCTTAAATATGTTTTCAGAGGCACCACCAACCTCACTGAGGGGCTCAGCTGTGCCCTACAGTGGATCAACACCTCACCAATTCCTTGCTTCCTTGTCCCTTCCTCTGAAATCAAATCCAATTAGCAATGTTTGGGGAATTATCAATTCCTCTGCCTGAATAACATTCACTATTCACAATTCTGGGGACACTGTGCATTTTCCCTGTGTTTCCCTGCATTTTCCTTTTTTTTTTTTTTTTTTTGCAGCCTGTATTATGGCTACCTGACTAGCTGTTGACAAAGACCTGAAGCATGCACTACTTCCAAAGATACCATTTGCCTTACTGTTATAACCTCTGCTCAACAATTCTCTAAAACAACATTACATTTGAAACTCCAGCTGATAGCATAAGATTGCATTTTACAGCTATCATTTCACCATTTTTAAGCCCACAGTATTTTCTATGATGCTGTCTGAATTCTTCATGAAATAATTTCTACTCCATCACTGCACAGATAGGGATTCTATTATGAGGTACCTTATCTCAGGGGCAGGGTTCTTAAATGCTTATCACAATGCCATTTTTCTATTTACATACTACAATTGACAAATAGGTTCTATCCATACTTTTGTTTACTGACCCATTTCCTGTGTGAAAACAAAGCTGATTTAAAATGGCTCTGAAGTATAGCAATGGAGAAATCTAATGTGTCTCTGCCATACAAAGGCAGGCAAAAGGAAGCGCAGCATTCAAAAAGTCAAAATGCAAAAAAACAAGTAGATGGGGGAAGTCACTCAAGTCCTTATGCTATTCTTCTAAACTTCATTTTCAGGATAAGTTTTCCTCACATAAGTCTCTGATCTCCCTCTCAAGTTTCTTAATCCCATATGTTTAATTCCTTGAGTCCCACCCGCTGGATCTGTTTCATTTCAAAAGCAGGAAGAGAGAAGAAAGATTTCTAAAAATGGAGGGTACTAGTCTTCTGCAATCAGAGTCAGGAAGAGAGAATTCATGCTCACAAAAGGCTCATAGTTTCAGGAGTTATAGGACATAAGATTGGGATAGTCTTAAGAACAGAAGAATTAAATTATCAAATAAAGCTGCAGAAACTTTTACATAAGTGCTGTTGACTTCCCTTTCCACATCATTACTTTATTCCCTTTGTTAAACAGAGATCAAAAAAATCATTCCACTCACAGATAGTAAGCATCTCAAACCCATCCTCAAGCTATTTCTGTACATTCTAAAATAATTCATATGCAGAAGCGCAGCATTTAATCTTCATGAAACAGAAGATTTGAGCTAAAACCTCCTGAGATCTCCAAAGTTCTCTCCGTACTACTACATAAACCCCATTTTAAAATGTCATTAACTTTGAGAAGAGATCCATAAATGTTATTATTTACTGAAGATTTTTTTTCTAGGAAAAAACCTAGCAGTCCATACTCTGACACCACAGATAAACTTCTTTTCAGACTAAAAGAATATTTCCTCCCTTTTATTCACCTAGTTTAATACTAACTTTGGATCACTCATCTTACTAGGAATTTCCTAGTAAAACGGAGAATGGTGGTAGAGCAGTCCCCGAGACTGTAATAGTAACAGTTCTTTTGGCAACGTGTGGAGTACAGATGGCATCAAAGATATGCCAATAACTTAAGCAGGAGCTTCCAGTAAAATCTGTTGTAGTGCAGGTTATACTCTGCGAATCAAAGTGATAAGGGCAACCCTGGGTATCTGGCACTTTTATTCTACATATAGTCGGTTTAAGTACCTTATATGCAAGCACATCCCTCAGGCAAAAGTCTGCACTCCAAACGTATTTGTATTGTCCCAGGCATAACCAAATTGATTCATAGTCTCCAGAAAAGAAAATCATCATCAGAAACACAGAAATTACTTCCATCTGATCTACCTTCCAGTGACAAAACTGTAAAAAAGAATTTCCTCAAGTGTTCCTTTGAGCTCTTTCCAGCTCATCATTGCATTTGATGACCAAGATTAAATGATTTTAGGAACATGATAGCCTAATTCTGCTTATGAACATTGCCCGGAGATTTAAAACTACAGACAAACCACAATAAGGGTTCTACTAGAAACCATCAATGTACTTGTAAGGGTATCACCATTTTCCATAGAATTAAGCTGCTTTTTCTCAAACTGGAGACTGGAACGCGCTCTGCTGATGAGATAATTTACTGACAGAAAACCAACGCATAAGGTTTAGACACTGAAGTGGCATCTTCCTGTTGGTGTATCTATTTTAATTAGCTTTACTTTTCATGCAGGGGAACTAAAACATGAAGGAGTCAGCCAGAGAGATAAGCAACAAACTGTTTTTCAAATAGCTCCATGAATGAGCAAGAATAAAGCTTGAAGAGTGTTATATTTACCTCTGTAGCTCCAGGGCACTTTTAAGAACACTGGGTCAGGTACACTGAGACACTAAGAAAATGTGCAATTTCTTTCCCACTGAGCTGTCAAGGCATTCATGCTGTGAATAGCTAACACCCTTCTTTGACAACCAGGCAAATATTTCTATTTTCTGCCATTCTAGTCATGAAGTACCTCAGTGTTGCCTCAGTTGATTTAGTGCCAATTCAAGTCAGACTTTAGATGTCTGAGCTAGTAACCGGACCAAATATTCTTGATGAAGCCTTGTCACAAACTCATAGACTGCTGCTTATACATTTCCAAATACTTAGATAGTAAAAAAAGGTTGTAAAGTTGAAAAGGCAGCAGAGAAGCAGAACACACATTCACTGCACTGCCAGAATGGAGATTTAAGTAGTGCATACAAGTCAAATACGCTGCTGCTTCTATTTATTTTAGTATAGCTTTAAAAAAAAAACTGAAACTTTGAAAAGACTATGCAATTCCTTAAAATCAATTCTTTATTTCCCATACATTGAAAATAAATGTATTCAGAGAAGCACAATTGATAACTAAGTCTATCCAGGCAGAACTGAGACAAGGCTCCATGAACACATGCTATTCGAGTGCTAATTGCACAAAGATACTATAAACACTAATTTTTCTTAAATCTTTCAAATATAAATTTCTGATTACATTGCTCTTGCACCTATTGACCGGAAGTTTGCATTACCAATACCATGAAAGTATAAGATAGAAAGAAGGGAAAAATACTTCTTTCAGCGGAGACAGATCCCATAGTACCTGCTCTGAAACCATTGGATTAGACTTTACAGGTTTTTAGGTTTTTTTTTCATGGGATAAGAATAAGCAGGCAGGAATAATGGTTCGGTGTGTGAATAAACAAATACAAAAAAAGCAACAAAATAAATTGTTTAGAATAGACTCTGTGCCAAGAGTTTAGAGTAAAGCACTTCTGAGATTGGATTCCATCCTTTGAGCATGCTGCATTACACAGTGCTCCCTTACTCCGGGTTTCTATTTCAGGCAGGATTTGGTTTAGAGCTTAAACTCCCATACTTACAGTCTACACAGAATTAAAATATCCATTAAATGAATATGCCTTGAACAGTACTTACCAATACTGGCATAACCAGGTGTGGATGGATCTCCTCCGCTGTTCAAGGAAACCATAAAAGCTTTATCAGCAAGATCTGCAGTCTTTGGTAAGTCACAAGGATCAACATAAAGAAGAACACCGCCAAACCCTGCATCTTCTAACAGAGAAAGCTGAGGGAGCAAAACAACATAGGTGACTATTAACAAACAAAATGTCAGAACACATTATTTATTTTAATTACTGTTGAGATGGAGGCTTTATCATTAAGCTCTCACCATACTATGCTACGTACAAACAGAATAAAGACAGGTGCAGTTCCAAACTGCTTGTCATAAAAATACAGCAGCTATTCTTTGAAAAGACAAAACCAAAATGCCAAAACACTAATCCAAAGTCATGTTTCGCAATTCATGTCAAAAGTTACTTTCAAGGCCTAATGAACATCACAGCTTGAGTTGGTAATTGTAATTAGCCTTTCCAAAAAATCTACAGATCTGGGGCAGCAAATGAGGCAGACTTCCCCGAAGTCAGGACAAAAGCATCCCTGCACCATAACTTGCAGCAGACGATAGATCAATTGTGACTGAAATACCTCAGGTTTTCCCTTTCCCTTTCATAGAGAACTGAAAAATATGGGGATTTTTACTCCAAATCAGATGAAGTGAATTCTAATGTGATAAAAACTGCCATGAAATGAGATGACCTTCCTGTGTAATGCTCTGCATATTTGGAATTGACTGAAGACTACAATGACAGAAACTATTATTTTTCAGCCTGAAGTAACTCTGGTATTTAAGGATTATCTTACTATTCACTATGCTCTACTGAGGACTTTCAAAATGGCTGCAAATGGTCTGAGGAATGATTGCAAGTATTTGATGTTTCTGGACTACACAACTCTGTAGGAAACTGAAAACTTGTTACTATACTTCCATTTCTCAGTTCAATTGTCCTCCGTCTGTCTTCTAGACCCTTCATTTTTTCTGTGTATATATATATTTTCAATTTATCTCCTAGCTGCTGGACTTTTTTATGCGTATATGTTTATGCACAGTTCCTTACGGTTTTACAAGTATGTCAATTACATGAATATATGGCATTCAGATTAAGCCTCAAAAGCATTTGATGTTTAGTTCTGCTTTTCCTAAAAGCTGTCATAAAACAAGGTATAAAAATAGCAACCAACTATTTGCCATTCCTATAAGTAAACACATCTAATATTGTGATTTGCCAAGTTTTTGACATTATAGTCTGAATTCAGATAAACAGATGCAAGTGAACCTGTGAATCACCTGTCCAATCCTACGTATCTTATTCAAACAAGCAGTCCCTAAGTGAGAAGGCACAGTCTCTTGAGAGAGCTCTGTTCAGATGAATATGAGTGTGCAGAGTGAGAACATAAGTGACTAGCACAGATTTCTAAAAATTTAGAAGGTTAAAAAAATTACAGACCTTAAACATAATGCAGGAATAAAAATTTCCAAAATGGTAGGTTCATTTATTATTGTATTGTTGTGCTTCCGATTCATGTTCATATTCAGATATCCAGCCAGGATTTGACTGCACAATAAAAGGGGCGGGGACACTATAGGAGAAGCAGGATGCATCATAACTAAATGATGTAACAGCCGGCATTTAAAATAACAATTGTCTTTTCCTCTCCTGCATCCATATCCAATATCTTTTTATTCACCTCTAGTCTTATTTAATAGCATAAAAGACAGGAAACACACAGTCTTTTTTTTTTTTTTTTTAAGAGAGTTCTAAAAACTTTGTACTTCACGAAAATCACTATTAAATTTCTCTGTTTCTCTGAGAGAAGGTAACTACATGGTTGTTATTCACAAAGTGCAGCAACCACTGCTGCCATGGCTACAATCTCTAGTAAGAAGTTGTGTTGCACATGCGAAATTATAAAACAGCCTTCAGATTTCAGTTATAATTGCTAGTTTTTACCTTTTCAACAGTGACATCGCAACTATTCCAACAATAAAGGAGCATTATTGCTTCCATTTTCATCTTAAATAAGTCAACACCTTAACAGCCATAAAGCACAAAGAACCTGAGGAAGGTACAGAATATTTTTGTTTATGTGGCTAAAGATTGTAGATTAAGTCCTTTGGGTAAACTGGCACACACCTACTCAAATTAATGGATTATTTTAGATTGTAGAACCAACCAACAGCAGAGGCTGCTCCTTACGGTTCTGGGTGTATGCCTCCTCCACCTCCCAAAGCCACAAGCATCTCAGAATAAAATGGAAACAGCAGAACCCTTCACAGGAAAGCAGGCGCTGGTGCCCACTGTTAACCCTTTCGTTGTTTATGGCTGCTTAAATCCTCAGTTTTTAGAGTCACTTAAAATAACATTAACTCAATACAGTATACTAAATTACCCCATAAAACATTCTGGACTCAGTTTAATATGAGACACTTGTTGCTTTATCAAAGGCCCTGTCACGTAACTGGGGACAGATTAGCCTTGTAAGCTCTACATGCCATAAGGCACCATTAAACTGCCTTTTAAAGATGGTGTGTCTGAAGCGGTGAAAAGACACATCTTTATTTTAAGTAGTGACTAGTGATTTTGGAAGCCTTTATTTTACTCAGGGAGATTCTTATATAATAAGGTAATGCCCGAATGTAAAGTGCAATAACTATAACATCAATAGCTTTAGATAAATTAAGAGGGCATCCTAATAACACATTCAAGTTTCTGGACAGGAGAGCAAGGTAACTGATCTGGAACAGTAAACAAACGCAATTCTTTATACAGGAAGATTGGTTTTGCTCTAACAGGAATACTCAAAGCTGCTTCTCCATTTTAACAGCACCATCTCTGAATGTTGCAGAGTGGTGAGACACTGGAATAGGCTGCCCAGGGAGGTGGTGGAGTCACCATCCCTGAATGTGTTTCAGACTCGTTTAGATGTGGTGTTGGGGGATATGGTGTAGGTGAGAACTTTGTAGAGTGGAGGCGATGGTTGGACTTGATGATCCCAAGGGTCTCTTCCAACCTGAATGATTCTATGGTTCTATGAAACAGTTATCTTTTGTATTGGCTCACAGGTAACAGAGACCGGGTCTGTACTCTACATTTGGCCAAAGCTTTACTGTTGGGCTTTGGCGACAAACCTACTGGCAGATAGGTATTAGGACAAAAATAAGAAAGTTGTGCATGTCTCTCTGCTAGAAAAAAAAGAAGCAACAAGAAGCCGCTACTTCTCACAGCTGACTTTAATGTTTTTCATCTCACCTGAGGTTAGTGTGCCCCTGAATAAATGCTTCATCAGGGGGGTTACGTTAGTGATCTGCATGCAGGAATGAACCTACCAAAGAGAACCGACTACAGCCCCTGTATATGGAACCCCAGCATAATATGTAAAAGTTATCCTTAAACAACTGGTTATAAACAGGGAAGCAATACAGCAGGTACTGGCCTCAAGTTGTATTTGTTATCTTTCAGCTGAGAGCAAAGTCTGCCTCGCTGAAAATACTTTCCCTCGGTCTCCTCTTCCCAGCTCAGACTACCCTTACACATCCCAAGCATCGAAAAGCACAACAACAATCAGGTAATCAGGCTCCATTCTTGTCCAGAGAGTACATTGGACTGGCTACTTGCTAACCACGGAGCCTCAGAAAGATTAAAACCCATGCACACTGAGGCATGTAGCTGTTTAAGATGTACTCTTGCTTTCTAGCTGAAAATAAAGCCTGACTGCGTCAGCAGAACTGATGTTCTGTTCATGGGAACCACATTTAGGGTTGAGTTTCAGCTGTCATTTCCTGGGCAAAGAGCAGAAAAGCACATCACGCTTTGGTCTCATCAGGATTACTACAAGTAAGAGTGCAGAGACAGCTAAGAAAAGGCTAACTATTCTTTCAATGTATCCAAACACCCTATCTTCTCTGATCTATCAAGACCCTAATGGCTTAAAGACAATTAAATGAACACGGCATCCTTTCTCTCCCTTCAGTTGATTCTCACTAATAGTTCTGTTTACAAATGATTTATCAAGCAGTAGTGCAGGATCAATTGAAGAGGTGCATCACAACATAATATATTCCTAAAAGCGTTAGTTAATAATGCCTATGAACACAGCAGGAAAAAAAAAAAAGATGATGCAGGTAACTGTGCATTATATCAACCTACCAATTACATATTAAAATAGCTTCTCATTATTAGCAATTCTTCCCATATATGTTTATTTGCAAGTGGTCCCAAAATACAGCTAAACCTTCCGAGAACCTTGCTGTGCACTGCCTAGACATTCTCCATCTTTGTGAAGCCTCTTTGCAATCAGTCGCGGTGTTTCAGGTGCAGACAGCTACAGTATCAGCATTGCAGTTTGTCTTCCTCTCTCTCCGCCTCTCCTGGTGAAGGTCATCCCTTCCCTCTCCCCTTTATCCCTCCCCCAAAGTAGTAATGGCTCTGCTTTATAAGGTATAATACCAGCCCCATTACTGGTAAATATTGCCTCTGTAAGGCTTCTTTAGTCTGCTTTCTATGCTGGTCCATTTATGTGTCTTGATCCACAGTAATGATTGAACCACTGATTAGTTGGCACAGAAGACTTATTTCACAGGAGGAAATATCTCAGTATATTCCTGCAAGTTTAATGAAAATGAGATATTGAGTAAACAAGAGGCAGATCCTGCTAATGCACCACACTGAGAAGGCGTTAATGAAATCTGGAGAACCTACCCCTTAATGGAAGGGGGAAAAAACATGTAAGAATCACAAGAGAGAGAGAGACAGATGGAAAAGAATATAAAAAACTTGGACCAAAAATTAGACACCACAAAAGCTAATCTCAAGAAACAAAGCAGTGAAAAACCTGTTCACTAACAGTGGTAACTATTTGTTCATTTACAGAATGATACATTATGTAGGATAATGCAGTTCAGTACAGGACATATTGGCTTACAATTCTATATAATAAGTGACTGTCATCATGGAAGGTTCTATCCTTAGCCGAAACAAGTAGCACTAACATTGTGCCTGGAAAAGTTAATTTAAAATACAGGAACTCTCAAATGCATTTCACCATTTGGATATTCATCGACAAGAGTTTTTCAGCATGTGATAAATCGAACTCTAGCACTGGAAAAAAAGTGAACCAGATCTCTTCATTTTCCTATAGGTTCCTGCCTGTTACGTTTTACTTCTCAATACTAGGTTCAACACAAATCCAGTGACATTCTCTTATTAGATCTAATTCCGCTTTCAACTATATTACATAAGCCTTCAGACTTTCAATCATCACACAATGGTTAAAAAGTATCAGTAAATAAAACAATATAAACTAGCTGCACAATGGTAATTAGGATTTCTCTTTTGCCTAGTTATCATGTACTTTAAATTACACTAGCATAATACTGAAAAGTCTACATCTCATGAAGACCTTTAGCACACCATGCTGGCTTAAGCTGTGCCTCATGTAGTTCTCATCTTCAGGAGGCATTCACGTCCATGTATTTCACATTACAGAAAGTGCAAATCTTGGTTGTACCCTCACTCCTGTACGCAGATACTTACATTAATAATTAAGCTGTTCATTGAACCTACTCACATGTTTTTGAAGGCCTTTCTACTGTATCACCACAACATGGCAGAAAGAGGATCCTGTGATAATCAGAATCAAAGGAATTATGTCACACACTAGGAGGCAGTGACTGATGTCAGTACCATGAAGGTTATATACCCAACCCCTGTGAATTTAGTTATATGAAAACCTTGACATTCAGTCACAGCTGAAAGTTGCAATAATTAAAAAGGAACTAAGAGGCTCTGGAAAGAGGCGCCTTTGGTATACCAAGGCACTAAGCTTTAAGTGGCAAATTAAGCAAGCATTTCTCTTCTTTCTTAACTCATAACCAATTTATTGTTAAAAAAAAAAAAAAAAGTATATCAAAATATGTCTGTGTCTGGCAAAGTAGCAGAACCCTAAATAAAGAGATTATACATGCTTTAGCTACAGGCACTTATAGAATGCTTAAGCATGGAAATTTTTTTAGGCTTAATAGAGCTGTTTGCACTCCTTAAATTTGCACACAAAATTACAAAAATGATACTTTACACAATGTCTGCGTTATTGCAAACCACGTCAGAGTTCATTAGACAATAAAAGCCTTTAAGTGTCAGCTCCTGACAGTACAGTAAAATTCATACTGGATTATGCTATTAAAAGTTAACAAAGAAATCCAGTAGCATATGACCTCTTCCATAGAACTTCAGGTCAATTCTTCCTCTTCCTAAAGCCAGATTCACAATTGCATTGTCTATTACAAGTCCCTTCAGGTGCTAACACAGTAAAACCTGGACATAACACATTCATAAAATAAAAACTTAATGGATAATCCTGCTTATATGGTATTTGCCCATATGAAACTGTCATCCCCTTTCTCTGCCCCTTCTAGGTAATCCTCACAAAAATGCATGCAGAATTTTATATTCAAAGTCCTAATATATATGGATCATCGAAACAAAAAAAAACATTTTAAAGAAGAAAAACTAATTAGCAAAAAAACCAATGCAATACATACAATAATATTTCAGAGGAAGAAAGAAAATATCTCAAAGATATATAAAAAAAATACATACACGTACCTCTTACCTATGAGTCTGTTTAAAATCAAACATATTAAAAAAAAGCAAAAGCTGTATCTCCTATTGTCATCACACTTCAGTGAAATGATCAGCATTAATTAGAAAAATAACAGTAACCAGTTTTTAACTACTGCATTTTTCAGTTTGTGGTGCAATGTGAAAAAGACATGGTTCATTATTCTGAGACACAGCTTTACTAGCTGGACAGGCTACAAGTTATTAATTACTCTTTTCTACTGAAGTTCCAATTAAAATCATGATGCTCTGAAAGGCACTCCCATCTCATTTACTAATTGGCAGTACGTAAATTACCAAGCAAGGGGAAAGTGCCATTTAAACTGTTGGAAGGCCTCACTGACATAACATCTTTTTATTTCTGAAACAGATTGCTTGCGTAGAAAAATAAGACTTTGCATACTGCAGATTTAATTAGATGCCACTGTCCTCTCAATTACCTACTGTAATACATGGTACTTGGAAGATACAGTGGTACCGCAAACAAGACTCAAGGCAGAAAAAAAACACCTAGGTACACATATCTACATTTTTATACTACTCTTCCAAGTTGCATATTTTCAAACAAGTAAGGTGGCAAAGGTCCATTTGGCTTCAGCTTAATTTTTAATACCGTACTTAATGTCTAATCATGCTTCTACATTTCCCATCACAGAGATCTAGGGACAGTTTTCAAAAGAAGAATTCTGTGGCAAAACACTATCTGAAGAGATTTTGGCTTTTGCTGTTCAATCCTCAAGGTGCTGCGTTAAGATAGTAGAAGAGATGGAGGACACAGCCAGTTTAATGGCTGACTACATGGGGATGATGAAAAGAAATGTATTTTCCTATTCAGCTCAAACACTGTCCTTGTCTAAGGAATGACACTATTGCTACATTGAACAAACAGGACTGGGAAAAGGATTAAGTTGCGTAAAACTTCAAAAAGCTAGAAATGCAGACAATGGCGATCTCATAAATGACAGGCTATTCTCACAAAGGTTACAGAAGGTGGAAAACATATTGCACTGGAATTACACAAACTACTCCTGTCTTGCAGTGCCATATATGTGAACAACACAAAATCAAATACTTGCTTTGCATCACAGCAGGACCTTAAAACATTGTTGTACTTACTATCAGAGAAATGACAATACGAAGTACATTTATTTGTGGAAACACCTAAGATTTTTTCAAGACATTTTTATTAATCACTTTCCAAATGGAAACTGTCATTCACAATTTTGAGTTTTCAGAATTTTATCCTTTTTATATCTAAAAATGATTTCTAAGGAGAGGAGATTTCCCTCTTGTATTTCCTGGACGTCCTATAGAATGTGAGAGGAAAAGCAGGAGGGAAGGGTAAGAAACCTTAGAAAGTGAATCATAAAAAAACAGCATCTGAGTGATGGAGCTGCATGGCAGTGAGAAGTAACAGCTACACTGTACATAAATTTACCATCAGTTGTACTTTTAACTGCATTCTTCTCTCAGATTAGTGCTATTCAAGGGCTGTAGACTTTTAAAATAGAAACACATGAAAAGTGAGTTGTGAAGGTTCATGAACATCAGCTTTTACAAGTAAAAGAATAAGGTAAGTTGTTTTTCCTTACTGCAACTACCTTAAAAAGTAACTACTGGAGGGGAAGTAAGATAGGCTTCAACGCTCCCAGCCCATCAATTTGGAGCAATGTTGAATCTCCATAATAGTTCAATCCCTTTTTGTGCTAGATGTGGCCATGAGGAGTCCTTGGAACCCTTCAGCCCCACTAGAAGTGCTCTTGCAGTAAGAGGAGCAACTAAGCTGTCGTGCAATGAAACGTGCTTACCCAGCCTTCCCACAGACATCTCACACACCAGTGATCCATTTCCATATGTATAGCTGACTCTTTTCATTCTCTGAGGCAAACGAGCAACCCAACCCCCCCAAAAACAGCAACAACATGATCTCAGATGTCCCATATATTCTAATGATGCTGACCTGAATCCCTGCTGGAAAATTATTCCCCATAGCTAGGGATGCTGTCTGTGACAGAGCCACCTTTAAATTTCCTATGAGCTGTGCTATATTCAAAAGCCACAGAATGGCACACTGTCTGGAGTACCTGCGTTTTGTAAAGAAGCCCAGCAGCATTGTCTGAACATGGAAAGGACGGTATATAGCTACAAAACAAAAGAAAAAGGAAAACAAAGAAAATGCCAGCCAGGCAGTCAGCACTGGGAATCACAGTACACATGCAAAGAACAGGAGCTTATACGGTGCAAAGCTGAGAGAAACTCACACCAACAAAAGGAATAAAGTGCTGAATAAATCAGAGCTACCACAAATTGGCAGAACTCGAACTGGATCAAGAGTTTCCAAGCTCTCATGTATAATGCTGAATCACAATTCAGCCTGTTGTCTACTAGTTTGACTGGAAATCTAGGCAACTAGCCTCTGGACAGCCATAGTAGTTGAGGAATAAACCTCTCGAGACGTTTTCCCCCCACAATCTCTAAACCAAAAAGCAGTTTGGTTTAATGCTGTAAGCCTTGCACAGTAAAATTTTTAACGTCATGGTCCTGAATGTGGTATTAAGCTTATAAATAATGTACCGTTTTGTCCCATACTTTTTCCTGTTTGCTGTCTGCTCATCTTCTATACAGTTTTATCAAAGAAAAGTAATTTGTTACACATCAGCGGTTTTTAAAAATGGAATTTTTCACAATAGGGTACTTGGACAATTAAACATAAGCCAGATATACTGCCAGTTCCCTGCACTAGATTTAGGAACTTTAATACAAATTGAGTGCATATTTTATTGCCAGATCTTGCTTACCACCGCTAAGAAATTCACAACATTCCATCTAATTAAAAATGAAATTGAACTACAATTCCCTAGAAACAAGGGCTGATTGGACTCAATAAGCTTTACTTAATTTATTTCAGAAACAAAATAATTGAATTGCTTACAGTCCAGAAAAAATGCTTCATTATTTGATGAGTATATAACACAAAGTCTTTCATATTGCTATTGCATTCCCACATCTTCAGGAAATACTACTCACTTTTAAATAAGCATGTAAAGGAGCACTGTGTGTATAATAAGTATCATTAAATATTCAGTAAACATTAAAAAGAAGAAACAAACAGACTGGATGAACATCCAGATGAGCAACCTCCAAAAAGCCAATAGCATTTCCTAGTTCATACTGAAACTGTTGTTTCTGATTACGTTTATGATTATTTCAGTCTATGTTTAGACTCTATTATCGAGAGAGTATTGCTGAAGATCCGTCATACAAAAAACAATTACACAAAGATACAATTATAATCTTGGTAAATCATCAGGAATAAACTGATTAGACCCTTAGTCGTATTATACGCATTCTACCAAAGTTTTAATCCTAAATACACCACACAGCCAATACAGTCACAAATCTGCCAATTTCCCCTGACTTTTTTTGTGTATTTGTTTTCCTACTAGCAAGATGAGGCAATGTCAGCAGATGCAATTTACCAATACTGTTCCCAGCACAGGGCACTTCTCACACAGAGAGCCATGGACATCCCCATCCCACACCTCATGCAGGGCACAAAAACCACAGAAGGTTTTCTCTGGCAAGGCGGCCGCAGCCTCACTGCTCCAGCAGCCATCCTGTTCCCCATAATCATTTAGGGCACCTAGTCCCTACTTCAGGGAGGTCTCGGATCTCTGCAGCCCCTTTTTCTCCTCACCATTCTCGAGCCCAGCAGCAAGCTTCCAGCCAGGAGACGCCCCAACCATGAAACAACTTATGGCAGACCAACTTTTAGTATCAGCTTGGTTGTACCCTACAGTACCTGGCTTCACTTCGGATCTCTGGCAATGCTACTGCTGAACTACCTCGTGGCTCACACTCAGGGAAGGACATGTGGACAGCCATTGCTTCCTTTGCACTCTGCCATACTGGGTTTCCACAAGGAAAGTCAACATGTTCAGAAAACAAAACCTTCCCAGAGCACTTCGGCTCCTCGCTGTTGCAAATATGGTTTCCTTTACATGGAATGAGCAGCCCTTGCCCTGAAGATCTGCCATGAAGCAGCCCACCGCCAGCAGCAGCTCCTGCAATAACACAGCCCACCGCCGCTGACAGACCCCACCGCTCCTTCTGGAAGCTTCTGGGTTGCCAGGCAGATTACCTGGGGCAGTGCATGGCTCGGCCAATCCCGCTCGTGCTAGGGGTGGGGTGTTTCCCGATTGGTGCACTCGAAGCCACGGGCTCCCGCTCCTCACAGCCTGGGCCCATGGCTGAGGGGCCTCCCCCAGAACACGGCCGCCATTGTTCGTGCTTTCGCAAAATGTATTTAGCCTGTGGTGGTTTTTTCTCTCCTTGTTTTCTGCTGACCATAGCAATGACGACACACTAACAATGCTGTTAACAGGGAGAGGTTAGACTGCAGTACCCTAAGCCTTATAGCAATCCGATGGGCAGGCTCCCACCCTGCACTAACGCAGAGGACAGGAGCTGAACTCCCATCGGATGCGGTGGCAGCTCCTATTTTTATCTCTTTTAGTTACAAATTGAACCCTGAAGTGTCATCCAAAAGAGCAGTGCTTACATTTACGAGTGGTAATACTTCCTACTCAGAAAACAGCACCACAAAAAGCGCAAATAGGTGCATTAAGGGGTTTTTACCTGTCACTACAGTAAGAGCTAGTAAACATATAATGTGTCAATTGGAAATTATTGCTGCCTGTCCGTTTAACCTTTACCTTCCATCCAAGACGAATTTGCATTTTTCATTTTGGAGAATTCTTCATTCTTTAAGAAACGTGTATATTGAGAGAAATCTTCATCGCAATTCCCATGTTTTGCCCTCAAAATATACCACCAGCTATTCAAACTGGGACGGACCTACAGAGGGTCGCTGGAGCCGCTGTGGGTGGCAGTGGGGGACAGACGCTCACGCTGGCGGTTTTCCCAGTGGTGAGCTGCTACCCCTTTGGTGTAGGCTGGGACTGTCACCCACTGCCAGCGGGCTGGTGTCTGCATCACAGAACTGTCACGTTAAAACTGGTAACCTGACAGCAGGGAGGAAAATTAAAGATTAAGAACACATAAATTATAATTTTGTTTTACTGAAGTTATTTACTGATTCGTCACAGATACATTCAACTGAATTCAAACCAGATACATAAATCTGAATTTTAGCGTACTTGCCTCTGATTAAGTAACTGAGCTATCCTCATACTCTGACATATATGAGTCAAGTTTTTTCTTAAATTCAAGGCCGCGCTCACAACAAAATCTCAAGGCGGTGTCATACTAGTCTTAGGGAAAAAAAAATTAAAAAATGCTGAAGTGTATTATCTAAGTGCTGCCAGCAATCAAACATCAGTGAGTACACATCAGGCTTGTTTTTCCACTTTCAAGCTACGGAGTTGAGTGCTCTTTATTTCTCAGTCACGTGCAGTACAACTCAATAACACGGGTATATGTTTTCAGATGAAGGGAGAAGCAGCCCTTCTGACAGGGAGGGAACAGTTAGTCTCAGTTCGCGTTGCAAGCATCAGCCTTCTGAAGTCATTCAGATGACTGCAGACACGGGTCCTCTGCCCGTATGGAAACCCCTATGGCTACCTAGTGGTGTAAGTCATCTACTGAGGGTACAGGAGAGGACAGAAACTTGTACCTTAACCTCAGGAAAGGGATCCTCAAATTATTATGCTGTATCTGCTAGGGGAAGCCGGAGGTGGGCTGAAAGGCTGAAGAATTAATACAAGATGTACTACAACATAGTAAACAGTAGAGGTCTGTGCATTTGCATGCACCTAAAATCCAGGAATGTGTCCTCTTTTGTGCATTTGATTCACCTCAGCTGTTTGTTACAACCGCTCCTGGGGGTTCTGGGTCATTACTATTATTCACTCAACCTCTGCATTAATTCCACATAATTGCCTGCATTTATGAACGGTTTCCACAGCCAATTGTCCAAACAAGGTAGGCTTTGGACATTTCATGGCCCCAGACCACCAACCAAAGCAAAAGTACACAGAAAAAATGGAGACAACAATGTAGAAAAAGCCCCCTTATGTTGCTTCTAAAATTACCAGTTAAATAATCAGCAAGACTAAGGAAGTAAATAAGGAGACATAAAGGGAAATACCTACTTGCATAACTCCCCGCCCCCCCCCCCCCCTACCCCCCCCCCCGACATTGTACCTCATATGCAATGTAAACTCATAATCTTTGATTCTCTCAACAACCTGTTCTCAACTTACACGTAGCCCATATTTGGGATATCTTTGGGGTACCTTGAGTATGTATTTTCCAGTACCAACACTGAAAGTCAGTAATGTTGAAATGCAAACGGCCCAAGTCATCCTGCCATCTCCGAGACAAAAGCAGGATTATGACTTTACTAGCTCCCTGAATGTAGATGTTATATTGTATCTATCAAGGTATTAGCACATGTTCTCACAACCCACATAACAATCGGTCACAGATTTTTAATTAAGGCACACTTGTTGCCTCAAGTAATTACTACTTAGGATGTCTGTTAGATTGTTAAAATACAACTGCCTTCATTAGATCTGTGCAAAAAAAAAAAAAAATCCTTTTCACTTATTTTACTATTCTTGCAATTATTATCTTGGAAGATTCTACGAAAAGCTAAGTCTATTCCTTTTAAAGTACAAAACATGTTCTCTGCTCAACTATTTTCTGGGGTATTACATTGTATCCTGGTTTCCTGCTTTTAAAATAACGCCTGGAATGTAATATAACGGTCTCTTTAGATATTGTATAACATTGTTATGCATTTTTAAATTTACATTTGGTTTCATTTTATGTTTCTAAGTGGAACATATAATGATATGGAGTATGCTACATGTAAGCCTCAGGCATATCTATATATCAACTAGGAAAACTGCATATTATTAATTGGCTGATGAATATTTTACTGAAAATGAATATTTTCATTTATGGAAAAGAGCAATGTTTAACTACTTGGTTAGCCTGCCTTTAAGTAAATCAACACCAGGAATGAACTTATTTATCTTCCTTATTAGAAAAACAGTCACAATCCAGGAATGATAAAAGAAATGATCATAAAGAATGTGCCCCAGTGCATAAAATTATTTGAAAAAACTATAAATATTAAAGAAGTTATTAAAAACCTTAGCCATAAAAGTTCTTTATAAATTATCAGTACTAATTTCCACTCCTAAACTCCCCTAGAAATCCCCAAATTAAAAATTTGGCTAGTTTCCATTTCGTTTCATGACTGACATTTCAGCAACTAGAATTTTTTTCCCCAAAAAAATTTTATTCATGAACTGTGCTACACAGAACATATCACGAGCGCATCTTTCTCATTGAACACCAGGGTCTACAGCAGAATACGTAATAAAGCAAAGTGCCACTTTGTGTATAACTCAAGTACAGCAAAACTGCAGGAAATCCACACAACAGCTGAGAAAGTCAATGTTTGCAGCTTTTGATTCTCCCTAGGTCCTTTCTTTTTCACTGCTTTCCACGCACCACATGAGTAAAACGGAGCTTTGTCTCCTCCTGTGACCTACTAAATAGCCCATTTCACCAAAATGAAATAACAGAAAGAGCTACATGAAGGAGGTCCAAGGTTGAAGTACTTGATGAGAACAGGGGTGGCAGTTGTATTAGTCTGGCGGTCACAAAGGACTATGAAGTCATTCATTCACCATCAGTTAAAAAAAACAAAAACAAAACCAAAAACAACCCAAAAAACCAAACCCAAACCTAACAACCCCCCAGCTCTTCTTCAGTAACACTAGCATACAATTAGTTCCAGAACATCAATCCAAAATTATGCCCTTGTCTTGTCATAAAAAATGGAATGAAAAATATAAAATGTGAAAAAGATGTCCGACTTACTGTCATAAAGATTTTTTTTTTTTTTTTTTTTTTTTTTTATGCAGTGATTGGGAAAGGAAGACCCCAATACCAAAACAAGGTCATATAAAGGGTGGTTAAGAAAGATCAGCTAGAAACGCTGTTGCTCCCTATCACTCTTCTCACCTAGATCATGGACACCAGCCACAGTAAAGTCATTTTGGACTTTCTCTGACAATTTTCTGGGGAAGGCAAGGAAAGACCAGAAGAAAATATGTTTTGAAACCTTGCATGTTAAAAGCAAATACAGTTCCCCCTCTGATGGGCCAACTGAAAAGATCTAGCACCGCTTACAGGTCCTAGAACCCCACTGAACTGACTTCTAAATGACATCAACACAGAATACTGTAGTTAGGGGATGAATGAAAAAGAAATACAATGAAACCCATGATCAATCAGTCTCTGTTACACCACTGTTTTCTCTTGAGACAAAACTTTCAGTAAAAATCTTTAAAGCATACACAACTTTATTCTGGAAAAAGCAAAAACAAGAACAAAAGCCAAAAACTCAAATAAAAGCTCAAGCAGAACACAATATTGTGCTGCAAGGCCACGCAATGAATGAATGGTCTGACAGACAAATGAAGACATTCATATCCCCTGGTGTTTAGCACATCATAGGTACCTACAGAAAAACAGGGAATAATTCCAAGTTCAGACAAGAATTTTTTCTTGCAATGTCTTTGCAATTGAGGCAAGGAGTGAAAACGGCATAAACAGAAATTTCTGTTCTCATTATTTCTTTTTCTCTGGTGAGAGACTGGCAGTCATAACTAACCTTTGTACTTAGCATTGCTTGTAACTGGTCAAAAAGGTGAAAAGAAAACCAGTTCAGGGTTACGAGGCAGGCTTACCTTTGCATCGCTTATTAATGGAAAATGCAACTACATCCATTATGTATATAATAGTTACGGAAATTATTGTGTCTAAGTCTGCACCAGCTTTACACCAACATAACGCTCAATTTCAGTAAACTTGAACTGGTAAGAAACTAAGAGAGTCAGGCTTTGTAACCTTTTATGCGAGCTGAATTCTCTCAGGAAATGGAAAATTGTTTAATATACATAAAATCATTATGATTCTTTTTGATAGTAAATGTTAAAGATTAATCCTAAAATAGACAATGTACATAAAGAACAGTCCATTGTAGAAGCAAGGACAACTTAGACCAACAGAGAAACAAATTAATTAAAGCCCATCTTTCCAACAAGAGTCTATATGCCAACAGAAGACACTGAATAGCTAAGTACTTCTGTTAAGATACTTAAAGCAGGATTTAAAATCTAATTTACCTTTTTGGATTTTTGCCAGCATCTATTTAAACTGTCCTTTCAGACAAGATTTCTAAAGAGAATGATCAATTCATGTGACGTTCCATGAAGATACTGAGTTTAGAAGGCAGCTCTGACAGTAAAACCCTTCTCTAACACAGCTCAGCTCTTCGCACCCCATAAAATAATTGCTGGTTATTAAAAAATAACTTGAGACTTTGAATTCTGTCTTAGAAACATTTATATAAATTTCAGCTCACAGTCACCGATGTCACTGTCTAAAATCTCCTCTGGATTTGAGTACAAACATTTGTTTAACTTCTTCTGAGTACTCCCATCTCTGTAAAACCCTTCTTTCAGAAGCCACGTCAACAAGCTGGTGATAGAAAACACACTGTAAAACAGGGCACTAAGTCAACAGGTTCTTACTGGTTTCTAGAAAAGTGGATAAGCACAATCTAATAGAATGAACATTAATTTACCCCACCTGGAGAAAGAACTTTTATGCAAGAGGTCTGCTTTCCAACAATAAGCCCAAATTTTTCTGGTTTTTTGACCTGCTATTTTTTAGAACACTTAACTGCTGTGTTATTTTTCTGAAGACCCAAGCAATTTTGATCGGGGGCAAAATAGCTGTTATTTTCCAGACGGCACTGTTAACTAATGATCAGGCTTCTTGAATTAACCTATTTACTCGGATGGCCCTTCCACAGCAAAATGGTCAATAAAGTTATTTTTATTTCTCTGTTAACACACAGCATTAATCTGGGAGGCGGGGGGTGGTGTTTAATATTTTTTTTTAAAAAAAAAAGGGCATTTCAACTTTCTGGTCTGCTTTGGAATGTTTTGATTGTGAAACTCAATGTTTCAAGAAAGATATTTTGCATCGCCGATCTCCTAGCAACCAGAAGGCAGCAGCGGCACACACTTGAGATCAGGTGACAATACAAAGTCTGAGAAATCCTCTCAAGCCATTTGCTCAATTACACTCACAGCTCGGAATTTCCCAATCTGTGATACATGTAGTTCTCTCCAACGGCTCTCACTCAGCCTCACTTTTGAGAAATGCAAAAAGAAGAGATGACGCTTTCTATGGTGACACCAGTAGCTGTGTAGAATGCAGATCTGAACTGTGCTGATGCAATGCTAATAAGAGAATACTTGGAGCAATATACAAACCCCTCTTTAGTAATAAGATAACCCTGCTGTATTTGCCTCCAGAAATAGCAGATAAAGTACATATTAAAAGAGAAGAATTCAGAGAACATGCTTGGTTTTTACTTAAAAAATGTTTTGCCTATGATGTTTCCTCCCTGTATTTCTGCTCTTTAATATTGCTGAAATTATGGTATATTGCTTATTTATTCAATGATTAATTCCCATAGCCATATGCTTTCTAGGTTTATATGCAGCTAGTGTTCAACTTCATTTATAATACATAAAGTTACTAATAAGTACAAGAGTTCTATTGAAGCAGTAGTAAAATTCAAAGCCATATATTATCACACTTGTATTACTGACATTATCGCTTCACATAATCCTTCTTCCCCTAAATTTCATAAAGCAATAAACATCATGTATTATCCATCAGTATAAAAATCCCAGACGGTTTTTGGCTAGGAAGTTGATGGACGTGGATTTCAAGATACAAGATACATAGCTTTGTACAAAAATAATTATTAGTAAACTGATTTCCAAAACGAAGGCGTACCATTTGTCATCAAATTGACTGAAATGTGAACACGGTACCGTTCCAAAGACTTAAGTCAGCACCAGAAGATACAAAACGAAGTGTTGCTTCCTCTTTG
Organism: Alca torda; assembly: GCA_008658365.1. Taxonomy (NCBI): domain Eukaryota; kingdom Metazoa; phylum Chordata; class Aves; order Charadriiformes; family Alcidae; genus Alca; species Alca torda. Next base: position 3,505,945 of record CM018081.1, read on the forward strand.
AGGACAAGACACACATCTGCTTTTAAATAGGTCTGGGGTTTTGTTGAGGTTTTTTTTTTTTTTAAGGGGTGTTGGTGTTTTGTCTGATTTTTTTCCTTCCTCTTGGAGTGTAGTTAAAGAATATAATAACAGCAATGTTAAAGGTGTCTTTTTTCCTAGCATTTATAAACATCTTCAGAGGCAAACCAAATCATCATGTAACACACCTTGACCATGAGACACCAACTATACTAATATCCAAAAAAAAAGCTTAAAATCTACTTGGTTGTTATTGAAGGAGCACTGACTTCAAAAGCACTAGTTCTTATTACACTGCCTATTAATCTTGAAGCCAAGAGAAAAAGCTTATCTCTTTCTAACGTCCTCAAAGGGCGAAGACTGGTGTTTAGCATGCAGCTGGTGCCCTCACCATTTACTCTGCTCTGTTCAGATGTAGACCGAAGCTGGAATATTTCATGGGTAGTTTGTTATATCCATTTTTGTTTTGCAATAAGTGGTAAAGCATTACCAGAGTTTTAAATACACGCTTTCCCAAATATTCAATTCCGCATCAAGAAACAGTAGGTACGTATCAAGCAGAACTCATCACCACAAGATATTGCAGAGGTAAGTATAAACAGGCTCAGAAGTGGGATATACCAATTCATGGAATATTCATGACGATAATTAAATCAACACGCACACATTATCCACTTCAGGAAGTCACAACACCAATGTCTGCCATTTGGGGGGAAGGTATACGAAAAAAACCAATTACTTTGTACTTGCTTTGCAACTCATGCACTCCCCCTACGCGTGAGCCATGTCGGGTAAGGAGATCAGGTGACAGAGGACATTTCTTACGTTATGTTCTCAGTGTAAACAATGGAGACTTTTTTCTGGTCGATAAGAACTTCTTGACAGAAGACTTAAGCGGACAATCATTTTGGGTGCGCGATTGTGCACGTCACCATGACAGTTTATGGTAGCAACATTTCAACAATAACAGGACCATGCTGTGGCCGTGACCTTATCGTCAGATGAGTTTTACCTGAATAAACACCAGACATGGCTTCCTTTGCTAAAGGGCCCTCGATTCTTCAAACATACTGAGGAACACAATTAAATATGCTCTTTATATTAAATAAAGCGAGTTTTAATGTGTTTAAAGATAAGGCCGTGTTTCTATATTCTTGCGGAGCAAGAGAAGAATGCTAGAAACCTCACTATCAAGCTTATCTCTCTAGTGAGAAATAAACTGTCACGTTAATAATCAAACTAAATTTGGCATTAAAAACATTGGTTTTCCAAAAATTGAATAATGTACCCTAAGTTTTATTCTGCTTGTTTGCCGAACAGAAAAAGGCAGAAATAGGATGTTTAAGCTACTCTTCCCCCGTTACCACTGCTATCACTAAGCTTTGAACAATTCTGCACTTTTGGTAGGTCAGAAGCAATCCTGATTTCCTGAATCTGTATGCCTTGAAACGATTTCATGTTCAAAGAAAATAAAGCACTTTGAGTGGGAACAATAGATTTAGTCCTTGCAACGTTCAAGGAATCTGTGCAGCACTCACATCAAAATTCATCCCAGTCAAATCTACTTGCAAACAATACAAACAAATAAATAATCACTTTAATAAAAATCTCATTTAAAAATGCAAAAGTATATTTGAGACCCACTTTACACGTGCAAAGGGTACAAGTTTTCCAGAAAAAAAAATCATGCAAAAATGTGCAGATGAAAACAAAACACTACAGGCATTTGCAAACAAATTATATGGTATGTACTATGTTGCACACAAAATAAATCTCTGTGTATGAGAGCCTCACATGCATTTTTTTTTTTTTAAATGCTAAGATCTCAGCCCCTGGTAATTAGCTAATTTCTGATGAATTGTATTACACTGCAAAGGAACAAAATGTAAATTAAATACTCTGTAGTGAAAACTTCTGTACTTTTATCACAGAAAAGTGTCACCCTTCCAACCCCATTTTGTTGACTTGGGCAAAAGCCATGTTTTAAAGATGCTCCCCTTAATGCCAAGCGTGAAGCACTGAGTAAATACGATACTTACATTATTTTTTAGACCTTTCAAAACAAGAAAGATATATAGACTGTTTTGAATGGGATTACGGCTACATTCAATTCTTATGCAGGAAAAGGAGGCTAGGTCACAATTCTCCTAATGCATTCCAAATGTCTTCCCCGTTTCTCATTTTTATGGTTCGTGTATAGCACCTTACAGCAGAGACAACTTGCATTGCCAGGCACAGCACGAGCCCATAAAGCCTGCGTAAGCCTCAACGTTTATCCGATACTGGATCCAACGTTATCACACATTTATGTGATCAACTGCATCGCTAACAGAACCTGAAATGAAGATGGCACATGTGGTTATTGACACAGCAAGGTCTACAGCACGCGGATGCCCGGGACTAACTAATTCCTAATCCGTCATAAAGATTTCTTAAACCTGGTATCCAAGAATCGCCTGAACCTAGTAGATTTGGACTTGCCTTCTTCTCTTATACTCTATAATATGGTAAAGAGGAATGGGACGTGGTCAGGTGGTTAAGTGGATTAAATGTTATCGTTTTTCCTCTGAGATCACAGCAGGAGGCCTGACTGAAATGAGTTGTCAGGTAAGCCCCCCAATGGAGATTTTATATCATAAAACCATCACGTAGAACTGAATACTGATACAAAAGGCAATATAGTCAGTTCCAACTCTAGGGAAAACCAAGATTGACTTAGAAGTGAAAAACACGCTTCCTTCTTATTGAAAGGGTGGTCTCTCTAGGACACCTCAAGGTCACTTCTGAGGCTGCATGGTAGGAGTTCTTATGATGCCGGCACAATAACTTACAGTGGAAAAACATAAATAACAGGTTTGACTGTCAGTGCAGGCACTCCTCCAACCTTCACAAAATGCAAATACTCTGTCCTCCAGCTAAAATATTACCTGTACCTAGACAGAACTGTGCGCTGTGCTGACAAACCTCAGCTGACGCACATTCTACCATTCTTTACAATTACACTGGTGGGGGGGGGGGGGGTGATTTGTTTGGCTGTTTGTTGGTTTTTTTTTTGTTTTGTTTTTGTTTTTTTTTAAGCTGATGAAGAACCTAATTTTTAGAGAAATTTGAAGTGTAAGAGTGATGTGAAATTTTGAACTATTAATGAAATAGATTAGTAGGTATTATATGGCACCCTAAGCCAATTTAGGAAAGCAGCCCCCACCAATTTTAACTTAAGGTTCCAGTGACTGAGATCATGCAACTTTTCTTTCGTTTTCTCTCCCAACGAACATCAGGAAGCTCAGGTGTCTTTTTGTATGCAACATCTTTCATTGACCATTTGCATCAAAAACCATCAAACCCAATGCTTTTTAATTAAAAAAAAAATTATAAAAAAACCAATCGCCATTAAGTGATCACAAATACACCTTCAATTATGGAAAACTGAATTGCTCTCAGAAAATTGCTTAGAATATATTCTATACTAAAAAAAAACCCACAACCAAACAAAAAACCCACAAAAAAACCACCCACACAAAACCCCAACCCACTTAAAAACATAAGAAAATAGTAGGACAACATATACATTGAAGCAAGTTGCCATTTACTTAGAGCTAGATCTAGCGACAACGGAAAAGGTAAGTTTAACTTTGCTGTACCTGTTGCTGTCTGTGAATTACTCCTTCTGACCTAAAGACAAATGAAAATGCCCGAGTTCTCACAGTGAAATGCACAATCTTTTCCTGTTAAGTGAAAATATGTTCGTTGTGGAAGAATTGCCTTCGGTATAGAAGGTTAGTTTAATGTTTTGGCAATGGAAACAAAATATTCCAAGTGGCTATTGCTGTACTCGCAAAGCAGGTGCCCATTACATTTGTAATGATGAACTTGGCTCAAATTCATGCTCAGGCATCAAGTGGCCCAAATGGCTAAGAGTGAAATTTTGACTTTGGTGTTCTACGGCTTCTTCAGCATTGTATAAAGAAAGAGAAACTGAAAAAATACAATGCTAAAAACCACACCACCCCCACAAAAAAAAGACCTCCCCAAATCCTGAGGATAAGCAGTTATGTATTTTATCCAGCCACGTTCCACAAAATCCAGCTACAGAAGATCTGAAAAGACTGCATCAAATAACCCTAGGGAAAATAATAAAAAACCTGCAAAGGCTATAGAATGTAAAGTATAAAACGGAGCTCCGCTGATGCCAGGGGAAAGGCTGGCTATCAGCGTTCAGCAAGACCACCTTTCTGCTCAGAGTTCTGATACGATGCAACTACAGGTGCATTGGAAAGAGCAGAATTCAGATTTCCAGACACAAATCACAAATGCTGATTTTGTGAACCGGTTCTCACAGATGAGTCTCTAAAGCCACGTGGAACAAATGCAAATCAAACCAAGGTCTGGATCTGGCTGTATTTCCTCAGCTGCGGGACCAGCTTCAAATCTAGTCCTATTCAGAGAACACTGGGTTACTGAACCATTTTTTTCTTAAATGTGTTAAAACTTAGCTGCATTTTAAAGGATAGATGAACAAAAAAAAAGAGCCACACGGCACAAAAATCGTTCTTCAGCTGAGTAATCTGTGACACCCTGGTTTATCAAACAAAACATCGATTCTAGGAACAGAACTATTTACTTCTGTAATCTCTGAAATAAAGTTTTACATAAATTAATACTTTGTTCAACAATAATGACTTTTGATACCTTTCAAATCAGTTCATAGACACGTACATAAACTGATTATCAAGAAGAAATTACTGTGAAACAAGAAAAAAGGACCTAAAAGAGCATAAAAAGGCTAGAAAATAGTCATAACTTCTTTTTAATAAAGTAATAAACCAGTAACTACTACAGAACATGCCATAAAATTCAAACGCACTACAGCATGAGGGGAATACTTACAAAACCCTTGTTGCCTGAAGAAAGAAGACCTTTTTCTCTGGTCACTATTCCAGAAAACATAAAATAACCATCATAGAATCATAGAATCATTTAGGTTGGAAGAGACCCTTGGGATCATCGAGTCCAACCATCAACCCCACTCTACAAAGTTCTCCCCTACACCATATCCCCCAACACCACATCTAAACGAGTCTGAAACACATTCAGGGATGGTGACTCCACCACCTCCCTGGGCAGCCTATTCCAGTGTCTGACCACTCTTTCTGGGAAGAATTTTCTCCTAATGTCCAGCCTAAACCTACCCTGCTGCAGCTTTAACCCATTCCCTCTTGTTCTGTCGCTAATTACCTGTGAGAAGAGACCAGCACCAACCTCTCTACAATGTCCTTTCAAGTAGTTGTAGAGAGTGATGAGGTCTCCCCTCAGCCTCCTCTTCCTCAAACTAAACAGTCCCAGCTCCTTCATTTGCTCCTCATAAGATTTATTCTGATATTATTTATATCATGTACGGTACTGGTCTGTACTTATCCTTTGCAGAGTTGTTCAAGTGGGCAGTTCGGAGGACTAATGGCACGGGTTGCCGTGCTCCTCCTAGTCCAGGGGCTGACACTTTCAAAGAACCAAAAGGCCGAGAGAGCTACTCTGGCAGGATGAGATTTTATATATTCACCCCTCATCTAACTCAAAGCACCTGTACCTTCCATTTTCTTTTTCACTTTCTCAGCTCTTGTCGAAATCAAACAGTATGTGCTGGAAACACAAGATGAAAAAAAAAAAAAAGGCCCAGATAATTTCTCTCTCAAGGACTCTTTTGTAAAGTCCAAGCTCAGCTAATCTGAAGGGCCAGCTCAATTAGCAGCTTGGGTAGAAAAAAAATGCCTATAATTCCCTATATAAGCAGCAGTAAAAGTGACAATACCACTTGCAGAAGTATGGCTAGTGCTTCTGCAGAAAGAGCAAATTCAAAAGGTTTAGATTTTATGATGGAAAGACAAAGTCTTTCCTGTTGCCCTCCACAGGAGTATCTGATCAGCTGTGTGGATTTAAGGCTCCGAGGTACAAATTGAGGCAACGGATCTCTTTGCTCAGCTCTGCCTCAGAACAATCGCCTCCCAGCAAAGCCATTTCACTTGACTTTGCACCATTTATCAGGACATAGCACTCAGACAGTAAATTGGATGACTGCGTTTACTACTCGCTTTTTAAGGGCTTGATAAAATAGAAAATTATGCTTGGGCTTCACACCTCTAAAATCTGACAAGAGCTTCAGAAGACCCCAGAATGAAATTTTTATGAGTCAGCCATACTCCGTTTCTGAATGGAAGCCACTTACGGTCTCACCCAATTTAAGCCTATTGTACTACAAGGAGGAGACTTGCTATAAAACGGCCAGCGCTTTCCCTCAGGAAACAGGGATTCATAATGGGAGCTGGAATAATTTTTCAAAGGATGCATTTAATATATGTAGTGAATGTGCAATTAAACACCCAATTGAGTATATGAGTATTTAGAATTATTTTCCCAAGAGAAAATTAAGTGTTCAGTGTTACTGAAGATAACAGGACCCAGTCAAGTCGCTAAGAAATCAGTGTTTGATTCAGCAGGGGGACTTCAGGCACTTCTGTACCAACCCAGAAGAGAAGGAGAGAATAAGAATGACAACTGGGAATACAAGCATGTCTGCAGAACAGCGATGACTTCTCGAAACGTTCAGGCAAAATTCTGCAGCATCAGAAATGCAGAATAATCGATATCTGCTTTTGCTCATTAACTCACATGTCCCCTCGTTTACTCTGCTAATAGCACATTTCTCCTTCCATTCAACCAAATCCAGCGTTTTGTAATTGAGAAGGCAATGAGTAATAACCAAAAGTCCTTTTACTGATGCAACCAAAATGTTAATTACTTGTGAATATTGACAAGTTGTGCTACAATTATGCTTCCTTCCAGACATCAATTGCTTTTCTCCTACCCCAGCCCCTACATGGTCTTCTTACTGCTCATAAGAGCAAGTTACTTTCCCCATTTATACTGTATAAAGAAGAAATTCTCAGTCTACTTTTATTTACTGCAGCGCACCTGACTAAAGGGATAAAAGAGAAAATTTTTTTCAACTATTTCATATTCATCTGGACAGACAGGGATTGGGTTTATAAGTGCACTGGCATTGTTTCACTCGTAGGTGGGCCAGGTCACAGCACATCATCCTGCAAATGCTGGATTAAGTGCGAGGACAACTGACACGCTCAGTTTAAATTATCCCAGGTAGTAACAGCTTTCTAGGAACTGAACAATGGACCTCAGCATGATTTGGTTCCAATCAGCAATACAAAACCACTCTTTCGACTTCTTTTTTTAATCATCAACTACAGATTTCTGAAGTCAGTATCATTGCTCAATTTTCTTTCCCATAGTACCTCACACAGGGGGAAAAAAAAGTATCGGAATCGGTACTTTAATTTTTTTTTAAGCTATGTTTTAAACTAAGTTTACCAATAAAAATGTAAAATATGACTTCCGGATGAAGCATGAAGCGATAGATTTGTGCAGAGAGACTTGTTTTAACTCCGGTACGCGTACTCGGTGGGCTGGGGGTGGATTTCTTTGTCACCCCCACACAGAAAAGATTTATGGTATGGAGGCAGGGTGTCCCCAGGCTTCTCGAATTTGCTGTTATGGCTTGTTCCTTCTGCTCAAAAGGACAAGAAAGCATTGTTCTCAGTCAGAGCAGGAGGAATATAACTGAGAACTATGTCTACCAATTGCATACGCTTTCAGATGAAGGAAGGCCCATGGTCCTTCTTCGAAACAAACGTAAATTTTCTCAGTAATCACTGAACAGCAAAATAGCACAATAGCTTGTGCATCATTCCAAGAATCATGAAATCAGGAAGAGGTAAACAGGTGACTAAAAGAATAATTCAAAACACATGACTGATGGCAGTGCACATAAACAACAAGTACATAAACAGCTTTTTGGTACAGATTATTGTCCGGTAAGTTTTTTGAAGGCCTTGGTTCAGAATTTTCTTACATAGGAAGTGGAGAAAGAAATTAAAATGAAGCCTTCTTTAGACTGGATTATATCTAATAGATTAAAGAAGCTGATTGGGGGGGGCGGGGGGAGGGAAGGATAAGAACACAAATACACTAGATTCAATCTTTGGTGGGAAAAAAAAGGGATAAAGAATAGCAATAAAAGCAATTAACTTTGGAGGGAATCTCCTATAAACCGAGGGGAGAGAAAGGCCAAGGAAAAAGGACCACAGAGCAAGTAGTAATTCCTTGAAGGCAAAGTAAGAACCACCATATTTTGTAGGAATATAATTTGGCTAAATAGCAAATTCTGCATCGACAAATCTGATCGTTACCAGTCAATCTGAACTCAGCTTGGATTATTCAAGAAGAACTCTCAGGATTTGGGGAATCGAGATTTTAACAGGATGATAAATCAGAGAAACCCTGAGAAACAGGATGCTATTCAAGCAGATGTCACTAGATGATCCCTTCGGATCCAGATCTCCAAGTCTAGTTTTAGACGCATCTATAACTTTTTTCCATACTACCTATATGTATGGCTCGAATTTTAAAGAAGGGCTTTGGGAGGGAACATAATATCATTAAATACCACAGCATTCACATGGGAAATGGGCATATGAAGACTTAAGCGCCTTGGAAAAAATTCCATCCTACAAAGAAACCCAAACCACAGTGTCCTTAATAATGAAAGGCATATAAGGTGTTGAATTTCCCTAAAAACATTTTGTTCAATATAGTGTATATATATTTATATAGCACACTGTATGCATATACTCATATGTATATACACATACACAATGTGTATATATAAGGGAGGGAGGAAGGGAGGGAAAGAGAGAGAGAGTCCTAGTTAAATAGACATATAAAACGTAATCTTCACAGTTATGTGTGATAGCCATAAAAAGTACCAAAGGGAAAGAAATAAACAATGTAGGCAGTAGAAGTGAAATGACTTTTTCCAAAGTAAACTTATTTAAAAGTAACACAGTTATTAAATAGAAGCCTTTTTGCAAATTGCCTTTATTCTGGGAATCTTTAATATTTTCCATTTAGTAAGTCCTTATCCATAAGTGCCTGCCAATAACCTCAGCATGAACATGCAAGCATCCACACTTCCAAACTCTATGACAGTTAAAAAGCAATTTTATGAATGTTTATGAAAGCAGTAAATTATTAAAATAAATTTAGATATTTACACGTTAGAACAACATCTTCATTTAATGGATGTGGAAGAAATGTTAATATGTGAACATTTTAAAGATGAAGTGGTTTGGCCTTCAGAGCTTTTGTTACTCTATTAAAAGTTAATTTAGGACAGAAATTATGGCTTTTTCTTGAATCCCAACCCCAGAAGATTAAATCACGATCAAGAGTCACAACATCTTTCAAAAAATGAACCTGATGATGGTTATTTGCAGAGGCTGGATATTGAAACTACTGCGGAGCTCTCCCTGAAAATAAGCCTCCTGTGGCTTCTTTCCTCTGCTCACAGCGGTGACGGACTCACCCCAGTTTTAGGGCAGAGGCGCTGGGTGCCAGTGAGGTGCTGGCATCCATCTTTCTGTCACCACACATTTGATACTATGGGAATATGTTTCTTGTCTAAAAATGCAGCAGAGCAACTTGAGTCGCCTTTCTCAAGAAGGTGTTCTACATCACAGACGTGATTTCCTTAGTCACTAGTAATAAATTCCATCATCTTTCCCCACATTTATGTATCCTCCTGATTCAAGGACATTTGTGAGTCTGCTTTCACTTCCTGGAGTTCACCAGTGATCCCAATAACCCCAGTTCCACCGAAACAGGAATTTTCCTTGTAGCCAGAACGCCAGAAGACCATCAGTTTCAATGTAAAGGCGCGAGGAAGCAACTGTCCTACCTTTTTTATGGTAGTTAAATCCCAGAACTTGTGCTTCACTTCTGTTCTACGTTTGTCTCATTTCAGCTTTTTCCTCAAGAAAGTTTTTCTTCTTCCTTAATCCAGTCCCCTCTTTACTCAGAAACAATCCAGCTCCTAGAAGTCTCTCAAACTAGTCACGAGCAGTAGCCACAGTAGTTTAAAATTTTTTATTCTGTCAGTTATTCAGGACTGTGAATTATTCTGGGTAAAGAGACAGAGATTACCAGCATCATGGCTATGCCAAGTTAATGCATCAGTGCCTGTGTGCTGCACTCCTCAGCCACTCGTTTAGCGGGGCTGGTACAGGAAACTGTCACTCCAGGTGCTGGGAGTATTAAATTCCTAAACCTTTCAGTTGCATTTGATAATTACTCTGCCTTTGCCATACTGTAACTTGCTCCAGCCCTTGAATCATTTCTACCATTCTTTTCTCCCACTTTTAATATTAATTTTATAGTAGGCTACATAGTCTTGCTCCCTTACTGATCTTAATAGTGCCATGTCAATGGTTAAACCCCTTTCTAAATCTCCACTCTGATTTATATACACTTAATACATAGCCCTTTTTTACCTATTCTTTTTATCACAGCAATGTAAGCTCTACCTGGGTTTTTTTCCCCCCAGAGACAACGCTCTTTTTCATACTTTGCCCTGCTATAAAGGCAGGGTCCATGTTCTTTCCTTCTTTATGTACAACTTACACGTGGCTATAGTAACATGTTCTTTATTTGAAAAGGTCCAGCTTAAGGGATGGAGGTGAGTCTGTGTGGCTCTGCCATACTCTAGGCAACGTGCCCGCTGCCATAGCTGCTGCCCCTCCTGCCCTGCTCACATACTACGTTCTGTTTCGGTGGAACAGAAATACAACACTCCCAGTAAAATCTGAAAATTATACTCAATTACAAAAAATAACCTAAGGTCAGATTTCTACAAATTTTGTTCTCGCAAAGCAGCTTAAATTTATGAACCTTATGAAATTCCATCAGAATTAATCACATTAAATGATTCAACTGCATATTCTAACAGCACGTTAACTTCAGGCTTTTCTGTACACTCCAAATTTCCTGTACATTCCAATTCCAAGTTGCTCCAAGCTCTGAACCCTGTCTGGTGTTTTCAGTGTGTCTGAAGACATGAGAGATGGGCCTAGTCTGAAAGACTGAAAGTAGAAGCTCCAATTTATTTCCAACCTTGATCCTCCCCCAAATTTTGTACCCTACCCAATCTCCATAAAATACCAAACCAAACCTCTAGAGCAAAAACATTGTCAGTAATACAGTTATTTTTCCAAGTAGTCAAATTTCCATCACTTGGGCTTATTCCTATAAATAATCCCCTTGTACATCAAGCTGTTTTCTACCAACACATACTTCTTTCTCTTCATGTGATGTAAAGACTAAACAAATGTTGTTCAGTTTTCGTGGTGAGTTTTCTGCCAGCAGCAGTTTATTATTTCTTTCAGGCTTTTTCCAATGGACTCAATACGGAGAGAAAAAACAGTTGAGTTTAAAAAAAAAAAAAGGCAAATTAAAAACACAAAAGGGGAAAAACAGCAGTTGATGACAGCAGTAGAAGACAGAGAGGCAAAAAGCATACCCACGCGAGGGAAAACACAAAGCTGAAAAAATAGAGACGTGATCAGAAAGTCTGTTATGAAGATGAAACCTTGGTGCAGGATCTGTGTCCTGGTTTGGACCCAAATCCAGAGTGAGATACTTGTATAATATAAAGTAATAACCATGAGAAATTAAAAAAACATTAAAATGTGAAAAACACAAGTTAAATACAGAAATCTAGAAAGAAAAACAGTAAAAAAAAAAATATATATATATACATAGTGACAGCTCTGTTATGAACTAGCGTTCTGTTTTAATGTGATGTAAAACCAAGCACGTGGAAGACAGAGATAAGGAAAATATAGGCAGAGGGAAGCATCTGCTCAAACAGAAATATGAGACTCAGTAAGTACAGAAACATAAACATTAGGGGGAAAAACAGACACAAAATGTGGATTCAGTAGTGAGATACTGGGCTCATTTAAACCAGCAGGACTTGCTGTTTAAGGCAATCTTTCTCTTCCATTTCAAAGGTTCCTTATGAAAGAAGACTATTTCTGATATCTTCGTACATATTTTCTCGTACTTTTAATAGCTTACAATTATTTCACAGCCAAAGAGACACAATTTATATTCTGCAAAAAGACAGTTTACAACCTCAAAAAGAAGACAGAACAAATAAAGGGCAAACTTCCCACCTGTGTGAGCAGAACACAGAAAGTAGGTTTGGGCAGTTGTATTTTCAGCCCAGATTCCGAGCACGCACAAAGTCCATCTCCTGATCATACCACACTTAGGCTCACATTGTGTAATTTGCACTCTGAACGTGCAAAATGGGTTCTTTTGGAATAGCAGATGAGCACCAAAGTGTGGTATGTGCCTGATTTGTGGCTAATACACCTCAGCCACCAATTAGCATTTAATTCTTGGGACCAGACTACAACCAACCCAAACTAAAAGTCCCTGAGATGCGCCCTGTTCTCAGCTCCATTTGTTTTCCCCTGCTCCTTCGGGCTGCACTATTTGCTAATTTAGACATAGTAAGTGCTTAGAAGAACACAAATTAAATGAGTAAAAAGTCCATCTCGTAGACACTTTAAACAGTGCTATTACAAACTTTGCATCTTTATCAAATTCCCACTTCATGAGCCCCAATTGCTATTTCATTGGTTTTGACGGTTAGCGGTGAAATGCAGTGTAAGATCTATCGGTGGAAATGATGCACAACAGCCAAGTTCCAACAATGATAACTGACCTTTCACAGGCATAATTACATTGCATCTAAATAATTCAAACAAACAGCTAAAGCTACTCAGTCGAAAACAGAATTTTTATTGAGACAAATATTATTCCCATAGAAAAAAAAAATATTAAATGATTATTTTCTGAACCTGTGTTGTGGTCCCGATTGTGCTTTCTGTGGTTGATAGAGCAGACCCTGACTCTCTTAATTATAAGATCTGGAGTTACTGTTCTTTTATAATTGCTTTTGTGAATTGGGAATGAATTGTTTAAATATTTATTGGGCTAGTGTATTTTCTGAAAGGCAAAACAGCCTTTTTGTTTATAAAATATTTGCAATGGAAGGGAGTTACTTGACATTTAGAGTGTAAATGTGATTTCTACGTTGAGTCTGCTATGTCTAATGAACAAGTGGATTGGTGAGCTCCATCTCTGCGCTCTCTGCCAGGGTGGGCGCTGGAGGAGAAAGAACGGACACACACACCTACATACATCCCTCTCCACACATAACTGCAACCAAAGAAGGAAGGAGAGAGCAGAAGAAAAACATGGTTCTTGTTCTGAACTGGTGGTAACCCATCCGTAGACCAGTAAATCCTAGTGGTTTTGTAGGAGCGACTGATCATTAATGGGAAGGGGAATAAATGTCTATCTGTGTATCTCAGGGAAGTCTGCTAGAGGACAAGTCCTGTGAGGAGCGGCTGAGGGAGCTGGGGGGGTTCAGCCTGGAGAAAAGGAGGCTGAGGGGAGACCTTCTCGCTCTCTACAGCTCCCTGAAAGGAGGGCGTAGCCGGGGGGTTGGGCTCTTCTCCCAAGGAACAGGTGACGGGACAAGAGGAAACGGCCTCAAGTTGCACCAGGGGAGGTTTAGGATGGATATGAGGAAAAATTTCTTCACAGAAATGGTCATCCACCATTGGAACAGGCTGCCCAGGGAAGTGGTGGAATCACCATCCGTGGAGGTACTTAAAAGCTGGGCAGACGTGGTGCTGAGGGACATGGGTCAGTGGTGGGTTTTGTCAGTGTTAGGTTGATGGTTGGACTCGATCTGAAAGGTCCCTTCCAACCTAGACAGTTCTATGGTTCTATTTTATGCTTACCCATTTTATAGAGCAGAAACACCACGGAAGTTAATATTCTTTTCCAACTGTCAGTCCCTTTCTCCTCTCTGAGGTGGTACGGACGGCAGAAAGAACCAAGGTGCAAAGACAAATTCTCCACAGAGCAAGGCTACGTTATGTCACGATAAAATCAAGTTATGATGTCATTTCTTAAACAAATCCCTAAACTACTGGTTACTACCTCACAACCTCCGCGCTGGCAGCGGCACATCTGCAGCAAGGCCCAAAGCGCTGAGCTTCAGACACAGCCCAGCGGGGCTGGAAAGACCAGGAGAAGCCTGATGCCAGGTGAGCACATCCTGCGTCCTGCCTCCTCTCCCAGAGTGCTCAAACAATGGCCCGCAGCCACCTACTACACGCATTTATTCATGAACAAAAGATTTCAGTGCAGTGTTACATGTACATTTTTAGCAGACACGGATCCAACTATTTCTGATCTCAGTTGCTTTTTTTTTTCCCCCCTTATGCTTTATTATTTCTTTTAGGGATTTACCTATTTGCCAAAAGGCTTATAGTACACCCAGAGAAAATATGGCCTACTACTGGGGCACTGTAAGATACGCAGCAAAATAAATAACTGTAAGACACAAAAGGTGCCACAGATCAAAGTGGCTAGTATTACGGAAGAATCTGAACACCAGTAAATCCTGACTTTTGGGGACAGGATGAGACAGTTCTTGTTTTGGTATTTTGAAACTGAAAAAAACCCAAATAAATAATTCAGCTGAAGTGCAACAAGCTTTTGACTAACCTTATAGAGCAAAGGTGATTGTCCTAGCTTCAGAAGTGCAATTTTTTTGGTCACATTTGTAATGGCTTGAATCCGGATCAAGTCTTCCACGGTCCCGTACTGTACATCAACAAGTTCTGCCTGCAAAGAGAAGACAAAGTTCAAACTATAACTATTATCACGCATCCTTGAGGGTGCTCCTTCCACAGAAACAAAGTTGTTTGCGTAAGTACCAGCACCCGAGCGGAGTTCTGCAATTACCGTACCCTCACCTCCTAATCAGGAATACCTGTAATAACAAAGACCTTGAGAATTCAATCTGACAGATAGAGTTATATCTTTCCAGTTTTCATTCACTATTCAACAGCTGTGATAAAAACCCAATGCTTTTTTGCCAGCGGTTATAAGCGGTGGCGCTGGCTGTGATGAGAGTTTCCCCTCATTAGCTACAGGAATCTATTTAAAACCATGTAATGGATACCAATTCACTTCTGGTTTTTTTTCTTAAAAGGAATCAGAATCTCGTAAAGCATTTCAGAAAATGAGTGAATGATTATACCGGTCACTTATGGAATTATACAGATAATATACACTCTACCAACATGCAGTTTTATTATGTGGTCTCATATGATTCCTAAGCAGCCTTACCTGAACTACTGAAGTATTTTCTTATATTCCATCAGTTATCCGAGTATTACACTCGGATAACTACAGCGATAACAAACTACACTGCTCTCACATGTAAAATCTTCTCTTAATACATATTTTTTAATTATTTCCAACTAAATTAAAAGCGTTTAGAGCATGATCTTCAGCTCTTCAGTTAGGACACTGCAAGAATATGTAGTAAAGGTCTAAGTTATTATTAAATGTCAGGCATTGGTAGTGATGGAAAAACACTTCAAGATGTGTTCTCAAGGATTTTAGATATATATAAAAATATATCATATATATATAATTTAAGAATGACCAAGGGCATCTTTCTCACACATTCATAGCAATAAATTCCGGCAAAGACCAAGTATGAAGATCATCAGTCTTGTACATTATTATTTTAGAATGTCATAAGCTCTCAGGACACCATCAAGGACATTCGGGAACCTCTAAATCCCTAAACAGAGTGTTCACATAAAACGCAAATATAAGAAGACACAAGAACATTACATGAGTGTTTAAAAACTAAAATAAGAGGAGCAGTACAAGACGGAAAAGTCTCTCTTTCAGTTCAGTTTTGGTAGCTTAAGCATGGACTCATTGCCAAAGGCAACAGTTCTGATTTTGGGCATCTCTACCCAAACTGTTTAAATTCCACCAACAGTTGTTCTGGATAAGTAGGATGTGTGAAATTTTACTCGATTCCTGAACACGAATATTTTAGGAAAGTGTTTATCCTTATAGAACTGTATCTGAATATTTTGTCTGAGTTTCCACCTCAACATTTAAGTTGAAATCATACAAAAATTTTGCCAAGGTTCCCATCTTCTTAAATGTATTCTTTTAAATTTTAAAGTTAGCAGGTTTCTAAGTCTCATACATGTCATCAGTGGTGTATAAACCAAGTATTGAGAAAGGTCAGCCAAAGTTATAAAACGCTTCTGAAACAGGGAAACATCAGATTTAAGACCAAATACTGAAACGTAGGAAGAGAAAATCTTGCACTTCATACAGTTTCTTCTGAAATATGTGGGAGTTTTAATATTTAAAGAACTTGAAAACTATTTAGTAAGAAAATTCAAATGGTGACTACAGGCTGAAATCCAATATATTTTTTTTCCTGTGTGACCATCACATGCGAGAAGTATGATCAAATCAAGTGAAGAAGTTTTATACTAACGGAAGCTATTTTACATTTTATCTAATCCGATGCCTCTGGTCATAAAGAGTTCACCTCAAATGAGCAAAGGGTATTAATCACTGTACTTCCTTGAAGTTCACACAAATTTTACCTCATTCTGTAGACCTCAGCTTTGTTTTTATTTGTACCTACAGACGTGTCAATAGATACACTTTAGTGCAATAGTTATTAGAGTATCAAAAGTCTTACGGCTTGAGAGGTTATATCTAGGCTGATTTCCGGGGAGACCTCTAGTCTAATTCTGTTGGACCCAATGCCTTTCCCGCTTACCCTCAAGCAAACCAAAAATCAGAGCTTTCATCATTTGCGTGAGAGAAACTACACTGAATTTTCCAGAGGCAAAATCAATACACAAAGATATAACATAACGAAGTATCAAACCATTTGCTTCTAGAGTATGCCTGTGTGAAAATGCCATCCCTGCCCATCTACATTCATGCGCTGCTTCTCTTCCCGTCGTTTCTGCTAGCTGCTCCTCCAAGGTGCTATCCACCGCTCTGTCAACGACGCAACTACATGTTTGCACAATTATTAATGCATTTAGCAACTGCCCTTGGATGTTTCTTAGTTAATTTATGGATGCAAACTGCATCTTCAAGAGCTACTCGCCAGTCTTTCCCAGGCAACACACGAGCTCAACAATGAGCTGAATAAAAGGCCCTACAAAGGCACAGCTCATTTTTTAATTATGTGAGAAGCAGAACTTGACTCCCTGCTGCCCCAAACACTCTGCAAACCATGTTCTTTGCTCCACATGTTAAAAGTAAGCCCCAATGCCAAAGCTATTAAATACATTCATACATTGAGAGCACACGTAAGAAGTCATTACATAATGAAAAAGCAGCTGGGTGTAACATAACAAAGAGTTACGTGTGCTTTCATCGCACATCTTCCACATGAAGGACATGTCAAAGCTCAATATATTAGAAGTCTTTCCTTTTTGCACTCGCCTAAAAATAAGTATGACCTAAGCCTCTTGTTACTGTCCAATCTTAGGGGCACTTGCACACTTACATTTCACTGTAACTTCGAAGTGGGTCTCTTCTCATCGCAAATCTTTGACCCTTAATTTTACCTTTTTGGGAACCGTGGGTAAAAATATTGCGCGTGTCTACCAAAGTACGCTATCGCATCCTGGTAACATCACACCTAGCCCAGCAGCTGGAGGTTTGCACGGCTAATCTCAGATCTAACTTTGGTTAAAATGACAAAAAAAAAAGGAAAAAAAAAAAATCTTCTCCAGTAAAACTACACATGGCTCCTCCTCTCCCAGAGTCAATAACCCACTGGAAGAGTTCAGAACAAAGTCACAACATTTTGGCAGTACAGTCCAGAAACTAATAGGTAAACATTAAATTATAAAAATAATTTTAAAAATTATTCCTACTCCTTCCTTTCTTCTACACTTGAATATCTCAGTAAAATTTGTAAGAAAAAGCAAAATATTTTACACTGCTTAATAACAACATCTCATCAAATATAATACAGCAACACCAGCTTAGTCAGGTTTGTTTTTATTTAATACACTGGGGCTCAACTAATTGGATCCTATACTTCTGGGGTAAAATAAAAAATATTGAAAAAACACACCTTTAAAATAATGTTAAAGAATCCTGTTGAATCCAAAGAGTGCTACCCTCTCCACTGAGATAATAATCCCCTGAGAAGCCAACAGTCTATTTATACTGCGTGGTGCTCTTTTAGTCACAACATTCCTAACAGCTCCAAAAATGAATAAAGATTAATTTTTCTATTCCTTCTTTTTTATTTTTTTAGAAATGCCTACATGACATAATCCTCATTTTACACATTCCAGATTTTAAAAAAGCAAAATTCCCCACCCCCAACTACCCATATTTGATAAACTACTTTCCTTTGGCAGGATAACTCTGTTCAAAAACAAAAGAGAACTCATCCTTTTATCAGATGCTGAAAAAGAGCACTCGTGTACTGGGTTTAGATAGAAAAGGGTAAATCCTCTTACCCTGAAACTGGGAAACTGCTAAAGAATGAGTTGTTTTAGCCATTTCAATCAGGTACTTGCTCTTCGAATCGTTTCATGCTATGCTGTCTGAAAGATATGACTATTTAGGAACAAATTGCAATGTGCAACACGGAATTCAGTAGTATTCCCCCATGCATGAAATGAAGTAGGGGTAGGTAATAAAACAAACATTTTTAGAAAAAGTAATTATTTTATGTTAGACTTATTATTAGTTTCTAAGTCCCAAGATGATGCTCAATGTGTTGTAAACATTCTATCTTAAAAACTATGATAAAATCCCCCTCCAAACCAGAAAAAACAAGCACTCTGAAAATGCCACAATCAACACAATCAAGGATCTTTTTGCAATTTGTTCTACTTATCTCCAAAATGAAAGCGAATAAGCAGCATATTTCATTCAGTCATGGATGAAGAAGTGTAAGACAGGTCTTGGAAAACTATTAATAACTGTATGAAGCAGGCAGGAGCTGGGGTCTTGAAGATGCTGAATACCATTTTAAAACTTTCCTTTCCTTGAAAATGCTGAGGCAATTTAAAAAAAAAAAGATAAGTTAAACGGATCAAAAATAATAATGGAAATATATTTGTCATATTACATTGTTATCATTCAGTTGATTCGTATGAGGAAAGGAATTTAATACAGCATTATACATCTGCATCCAATACAGCGGCTAAGAGCCCGACGGTGGCTGATTTGCCAGCGACACACAAGACAGGAAAAAGATTAAGGGAAAAACCCACAGGAAAAAAACAACCAGCTCAAAGGCAGTACAGCCAGGAAGGGATGTTTCTCACAACCACCAAAATGCAGACGGAGTCAGTGTAGGTCTTAGAGCATCTGCTCTAGCTATCAAGGCTGGGAATCCCAGGGCAGGAAAGCACCACACCCAGGCAAATAGTTTTACTATTATTTCTTAAGAGAATACAATAAGGTCAGTAGCGAGCAATCTCAAAGAAATCTTATCTGAAAGGGGTAAATTTATGCCAAAACCAAAAGTAGCATTTAGAATGGCTGTGGTGAAAAATAATCTCCTCTTAATGTTACCTGTTGTTAGTGCCACAGTTCAGTAACCTCAAATTATGGACATATTTTATCAAACACCAACCTGTTGGCTCATATTAATGAGCAGCTTCTACACAGTCTATTGCGGAGGTCGGGACCGTAGGCGCTGCAGCTGTGAAAACGTTCAGTAGCACAGTCAGACTCCTGTTCCTGACAGTTCTGACCTACCCACCAAAAGAGTGGCAGAAATGGATGACCTAAAGAAACTCCGAGTATTGATAAAACCTAAATATTGAATGCTATGTATACGATATATTTAGGATTGCTTATTCCTCAGAATTAAGACAATTTCTCCAGAATGCACATACGTAATTCTAGAAATATCAACCCCTCTGTTCCGTGACTGTTCAGGCTTACTACATCCCCTTCCTTCATTCAAGTCAATGCCCTTTATGTCTCCTTCAACATTCAGCTACTATTTTCAGGTTGTTCACACAAAAAAAGGGAACAGAAACATTGAATGCATGATCAATCACAAGTAAATAACCTTCAACTAGTCATCTTGCCTTAAGTAAAAACTCGGAAATATATTTGCAAATTGTATCTGAGAAGACGGCAGTCTGCAATCAGGACATGAGGCTAACTTTAATTAAACACTTCACTATAATTTATTTGCACAGCTCTGAAATTGAGGCTGAAGGCAGCATTCAGCAAAGCATAAAAGTAAACTCAAGCTGGCTGTAGATCAAAGCTGGACATCAACAAACGCGAACAAAGCCGCGAACATAAAGCCAGCTCTTCTCTAAAATTAGAGAAAAAGAAGAAAGAAAAGGGGAGATAACAGGGTGGCACCCAAGAATGCCAAATCATGTGCTGGTGTAAACCCTGCTGCGCTTTCTGACAGGAGCCGCTGCTACTCTTTGAGCCAAACGCATCCCTCTGATAATCAGGGCCCCCCAGCTGTCTCCCCAGGATTGCCACCACCCAACCCTCCTTCCTTGTCCTACCAAGCACACCAGAGACAAAATCAACAGCCACAGTCATCTTTTATGTACTTCCTGTATTTCTACAGAAATCCTAATATTCACAGTTATCTTTCAAACTTCGTCCTTCACTTAGTTCCAGGCAAGAAGAGGGACAGAGAGAGAGACCTTCTGTGTTTGTAGGTTTTCATAGAATCACAGAATGGTTTGGGTTGGAAGGGACCTTAAAGATGATCTAGTTCCCTGGGCAGGGACACCTCCCGCTAGACCAGGTTGCTCCAAGCCCCGTCCAGCCTGGTCTTTTGTGGCACGCATCTGAAGGCTGCCTCTAGTTCAAATAAAGTGCTGAAGGTTCAACTGCCCAACTATTGATTTCTTCTACAGTAACGGTGCCCGGAATGCGTAGGATTAGTCAGCCTGTTCCTTCGTGGTTAGGACACGCTGAAGCCAAGTGCAAGTGCAGTAAGTTTTATTCTGTTCAGTGTTGCTAGGCTCAGCATTATGAGAAGAGGAAGAGACCTGAGAAAGCATGACCAAGGGTACAATTCAACATTTAGTTAAATAAAGACAAGTCAGACACAAGACAGAAACAAAGCAGGAAAGGATTAGAGAGTAATTTTTAAGAGAAGAGTTCTTGGGGGTTTCTTCCCATGAAAGAATAATTTCTTTTAGAGCTGCTTTTGCTATAAAACAAAAATTCCTTTCTTTAGAACTCAATTTTCCTGCAAACATCCTACTCCATTGCTTACAATAATTTCAAAATAACACTATCTTTGGAATCCCCTGTTGAGCTTTACACTTTCTAATTTCTTTATGAAAAATTTGGTATAGGGCCTCAAAATGCAAGCACGCCGTCTTCTGGTAGCAAATACTACTTACAGTGTTTTGTGTGTCCTATGACACTTTGCCATTCCCAAAACGTCCGAGAAATCTTGTGGATAAATTTGGGGTAATTACACGGAAATACCTCTGTGATTTCCTGTGAAGGAATGTCTAAACTGTAATATTTGAAAGGAAATTCCCCTACCTTCTTGGCCAAACGCGGACTCTACTTAGTCAGACTCTATTTCTAGTAGCACAGGATTCCCTATCCTCGAGCTTCTTTTTACGTCTTATTAGAAAACTGCAACAAGAAAAATAATCTTATGCCTTGAAAAATAATAACCTTATGTATTTCCAAGCAACTGTCTGAGGCCAGCCAAAAAGAGATGATTTGTGCAATGCGGATTTGAACACGCTGTCTGAGTCCAAAAAAGCAAATCATTACAGATGTGGATTAACTGAAGCTGATTTTGCTCCATTGCAATATTAAGAGATGCACCTGATCAACAACGTCTGGGCAGATTTAAATCACAGAACTTCAATATTGCTCCACACAGCAAGATACGAGTGTGTGAGGTCATTAAAAAACTAACTGGTGATTAAATAACTAGTGGGTTTTACCTACAAACACTCCTCTTCAAATTGATTCATGACATTTTTTTTCCTCATGGTTGTTAGCACCTATTCTACAGGTGTTTTCTTTTTTCACTTCAATATTCCTACTCATACAATAAAATTCCAGAATAATTCAACACGACTCATGGTGTCGGCTTACAGTCAAAAAGGATTCTTTGTGTCCGGTTTCTATTACATGAAATTGCATTACAATGGCAGCTAAAACTGTAAGTTGTACGAAAGAAAAAGAATTAAAAAAAGATGTCCCTTAACCTCAGTTTGATGGAGTTGGGCCTTGCAGACCGAATTCAGTCCCCGACAGGTTTTGCCCCCCTCTTTTTCCCCACCCCGTCTGCCCCGTAACACAGCTCCGTTCCAGGCAGGGCTCTGCCCAAGCTTCTCCTACAGGCTGCTTTTGCTGCTCCAGTATCCTTTTCAGAGAGAAACTGAGGTTTAACTTGTTTCCTTGCTTGCTTTTTACAGCTTATAGCAGTTTGGGGTTTTTTTCCTAACAACTCCCAGGGAGACTGAATTAAGATCGAAGCCTTTTTATAGCCTACCGAAAAGAACCTCTTCTGTGTTTTATGGTTACAGCGCCCCAGATAAATCTCGGCTGACATAGCTCAGTTCCCTGTTGATAACACTCATCCTGTTGACTCCTCCTTTTATATCTATTTTCAACTTTATTTTTCCCTCTTTTAGTTCATTCATACTTCCCTCCCCCTCTGTCCCCAATCACATTCTTCCAGTTTCCCTTAAGCAGAAGGCAAAACTAATATTTGAGTATAACTTCATGATATCCAGTGAGATATCCAATCACCAAACCTAGTTTTTTCATCTTTTCCAATTAGATGTAAATGCAAATCTAGTTTGTCAGGTACTCTGAAATAAAACATTCTTCCCTTCAGTCATATTAAATTGATATTTATTTATTTTAAAGCCTCTAAGAACGTTGCTTTAGTTATAAAACACTAAAGGACACGATACCAATTTGAGGCCAAAAATCCTATCAGAAATTTTATTATTTTAAACTTTCATTAAGTGATGATGATTGTTTGTCATCTCACAAAGCTCACTAGTGACAAAACTTTAAATTCTAATGATTCTTTCTTATGTGCGTGTAGTATTATTTATATCCTCCTCTTTGTAAGAGTTAACTGCAAAGATATTTAGTAGCATTAGTCTCTAAAGCATAAAGTCACATTGATCACCCTTTCCTAAGCAGAAAGAGAAATCTCTATTTGCCAGCCTACTTCCTTTAGCTTATTCAGGGGTAATTATTCATGCAAATATACATCTACAAATTACAGACTGAGGATAAACTGAACAAAGCAAACACAACTGTTCAGCTGTAATGTGACATCTAAAAAAACAAATCATAAGCTACGTATGTACACAGTAAATTATAATGGTGGGATTTAAACCTGGCTTGAAAATTTTCACTAAAATGGCTTTATGTCAGAATCCTGTCCCACTGTGTCAGAGCTCAACAAATTCTCAATGCGGGACTGCAGTGACGCGGAGGAATGACAGCAAAACATCTGGAGGCTGCAGACTGTCCTCCTTCACAGCCTTTTTGTCATGTATCGAATAAAACCCAGGCATTCCCTCCTACAGCAGCTACCACCATTATGTCTTCAGAGAGGCCGCTTGTACCTTACAGAAGGTGCCTGGAAGCACTTTATATACGAACAGGTTCTGCAGGCTGCAGCAGAAACTGCCAGCAATTGTCGGGAAGGATCCATCTCTCCATCTCAGCTGGGCAGGAGAATGGTAAAATCCATTCAAAGGCTCAACGTGAAAACCAGTGAAACGTGAGTTTGCACCTACGCATCCAGAGAAGGAAAGAAATCTCCTGTCTGAAACCACAGGTCATAAGAACAATGTCCTGCGAATGCAAACATTGTCTCTCAAAGATGGCATGTGTGTCAACTGAAACGTCGCATGGAAGTGCTTTTGATTCTTTTGAAATAAATTTGAAATATTTCATTATAACTATAATACATTTGATATCTTAATTTCCTAGAGAGCAGAGTTTCAACTTTGTTCAACCGTTCCATTTTTAGAGTTAGTCTGGCTGTGTTAAACCAGAAATATCTAGAAAATAGCCTTATAACTTTCAGGTTTCTAATTTTTGCCACTATTTTAAACACATTTTGAAACAATACTATTTTCATGGGATAAGAAACCTGTTTCCACATCAACTCTCATACTAGTGCACGCACAACGTACTGAAATATATAGGCTGGCTGTATTTCTGGGCATGCTTGCCATGCGAACACATAAAACAGAAGTTGTTATTCAAATACGTAGATACAGAAAGATAAAATAGCCATCAACCTCAAAGATGCAGATAATCACACGCATGTACAAGAGGAGGTCACCCACTGCATCAAGAGAACACTTGAACTTGCAGAAATGTCAGCGAGAACACTATTTTCTAGAGTATAATAAATGCTCTTTCACAGAGTGCTTATAGCCCTTGCTTGGCCAAACATCACGCACTTGAACATAATCAGAGAGGTGCCCAACTACACAGTGCTGTAAACACAAACCTGAGTGGTACAGCGGCATTTTATCAAACCTGGAGAAGCAAACAACCAGTTGTGAAAAGGAAAATGACACCTTTCCTATCTGATGGGAATTCTGTTGTTTTAAGTTGTTACACAGAGGTACAGGTCTCTGAATTACCTCTTTAGAAAAAGGATTGGGGGAAAATACATTCTAAAATTACAAATACATTTGGATGAAAGGACACAAATGAAAACAGGGAATATACTAGAGCAGTAATGAATTCAAGTGGCCCAAATGACTGAGCAAGACAAAGATAAAGAAGGTGTATGTAAGAACAGCACAGCTCTATGTGATTAAACGGGTACATATTTGCATTTTTCAATCACCTAACATTACAGAAAGAAGACTTATCTTACAAAAGACATGGAGTGCGTGGTTCAGGTAAAATCGTACCAGGAAGAAAACCCAGTTCTTTGTTGTTCCAGGCTTTCAAATTGTGTTTTTAAAAATGCCCACAATATTTTGGAATTGCCTTTTGGTCATTAATTGTGATACTGTATTGTGCACCACTTAGTCATCTGAAAGTTCCTACATGGCAGCACCATTTATCTTTTCTTTCAGAAATAGCAAACCGTCATTTTCAAAATGTTTTATTTTTATGAAGAACAGCACGGATTGAATGGAAGTTCAGGACAGGACCCTGCCAGCTGCCCTTGCTATAGCGTTATCAGTAGCTCGCCTTTCTCCTAAGTCCCTCCAAAGGTTAGGGTGAAGGTTTTCCTGAATTGTGCCAGACTGCAAGCACGAATTTAAAATTATGATCATTCATCTCTGCTAGGTGTTGGCAGGAACACCACAAAGAATTTGTGAACTTGCTTCCTGTACTCTCAGCAGGAACAGAAAATCCTAGAGAGAGAAGAAATCCCGTACAAAAGACCAAAACTGTTTCTTTTTATAAAAGGGCCCAGGAAATTTTTCACCTTGTACAATGGCCTCCCTTAAACTGTATCTCAAAAGGAAAGATGGAAAAATATTGACATTATCTAAAATGTACGGGAAAGTCTGAAAGGATACCAGAATCTGGACAACTTGATGGGGCAGAAGGAGTAATCTGACCTCTGACACGATACCGCTGATTTCACAGGTAATGCAAAAGCTTCTCCATCAGTGCAGTTCGGTCAGAGCTCTGGGACTGGATCTGAACAGAGCTTCCCTCATCTCCCACACAGCCTGGAATCCAGGTCAGCCTCCTTACAGCAGTAGAGAAGTGCTCAGAATTATTGTAGCAATAGTACTTTATGGTACAGTTTTCAACAAAAGCAGTTAGGGACATTATTACAGAACCGTCAGTTACTACAGAAATCTGCACTCAATTCTGTCTCTTCCCTCGTTACGATCCCTCCTCCCCGGGGTGCTGAACAATCAACAACCAAACTAGAATCAGGGAGGTCAGTACGCGCCCTCATCCGTTCTGATCCGATCAGAAATTTCCTTAACGGTCCATCTTCAAGTGGTTCCTTTCCTGAATTTCAACAATCACAAGAGACTAAATTCAACAGACGAGACAAAGAATGCACAACGGTCATCATTAAAAATATTCACTAGTTTTATCATCTACCGATACATACGTCTTCATTTGTTTTTACATTTTTGGTCCCTGCTTTACAAACGCTATATATTGCGAAGAAATTATTTTCATTGTCTGCAGAGAAAACTGAAAAATTATGAAAGTTTATTTCAGGCAGAGCAACTGTATAGGCATTAAGACAGCAGCAATGAAGTCATCAGGGAAAGACCTGAACCGAAAGAGTCAGTCCTACCCACCAGATACGGAGCCCAACACTGCCCGTGCTGATAGGATTTCGCATTCTAGACTTTTAGTTGGTGTCATTACACGATTGGAATATTTTCTTTTAGCCTTAAGATGTAGAAGTTTTATAGGTAAAAGGACAACATGGACGAAGACACACACAAAAAAAAATTCGGAATAAAAATTTTGGCTAGAAAAATGATATAGTGGTTCTTTTGCCAGTAATAGAGTTTCCAGCTTTTCATACTACTTCATCCTCTAAAATACTCCCCAAATAAAGACCGTGCCTGGCAAGCAGTGACCTGCAGTGGGAGGAACACCTCTCCCGGATGACACCGCAGCAGGAGCTCTCTCGCATGTGTAAGCAGCTTTGCTCTCTAGCAGTTGAAGCCGCTGCCAGACCTCTGCTACCCTCATTCACCTCTGTCTGCCCCTCAAAGCCATCAGCGCCAAGCTGTGAATCTTCCAGGAGACAAGACTAACTCCATACGGTAACATAATTCAGTGGAAGGAAGATAAATTCCTTCAAGCATCTTCTTTCTCGCGCACACCTACTCTTGGGCCCGTCACAAGCTGGTGATTGATTAGTCACCTTCTCTTTGAACCGCAGAGCACAGGAACTTAATAAATAATTATGAGAATAGAACCGATACATCTCATGGCTAATTCACATTAAGGCCCTTTTAATGAATGAGATAAACACAGTATCTAATATTCATTACATGAGGTGTTAGACATGAGATTTATTTGTATTTAGCGGAACACACAGCATATTAGACAGAAAAAACTAGGAATGCCTAATTCTAGAAAAAGCTAGAATTCAGCTTTGTTTAGTTTGCACTGATTTTTTTTTTTATTTATTTTTTAATTATTTATAAAGATAGTTCTCTCCTGGGATTGTAACTGGTGGGCACAGTCAGAAGTGCTTTATTTCCAACCAGCTTAAAAGTAAAATTCTGAACGAAAGCTTTTTCTCAGGACATTTTAGTCCAGCCAGAGAACAGGCTCTGGCCTTTTGACAGTTCACATACACACGCAATGCACTTCTGCCAACTGCACCTGGATACCAAATTCAGCCTCATCTATGGTTAGTAACCGGGTCTTTTTAAAATATATTTATTTTATTCTTTTTTACATTTTTAAGAATTCAGTTCTTGTATTTTTTTTTTTCAACTAGTTGTATCGCAGCTGCACAGTTTTTCATCCTGCTCTGAAAGGCTTTCAAAGGACATTTGCTTCAAAGGGTTTTCTCAGAGAGGCCTTCTTCACTTTTTGGTCTTTCTTACTATGAAGGCTCCGCGTCCAAGTTTATAGCATTCCTCAAAGCAGTCTCTAGAGAGGTTCATCCTTTGCTCTTTTATACCAAAATTCTTCAACAAAGAAGTCAGACAAGCCGTTAAAATCTGTCCTTATCAAATTATTCACATCATGGCAGCTTTACCCTCAACTAGTTCAGATTACATTCAAAACCTGTCATGTATTTTTCTTTTCTAGCAAGAACTTATTTCCACTCTTTCAAAGCGGTCATCTTAGAAGACTGTATTTGGACTTCACAGTACCACTTCCTAACACAGCCAGGAAATCTTCAGACCTGTTTTGGATTTTCAATGTTACTTCAATTTCAAAATATTAAAAAGATTTTAACAATGAGAAAAAAAGAGCCCTGTAGAAAAGCATTCGATAAGCTGATATTGTTACATTAGAAGAAATCAATTTTTAAGATTCAAAAAAATGTTGTCGAATATTGACTGTAAAACTTATACTTGTAGATACAGATAACTCCTGCAGCTTCAAATGATAGGATTTATCACGCTGCATCGAAGATTAGAATAGTTGCTCCTGATTCTTTTCAGCTGCCAGCTCTAATTCACAAGAGACACCACTGCTATTTAGACTTTTTCTCTATTTTCAAAAATAATCAAGGGCAGTATGTCATAAAAGTGATTTGTCCTTCCTTTTTTTTTTTTTTCCCCCAAATATATTTTACTACAGTGATCTAACCCATATTCTCACGGATGACCCAGTGATGCCTGGTACCAGCAGGGTCAGAATCTCATCCCGTGGTCCCAGGTACAGGATGTATAGGCACAGTAAAGCGGGATCTGCCTCCAACTACAGAAGCTTTTGTTCCTTAGAAGGTTTTAGTTCTTGTTCCTCTTCCTCAAAAATAAACTAAAAAATGAGAACAAGCAATAGGTTAACCAATATTGTATTTTACGGTCACTGATAACTATCAGAAAGCTGAGTAGCATTTTAAACAGTTCTTTATATTTTATGCATGAAACTACATTGTTTTAAACAATGAAGTTATATAAAAGTAGTTTTAGGGACAAGGATTGAGTACTACATAAATACAAAACTGTTTTGTTATTGTTCTCATTATATCAGTTGCAGTTGTTTCTTTTATTGTTTTTCTCATCCTAGCAATTTTTAAACAGCTGATAATATTTGCTTTATAGTCTGGAGGAAATTTTTGCTTTTGTTTTTAGTGTAAGCAAGATTCTTTCAAGGCAGTTTTAAACCTTCAAAATACTGGAGAAATTTAAAAGAAAAAGATCCCCAAAAACCCAAACTAAAGAACTACCAGCAGCTTTTTGCTTGGAATTCCTCCTCTGCAGAGGACACTGCCTTTGCAAACTCAAATAGAAAAAAAACACAGGTATGTTGTTGGTAGGCTCAAATTTACTACGAAGATATAAAAGAAATTACAGGGAGCCAATGAGATAGCACTACCTAAGCAAAATGTGCCTTGGATTTGGCACAAACATTTCCCCTTGACTTAAGATACCTTTGCATTCAGGTTTGCACCAAATACCATTAACAAAAAGTGCGCATAAAAGAAGAGTAACTGGGTAGGTATCGACTGAACTGCACAGGTGATTGCAACTTGTCAGGTCTAAATTACCCAACAAAATAATTAAAGAGAAAAATATTTCCTGGAGACCCATGCATTTACAGACGTTACTTCCACTTGTATTCTCTCACAGTGGCTACTAACAGACAGAATTCAACTCTGGTTAAAAATGACGTCATTCCCATTGATTTCAGTAGGAATTTTACTTGCACTATAATCTGAATAAAGCCCCAAGTCCATTTCCCAAGTCCTCAGTGTTTGCACCCTCTAGTTTTTCCCATGTGATTGGAATATGAATAATATTTATGGTTTAACATTGCTCCCTTTCAAATATTTTACAGAGGCCTTACTGCAAAATGCCTTTAGCTGACGATGCGCAATGGCATGAAGTGCTCAGTGATCTGTTACATCTGCAGATACCAAGATGCCTCACCATTTGCTTTTTGGGCATTTGAAAAAAAACCACCTCTATTATTAATGACGTTATTACTAAAATGTCATTACTAATATTTAATTATTAAAATATTAGTACAGTTAGTACAGTATTGACTGGCAATTATAAAACAGCAAAAGGTTTTGCAGCAGAAGCCATTTGCGTCTTTGAAACCCTGCCCTTCGACGATAGAAAAATCTTGCAGCAATATTACCCGGGCTTTTGTGCATGATGAACTACTGTTATTTGTAAGGAACTGTACAACTTTATTTACGAATGGTTATGTGATATGTGCCAGAACACTGACAGGATGTTCTGCAGGACATCTCTTCAATGATCGTTTTCATAGCCCTTGACTGCAATTTTAAATTCTATAACCTTCACATTGCATTTCACAGCTTCCTATATGTAATTATAGCAGAGTGGCAGCTATGCTGTAGCTAATGTTGAATGCTGTTTTCTGTTTAAAGGTCAAGTCTATTCTAAAATCCATATTCTTAGTGAGACTGTCTTGAAAATTTGCTGTGCCTACTTGGTATGCAGAGCAGTGGTCTAAATTATAATTATTTGTGGGAGAGGTTTCTGAGAAGTTCTTCTATAAATAAAAGATAAATAAAGCTCCTCTAAAATGTCTAAATGTTGCAAAAATCGCATGATTCTTCTCATTTGTGTGTATGTGTTATTCAACCTATAGCCCTGACCATCTGCAAACTGATTTCAGTTGCTAGGGATTCATTTTAGCTAGTACACGTCTCTTCAGAGA
This sequence comes from Alca torda, assembly GCA_008658365.1. Taxonomy (NCBI): domain Eukaryota; kingdom Metazoa; phylum Chordata; class Aves; order Charadriiformes; family Alcidae; genus Alca; species Alca torda. Next base: position 3,536,095 of record CM018081.1, read on the forward strand.
AGAAATTTTAGAAAATGTTAATAAAGATAATAATGAACTAAATTGGCGTGCCTAAAAGAATTAAATGCACACATGTATCAAGATTCCCTCTAGCTTGATATTTTGCACCAATGTGCCATTAAAAATGACTGAAAGACTTAGGGTGAGATGCTGTGATTATTTAATCTGAATTATATGCACTCTCTGCCTTTGGAATTCAAGATGTGCAAGTGAGCACGCTGCAGAAGGCTCCTTTGGCAATTTTGCCTAGGGATAAAAATAACCTGGGAAGATTTTAAAATTTTCTAAAACCAACCCGCTGACACCAATCTTAATTCAGAAATATTGTTAAGGCAATTACCACTGATTAGCTAGAGGGAAGATAAAAGATAATAAGGGTGCACTAATCACATTTCCAGCACAATGAAACCGAATCAAATGAAAGCAAGCTGTTAGGTCAAAGATTTCCCCACACATTGTCCCTCCAGAGGGACTCGTAACCTTTTGGTGCAGGGCTAGAAATATAGAGAGCTGCCAGTACTGCAGGGAATCAGCGCTGCAGGAGTGTAAAGACCCAGCAGAGAGGGGAGGGGACAGTAGGGCACACAAGGGGGGAGCCTGCAAGGAGTGGGAACGATTAGAGGAACAGGTGGTAGAGGAGACGAAGACTACCATCTTCGTAGAATCATGGAATGGTCTGGGTCAGAAGGGACCTTAAAGACCATCCAAGTCCCACCCCCCTGCCCTGGGCAGGGACACCTCCCACCAGACCAGGTTGCTCCAAGCCCCGTCCAAACTGGCCTTGAACCCCTCCAGGAATGGGGCAGCCACAGCTTCTCTGGGCAACCTGGGCCAGGGGCTCACCCCCCTCACAGGGAAAAATTTCTTCCGAATATCTAACCTAGATCTCCCCTCTTTCAGTTTAAAACCATTACCCCTCGTCCTACCGCACCACTCCCTGAAGAGTCCCTCCCCATCTCTCCTGTAGGCCCCCTTTAGGGACCGGAAGGGGCTCTAAGCTCTCTCCAGGGCCTTCTCTTCTCCAGGCTGAACAATCCCATCTCCCTGCAGAGTGAAGGACCAGGGAAAGAAGGGGCTGGATGGGTAGACGAGACATCTCTGCACAGCCATAAGAAAATGGGGTATCTGCTAAGAAGTGAGCCAGCCCCCTTCCTTGTGAAAGAGGACCTGACAGCAATCCGAGTCCCGCTTCCCGTATTCCCCTCTTGCCAAGATTGAAGAATGGCGGGAAGATCCCTGAGTGAGCTTAACAGATGGGTTTGTACTTCTCGTATTGCTTCAGGTTGCATTAATCTCTGCGGTGGGTTCTCATTTAGCTGAGAAAATGTCACCAAAACAAATGAACCGGAGCAGGCTGATATGCCATCAACAGATGTAGAGAATCTCTTCTGCATGTTGGAGATAGAGGCAAACAGTCGGCATTCTCACTTGTCTGCTCCCTGCAGCCCTTCCAAAACTAATCAAAGATATCACTGGCTGAGCTGGGAGTACAAATGTCTAAAATCAGCAGATACTTTGAACAGAGAAAGGGGTAGAATTAGTCAGGGAACGTGGACGAAGGCAGGGAAGTGAGGTTATGTAGCAGAGGAGTCCAAGCAGTCAGAGAACAGGGACAGAGGAGGGGTCAAAGTACAAAGGACACATGGTCAGTTGTTGGGAGAACTGCCTTGGAGACTGGGATAATCCATTTCTGTCCACGAAACCATCAAATCTCTGCCTGCATACGCATTCCCATTTCACGAACATGCCACTGCTTTTGCTGTTCTTGCATCCTCCCCTGGTTCCTGAAATGGAAAGAATATATAGGAAAGGGTAGAGGAACAGCAAAGGAACCAACAGGGATTTGGTACATTCAGGAGCCAGTTATTCCTGAAGAGGAAGAAGAGGGTCCTGGAGGCAATGCCACATAACAGAGGACGTTAAGTATCTTTGTTTAGAGTATTAAAGCAGATTTAGGATTGTGAAAAGTTCCTTAACGCTTCCATAAAGCAGTGAGCGAATAAATTTAAGGTGAAAGGAAGGTGAGAAAACTTCAGGTCACACAAGCATAACTGCGGAGAATCAGGGAATACAAAACAAATACAATCTTCATTTTGCTTTAATTAGGCCATCCTTGAACGTTGTCCCAACGCACCAACCATTACATCTGCTAAGATTTTTCTCTTTACAGTTGCTAAAGAACAAGGGAACAGAGCAGATGAACACTGCGACACCAAAATTGAATGCTTGTTTCTTCCTGCGCTGTCCTCGGAGGCCCTGCTTTAAACCAACCGCCCAGGTGACCCGAGCACCACCAGCCTCTGCCGTGCCTCCAGCCAGGACGTGTCCTCGCTCACACCTGGCTGCACTCGGGGGACCACCACCGTGCGCGGTAACAGATGGGCTACAATATGCAGCCACGCTGACACCACTTACCGACGCGGTGCTGAAAGGAGGACGCTGGGTCTCGGGGGGTTCACGCACACCTCTCGCCGACGGCTCCCCAGCTCGTCCCTCCACCGGTGACAGCTCTTGGACCACCCCGCGCCGCGAAGGCAGGGAGCAGCACATTCAGATTCATCCCACTACACTCACTCGGAGACTGGCTAGACAACACATTCTGCTCTAACACATACATTTGATGCAATGCAATTTCCCTTTATGCACGTGCTCTGCTGGCCAGAGCGGCTTTCCTGTTTTCATCAAGCAGACAAAAGGTTTAAACTCTATAAAAGGTAGCTGATATTTAAGTTTTAATAAAAATATATCTCACGTATGTAATTTTTTCCTTAGACTGACCTAGTCTACAATATATTATTTACATAACTGCTCCAATATCTGTTTCAAAACCAACTAGACAGTTCTCTCCAGAACTGTAGGCTGCCCTGCTTGTCACCGCGATGGATAAACAGTGTCACCTTTTCAGGGCCTGATGAATTATAGAGAAGTAGTAAAGTGCACCATCCATCACAATGGCACTAAGTAAGTTTTTGAAGTAGATTTCAGATCACAAATGCTCAGATTTTAACTCACAAATGCTGTTTAGACTGTTACCAGAAAGCACAAATTGGACGGCTCATATACAATGGCCATGTGATGAATGGACGTGACAGGTGGTCAAAGAAAATGAGTCTCGCTATTCTACAAATAACCTTGTCAACACGAAAGTAGAGCTGTAGCTCTGCTGGTAGCCAGACTGCAGTAACTTAATGGTTTTATTTGCTTGAACTTCCAGCAAATCAAATATACAAATGAGATACAATGAAGCAGCAGTATTGAAGCAATATTAGCAATTCAACCTGATTATGTGAGACACAATAGAAATTTTCTACTAAGGATGCATCACATTTGAAAGAAAATTATTCAGATTATGAGTAGCTGTTACAAGAATACCTTTCTGCAGGAAAACCTCATGATTTTGCAATCACAACCCACTGTAAGATATTCAAAATATGCGACTTTTAGTTCCACTACAAGCAATCAAGTCACCCTCTGATGGCTGAACACAGCAACAGCCACCGCCTGCTACTTCTCATTTAAAGTTTTTCTACTTCCATTAGTCTAAATAGTAGAGATTACTGTGTAGGATTGAAAGTGGGGGAGGTTAGATCAGTACCGATTTATCCGTATCCATAAACAAAAAAGGTAGTTTCCCTTTTAGGCAAAACTCTAGATCTAAGACAATTTGGGTGGACTATTCGAAGAATAAAAGAAAACATCTGAAGTTTTGCCAGGATGGTAGGTATGTCAACGATCCGCCTGTAAAATTGTGCACAGGAAGTCATTCCTTGGCTCAAGTACAAGCTCTGAGCTTTGCCAAAGCCAAGGTACAGCCCTAGTGATGAGTACGTACAGGGTGTGGGGTCCCCGTTGCTGCAGACTCAATCACAGATAAAACTGCTCTGAAATGTAACTGCAAGTGGTATACATGGTGCTGGTAATAACATCAATGATTTTTCCCAGAACATTTGATTTCCTTTAATCTGATGAATTTGATAGCAACACATTTATTTTCATGAAATAGATCTCAAAGGCCACAACCGTACTTTTCTCTCATTACAGTCACTCTTACTAAGCTACAATGAGAAAATAATATCATATATTGAGTTTTTAAGTGATAAATGTGAGAAGCCAAACCCATTCATTAGTTCTTTTTACTTGCCCGTGGAAAAGTTAAAGCCTACATCACGCAGGTTAGGACCTACCCTCGCCTACTTCATTTCACTTCTCAACAACAAAATTTAACCTGAAGTTGCTGGGTTGATAGAGCCCTGAACAGAGGCTGTACGGAGATAACGACCATGAGACCCAATATGAAAAGAAGCATGTAAGGTACACAAAACACAGGAGACCAAGAGAAGTCGCTCTCCCAAAGGAAACAAGAACTCCCTCCCTTCTCCTCTCTGGAATAAATCCCCCCTTGGACTAAAAAGCTTCAATGCTTTTAAGAAAGAGAAGTTGAAACGTGTGGACTTCAGGATGAGAAACTTAAGGATCTGACTTTCTACCAACCCTCATATTTCCTACAGTCCAAAATTTGAAATTAAATTAATAGTCCATAAAATGAGTTGGTTAGCGTCGTGCAACTTTCCCACTTTTGGCTCACTACAATATTTCCACGTTACCAATAACATTATGGGCAAAGACTCACAAAGGGAAAATACACAACAGTTGCATTTGACTGTTAGAAACAGTAACTGATATGTTATAAATACCAAGATATTCATAAAGTATAAAGGGGTTTTTTTAAGAGGTATACTCCAGACCCAAAGCCATTTGCAAACTGTTCCTGTAGATTCTATTAGTGTTTGAAGTGATGAAAACAAACCAATACTGCTAAAATGATAAAGAAACCAAGATGGGAAAAACGTCTGCATCATTGGAAGTAACACACAATATTTTAAAAAGGAGAAAGAAAACAGTTAGCAGTGAAATTGCAATTTTTATATTTCAGAAATATGTATTGAGATTTATGCTACCCCAGCTAGGAAAGCAAACAGAAATGATGACCCCTTAGTGCACCCCCAATATATCTGGAAAGCAAATACAGGATGGCAGCCAGAGAAGACAGTAAAGAGGATAAAACAAGATAATCCAAGATCTTATTTCACTTGGCAAGTAACAAATCCCAACAGGCAGGATCTTTTCGCTGACAAAACTTCCTAACAAAAGCTACAGTAAGATAAAAATACAAATTGGGGTTTTCAAGAGAAACAGAGCAGATGTGTCAACTGAGTTGTCGCAGAAGGAAGTATGCGAGATGCACGGCCATAACTCAGGGGCTTCAGGTGTCAGCCCAGCACTCCTGCAGGTCTCGCTGCAGAAAAGCTCAGCTTACCCTTCCTACAGGCATCCCTCAAACTAGTAGCGCTTACACATCAACAAGGAGAAAATGCAGCTCTAAACACAGCTTTCATATTTTTACACCCAAGCAAAAGATGCCAATTTATAAACTCAGACACTTTAATTCATATGAAGCATTCAGGTCTGACTAATTTTTAAGTTTGAACTGAGACTGGCCACGCCATATTTTACCTAAATATGTTTATTTTAAGGTTGGACATTTCACCATGTGTACTTTGCCAGCCAAGTTCAACGAAAGCCAATGTTTTCTAACTCTATTCCACCACAAATGACAGAGACAAATGGTTACATTACCTCAAGAGTTCCTTTGGCAGAGTAAGCTGCGTACGAGTACAGGAGGTCTTGGCTATGAAGCGTTTTGGTCTCTCTGCTGCACTGTTGTCCACTAGGATAAAAGCATTCACCGCTGTTTTTCAGAGTTACTGTGTTTGAAGAAGAGCCCGGTAGGTCAAGCAAAACAGAGTAATTTACCAGCCGGACATCTTCGAGGCCTTGGGAAGTCCACTGAACCAGAAGTTTCATTGCAATGTCTACATCATCTTCTCTAGGGAACTGTAACAAATCTCTGGGAAAATAAAAAAACACAAGTAAAGACAGTTTTAGTTTATCTCCCACCAAGACACTTGCACCTTAATATGCATCACCCCATAATTTTATTCATAATGTATCATCAAACATGCAGGGAGGGGGGGAAATAAAAAATAATCACCCCTTTTTTTTTTTTTTCCAAACAATTTCTTACCAAATGTGAGACAAAAGCAACTGCTTCCTGGGAAATAAAATAAGGGACAAAAATGTTTATAGGAAACATATCCAATCAGAACATAAAGAATCCTGCAGAAATTATCACAGTAAATGTTTGAAAATTCACCTCTCTGGTGCTGATCAAGTTTCTGACATAGCATCTATTTAACCAACCGTTGAAGTACGCAATCTGAAGTAACATTTCAGCGACTTCAGGGAGCGCACAATACTGAAAATTAGTAGTTTGGCTTAAATTCATCAAGTAAAGCAAATTTGCTAAACAGAATGAAACTGTTCCCCCAAATATACTGCTGTCAGAGAGTTTTCCTCAGGTTTCCTACCTGCACTGAAGGAGTACCTGAGCCAACAGCTTGGCAAGCATACAACACGAGCCTGGAAATTATTTTGGCAGCATCTCCCTGATGTGCCAATGGAGACCTCCGATGGGTTGATCTGGGCTTGTATCACTGGGTTTGTACCACAGTTCAACACCTGCGACCAGATGGGCCATAGGATGAAAATGGCGACGGCACTGAAAGACCACCCTCCTCCCAGCAAATGCCAAACGACACGAGATGTAGAGTACTTTAAAGATAACTTTAGAGGACAGACGACACACTGAAGGGACAACTTAGGTAGGCAAGCATTTATGTAAGCAAAGCAGGGCAGAAATGAAAAGCACCATTATCCAAATAAAAAGCACTATCCAAATGCAGTACAAAAAAAACCATGGAATATTTGCTGAATTTTGTGAGGATTTTCTTTTTTTTTTTCTTTTTTTTTTTTTTTTCAATGTGTCTGTGAAGCTCTCAGGACTGAGAAACAAGACGAAACAAGACTAAGGATCACAGAGGTACTGACTTCCAAGCACAGAGATACTGACACTGCCTGAAAACTTGTTCACACCCTTCTCTTCACAAAAAGGCCAATTATATTTAGATGCTTTAGGGTCCTTAGCAGAACCTTAAAAAAAATACCCTGGCTGGCTTGCACACATCAGAAGCCATGGCTGAATAATGCACAGTCATTTTAAAACCATTACTGCAAGCAATAGGTATTTGAGAATCCCACCAAGGCGTTTGCAGGCACCCCCGTGCCATTCGGAACCCAGCTGCCACGCCACAGGCTGAAGGTACCGGTACTCAGTGCTCCCATCAGCGTCTGCGCTAACGCCAGGGAGAACTCCACCAAGGAAAGCTTATGACAGAAAGCAAGCATAAAGACTCCCTTCTCCACCCCAACAGACCTTTAAAAAAAGAATATTTACTGCCTAGATAACAGCAAAACCTTAAAAAGGCAAACAGTGAAGTTATGACACCTATTGTAGCCTACAAATGGCTCAAAAATGGTACACTGCATTCAAACGTCTAATGCCCATCATCACATTATATGGGTGAAATAATTATTCTAACATCCAAAGGATTCAAAAAGAATTCTGTTTGAAAAACGATGTTGTATCCCAAGCCACACTGTGACGGCAAGGTGATTCACGTACAAAGTTCAGTATCTTCACAAGAACCCTGGACTTATGTTGAGGACTTCAGAGACCCTGTCAGGAGGAATAACCGTCTTGCAGATTTAATCTTTTTAAATTACCTAAAATAAGTCTTCAAGCAGTCCACACAAACCAGACGAGTTAATCCAATCTGTAGTATATTACAAGTTTCCAATTTCATCTCCTGTGCCTGCTAATGTAATGACATAAACTCGGGCACTGCAGAAATGCAAAAAGTTGCTTGATTAACACAATCATTAACACAGTGTCTGCATTTCCCTCAGGTGATAGAAACATTAATAGAATAAATAATTGAAAAAACTTATCCCAGGCCAATAAGGTTATGGCACATTGAAACAAGAAGTATTCAGTTTCAATAAAAGGAATTAAACATTAAAAGAAGAAGACACAATAAGCATAAACAAATTGCTCCCTTAATAATAGAAATATAGTTACTTTCCACTTCATAATTAAATAAGCATGTCTTTGAAACTTTTGTGACAACCTATCTGATTCAGTTAAAGGAATGAGCACACTCACTATGTATTCCATGTCTTTACAGCATGTTAAAATCAAATTGCACATTATGACCACACGTTATATTACAATATATCAGCACATATTAGACTACTCTGACAAACCTCATGAACGTCATCACCAAGGGGTTTTTTTGCAGATTTCTTGCAATCACTGACTTGCGCTTGTCTTTGATATAATTCTGCTGACTCCATAGACTTAAAGTCAGAGGTAAATTGACTCAATTTTTATTACATACTAGTTGGATAATAAGTGTATCATGTAAAAATAGCAGTTCCTAAACCCTATCAAATTCGTAAAAGTGCAAAGTTTGGCAGGTTGTCCTGGAAAAATCCCAACACTTCACGTGTACCTCGTAGTCCTTCTCTACAAATTGCCCATTAACTCACTTCCTGAAACTTCCAGGGCTCCGAGATCCACAGTTGTAAGATTTAAATAGTGGAAAGAAACAGGCCCTTGGGCCGATTGTGTTTCTCCCTTTTGCAAGCAGCTGCATTCTCAGTAGGAATCGATAGCAATGCGATTGCCAATTTCCATTCACAATGCTGCCTTTAATAACACCAGCCAAATTTTTTATTCCCTTACTCATATTAAAAAGATACTTTGCTCAGCTACTTGTTCAGCTTCAGTCAAAGGGAATAACCACAGAGTTCACGGGCACATCTCAGTTGCTGTAAATCTGCATAATTTATTGCAGCAGAACCACCACAGACTTAAGATTTGGTCTCAAGTGAGAATCAACGTTAAGAAATATAACAATAACGGTCTGAATAATTCTGTGCCTTTATCGGATGGCTCTCAGAGATTTCCACAAGTTACTTGCCTTTACTTTCTAATATAGATCAGAAATTGAACTAATGTACATGAGGAACAGCACGTAAACTTGTTTCATGGGTATTTTGCTCCATCTCAAATCTGCTTGGTTCCTGAACTAAAAAACACAGATAAAATTGCACTTAAAAGTCAGAAAACATACCTTCCTTCACTTGAATAAGGAAAAGTTTTCCCATTTTGATATGATAACAAGATCAAGAAAATGTTTATGAAGACACATTCTTACGTTTTGTGTGTAACCAAGAAGTCTAAGTCATGTTTTACTGCCTGACCAGTTCAACGTCCTGGCCAGCAAAGAGCAGCAGACCACAACTTTTTAAGGTTCATAGTGCTAAAACATGGAAAAATTTGAAATAAGACAAAGATACATCCGTAATAAAGCCAGGCTTTCTGCAGCTTCAAAAGACCAATCTTTAACTGATGATTATAAAAGATAAATGAACACACACACACGCAAAATACAGACATTTCATTTTCAAATTGGTAGCCACGGGGAACACGGAACTGAAGCAGCTTAATGGAAAGTCATCTGCTGTAACAGGACTTTTTTCCACACAGTTTGCTGAAGACCAGAACAAGGTGTTGCTACATAAACCAGCTGCTCATTGCTGGGGACGCGCTGGGACATTGCAAAACACCGCTCAGAGGATACTGAAAAATTGCAATAGGTCACTCTAACAATGAAAGGATGGAATAATTTAACTGTATGACCTGATTCCTTATCGGACAATCCTATCAAACTGCTACAACCCACCCCCAAAACAAATCGAAAACTGCAGTAGGGTTCTGCAGATTTAACCTTAAAAATCTACAGGGATAATATTTTCCCTCAAATATGAAGAACTTAAGGGTGGTTTGTTTGGGTTTTTTTTCTTTAAAGATTTAATGTCTGTACTGCAATGAGAATGGGAAATGGCCTACGCTTCATGGCCTATTAAAAAAAATTAATCTCAAGTCCAGTTTTGCAGAGTTAGAGTTTTATTCCTTATTCCCAAATTTTGGGAATAAGTCTTCCTTATTCCCAAATTTTGACTGTAAATTTTTACTCTCCATTTTCTTCCAGTTCAACAGAATTGTTGCTAAAGCAGTTACTGGAATTTTAGGCAAGAACTCAGAACAAATATGATTTGGGAATTTTTATGGGCCAATTTTTCAGCTGACTAGTTGTTTTCAAATTTCGAGAGTCGCAACGACAATATTTTTTTGTAAAGCTGCATCAGATCATGGTGTTCTCTCGCCTAATATGCCGTTTCCAACAGTAGCTGGTAGCAGATAATCAAAAAATAATGCAAGAAACGCATCATATGGGCTTATTATATTTATAGACTTGCATGCATATGTCTCTCTTCCTACCCACAAACTTTGTCCAGGCTGAGTTTTAAGTATGTTTACATACGGTCAGGATTTTAGAACTCGTCTCGGTCCATTAGGAGCTGAGTCGCGGCAGTTCCAGCAGCGCTGGGCGAGCGCACAGGACTCGCGCACACCAACTGCTCAGCATATGCACAAGTATTTTTCACAGTTGCAGACTGAGTATTTACGTGTATCCACCACATATAGAGTGTACCCGCAGCAAACCCAATGCGGTCAGGAAATACCACCTGCCCGAGCCACATCTGCTTAGATTTTAATTACATGTTCCTGTTAATTAGGGTGCTCAACTGGCTGGTGTCCAACCTGCCCGATCGGATTGCCCGTGGTCTGAACTGACTGCCGCAAGTCTGCTGCTTCCAAAAGAAAGAAAAATAAAAATCCAAGTCCGAGAGAGAGTATTTATCAGGAGGTTAGAATATGAAAAGAGAACATTCTCGTGGTGTAAACAGTTGACTACATGCAGCTTAGTGCAGGACGGGATGCAGGACCACTTCAGACTCTTCAGGTTACATTGGAAAGGCCTCCAGACAGAGGCCTCCTCAACTGCCCCAGACAGCAGATCCATGACACGTCCTTTGTCACGTCTGCCATCACTCTCTATACACTCTGGATATTCTGGGCACACTTTTAACACTGATACTAATGTCAATTTTGTGAGTCACGGGTCACAAGAAACCTGCTAGCGTGTTTATTCTTGTCACACCATGACCATAATAATGACCAAAAATAATAGGTAAGTCATAAACAAACAAAATAATACTGACCTACAGCACAAAAGCAATGGAAAGCTTTGGTTAAACACGATTGGACAGTAGATGTGGGTCAGCAACTGTGTGACATGGTGCTGCTTCTTCCATTTGCCTGGGTTTTGGCCCGCCAGTCTCCTCACCCGCAGCAGCCTCTCCATTGGAGATGGCCCTCTCACAGGAGGCAGGGCTTTTTCCCAGCCCTACGCTGTCACCCAGTTCTGCCTGACATTTATACGTGGCTTATCAGAAGAGAGCGATGAATGCATGGTCTGTCCTAACGATGGGAAAGCTAAAACCCCGCTCATTCTTGGGTAACAACATATCACTTTTGCTATCAAAGGGAGCATTTACACATCTGCACCTGCGTATCTCTATGAATGCTACATAGTGCCGAAAATATAGATATAATGCTATTAACATAAAGGAGTATGATTTATGACAGCTTTTACTTTTCACAGGCATAGAATAAATGTAATTCATGAAACCATAAAAAGCACGTAACATCAGATAACAGAACACGGGCTCTAGATTTGATTGCAATTCTCTAGCAGAAAAATGCTTTTGAACTTTTTTTTAAAAAAACCCAACACATTATGTGCAGTATGGTTTTTGGGTATTTTCGATAAAAAGGGACTTGAGTTGTCTATTTAGCAAATTATACATAAGCAGACACAAAAGTACTTTTAAACAAAACTTCATAGCTTTTTTGTTTAAGTCCACCCAGGTATTAGACATTGCAGAGGTACCTGACCATATGTACCCTCTCCCATCACTGTATAATTATATACACGACAGCTTCAGGCCAAACCTCTCGTCTTCCTGGCAAGTTCTTTATCATGGGATGGAAGAACACCCTCAGATCTCAGCCCATGCTGACTTCCAAGCTTAGTCATTTTTCACATTATGTTGTGGGTTTTTTTTCCTGCTACAGGACTCCCAGGAATATTGCCACTACCCACCACATCAGACAGCAAAATGCCTTTTATATTTCTTAAATAAAACTAATGGGGATAGTTCAAATCTCATTGCCATCATCAGGATACAAGCCAAGCTTGCATTCAAGGGAGATGGTGGAAGGCATTGAAAAAGGACTGATTCTCTCACTCTGTGATTTCACAGTTTATTGGAAAACTAGCAATTCATTGCTCCTCTACACTAAACATTGCGAAGTCATAAATTGGCCACAGGTGAGATTTCCAAAGCTTTCTAAGAGATTTGTATGTCAGTTTTCCTGACATCTAGTCAGCACCCAGATCTTCCAAATACTTCAGAACATGAGAATGCCAATATGAGTTCCAACAAGGGTCTATCAAATGATTGCCCAGAAGAGGGTAAAAGCAGGGAAAGCACACACAAAATCCCTCAACTACTCTTCTAGTCTATTTTAAGCTTAGAAGATTTTTGGAAAGAAAAAAAAAAAAAGAAATAAAAAAAATCGATAGCTCCGAATACCTGTGACTTCTTAGAGAGTATTTACCTTACTTTTCAGCAGTAACATGCCACTGTAAACTGAAAAAGGCTCTTTCAGATCTATTTGTTTAATAAACAACAATTCTTGCAGTTATGCAATCTTTTAGTGTGGAAACAAACACCCATGGTAAACCCTGATGCCTTGCCTACTCTAGCATCAGACACAGAAACAACATAATAGTATTTTAAAACAGTGTTAACGTAACAGTATGCTCTAAATGTTCACTCAAGGTTGAAGAGCCCATCACATTTTAACGGTCTACTAATGGAAAACTACTAATTACTTCTTATTACTGATGAAGGAAAATTGTTGAAAACATATGGAATGATGTAAGTGCTGTAACCGAAGCAGTCATAAGACCTACAAGTTAATCTAATGAGTCAAACTCTGTCACAAGACAGTGCACGTGGCCAAATCCACCAACAAATCATCAACTGACATTTGTGTAAATCACCTCAATAAATCCAAGGCATCTGCGCTTTGAAAGACCTGTCAAGAAGCAAGCCATCTGCAAACACATTATGTTCAAAAAAGAAGTCCAGTACATGTTCTCCATGTAGAAATTATCTGAGTTTATAACTGTTCTGAATCCTTTTACTCCGATTTTCAGTAAGTCTTGATATTTTAAGTCACAATTTCAGAAGCAACTGTAGGTATGAACTGCATCCCAGCATAAGCAAAGTTCTTATTTCATTCTTCTGTGTATGGTCTTCCAAAGCAATATAGGGAATAATCTCAGTATTTCATGAATCAGCAGCATCTGCAAGTGCCAGTCACAAAAATCCCTCATCTAAGGTCCAAAAAATGTTGCATTGTGCACAAGCATTTGAGTCCAGAAATTGCTGGGCAAAGAACTGAAGAGTTTAGTTAATTCAGATCCTTTGCAAATCCGCCAAAAAGACTTTGAACATATGCAAAATACATTATCTGGGTTGTAAATTTGATAGAAGCTGTTTTGGATACACCAGATTTTCAAAAATAAAGAGCTTCTTAATACAATTTTTATTTGCAGTATGGAAAATGGATGGCAAAAGGTCAACGTTACCGCAGTACTTTGTGAATGAATTGGCTTATCAACAGAGCACAGAAGTACAGTAAAATGCATTGGCCAAAGTGAAGGTTGTTTAAACATGTTAATTTGCAATGGACTATGAGCATGTGTAATCAGGTGCAGTTCTGCTATCATGCAATAACTTGCTAAATTATTGCTATTTGATCGCTTACAACCATGCAGGCGAAATCTGAAAGGCAGTTGACTTTGATATTAAACCAGATGCCAAAGAAATTAAAACCACAAAACTGTGGAAGTTTTTGAAAATGTTTAGAATAAGCAAATCACTTATTCTAGGGCAGACAGGTAGGCAATGACAGAGCCAGGAACAGAAGCCAGATTGCCTGATTCACACTCGTGGGCTTCAGTTATCAAAGCATCCTACACTTTATTTAAAATCATCCTTTTTTTTTAATTATTTTTTTTTTCTTTTAAAGCACTCACTTTCCTGTGACATACAGCTTGCTTAATTATCCAGTGTAGAGACAGATGAGAATGTCATTCAGCATTTCTTCCCCATCATTCTGGAGACATATTAAAAAAAATAAAAAAAAAGTCTGTAGTCACTATCCATTTTCAGAATAGTTAATGAACCACAGAAACCTTAATATGGAGTACGATAGCTCCAGACCCTCAAATAGGCTATTTTTCAAAATCCCAAAGACTGTTCATTCCAGAGGGAGAGGAGAGAGGAGACACCTTGTACATTGTACACTTCAGCGCAGAAGTCGCTGCCATGATTCATCGTTCCCTTTGGTTACAAGAGGGTTTAGGTGAAAGCAAGCAAATCTTGCTTCTTCCTAACACCGAGCTCTCAGTCTTCAAATACGTACCACAAAGAGGACTGATCTACTCCCTCATACGTTTCTTCTTTTTAATACAGAAAACTGTTTTCAACAGATGAACTGTCTTTAAAAAAAGTTCTTTCAAAATATATACAGAATGGAGGTATCTACACAAGAAACCTCTTTGTTCTTTTTTTCTTCATTAAACAATCTCTTGTTTGCAAGAGGACCTCTCAAAATGATGCCATTTTCTTTCCAAACCAACAATATCACCACCACTGTTTTTGTTCTTATTAACTTCTATAGTTGCCAAATTTCAGTCACAAGAGATGGGTTTTCCTCTATGGTGTCCAGGATTGCATGTGTGTGTGTATAACATCACAATCTATATCTTTGCGCAATTTATCTAAAGTATTTCAGATAAATCTGTACTATGTCCGAAGATATAGCAGTGCTCTGTATGATTTAATCTCAACTTTTATCTTGGCCATACAAGGATATCTTAGCCTCTGTTTTAAATACAGCTAAGGGAATATAATTACCTTCAAAGTTTACAGGTCTAATTATTTAACAAAGGGATTTACTGCTATTTTCTCCTAATGCAAGAAAAGAACCAGGTCCCAAGCTCCAAAAAACTGTGCCCTGCATTTTCCAACAGGTTAGGATGCCGAGGGCAATGCCGAGGACGGTAAAAAAACATTAAAAACAATCCCCCACCTCGAAAATGTTTGCGTATAACCCTGCATTCACAGGCAGAGCACTGACCCAGCAAAACTTCACAATCGTATAATCTTCTTTTCTTCCCAGACCACAGGGAATATGTCAGTGTCTCAATAAAATGTGACCAGCCGCATAATCAAGTCCAAGTGGTACCTTTTACTGTCAGAGACAATTACGTTTACTTACAGCAAGAGACCATTTCTGTACGTATGTGAATAGCGGTGGATATTTCACTAACACTTTTCTATACAGAAAACCTATTGATCAAAAAAAAAAAAAAACCCCACCTTGAAACCTTGCTTTTTATATAGAAAATCTGCTGATCAAAAAAAATAATAAATCTCAATACCGCCCAACTGGCAGCATTTTATTCCTTTCAATTGCCAATCATTAGGTTACACTATGAACTGCAAAGAAATTAGATTGAATGCCAGGTGTTATTCTGACAGTGTGGACGTCTTTATTTGAACTGTATGATTTAACTTCTGAATAATATCCCACTTCCCAAAGGACAATGAGGAATTAAGAGAGCATGCTAACCCAAAACCCTAGAAACACTTAGCAATGCTTAGAAAAGCTACCTATTATTTGAAGATTTAGGATTATTTGGAATTAGATAAATCCCCAAATAAATGTTTAATTTTTAAAATTAAAAAGAATGTAAAACCTTTGTTTTATCTCATGAATCTCAAGAAGTTAACCCTATATACAAGACAATGCCATGCAACATTTCTGTTACCAGCCTCATTTTCTTCTCAGTATATGTTAATTTACCAGTGCAATCCCAATGGAACTGGAGAGATTTCTAGCCGATATGACAGCTTGGATGTTTTACGAAAATATTTAGAAGTTCGGTCATGTGTATTAGATAAAATGGAAACCGCAAATTAAAGAAAAAAAAGGGGGGAGAGGGGATACAATATCATTTCTACGTATTTATGTAAGGAAAATGTTACCGTGAATGTCATATCACATGGCTTAGCTCAGATAATCTCCACCTCACCAGCTGAACTGCATTTCAGCCGAGTTTTCTTTTTATCTGACAACACTGACATCTCTGAGCTGACCCTTCAGTTCTAATGTACGACTGAGGAAATCAACACTGATAACCAGAGCAGTGTCCCGAGGTTATTTATGCTGCACCACAAATCAAATTGCTTGTGGACATACAAAAAGCTCTCTCCAAAGGAGGAGGCATAAAATCTGACAGCGAGAGGCTTGGGAGGAGACCACAGGAGATCACTTGGTTCAAGGCAGGCTCCGCTCGCCCGACTGCCACCCCAGGCAGACGTTCTCCTGCCCTGCTCCAAATATAGAATCTCCTTGTCCGGCCCAAATAATCACCCTACGTACTGCTGCATTTGAGCACACTTTATTTTCTCCTTTCCACCACTGATGTTGAGAACAGTCAATTCCCTTCTCTTTGGAACAGTTTTTTATTTTTACATGCTTAAGGATTGCTCTTATGGCCTTCCCTCATCTGATCTTCCCTTAAGCCAAATGTCCTCAGTCTTTTCATCTGTTTCCTCAGAGCTCCTGCTCCTGAAATCTCCAATTGCTGTCCCTGACCTCTTCTGGCCCTCTTCCAGCCTGTCCCCACTCCTCCTCAGACAGAGTTCCAACAAAGGGACGCTGTGAATATGCCACTTGTGCTGAAAATGAATGATGAGTATCCAATTATCATTTGCCTCCATAAAAGTCAATAATTATTCCTCTGCTGTCCTTTATTCTGATTTCATCTCCGTACCTCTCCAGTAAGTTTACCGAGTCCTTTAGCTCTGTTGACCTCAAAGAGGCCTCCTCATTCCATCACTCATTTGCTGCAAGAAGGAATTCTCCTGAACACATCTTTATACACAGAATAAAATACATCAGAGTTTCAAAGTGCTGAGAATCCACTGTTATGAATGGATTCCCCCATCCCCACCCCAAACCAGCTCCCACATAAATAACTAAGCTTAAGTGCAAGACTTCCAGAGCTGTGCATTCTGCTTCACACCAGACGCCCTCCTACACCCACCCATGTGTACAGAGAACAACCTGGCCTGGCCAGAGCTGCGTATTCTCATCAAAGCGAGTCCTCCCAAAACATCAAGTAAGCTCCGACCCAAAAAGTACATTTTACAAGGATTTAAACTAGAACGATAAGCTTTTTAAATAGGCAAACCTCAATCTATTTGCTTGCCCACTTCCAAGCATCTCATCCCACGTACCAATCTCAAGCCTGGAGCTGCTTTGACATTTGGCTTCCAAAGTCATCCCTCTGTTTGCAGTGAGAATCCTGTCCATTTGCTTAGTCCCGCAAACACGCAGTCACTCTCTCTCTGATGCCACCACCTGCACAGTCCACTTCAGGGCCATAGAAAAAAGTCCTTCTAAGGCCCATCTACCCATTTCACCTCCTCTCGGCAATCTCTGCGCCACCAGATCCAAACCAGTTGCTCCATAAAGTCCACACACCTCCAGTAAAGCATGTGCACGCATCCCCAAGGGGCATGTCACAACACCTAGGCACACTGGGCAAAATGTGGATGTCACAGTGCAGAGTCTTCTAGAAAAGTCCCAGGAAAGGGACCTTACCCACTCCTCCACCTTCTCCTTTTGCACTTTTTGATATACAACATTCCCTCATTTCACCTCGCAAGCCCAACAGTGTAACTTGTTCCCCCCAAAACCATCTATTCACCCATATTTTCTTGCCTGTTCTAGTCTTTCCTCGGACTTCTGGCCCTTCTTTATCCGAAAATAAAATAAACCACATAAAGGGTGCCAGGAACAGTGGGTGGTGGTTTCATGGAGTTATATTTAAACGGTCTAATTCATTTTCAGTCTCTCTTATGACAGAACTAAAATTTCAAAGTCCAATTTTCGGCGAATAAAGCACAAATAAAAGACAAAAAAACCAACAAGCAATATGCAGATGTTCAGGAATTGGAATCAAGGCTGAAAAATGCCCCCTAGTATTCAACATACTTTAATGTGCAATCACCTGAATTGCTTACTGCAAGTACAAATGGGCTATTGTACTACAGCAATGTTTCAACCTGAAGGCCAGAGGGGGGTGGCTGTTGCTAGGCAGTAAAGAGGAAAGTGCTCTATTCCAAAGCTGCAGCATCAATTAAATCTTGGGGGGGGGGGGGGGGGGGGGGGGGGGGAAGGGATGGGGGAGAAACAAAACCAAAAAGCAGAATGGTTGCATATCAATGGTAAATTTCAGTACATTTTCTCGTCTCTCTTCCTGCAAAGATACCACGGTTCTGAGTCTGAGCTTGCTCTTAATGAGGTGTTAAGGACTGACAGACAGGAGGACACAGGGTTCAGAAATTCAGGAGCGGAGCAGGTTTTCATGGGATATGCCCATACAGAACACAGTCATCTTATCTACACTGCGGGAAAATAAAAATATTGGCATGGTCATCTTGCACCACTTCTTGCGCCTACTACAAAGACAAAGTCATCTATTAAACCATCTACTAGCTGGAGGAATTCTGGGAGGCAGATGATCTATTTGTTATGAACATGACATGAACACTCCTATTCTTGGTAACAAACTACCTCTGTGGATTACACAGACACAACATTTCATCTCAAGTTTCTTAAAAATCTGTGACATTAACACATATGACAGGTTCACTGACACATAAAAAGGATAAATATCAAAATGGAAAAACTAATGAGGGGTTGGAAGTCTGAACATATTTAATCAAGCTGAACCATACAGAGCAGCTTCAGATATTTTTAATCAGGGGAGAAAGAAAAAAGTAAAACCCACAGCTTTAGCAGTGTAGCTGCAGTCAAAGACATGTAAACAGACAGAAAAGTAAAACTGACAATTATAACTATACCTGAAGCAACAGGCATGAAAACACAGGTATCTAAAGTGTATGTTTTTAGGAAAGTAAAGATGAATTAAATTTAGTTTTACTGGAAAACTTCATAAAACACGTCTACCTTACTTAGTAAATATGGGGACACAGAAAGAGTTTCACTGCAGTCTAATAACAGTTTCACTGTGTATTGTGCCTGTTCTTCAACGTCTTCCTCCACCCACCCCACACGGTTCCCATTCACGGCCCGCATCGCTGTGCCTGCGCTGCCGCTTTCGCTACAGACAGATTTCTGCCAGAGACAAGTAAGACAGAAAGGATAACAAAAGACTCAACAATTCACATGCATTTATTCCTCAGAGCCACACATTGCAATGGCAAGTTACAAATTTTGCATGCATCTCTTTTAATAAACTGCTTTAAATTATCCCAGTGCAAGTCCGTACGTAGACATTATTTTAAAGTAGTTGTGCTGTTTAACATGAAATCACGGGAGGCTTTTACTTCTCTGCATTTTCTGCTGGCTGAAAGTGTGCCTACAAGCAGCTTCCGTAACTCCACCGCCACAACACAGGAACACGTCGCACCAGCCCCAATCCAAACTATACACAAGAAAGCTCCTTTTAAACAAAAACATACACACTTTAATTTAGATCAACTCCTTCAGTTTCTTCCAGGGCAGAAACAAAGAAAACTAGGATAGAGTTTATCGACTTCTGAATTTTGCTTAGGTGCTACTTTTAATAAAAAATTCACTTTAAGTACAAGCAACAATTACTATGAGACCTGAGCAATTTGGGGTATGTTAGAAGGCAAAAAGGAGTAGGAAAACTACGTTACTGAGAGCCTTGCTACTGAAGAAAATAACGGTCCAGAAACGCACGCAATATTCAGTGAAACAAACTGTGGATTTTATTCAATCTGATCAGCAATTAAAATAAATATCACATGTGGTTAAGCTTAGAAATTCACTTCATCTGAAATCATTGTAACGCAGAACGCAAGGGACGATGCTGAGCATATTTTCAGTGAAGTTAATAGTTTTGTCAACAAAATACAATAATGGCCATGATATTTATGTAAGCAATATCTTCCAAAGTGCCTACAGGATTTAGGAAAGCAAAAAAGACTTAAGCCTCTATTTTGAATTGCTTGTGGGAGCATCTTTCCTATATGCCATTTCAAACAGCAAATTTCCTTAGCTAACAGCAGCGATGCTATACAATTACAGAGTCTCGGCATGCACACAGAGAGCACAAAAAGGCTGCAGTCACCCAAATATCTGCCAGTCACTGTGAAGTAAGATGAAGTCCTTAAAAATGGTTATCGTAAAGAGAAAACTTTGCTTCTTTATCTTTCTCCGTGAAATCTATACTGTCAAAACTGTTAAGTCCTGCCTGTATCTCCTCTTCTTTCTGAGGCTTCATGAGTCGCTTTGGTTTCGGGTTCTCCTGGGGGGGGGTCACATACTTTTTTTTACCGTTCTTTTTGGGGAGTTTTTCTACCACCTCTTCTCATCCTCCTCCTCTTCCCACTACAAACTGTCCTTTGGTAACCTCTCTCTTTGACGGCTTCACATCTGCTCTTTTCCTTTTCTGCATTTTCCCCCTGAAATGTCCCTTGTCCACTCCAGCCCGTTATTCCACCATAACATGTCACTCTCCTTACCAAGCCGAGAGGATCGGCAAACAAATAACATAATGTATTTCAGCCTTGGGACCAAATAGATGACTGATGAAGCAAACACACCTTGAGTGAAGAAAGAAAGAACTCACCTTGGCAGGGGAGCTGGACCACGTCCGCCTCCCCCAGCCCTTTGTCCCGCACATCACGAGAGAAAGAGGAAATACTCCAGAAGCATGGGCTTATAAAAATAACTCGCTCAAAATACCCAGACGGTGAGCAGGGAGAGGAATAGCCTTGCTGCTGGAAGTGTTTTGCCACCTTGTACTCAGGTTTTAAAATTTCAGATAAAAGTGATGTCACCTGAGATGACTTGCCAGCCTGTGCCCACAAGTCTGCTCTCCAGGCCAGCAAAAGGCACAAACTCTTATAAAAATGGGTGAAATGTTTTTCCACCTTGATAATTAGGTTCTAAATTTTATTTAACAATATTACTCATGCTCGTCATGACTAATACGCTACCTCTCTTTTGGAGGAACAAAGGAGCTGCTTATTTAAAAGGTTTTTTGGGGGGGAGGGGGAACGTTATGAGAAGATTTTGTATAACTGTTATCCGGGGGCAGATGTGCAAATTTACAGAGTTGAGAAATGGGAAATGAGAATAATCTTGCTCTGCATTATCTGATCGTCTGTTCACCTTGGCCACTGTGTTAAGATATACAGTTTAATGACACATTTATATGAAGATAACAATAGCTTTATAGCTTACTGTACAGTACGTTGCTAGGATGCGTTTCTTAAATCATCAACAAAATTGCCCTCTCTAGGTATATATTTAGTATACCTATTAGCAATTGGAAAAAATTAATCAAATTACCCACAGCCAATATTTCATTTTTTTTTTTAAAAAGATGGTTAACATTAGAATCCCAGGTCCATATTTAGACATATAAAATCTTGAATTAAAAAAGATGAGCACTGAAAATTAGGTCACGTAAGTAGGAGTTTCATTAAAGGGTTAAGTAGCTGGCTTAGAAGCCTGTTTCCTCCTCAGTTCTAAAATCTTACCCTGGAAGACAGGCAAGTCAGCACCACCGTGTGCCCCTGAGGACAAGCTGTGTCGCACCTTTCGGTACCCGAATGGTTTATCCTCTTCTACTCGCCCAGGCCTCAGCCCTGAGTCTCAAGAGACATAATAAATGCTCAACCTTCAAACACGCTGCTACCACATCAGTACTGGAAATTTACCCTATAAACTCCTGTATCTCCTGCAGCTGTTTCCACTACAGGGATGATTGTCCCAAAACTTCCCCTGCACCTGTGCCCTCCATCTGAAAATGATTGTTTATTCAGCTCTGCTGATGGAACAATGAACCCATCTCAATCAAAATAGACTGGGTTCATTTCCACATTTTAAACACTATATCATATGCTATATCTGTTAATGCAGCTCATCAACTAGCTACCAAAATATTTTTTCGGCAGCAAGTCCTCTCCCTAAGACTAATTATAATCTTTTAAAAAGCCACCATCCAACGCAAGCCCCCTTCCAGCATTTCTCCAGCACTCATAGCAGGCACCGGCTGTTCTCTTTCCTGAAATAAAACCACCACATCAAAATCTTCCAGCTGAATGGCCCTGACCTTTTTAAAGGTGTGCTATGAATAAGATGAAATAAACTACAGGACTCAAGCAACCAGGTTAAAATCTCAGTAAGTAGCCAGGAGATGACATGAAACGAGACCAAGTGGTCTCTGCATAATGAAGTAGACCATCTCCTGCAACTAGAGCAGCTTTCAATAACAGGCACATGCTTTTACAACACAAAGATACATCTGCATTGGTGAACAAATAGAAAAAAAGCACAGGTAAAGGCATTCAAAGGCGCATTGTTTCTATCTGTCCGCATTTCCAGAACAACGATGAACGAAATAATGCTTGTAAGTATACAGGTTTCCACATGCTGCCAAATTAAGGATAAACCCCAAACTAGATTAACTGTAAGAGGAAAATATCTACTTTTCTTCCTATAAAAATGCAGATCTCTTACATAAACATGTAATTTTCAAGCAAATTTTAACAACGGTATTTTCTTTGTTCAGAAGTCAGATAGATACATGGAACATACATGTGCACAGGCATACCTGGTAAGCCAAGCACACGCATGGGAACACAGCGTGAACTGCTGGGACTGGAAGAAGCCTGACACCTGCTTCGCCCACAGCCCTTATTTCCCAATTTAAGGCTGATGGCAGGAGCACCAGAAGAATTCCATGCAACTCCCGATGACAGCAAGCAAACGAGACGTTTGGAACACAACCTGCTTTCCCTGCCCTTGGACACTTCTAGCTACAGTTCAGCTCCTCTCCTGCTGGATAAAGCATGGATCCCAGGAGACACAGCTCCTTCCACCAAAGCCTGGGAGAAAGTCCCACAACAGCCTTCAGCTGCTGTTAATTCCCATTTTAAAGAGGGAAGAACACACATTAGGCTGTCCTGCTGGGGAAACACATTCACCCGTTTCTCCGGCTTTCTTTGTAAAATGCCCCTATAACTCTGCAGGGTCACAGCTGCCAAAAACATAAGAAGACTGAAAGGGAGAAAAACAGACGTTTTGTTACCAACTAAAAAGTTTAAGTAAACAAAAGCAACACCTGTTTTTGCCATTTGCAAAGATTATTATTCTTTGCATATTCAGATTTTAATACACTGAAGACCTTTATTTTCCAAGACACAGAGAAACTACCAAGCCTACTGATGGTATCTAAGTTTATGGCTCCTTAGTACCTTTTGGAAATAAGTTGATTACAGGAATGTTTTCAGAGCCACCAAAAAAAAAAAAAAAAAAAGGAAACAAAACACAACCCACTATCCAACTATCCATAAAGGTCAAAAATTTAATGTAAGCTCCTAAAATAAAAAAATTACAGGATCACCTCACATACACTGAACTCTGCCCAGTGGGTTAATTACAGAGCAAAGCTGTGCCCCTGCGTTCAAGCCCATAAAGTTACGGTAGTACACAAAGGGTACAGTTTAAATTAATCAAAGCCTTTCTATGTACTGTCTTCATGTTCACCACATCCACAATGTGACAAAGACACTCGTGCTACAAAATCCTATCAAATGTTGGCATTTATGGAAAGCATTATATGCAGCATGCTTCAAAAATCAGTGCTCGATTCCAGAGAGACCTGTTTATACGAGAAAATACATTTGTGAACAGTTATTGTGCAAAATTCTTTTGAGCAATCAAACCAATATTTTGCCCACCCTCCAAAAACAGGTGGGCCAATGATATACAAAACATTTTCTTCTAGTAGCCTCCCTCCGTAGATAACTATTTAATTTTTATACATCTTCCCTGTATAATGAAAACATAAAAATGATATACCCAAAACCATAGAAATCACTTACATAAAAAGCTTTAAAATGCCTGAAATAGACAGACAGATGAACATAATCTGATTACCCACCTCTGAGCAAGTATTTCCAATTATTAGAGCTCAGATTATCAAATAATTCCTGCTAAGTATAGCATTAGAAACATTATTAAAATTAATGGTTGCAGTTGTCAGCTGATGAATGCATAATAAATATGGCATCATACACATGACCATAAGGAGACAATATGTAATGAGTTATTTTTGAGCGTGGGAGACTTATCAACAACACATGAATTTTAACGTTGTAGATTTTTCAGTCTCTTCACGTAGGCACATTCTGGGAAGAAGCGGTAACTAAAAAATTCAGAAGGGTTTTGGGTTTCTTGACTGTATTAATGCTGTTATTACTCAAAATACCCAGAATATGTTTTGCTCATCCCCCAAGAAAGGTCCAGTCAGTGCATCAAACACATAAAATACAGCCTAAAGCCATTTCATAAACACAAGCTGGAGCGGAGGAGGAAAAGCGCAAGACGCAACAAGCTGACAAGATACCATTGTCTATTAACAGCTCTCATTTCAGGCGCATCAGCGTAATGTGATAAACTATCAGCAAGATTTTTACAGAGTTAAATTGCTATTACTGAGACAAGCAAATAGTATTTGAAATGTTATGTATGGTTCACAGTGGAGCCTTTCCCCCCAGGTTTATTCTCTTAATTCCTATACAAACGCCTACAGCAACAAATAAAAAGTTTCTAGCCATGCAAATCTATTTTGCATTTATCTCAAGCCTTAGCTCCAGGAATACTGTGATGATGTCAGATTTTTTATTAAAAAATATTTTAGTTTTTAGGATTGCAAAGAAGAATGTGACAGACTGACCCAAGAACACTCAGCAGTCAGATAAATTAAAAAAGTATTCCTATTTAATGTAATTACTTTCATTGTTTGAACAAGTAACAATAGAGAGAGGATGAATCATTTTGTCAGACTGTGTTGACAATTCTCCTTTATGTGATATAAAAAAAAAAAAAATTACGGTTGTGAGACGGTCGCAGAGAGGGACCACGGTCTCACACTTCTTTGAGCTGATGCTCCACAAGCTGCAGCAGCATGACCCAGCCTCCCCTGCAGTGACAATGATGGGCAGGTTTGGGGCCACCACTGCAGGGCCCAGAGAGAAATGTCATTTGCTGCTGGCCAGCTCTACCACCCTCAGGCTCTCTTTTGCAGGAGCGTGGTGGCATCTCAGAGGCTTCGGCAAGCCCAGAGCCGCTAGAATCACAGGATTGTCTACGTTGGAAGATCACTGAGTTCAACAATCAACCTAACACTGCCAAAACCACCACTAAACCATATCCCTCAGCACCACGTCTGCCTATCTTTTAAATACCTCCAGGGATGGAGATTCCAGATACTCAATACACACAGGGGTTTGGATGCCGCCAGGAATGGCAGCACTCCTCTAGTCTAGACATGAGATCACAGTTAAAATAAATAAAAGTAATATATAGAATAGAAATACCCTCTACTTCATGCTCGCTGGAGAGCTGCTGCATGCCACACCATAGGATCTATGTTTCTGAAAGAGATGGAGAAAACCACAGGGGTCCGTCCTATTGCTGTCTGGAATGCTGTGTCCAGCTTTGGAGTCCTCAGCACAGGAAGGACATGGACCTGTTGGAGCGGGTCCAGAGGAGGCCATAATGATGCTCAGAGGGCTGGAGCCCCTCTTCTGTGAGGACAGGCTGAGAGAGTTGGGGCTGTTCAACCTGGAGAAGAAAAGGCTCCGGGGAGACCTCAGAGACCCTTCCAGTCCCTAAAGAGAGCCTACAAGAAAGCTGGGGAGGGACTTTTTACAAGGGCATGTAGGGACAGGACAAGGGGTGATGGCTTCAAACTGGAAGAAGGGAGATTTAGATTAGATATTCAGAAGAAATTCTTTGCTGTGAGGGGGGTGAGCCCCTGGCCCAGGTTGCCCAGAGAAGCTGTGGCTGCCCCATCCCTGGAGGGGTTCAAGGCCAGGCTGGACGGGGCTTGGAGGAACCTGGTCTGGTGGGAGGTGTTCCTGCCCAGGGCAGGGAGGTGGAACTAGATGATCTTTTAGGTCCTTTCCAACCCAAATCATTCCATGATTCTATGATTGTGAACACTGAGCCAAACCCCACTTCGATTTACACTGACAAGAGGAAAAGGACATAATAAGATATGTTTAAGCCCCACTCGCTCGCTATAAAGAAAACTATTCTAAAAAAACCAAGAAGGTTATTCTGGAACAACCCCAGGCTAACAATTTAATTTCTGACTGCGGAGATATTACCTTGTTAAATCAACAGTCAGTGAAAGCCTTTTACTTCTTCCTGCAAATGTGTCCCTAATCCTTTCCTTTTCCGCTGTAACCCTGCCACCAGATGGAGGGCACATTCTGTGACACTCACAGGGGAAAGAAAAAGCAAAGCCACAACCCCATGTACAGATTTTGACTCATTCCACACAAATAAATATAGTTAAGAGTTACTGAAGAGAGTATTTGGCATAGCAGTGCAAGGAAACAGCGAGAGGTCCCTCACACACCGATACTGCTGAAAAAGACACATAGTAATGTTTTTAAGTGAAATAAAGTCCGTCATTTGAAATTGTGCTGAGAATATAACAGTAATTTACGTAGTTACCAGTTACATTTTTTTAGATTATAAAATGATATCCAGCCGATACAAAATTTATTCTTTTAAATGGCATTTCCTTCTTGAAATAGAGAGTAACCCACAGAGGGGATAGTTTTGTTGTAAGTATTGTATATATCGTGAATAAATTTACTATAGAAAAAAGGGAAAACAGTTTAACTGTTCAGCCATCTGCTATAGTGTGACCCTGCTCATTTAAGACACAGTCAAGCGATTTTGATGAAAGCCGAAATTACATCAAATTCAGCAAGAACTCTGAAAAACTCCTATTCAGGTCTGGAAAACTCTGAGAAAATTCCTATTCAGGTCTGGAAAACTCCCGTCTATTCTTTATTCACCCAGTCCTCTGGCACTGAATTCGGATGTTTTCTTCTCCTGTTGCTTCTGACAGATTAAGCAATTCCAGAGTAGCCCATAATTAATTTTGGCATGAAGGTAACTACCCTTGCACAGTCTGGAAGACAAATGAAATGTCAGAGAAAGGCACCCCAGAGTAATTTGTTTCTTGCCTTATCTACAAGAAACAGGTGTAATTTTTTAACAGGCTTGATAGAACAGCACAAGACAGTGGCTCACCACTAGTCACTTAATAAATGCAAACATAATAGAAATATGTTAAGTACTGAGTAAAGGGTAGGGAGAAAAACAGAAATCGATTAGTAAAACAAAAACAACCTGACCCACTACCCACACCCCCAAACAGCCCTTAGGTGCATGTCGCACACCCGAGCCGTTCAGTAGGTTTAGGATCTGCAAGGAAGCGGCTAAGGAAATCCTCCCAATAACAGAGCAGGAGATGAAGAGTCACCCGGGAGCTGCGAGGCCTCCCCATCCGCGCCATAAATTCAAAGAGGTACCTGGAATGCAGGTGTCACATATATCCCTGTCCCATATAGCCCTGCCTCGGAGCTCAAACTATCAGACCAGCGCCAGGGCTGGGGTGACAATCTGAAGCAAGCCAGGATCAGATGAGTATATGGTGACGATGACAGTTTTCTTTCTCTAACCATCATGATACAATAGCGCCTGCTAAGGCTACGACCAGCGTGTCTTCTGCTTGGGTGTCTCTTGCCTATTTAAAGGTGAAAGAGCTTCGGCAGAGCGCTGTGCTCACGGTGAGGCAGCAGAGCTGTCTGGCACAGACACAATGTGACGCGCAGTCGAGAGGACCAAAAGGCCCATCTCTTGTCTCCCTTCCTGGGGGAGCAAGGTGGCAGGAGGACAAAAAGGCCACCAACAGGGACAAAGCCACACAGACACAGGCCGGGCTCCCAGGATGCCACTACGGGATTACCAGACATACGCTTTGCTGCGTTAGGTGGGATGTTATTTATTAAAAGTACAAACCTGTCATCCCCAAGCCTGTCTCTCTTGTTTACCTCACCTCTCCCCTATCATCTTAAATCCTGCTATTCTCTCTCTTTTCTCAACTCAAGATTACTTTTGGTCGTCTTATCAGTCTCCTCCAGACTGATAGTTTCGAAAGCAGATATACTGTCGACGCGGGTGTCTGACAGGTTTGGCCTCACTTTTCATGACACCTGTGCTGACAGCGCGTCGCAACCACAGATACATTCAACTGCATCTGAACATGCCTAAGGACTCTAAACAGAAAACGTTTTCTTACTTTTATATGAAGATTTCCACTGTGACCTTTCCACTGGATATTAGTTAGTAATCTAGCGAATGTACATGGTCAGAAAATGCTAATGAGTCAGTCAGTACGGATCCAAGAGGTGGGCCAAAGTCTTCATTTCAGTCAATAACTGAAATGGAAATATCAGCTGAGTATTATTAAAAAACCACATTACTCTTTTTTCATCTCCAAAATGTAAATTTTGAAAATATCCACTGGCTTTTCCCCAAGCAGAAAAATAAGGGAAAAGGGTTGTTTCCCCTCACCCTCCAAATCACTTGGCAGCCAGGGTCAATCACAGCAAAGCTCTTACACATACAGTCCTGATTCTTGGACTCAGTGAAATCAGTGTCCTCCTATCCCACGCTACGGCAAAATCCAGACTCTGACTTCAAAACCCAGGAGATCAAAGAGGAGCTGAATCGACACCTGTTCTGATTTTAACTGCTGTGAGTGCCAGCACTCCTCCATCCAAATCCTGCCCCTCCTTTAGATAGAACAATCACTGATTTAAATTCAGTATCACCTGAATCTGAGGAGAAAAAAAAAAACCAACAAACCACAAACCAGCACACCACATTTAATTCACAAACTCTGCCAAAAATGTGATTACTCCAGAGTAACCAAAGAGTGGTCTACAAATATAGGATATCAGCATAACACCAGAGTTATAAAAGGCATGTCTGTCTGTCCTAATTCAATCCAAAATGGCTTTCATCGCCCATGAAGTTCACAAAACCATCAGCCAGACGCAAGTCAATCAAGAAGTCGTTAAAAAAAAAAAAAAAAAAAATCTACCAAAAACTTCCTGGTGACTAAAATTTTTTTCCAGAGAAAAGGAAGAGACATTACTTGGAATAAACAATTTCAGAGAATTTGGATAGAGGCTGTCATTTTCCAGGGGTGCCAGTCTGACATGTTCAATATCACTGATTAGATATTGAAAACCAAAATGAAAATAAAGCTTTAAATAAACACATTATAAACAAACAGTTTATTAAAACTTATACCAGAAGCAAAGAATAACCTTATATACATACACAAAGAGGCTATTAAAATTGGTAGAGGGCATGCAACAACCTACCTAGGTTTTATCAACACCATGTTAACTTCAAATTTCCATGTTGCAATGACAGCTTATCAGCTGATTGCTATGTATCTGTTTTGCTGATAATTCTCCAAATCCTTCACCTGAGCACAGCTGATTCATTAAATGAAGTGGGTTTTTTTGTTTGGTTGGTTTTTTTTTTAATTTGTTTGTTTCTTTGTTTTAATTAATAGTGTCAATATTACAAAAGGCAGGAAAAGGAGAGAAATGATTTCTGGCTTTCAGATTTATTGATCACCAAAGGTAGTTTAGCAATTACATTATCAGCAAAATAAAAATCAAATCCCTCTGAAATTGATAAAAATCTAATGTATATTGATTAAATATGCTTAAATAGTTTTTTAAAAAATCAAAATTATGTATAAAGGTTGTTTCTGTCAGTCTCTCGGGCTTTTTGTGTGCAAGCAAATACCTGAAGTCACGTCCGCCCTGTGTACAGATGCTGTGATACACCCAACTTCCTCGCTTTTTCAATAAAAAATTTTGTACCTTTATGCACCATGGTGCCATCATACACATTTTGACAATGTAAGCCAATTTGGGACAGAATGACTAGGACTTTTACTGCCTATCTCGCCATCAAGCACTAACTCAAGAGCAGGCAACACTCCCCGGTGCTCCACTGCACGAGCAGAATATGCAATAAATAACTTCTCATCTGCTTTTTAAGTAATCTGTTTGAATTTAAGCTGTAGCCATATTTAAAAAGGATATGAAGACATATTTGTCAGCTTTTTCAGATCAGCAGTAATAAACCAATCACTACGAATTTAAAAGGGAACAGCTTCTTATTAAAGAAATAGCATAGTACAGGTCAGAGATAAAAAGGTTTGTTTTATTAAATAATGTTCTTTATTAAGTTATGATTCTACACGATCTGCAATTCAAGCTTCATTTGCAAAAGGAGAGGGAAATGGCTGCACTAGTGTCATTAATAAAGCCTGAAATAACTAAGCTCTGGAAAGAAACACTTGGGAGGGATATCTAGATTTGATCTTTAAAGAAACCCGCCACCAGCGTCAGGGTATTCCAGGAGGAATTTGCTCCTTCACCTGCTGCAAGTGGAAATCTGTGCAGGAAGCCCAACAGGAACACCCTGCCCAGGAACACAACAGCTTACATGCACGTGCCTCCTCTGAGCAATCAATATTCTTACTGGCTACGTATTTCACCTTCTTCCCAGGTTTATTGTGAAGGTTAAATATGTCTTGACTTTAGAGTGACATTACAATCATTTCTAACCGTCATTGCAGACACCACTCAACTCTTACTGCTTCCAACACACCCAGACTGCATTTAAGTTTGGCTTTGTCTTTGAAAGATTCGACAAAAATAAAAAGGCTTGCTGATTGAAAAGAAATATTGGATTATACAAGTGGGAAAACATCCTTACGACAGGAGGCCAAATGTTTTCTCTGAAGGACACATCTCCAAGGCTTTCTGTAACCACCATTTGCTGTGGCAGACGACGCGTTCCGGAAAGCCTTGTCGTGTGCCACGGCAAATGCTGCAGAGGCCACTTCAAGCTGCTGCTCGCCCAAGAGATGTCACATCTGCCACCACAAGCTGCTGTACGCTCTTTCCCCTCTCCACCCCATTAAACTCCTCTTTTACACAGAATTAACACAAAAGTGATGGATGAAAGCGTCTTCCCCCCCCCCCCCCCCCCCCCCCCCCCCCCCCAATAAAATACTGTGAAGAGCAGCAGGCAACATTTAGGAAGGAATGATGCATTTAGATGGTTAAATGAAAATAAGCATTTGCCTCACAAAAATAAGAATTTTTGCAGAAGAGTCAGAAACACTTTACCTCAAGGCATAATACAACCATTAACTGAGCCATAATTATTGACTGTGAATTCTTACAGTATGCTCTGATGCATTTGGCATTGGCACGGAACAGGAGGCAGTAAACTAATTCAATTACATGCCTGATCTGTGAAGTTTATTGATCTTCAGAAGTGGGGCGAACTTGCACAGTCTTAACTGCGAAAGTTAAGATGATGCTGAAAATATTTACTGTTTATCTTCTTGCCTTTTTGTTGTTGTTTTTAATTAACAGTGTTATGGGTTGCTAAACTGGAGTCCACACCTTTTTATATTATTGGGCATAGTTAAATTAGGAAATACGTGTTTCAAATTTTATCACTAATTCTGTATTTTCTCCATTTCTCAAGTAAAAAAGTAGAATATTATAGAACCGTTTGATATTGACATAATTTAACCTCGTATTATATGTTAATCTTCAAGAGTCTTACCCAATCTTTGTCTGAAATCAGAACATTCTTTAAGTGAGAAAAAATTTAAAAACTGGCTTCAGGAGAGCTTGCTCTGTCTCACTCTCAGAAGCTATCTTCTGTAATTGAGACAGAAATTACAGGTATCAGAAGTAGTACCCTTATGTTTGTCTTAGACATTAATACCAAGGTTAATGCACATTGGGCAGAATTCACCACTTTACCCAATATATTGCTGCTGTTGAAAATACAAGTTCCCATTTTCTCAAATGGAATATCATCAATGTGATGTAAGTATGAAGCATTATGAGTATGTAAATTGGAAGCATTTGGAAAATCTCCTGCTTCTTCACTAGTCCTGATGTTTTCTCATAGAACACTGCCCTCAGGATGTCTGCTGTGCCATGTTACAGCCCCTGCATTTCTTAGCGCTGACAATAGGGGTTTTTTCCCCCCTATTTGAAGTAGCAGCATTACAGTCCATCTTTATAGATTTTATAAGGATGTTGATCCCAGTTTAACGAGCATCAGAGAGCATCTGGCAATTATACCCCTGAGGGAGGCTAACTGATAAATTAGCAGACGCACTGCAGCAAGGGCGGCAAAATCTAGTCTTTAAAAACAGCCCTCAAATACTCTCTGGCATAGATGAAAAAGTTTACAGACAAGCAACTCTGACTTTATTTTGAAAAATGTTAGTAGACAGTAAGCACCATCCTACAACAAAAATCCTGCCCGGTTCTGTTATTCTTCTAACTCAGATTTTCCCAGGTGCACAGCTCCTCATGTGGGTAAGTAGATGTCCAGCTGGAAAGTCAGGATCATGAGTAACGATAAAATACATTCATATCAAGTCTCAAGTTCACAAAGTATATCTGATAATACTCCAAGGTTTTAATATCTGGGCTACAGTGAAGAAGCAAAGATCAAAACAACCCAATGAGTAAACTAAGGAACGGCCTCACAGACCGGCTGCTTCGGATCCACATACCCAGTGTCCGTCCAGGGAAACAGGAATTACAGCCAAGAGCTGCCCCACAAAGAGCCAGTGGTGAGGTGGTTGCTGTATTACTCCGTTCTGACGCTTTCTCCACAATAGAAAGAACATTTCAAACATGAAGTCAGAATTTAAAACCAAATATAAGAAGAAAGCAAAAAGGAAATGGGGAAACGTATAACTGAATCGCGCTGTCACAAGCAAGTTTCCAGTGTAATCAAATGGACCTGTAAGTCACAGAACCCCATTATGAACCATGTTTTGAGATCATCCACTTTTGAAGTATAATTTATCTGCCAGTATTACAATACAGGTGAATAATCATGTATAAACATGCAAATTGTTTCAGGTATGTCTGAAATAGTGCAACGTTTTCAAATAAGTTGAACAGGAATTACCTGCAGAGTGTCAATGTAGAAGCTCAACAAATATTGATTTTATTATGGAAGGAAGTAGGAATGGGCCACCACGCTTTCCAGGAGAAAAAGCTGGTAGAGAATGCCAGGAATGGACTGGGGCAAGAAAAAAGTCACAGGAGGGTGCTGACGTGTCAGCTAGTAAAATGGCATGGGAATTCACCCGGTTACACGCAGTTACACCATCAAAGGAAAAACGTTCTATGGAAGACGTAAAAATGCCCCGGTTTTGTCCAGTGTTAACTGATGCAGTTATATGAGGGCAACTGAGAAGCATCTGAAAGTAAAAACTGACCTACTGCACTGGGTAAGTACAGTTCAAAGACAAGGTGCTCAACAAATAAAAGAGAAGAATAAAACTAAACAGACCTTTTCATCCAGCAGCAGTAAAACTAGAGGGCAGAAAATGATGTTAAATCGCTTAAGCCTGTTGCATCAACAAACCGTATCAGAAAGTTACAAAATATGTGTCTCATGGTAACCATTCCTATGCAACACCTCGCGAAATAATAAAGCGCTTGCATCAAAGTCAAGTTGAACCCAGGTAATGGCTCACCCTGGGAAACTGGGGCACTGGCGGTGTGCGGCAGAGGGAATGATTACATGCGGAACGGCAAAGCCACTAGAAATAAAACAACATACAGTGGAAAAGCAAGAAACCACAGAGGGCACGGAGCACCGCTTCGGTAGTAAAGCAGGTAAAAAGCCAAATCTTGACTAAATAAAAGTACCACCCCAGAAGATGAAGAGCATTCCGTAATTTTAGTGATTGTCAAGCACAATTAGCAGCTCACTGTGTTCACCTGGCAATAAGTACAGCCTTAAATGTACAGAAGTTAAAAGCAAGTTAAAAGTACAGAAGTCTGGACAGCACAGTAAGACAATTTTAGAAATAACTACATGATGACCTGTTAGTGATTTCACTTTCCTCTTGGCCACCTGAGCACGTCTGGAGCTACCTGGATAGGAAAGCTGATGAGTTTGAAAAATACTAACACACTTTTAAGTAATTTCAGACAAAGGATTCAGACGTTCAAATAAAGAACACTCATTTTTAGTATAATATGATTAAGGTTGTGTTTTAAAGAAAAAAAAAGCACCAGTCGCTACTGCTGAATTAATACAGATTATTATAGAATTATTCTTACTACAAATCTCAGATTTAGACTGCGCAGAATAAGACATCAGGAGAACGTTACGGTACTTACATTCTTAGCTTGGGACTCTTACTCATATTTGGTCCCACTTACTCAAATTCTCTTCATCTGTCATATGGAGGTGTAAGATAAAAAACACTTTTCCTAGAGAGTGCAAAGATTTTTAAGTGCATTTGTCTGGGCTCCTACAGACCTAGGGAGAAGGGAGCTTTCACCAGTGCCTGCAGTTTGTTCCTCACCACGTCAGAAACTTGTGCTGTCTACATTTTTAAACATTACTACTACAAACATAAGCTTTGAAAAAAATGTTAAAACATTAATGTGCATCAGACTAGACTTGAGAAATTTCACAAGATGCTCATTTCCACTTGTGCACATGTCCAAATACAAAGCTTTCAGATGAAAATTTGGTATTTACTGTAAACAAATCAAGAAGTAACATCTTTTTCCCCTGTTTCAGTGAAAGGTAGTTCTTATAAAAATGGATGTTAATTCCTGACATCAAGTTGGCCAATTGAATAAAAATTTCCAGAATTATTCTGTTAATAGAGTTTAAATCTCTCTCTTAGTAGAGATTCAAGTATTTGTTCTGTAATACCTCTGTAAATACAGAAATTCCCATCGCAGCTGTCTTATTACTTTCAGTAACACTGTGCCTGGAAACGATTCAGGGAGTTTAAAACACAAACAAACAACGGGAAATAAAAACCCAAAAACAAACCAAAGGAAAACCAAAACCCTAATGCCTGAGAGGAACAGAGCTAGGGCGCTTCCCTTCCACTGCTAGGAAACCCAACGCTTATTTATGAGGGGCTCCAGGGCACAGTGTGAAGTGTATTTTGGCAGCAATCACAGTTGCAATGGAACTGGTACTCTGAAGAAACAAAACATTTTGCATTTACAATCTCTTTGCTCTTCTTTAACCTTCAAGCTGCTTTAAAAAAAAAAAAAAATTAATCTGCATATTGCATGGTATCAAAATAGCACATCTCCAAAGCCGAGAAAACATATGCTGTCAGCAAAGAACAAAATGATCTCTTTGATTCTAATACCTGTGATAGTAGCATGATAATAACTACGTGTGACAACTTCTCCCCTACTCTCAAAATAATTACGGCTCTCTAGAACTCAACATCTGCGTTACCAGATGTTACTGTCAACCACGTAAGCAAAAGCACTGCAGAAACCTGGCCGGCCTCCAGAGGTTTTTTTTTTTCTCTCAGTACCTCAGCAGATGCAGGTGGTTTTCAGGAGTCCAATATTTGAAGCACCAAGCCATGCAAATCCACTTATGTAAACAAGAAAACAGCAGCAGCAAATAATGCATCATGCCCAAACAGGTTCAGTGTAGCCCGAGACTGACATTTCTGCCACCCTTTCAAGAACCCAGCTCAGTTTTAGCATGTCTGATACAAAAAATAGTAATGTCACGACACGTTTCCTGAAAACCCATTTCCATTAAGTCATTTTAACTTCAACATTCACTTTCATACACAGACATCACATGTGCCAGCTGGATGACACCTGAGCTATTAAAAAACAGGTATGCGCAGCAGAACTTCAAAATATTACATCAAAACCATAAATCACTCACTCTTAAGACATAACTTGCAACTTGGCACCAAACTCGTTGCCTGAATAGGATGATTTACATACAGTGCAGCTTTTATGGAAGAATTTTTCCTCTATCTATATACCTCTAAACTGCTGCAATCTGAAATCAAATTATCTTCAACAGGGAAGCAATCCGAACTCTAGCTGAACTTTCTATGTGAAAATAAACACATTTAAAATGGAATTAACTGTAGCCAAAGGGTAACAATCTTTCAAAAATGTGCCTGAGGCACTTCTGACGCAGAACCTTTTTGATATCGCAGTTCTTAACTACTAAACGAAGAGGTTTAATACGAAACCAAATAAGAGCAAGTTTCTTTATACTAATGACTCCATCATTTCATTTCCGCAACCAGCCAGAGATGAGCCTGCCCTGTTCTATTTGGCCACACTTTCCTTTGTTTCTCAAGACAGCTTGGGACATCCCTTTCCCTGGGACATCCATTTCCCGGAAGCAGCACACAGCACTTTGGAGGGCAACTCTGGCTGCTGCAACATCTCTCCAGTCATAGTATCATAGAAGGGTTTGGGTTGGAAGGGACCTTAAAGATCACCTAGTTCCACCCCCCTGCCCTGGGCAGGGACATCTCCCACCAGACCAGGTTCCTCCGAGCCCCGTCCAACCTGGCCTTGAACCCCTCCAGGGATGGGGCAGCCACAGCTTCTCTGGGCAACCTAGCACTGAGGCAGCAGTCCCAGCACTGCTCTCCTGCCGCCCAAGAGGGAGATACCTGGCCGAAAGGTCCAGCTCTCCTCTTGCTCCTTGGAAACGCACTGAGTGGGTCCCCAGCGTTTTGGGAACCACTGGACTAACAGAGCGATGGGCACACAGAAGGACATTGGTACTTTTCCTAACAGTTGCCCCAAAGCATTATACACAATCAGCAAATGAGGTCTAACATGTTTATACCATTTATTTATAAATTAAGGAGGTGTGTGCAAGGGGCTGAATTTAGATGTGAAATACCAACAAGAAGAGAACCCATCTCCTGGATCTCAGCAGAGCTGTGCAGCCGGAGAGGTAAAGTAAAGCAGGTCTCATAGTCAAAGGGTGCATCTGGTATTTGGTACTTAGACACGAGTCTCTAAAGGGTAGTGAATGCGTATCAGCCCAAGTGTCCACATACCTAATTAAGTCAGAAATCATTAGGGCCTTTATGACAGCAGGACTCTAGCTTGACAATACTAAAAGTCAAGGTTTCCACTATAAAACTTCTTTTTCATGTATGTAAAAATTAGCTGTCAGAATTATTTCCAGGTTCAAATACGTCTTATAAGCTCTTCACCTTCAAGCAAATTAAACTGAAGTGCCCAATCATTTTTAAATTACATAAGTAGTAAGTTCTAGGCATTTTGCAGTCTCTGATATAATCTTGAATATTCAGCCTTTAACTGAAACTTCAACAATTAAGGTTTCATTAGCAGCCATATCTTCACCCTCCCTCCAAGTCTGTGCTTACAATTTTCTCCTTTCATACAATTACAGCTAAGCATGTATTCAGAATTTAAGTAGCATAAGCCTTACACGCAGGCATTAATTTTAGGAAAACAAAGGCAGTGTTACTACTGGTTATTGGCATTTCAGTCGCTCAAAACAGCGGAATTTGAGTTCAGTTCTCCAGAAAACTGGCCACTGTACATACAGTTAATAAAAGTCTTCACCACCCCAAAGAGATTCCAGCCTACGTAACTGACAATGCAGATTTTTAAAATCCATACGTGCGTGGTCTCAGTTATTTTGGTCCTTCTATGCACCAAAGTATTTCTTTTAAGAATTTTAAAAGAAACAAGTGCATATCAATGTTATAAGCAACCTAACTTGATCTTCCTGGGACCCATCTCAAAATTATGTATAGACAGAGCTAATTTTTAATTTCTTCTTTTTAAGTACAAAAATAAATCTTAGTGTGTCACTCCATATTGCTTAGATGTGCCAAGACACCCTAGACATCTCACCTAACAAGCAGAAAATATTAAAATGGTCACACTGTTAACCATAAATCATGAAAATTTAAATGACAGACTCTGAACTTAGTTACACAACCGTAAATTCAGAAGAACCGTGAGGAATTCAAGAAAATAAGTGCATATTAGGCAACCTGAAACTGGAATCAAGAACAAACATTTAAATCTACATCGAAAGAGGACTAAGTCATTTATGCTATTGAGTTATACAGACAATCTCAAAGGTGGTCACAAACTAGGGGGGATACTTTTCAGTGACAAAACCAAGGGAAAATATTTCAGGAGCATTTAAAAAGAATGTCATTTGCCTTAGTTCATGACATGGCTTTCGACTCCTCTCAGAACTACAGCTCCATTTTCATGATCTTCATTATATTGCTTAAAATTGTAATTCATTTTAATTCCTAATTCATCTTTGTTATGTTTCTTCGTTTCTTTATAACTGGAACCATAGTAATTTAAAACCCAGCCATGGCTGAATCCATATTTAGTTGACTGCTCCCTTCTGCTCAAATCTGATGATACAAGAAGATGACAAAAATTCTACGTGATATTCATGGAAAAAGGAATTTAAAGTAAAATACTTGATTATTTCTTTAAAGAAGGGTCCAAACAGCGTGAACTCATATTTTTATGATTCCCAGTGCATAGTAATGCTCACGTAACAATTCATGCCTGTCTTTTGTTTAGTTGTGGTTTTTTAAAAAAAAGACAAATCAAATAAAGGTAATTAATGTGACGCAATCAAACCATTATCATAGAATAAACATTCTGAAAGGAACGCAAGTAGAATACCATCAAGGAGCCTTTCTTGTCTTCATCCAATCCTCATTTTCCCTATGTAATTAAGCCTCCTCTAAAAATTCAAACTTTCAACTATAGAGATAACTATTTTGGGAAGCTGTACTTCAACATCTCCATGTATTCGAGGCCAGTAAGATAAAATATTTCCCGTAGGTCTGGAATTCTGCTGGTAATCAGGGAAAAGCAAGTGAAAACTTTGTTGCGTTGCCTTCAAGATCAAATAAGGACTTCTCCACAGAGTTTTCCTCCATTACACACAGTCAGAGCCACATAATTACCTGTAAGCAAATATTCACTTTAATTTTCCATATCTAGTAGAGTATGGTCTCTCTCAAAGCTAGTGCTAGCTTTATGGGCTCAAATAATAGTGTAAGTAAAAATCATTTGATTTTACTATGGATTCTCAAATATTCCCGGGGCAACTTACATACCGTCTCAAAAATATGCTAACAGAGATAGATTATTTCCCTCTCAGCTATAATAATAATAATGAACATATCTCAAATGCATTCTAATACTTCCATGTTTTGAAACATTGGTGGGGGCAAAGAAAAATAAGAGCTTTTCTGGCAGCACTTTAACGGCATCCGCAATTGAAAGAGAAGCAAATATGTTGTTTGCAATACAAAAAAGCATAAAGATGTATCTTCTAGCTGGAGGTGAATCTAGAAAAGAACACTCATTTTCCATTACCATCAATTCATCTATTTAAAGGATTACAGACAGAACTATGATATGCTTTTGCTGCTTCTGGAATAGCCGCCCAGTCATTCTCGCTAAGGTCACAATTTTTCTTTAAGTTTTTTTTTTTTACTATTTTTATGAGGCAGTATTAACAGGCTGTACCATAGTCTGGCACAAGAAATTAGGAAACTATTTGTGTAGGACTACAGGAAGCCTTATGACAATTACTACCATTCTTTTCTGTGTAAAATTACTTTCCCATCATTCTAGAAAAAGTCACAACTTTGCCTTTAGGGTAATATGTCCTGAATTACTGGTGGAATATCACCTTCCTCATCCCAAAGTCACTCGTCATGAGTGGCTCAACAGCACATAACAAATACTTAAGACTCATCTTTAAATCTCTTTCGTATCTCTGCTGAACCAAGAGTCACATAATATAATGCAGCCTGCAACCAGTGTTTTAATATACAATAAATAAAAGGAGTTAAAATGTCTTTATGCACCAAAAGATCCAGTATATAACCCAATCTTAAAGTTAATTCTTTTTGGGTAGACTGGTTTATTCAGCAAGCGCATTTCAAATGCAAAAATCCTGAATTCTTTGGAAGATAAAATAATTTCTGAGTAAGTGTGTAAAGAAGTCCTATGCTAAAAGGTGCTGTGGGAACATCAGCTGCTCTTATTCAGGATGAAGCAAACAGGACCCGATCTCAAAGAGAGTCGGCTGCTTTGGAGAAACCAAACCGACACGAGTGAATATGGCTCAGATGAAGTCCTTCAGAAGTAAGCAGACCCTGGTGGCATCATGCCCTTTGCCGGGAGGAATGTGCTTAGCTCAGCCGGGACCCCCTGGAAGGACCCAGGGATTTCCCTGAGGCAGTTCAGGAAAAGTAACTGAGGGAAGGCAGTCAAGCAGCAAAACATTTTGATTCAGTACGTTCCATTCCACAGTTCTGCTCGAAAAATGTTGACACCCCCCCAAAATAAATCCGGGAAATGATCAGTTTTGAAGACGCCAGGGAGGCAGCGTGCCCAGCTGAGCCTGGTGCAAACCAAATGCGTGAGCTCTGCTCCAGAGGAGAGCACCAGGGCAGCAGGAGCTTGAATTCCAGACCTCCGAGGAGAGCCCTATTCTCCAGGCCACCGCGGGGCTTCCCTGGTGGGTCCCCACAGCCTCCTTAGCAAGGCAGTGCTCGGCAGGAGCGCTCACTTACCTGAGGCCCTAATTTGGTAAGGGATAATTTGATCTTTAATGTCAGTCATAATTACATTAACTAAGGGGAAGGGATCCAATGGTACTGCCAGCATTTAATCTGGGGCATGACTCATCCTGATTCAATTAACTGTTTCCCAAACAGCGAGACCTTTTTAACTTCAAGACAGGAGAAAATGAGAGAGAGGGAAAAGAGCCCTAAACCTCTGCAAGTCTTGCTCGTCCTCGGGGAGTTGCTGATCATTGCTGCTGCTGCTGCAATCTGGGCACAATTCCTTCCGTGGTGAGGCTGGCAGAACTGTAAAAACTGTAAAAACTGTAAAAAGAGCATTAGATTAATCCCACCAGGATGTGACGAAAGCATGTAAAACCAATTTCCAAAGCCGTAAGACTAAAGTAGGATTTAATTTATTTAGCTTTGTATTTCTAATATAATTCCAAATGATTCTTGTTTTTACAGAGTCTGGTTTAAAAAAAAAAATAAAAATAAGTTTTGCTAGTGGAGAGCTGCAAATCCCAGATAAAGGCCGGCTGTTAAAGCAGGGCTATAAACAGCTCCATGCGCCTTCCAGGAGCCCCGCGACAGCGCCCGGCTCCACCTCGGCTCCTGCGACCGGCAAAGCCCAAATCCTCTGTTCTAGTTTGGCTTATTA
Organism: Alca torda; assembly: GCA_008658365.1. Taxonomy (NCBI): domain Eukaryota; kingdom Metazoa; phylum Chordata; class Aves; order Charadriiformes; family Alcidae; genus Alca; species Alca torda. Next base: position 3,577,207 of record CM018081.1, read on the forward strand.
AACAGAGAATGTTAGTATCAAACCCTCTCAGGCATCCTGGCTAAAACATCTCAATAATAAAGGAAAAGAACTCCAAAAATCTAGTTTAATGCTAGCATCCTCTATCAGACGAAGTTCTCGTCACCTTTTTCTAGAAGCCAATTGATGAAGAATTGCAGAATCCAATCTCATCTGACCATAGCTGACAAGAAGAAGAGGACATCAGCGCAGGCTTGAGCCTTTGAAGCGTATTTTAAGAACTGCTTTCTTCTCTGCCAGAAACACACGGGAAGGCAGTGGGGTGGCTGGCAGAATAGGGCCACCCTGCCACCGGGACGATCGACTGGAGTGTAATCTTTTCAATCTGCTTTTAAGATTTTGGTTAGCTTACTTGAACCATAACGTAACAAGACAGGGCATACGCTGCATTAACACAGTAGCTTTCATTTAAAAGAGCTTTTACAAGTGCTGCAGAACACATGTAGAAATCACCTCTTGTGTTCCCCCAACTGTCATCTCCTTCTCTGGGTACTCAGAAGTATGGACACCAAAACATGGAAGCTATACTTTTTTTTTTTTTTTTAAATTTAAAATCCTATTTAAAAAAAAAAAAATCCTACTCCTTTGAGGAATTCAAAAAAGGAGATCCATATTCTGGGTTTATATCTGAAAGCAGGAAATTTTATCATATTGTCCCATATTGCACTATGATTAGGAAAAAGAAAGAACGGCGCTACCTCCCGAGGAACTCATTCCATGTCCAAAGTATTATTGGTTTTCAAAACTACACTCCAAGATCTTTTCTGTACATGAAACAAATTTCACTGACCTCAGTATGCTTCAATAAAATGTCTGGTAAGACTAATGAAACACCGACATTGGAAAAAACACTGGAAAGAAACTACTAAATCATCTCACCTCACCTCTTCTATGCCACAGATGTAGAACACTTCTGTTGAACACTGTAACAACAGTTTGTCTGTCCAACAACAAAAGAAAGTTGTAATGAAATTTGTTCCAATCATCACCTTATCTGTGCTGTATACTTTTATTTTTAATTTAATGCTTGATCTTTCAGACATTGGTTCTTTTTGTATTTTTTCCCCCACGCCAGACTAAGAAGCCCAGGTATCTAGTTTCATGTGGAAATATTTCCGCACTGTGATTGACTAGCCTATAGGAAACAGTCTTTACAAAACTTATTTCAATTAAAAGTCAAAAAAAAAGGTTTCCGCAAGAACAAAAGGAATACCTGTATTAATTTCCAAAACACAATGTCCTATCTATCTTTTTAGCACGTAGGCCAAATAACTCAAAACCAAAATCCCCGACAAGGACTGGGGTAGGATTCTGAGGACCTACACAGACTTAACTCTTCTTTGTCACAGAGTTTAATTTGCTTAAATAGTTTCTAGAAATATTAGCAAAGAAAAACAAGCATGATAACACAGAAGAGAACCATTTGTATTTGCACCGCTAGCAACACAGCGGCAGGTTCCATTTGCCTTGCACTAAGCCTATTATGAATAATTCACTTTCTTGCTTTGTTCCCTAAATAGTTGACAGGCAATGGAAACTTTATTCATGACCGTATGGCCTTTTTCTAAGCCTATTTACTTAATAATGCACATCACAGGGTCCATCACCTAGGTTAGGTTAGCATTTATTAAAAATAAAAGCATTCAATAACTATTACTAACAAATGGCCGTGAAACAAGCAACCTCCCAGAACTACCACCTTTTTGCTTGCAAATAGCACTCAGACAGCTATTTAAATAATTAAATGGTCTCAATCTGCACTGCATCAGCCTTGGCTCCCACAGCCTTCGACAGGGAACAGATTCCAGAACCGCTGGGAACATGTTCCTGCCTCGGCCACGATCATAACTGCAAATATGTGAGCTCTGCTAAATCACAGCTGTCCTGCTGGAACAAAGAAAACCATTTCCATCAAAGGCATACTGACGTTTTCATGGACGACTCATCCATTTTTAACTATCAATCCTTCTTCCCACTAACTCCCTTCTTCAAGTTTTTGGCGAACTTCTGGCCTTCTCCAGTCTATAGGCTCCAGTTCGCCACTTGAACAGAAGCAAAACGTATTATTGCACAGAGTGTAACACGAGTATTGGATAGTTGAGTCACGGCAACATACTTCAAACCTTTGGTCATTTGGTCAATTCTATATTATATAGGAGGATTACTGCTTCAGCCCCAGGTATACCTCAACTTCCAAAGGAGAGACATCCCAAATTACTTACTTTCCCTAGACACAGATCTCAGCAAAAATACTACCATTCAAACAAACTCCTCTCTGAAGAGCTTTCCCAAATTTGCTGGAGAGAAATCAATCTTTGATGGGGTCCTAACCCCCACAGCAATAGCAATGTTTTCCCTTAAGCCTCACACAACGCACTTAATCTGCCTATATGGGCTAATGAAGTTTGAGCACCCATTAAAAAAGGTAAAACAAATAAAACCCTCAAATGTTATTTCCTCCCTGAAAGTGAAAGACCTGAGGACTACTACCTATACTGAGCTTTTATGATTCTGACAGCACTGGTACAAGGCAGTCTCTGGAAACTATAGAAAAGAAAGAAAAACATTGAAACAGCTGAAAAGATGGAAGTTGCTAAATTTTCTCCATTCTGTTAAGTAACCAACTTTCACAAAAGATAAACAAGGATATTAAAGTTGGTTGAGGACCAGAGATTGCTTTGGTAGGAAATGTCACCACACACAAAAAATTCCCCAACTAGGAATAAAAATCCTGAAGTTTACGAGAAACAAGATTTCCAAACAATTTTACTTCTAAGCCATTTGAACACTTTGTTTCAATAGTGACATTGCAACTGACTTTTCAATTTTTACACTTTACTAAAGGAAAAATGGACAGAGAAAATTCCATTTAACTGGAATATTTCAACCTTTTCAACCTGCAAAAAATACTCATAAAATAAGTGGAGTATGAGTCCGTATTTTAACTTGGACAGGAACTAGTTCATCAGATGTCATATGTATGTAAATTTGTGTTCATTACATGTGTCCAATGGAAACATCGGCTTATATAAAGGATGAGACTTCTCACATGTTTAAAGATTACCCATTATCGAGACTGAGAAAAATCAGACATACCTACAGACCTCCTGCATTATTTAACTTCTTGTCCATAAAGAGTAGTCTAGAAATTCAAAAAAGCCAAGTTGTTTAATTTTGAAAAGTGTAACACTGTACAAGTTCCAGTATTACTGGGAAAAGCCCCGACTTTTCAATACATTTCATATTTGTTTCAGATTGGCAGCTAATACACTTCAGAAACTCATCAGCTTTCGAAGCGAATTGAACTGGGAATAGAAGCCCCTTAATGCAAGCCTACTGTAGAAGACTATTATTACAATTGATTATTATTCAGACAATATCAATTTCATTATCCCCGATCGATTCCTAGCAATGTTCCTCAGTAGCCTTCAGTTACAAGCGCTGCATGAACAGTAACTTAATACTGCACAACAAATTGCAGTCCTGCTGCTCCCAATAAATTCGGTAACAGTCTGACTTATTAGCAGGCTTCTAGCGAATAGCTGTCATAGGTGCTGACTGTGGGGAACTGGATGTCAAAGCACCACCAAAGAGGGTCGAGAAAACTCTTTCCCCTCGAGGCTTTGTTAATTTGATTTATGCGTACAGGCAGGAAACTAATTGCTAATTGTTGCAGTGCATACCATGGAATCACAGCACTCCACTCAAATGCCATATCTCAAGAGTACCAATAGACTTCAGTTTTACACTCCACTGATGAGAGATGCATCCTAAACAGGAATTTGCAAGCGTTTGGCACTTAAGAAATTTGACAAGAAGACTCTTTGCAATGCCCTGTGCCGCCATCTCCTTGGAGAAAGCAGCCACCCTCTAAGCACACCGTATCGCCAAGAAGCTGCGAGCCAATATACTTAACTCAGCAGGAGCCAACTCTTACGGTTGTTCAAGCAATTAGTAGATAGTCGGCGTATCTAGTGCCACTAATTAAATTGTTCAGGGGTTTTGTTCTGGAAGGTTTTTTTTCCTCAGTATCTTTGTAAGTACATCCCTGGGACCACCAGCCAAAATTGCTGGTTCTCCTTGTTTGAGTTGCAAGGAGTGGACAGTGGAGGACAACTTTGTCCAATATCTGCATCCTCTAGGATTTCCCCAGCGGAAGCAATTGGCCAAAAATGAAAACCGGTTGTCATCTCAACAAGCTGCATGCTTTCCTCCTTCAGATTCTTTCTGTTAGAAGAAATATGGTTTGGTTACGCCTATAAAACTGATGGATGGCAACATAAATAAGTCTTTTTCCTCTAAATGCTGCCTTTTAGCCAGCATTACTGTCAGCATCGCTCAGAAATGTCTAGTCAAGTACTTCTCTTTTTCAGGTGAAGTCAAGCAGAGGGTCTACCACTCACCAAAAGTTTTTTAAAAGGTATGTATTTTTAAAAATCCATAGACGTTTCACCATCTGTTCCAGTTTGACATGCTGAAACGGAAACAATCCCCTGAAAACTTGAGCTTTCCCAACAGCATGAACAGGCAAAGGGTAGAGGGAGATGTCCCGGGGGCAGCCTAGTAAATGAGAACATTCAAGGTATCATCAAGTCCCTCTGCGATCCCTGCATTAGTCCAAACAGGCAGGAGCGAGGTATGCTAGACCTTTAAAAAAGCGAATTACTCCCTCACCCAAGCTGGCACAGGTCCTTTCATCATCTATTATGAAAAGTAATACTTGTCACCATTCAGAACTGCTGTTCTAATTGGGACTAAATTGCCCCACATTTTCAGCAGTCACCGTAAAGAGGTAGATAGAGAGAGGCTGATGGTTGGACTAGATGATCTGAAAGGTCCCTTCCAACCTAGGCAATTCTGTGATTCTATAATGGCCATGGAAATTGGTTCTCTCTCTAAACCCTAACCGCACTTGTGCTATGATGACTTCGAGGCAATTTCAGCAAGGTAATCTTTAATTTGAAAATAAGGAAGATTATGCAATCCAAAAATAAGAGTTCAGAGGAAAATTCATTTTTACTCTATAGCCTATCAAAAACCAGCGTTGAATTTCTTAGAAAATGTGAGGCGCTGCACCAACACGCAGATGTGCAGGAAAGCACTCCGATGGGAGAAGTTCAGGTGTCAGGTCCTGTTCCACCTAATGCAGAACAGGACTGTGACCCTCTATCCCCTATGTCCCATGGAACCTCTCAACAGTACTGAGCTGTCCCCACGTTCCCCTCCCAAATCTCCACCCTGAGCCTGGGAATGTTGCCTCGAAACAGACACCGTACCACAAAACAGGTAGATATATGAAATAAATAATTTTTTAAAAAAATCATCTTCAAAAATGCCCAATTAGCTTATCTATACATTTTGCTGTTCCGCAAAACACACTTTCTGGAATGATACATTTATAAGAAAACACTCAAAAACCTTATTCTCAGTGTTCTCACTGATGACCTGGGATGTCCACGCAGGACATCATAAACAAGACAAAAATCCTTCTGCTTCTCTTCTTTTGAGAGAAGGTCTCAGAGGTTTGCCAAGCTTGCTTTTATTTTCTTACATCTCATAGACAAAATAAAACACTTTTTTTGTCTTTGAAGAGTTTCTTAATCGATAAGTTGGCCCAATTGTGATCTTCTTTCTATTTTCCCTAGCACAAAACTGAGAAAAGAAAAAGTAAGACAGAAGCCATCCATGTGGGCTGCGTCAGATAAGGAAATTTATCAAGAGAGTCATTGCTTATTATTCTAATGTGAATATACAGCTTATTGGATCTAATTCATTACTATATCACACTGGTGTATTGCTTAGAAAAAATATTTTAAGGCAACACTGTGTACTTCATTTACAAAGGACACGGTTATAACACAAAAAAAAAAAAAAAAATCAGACTTTACTGTAAATGATTTCCCAAATCAAACATCTAAAAATCAATATATTTTTATGGTTACCATTTAAAAAATCATCTGAAAGGAAAAACTGTTCTCAGTGAACCACATGGTGGACTTGAAACATGAAACATGCCCTTATAATGGTAAGTAAAGCATAAGCTAAGACATTTCTTCAAAAAGGAAGAGGATTTTCATAAGCATATGCTGTAACTGACCCTAACAGGAACAAATTTACACCTCCTTGTCAAGCATTGTATCAATTTAATTCTTTCTTCTACAGAAAAAAAAAAAAAAAAAGAGAGTGAGCTATGTTTGGCATATTTAAAAAAAGGAAAAAGAAAAAGAAAAAAGAGGCAAATTGAATGAAATCAAAGAAAACTATAAAAACGGCAAGCCTTTCTATTGACATCTCTGAAGTACAGATATAACCTATTTTTTTGGTTTAAAAAAAAAATAAAATACGTATTTGACATAAGTGGGTATCTGGAGCCTAAATTTATCGAGTCGCTGTTCCACAGGCACCGCTCGGGTCATGCGGGCCATCTTTCTTCCACAAAAGACACCTCCCCGTGCTCTCAGAGCCATTCTGCGCTGGGGAGGCAGCAGGAGGATAAGGGGGAACATTTCGCTTGTTTGACATTACTCTTATCTCCTTTCAAAAGGGGCTTTGAACTTATAAATACACATTCAAAATTATCATGTGAATAAAGAGAATCCCAAGTGATTACCCAGAGTATGGGAATGAAATAAACCTAGAGAGCTCGCTTAGCTCCCGCTTACCCAGGAAAGTGCCAACATCCATTTCTAAAGCTGTAGTAGGCAGGACTTCAGACACAGTCAAACCATATTTAACACTGGCATTTTCTGTGGCAACACAATAAACATCTGAGATTGATATAGAGGAGGGAATAGGATGAGTTCCCACGGAGATTTCCTTTTTGCAACGCATTTTTCAACTGTTGGCATGACGAAAACCAGAATTTGCTTGTGTACAGAGGACACAAAGAGCAGTGCTCAGAGCAGGAGTGAGCAGTGGTCTAGGCCAGCAGACTGCTGCCATCGGCCATATAGAGGTCAGTATGTAGCAATTAATTAGCAGAGGATGTTAACAAAAGTAGGGACAAAACGGGTCTTTCGTAAGAGAAGCAGTCACCAGGGCTCTCCTTTCTCTCCTCATACCCTTCCTTTGGAACAAGAGGCTCTGCTCCTGCCCTGATTTCTCACTCCTGGGACAGCAAAGTCAATTTTGCCAAGCAGCAGCCTGTAAATTTTACTCAGTCCAAATCTCTGGAACCGAAATCTTCCAAGAAGTTCCAAAGGAGCTCTCTTTGCTTGCTAGGTCTGTGTTTCACAGGCTTGACCCAACAAAAAGGTGTGAAGCTGCAGGTTTTTAAGGGTACTGATTATAACTGATCAGGAACAAGCAACACTTGGGTATAGAAGTTTCCCACTTCACTTTCAGAAAAAAACAAGTCCTTTTCTCACTGTGTAAGCACTTTTTCTTTGGCCACAACTGCACAGAGAGCAGTTGCTGTAGACTCTCCCAAAGCCCTTTGAAGAATTAAGCTTAAGTTATGGATGGCACCAGGCACCAGTGACAAATCAATTCTTGCCAGAGATGGATTTGTGAGATTCTGCAGGTGATATTACCAGCTGGAAGAAGGAACAGATATGCCTCCAAAGGACAGTTAGTTACAACGAGATGTATTACAAAGGGATTTAAACCTCCCTATAGCTTGAAGGGGTGAAAAACCGATAGTGAAGAAAGCATGTGAGTGAGAATATACAGGATGAAAAGCAGAGCAGAAATGTAGGAGCTGCTCCACAGACTGGATGAAGAGCAAAGCAAAGACTCTTCTGTCTGTGGCTCCCCAGTCTTAATCATGGAAAAATGTATAAGAGGACTGTGAATCTGACAGTAACCAACACATACTGTGTAATTCCTTTCAACAACCATACAAGAGTATTAGAATTTTAAAAATAGCGTTTGAGAGAATTAACTATTCTGGTAAATAAGGCATAGCTAGAATTATCATCGACATCAACGCAACTGTCCATTTTTCTTTACACTTACTAGTCAACATGAATCTTTGTTTAACAGTTTAATTTACAGAAGTCAACCTCAAAATTATAACTTCCTATAAAATAAATACGATGGCCCCAAGTTCTCAAAACGAATTAGGACTGTTTAATTTTTACCTGGCTTTGGAAAGGCAACTTTGAAATAATTTCATATAAAATAAAAATACCACCTTTCAAACTTCCCCTATTGAAATGCTCTGCACTGTTAAACATGCAACACAATGTATTTTCTTCAAGAAAGATGACAAATTGGAGAGCAGTAGTTACTACAATATTATAGGTCTTTAAAGAGACTGTATTTTTGCTACTTTTTGTGCTTTCATTACCTTGTCCCTCTAGATTTTGTTAACAATATTCAACTCAAACCTTAACTGAAAACACTCAAAGTTCATTTTGCACAAAACTCGAACTGTTTACTATTCTAAAATATAAAAGCTTAGTGACATATATGATGATCAAAACCATGGTGGTTGGTGACAGTAACCTTGACATCAGTGACAATGCTCCCTCTAACTCCAGACCAGGGTGTCTCAGATTTTTTGTCTTGTCTTGTCCTGAAGGTACAGCAAGAAAAAAAATCGGCTATGGGCAGAGGGAACACTACACAGCACAAACGGCACACTCGTCTTTCATTTGGGGAAGAAAAATAAATAATAATAATAAAAATCTACTTATTGCATAGCTAACCTGCATGTAGCAGATGCACAACAACAGGATAAAGATATACATCTTTAGCACCCCCCTTCTTATATACAGCAAGAAGTAAAAAACAGCTGGATTTTCAAATGCACTTAAAGTGACTTTAGAAAATTGAACACCATTTTAAGAAGCAGCTTAAAAACCATCAGTTTTCATTGAATATTGGGCTCGTTTACTTTTGAGAGTTCAACAGTGTGCTTAGCAAAATTGTTGGGTGTTTCTGTATTTTTGAAAGTCTACCTTTTATGACTTTAAGCATTTATTACAAACTGTAGAGACTTCCACATCTAAACGCATTCATCACATTTGAAAACAGGACTTAGTTCCTATTCTAACAATCATATTGTGGAGCCGCAGACACATTCCACAGGGAACAAGACTGCAGACCCCAAGCACAGATGACTTCTCTCCAGCTATGCCCTCTTGGCACGCTCGCTCTAAAAGGGCTCCGAGAACTCAGTCTTGGCGTGGAGTCTCAACCTCGCTGTCCCAGGAGATAGCCTACTTCCAGCCTACAAATTTTACCAGTTTTGTCCATCTGTGTTGCCCCGGTACATTCTGCTGGCTACGGATGTAATTTTAAACAGTGCCTGAGGTATTCTGTATCTCGACTTCCACCTGGTCTCTTTTGGATGTGGGATTTATGCCCTTTTTATGTTCACCCTGAAGGCTTGTGGGAGCTAAGTTACACCAGACTTGAACTAAAACCTTTCCATATATCTTCCAAAAGAAAACTGAAGAGAAGTCATATTCATGGCACAGACAGAATACTACTAGATTCCTATTAGCTCAGTGATGTTTGCAGAATTATGTCTTTTTTTACCAGTTCTGACTCTGCCCGTACTATGGAGCAGGTTGCTTCTCTAATGAATATTTATATGAGCAAATTTAGTATTCACACTCCTAAAATGTAAGATTTACTGAGTGAATACTATTAACAATATTTGTCCTAATTTTTGCCAGCATGTAAAACACAAAGTGCAGGGTAAGGAAAACTCTTCATGTTTTTTGCGGTGACCCCTTTCCCCCTTTCTCAGGCACCTCTGACAACCTAAGTCCTCTTGAAATCTCTGAAACATCAGGAGAAAACCGTTTTCTACTTTTTATCGTCAAAATTGTAAACACTTCCCTACAGGGGGTGGGGGTTCAAAAAGGCTTACAGAGATAATCTTTACTTAGGCTTTAACATTAATTAGGCAACCTGGCCAAGGCCCGTAATTACAACCATGCTGAACTGCACTGAGTTTCTGTAGCATTGATGTTTTATGGGAAGCAAGGTGCCAAGTTGAAGGAATAAAAGCCAACATTGACTTTTCTTACCTACCGACTCCTAGTACATCTACTGGGAAAAATGTGTAACGTGGACCTGGCTGATGTAGATGGCCAGTAAAGGACCGACGGAAGACCGGCACAGGAGCTCCTACCAAGAGGGCTCCACTGGAGAAGGTGGACAGGAACGCCTGCATCTCCCATTTTAGCGAATCCTGCAGACAAACTGCTGTTATCCTACATGATTCTCCATTCCTAACACAGATTGGCAGAGAGGCTTCCTTCAGCTCGCACAGAATCCAGTCCGAACCCCAGCAAAATCAACACAAGGGTCCCCCTGGGCACTTCCACAACCGCTTTAGAAGCCCAGAGGGTCCCAATCCTCAAAGCTTCATCTGCCTGAGCAGATTTCATCCCAATAGGGAGTTCCCACCCCAGACCTCCCAGCACATTAAAGTGATGTCTGCCTGGGCGATATGATTGGCACTGCTGTGTCTTTTATACATTTTTCTTCTAAGTCCTTTATCAGAACTGTTAGCAAAATCCCTTACCATTATTGAGCCTGATCTAAGTAGTAAACGAAGAAAATTAAATTAACGTCATTCTCAGTAACATTTAGAAATTGCAAGCTAAGCAGCTGCCACTTACTTGTAGTAACTCGAAGTATATTATATTGAAAGAAGTCTTACAATAGCAAATATTGATTTTGTCAGGTTTGGGCTTTTTTTTTTCCCAAGCAACACATGTTGCGTGTTCTGTATTTGTGAGGCTACGTAGACGCGGGTTTCATTGCAGCAGCTCTGACTCTTGCCAAACAGATGTTGAGGGAAAGCAATTCAACACAACATGGGATAAAAGCTGTCTCAGATCAAAATGTTGGGTTAAGAAAAACCTCATGGGTAATGCAGTATACTAAAAGCATTGATTATATATTAATATATAGAATTCATAGGTAGCTGAATTAATACTTGATTACATTTGTTGAAATCATGCTATTAGGTAGAAAAAAAATTACCAAGTTACCAAATGCTAAGAATTATGTTAATTAAAGGATAGCAACTACATAAGATTTTTAAGTTACGAAGTATTCGTGTAATTCCTTTTACCTGAAGCCCAGATTCTCACTAATACCCGAACAGCTAGCTGAAATACTTTGTGAAGTGATGAAGAGTTTGAAGAGGGATGTTTTTAAACCACTCTTTGAAATAATAAAATGGCAAGTGATTCCCAGTCCCTGAACAAAAAGAACTGGAGAATTATCTTGAGACTGACAGAGCTCTTTGCTGTAATTTGTGTAATACCCGATCAGTAGGGCCTAGCTTATTCCAATACTTTGTTCATGACTAAGCCTAATGACAGAATTTGGTTCAATTTACTACCTGAGAAGACAAAGAGGTTGACCAGAGTCAACATTTTTCATCACCTATACCCTTTCCCATTATGAAAAAAATCAGATTTGTATATAGTAGTGTCAGTTCTGTGCATGAAAACTGACATTAAAACCTTCATACATACTTTTTCCCTTGAATTTAGTAACAGTGTTGGCTCAAAACATGGTACTAACCGCTTCAGGATTTTAGGCTTGCTTTAGCAAATATAACAAAAGACAAATTATGATAGAAGACTCGCTTTAGCAAATATAACAAAAGACAAATTGTGATAGAAGACTCCTGTGGTTACTTTCAATGTATTTCTCATTTACTCAAGAACAACTCTTTGGATGTCCATGACAACAATCCTTTCCAACGTCAGGTAGTGTATGTAAGTTCTGCTGCTACTGAACAGCTACAGTTCAAAAAGATCTGCAATGCGTTTCCTTTATCATAAAAAGGAACTTGCAGTTCCAGAAGCCAGGAACAAGCTCATTTGCCCGCTCCATATAGAAATAACTTTCAAAAGTTGGCAGGAAAACCTAGTTTCTTCCATATTCACTGCTACAGAAAAGTGATTATTCTCCGACACAAATGTGTTATAGAAACTTTCAAAGCAGTGAAAAGATTCCACATGGAAAAAAAAAAAAAAAGCAGACAAAAAACGAAACCCAGTCAGTAGATATTTTAGAACATTTTATAGTCATAAAACAGGTACTAAAGAGAAAAAAAAAAAAAATCACAGTCTTTCAGAGATCAATTTTTCCCCTCCTAAACCCACCCATGCAGACTAAAGGTTTACTTCACTGTTTAGGTTGAAAAACAAAAGCCAGCATTCATTTATTTGCAAGATACTACATGGGGATCTCTTAAAGTACCAAATATTACTGAACACCATCTAAAATCTTGCTTTTTGACAAAGTTATTTGACAACTGACTGGGTCTAGGACAGCTGGTCTATTGTCTATATTTCTATTCACTTTGAATTATCTATGGTTTTTGATCCGTGTACATTAAAGATAATTTTCATATATTTAGCAAGAGTGTTATTAGAGCAAAAATTATAATGACTAACCCAAATCCACATTGTTAAAACCCACTCTAATTTCCTATAGGTTTATGAAAGCTTCCCAAGCGTTATGAGAAAACTGAACATGAAGAAAAAGTCAAGGTTTGCAAATAAGATTCCACATAAAAAAAATCACAAGAAGTCTTAAAATCGGCACTCTGCATTTAGACAAAAACACGTGAAGGTACATACCTGTAAATCCGTTGAATATTTTCAGCTTTGATTTCCTTGAGAATTTCATGGTAGATTTGAAGGTTATTTGGTTCTTGAGACGTCGGGGGAGAAGGGCATTTCTTGCGTGCATAATATCCTATCACAATTCCAAACATAAATAAAATCAAAGCAGTGCAAAATACTTTCAGTAACTTAAAAAAGTTGCAGCGGTTGCTCTTTGGTGGTTGTCTTGTATAGTGTGAGATGTAGTCAGGGTCTTCCTGAAGCCGCTGGAATCTTCCCTTTGGAGAAGATGATGGTTGGATGGGCTCGAGATCAAGGTCAGGGCTCTGTGAGTTTCCCAGGTGATGCTGGACCGTACCACCCAGTCGGAAATGGTCAAAGCCAGGCTCCTCCAGCTCTTTTTCCATGTCCCATTCCAGTTCCAGTGCTGTGGCTTGGAGCTCATCGTTGTCAAGGTACGGAGAGTGCCCCTGTGCTCTCTGGTCTGCATTCACTTTGTGATAGGCCATCTTTTTATCTATTAAAACAAAATTTTTAAAAATAATAAATAAATGTTTGTTTCCTTATGTCTACATAAATAATTTATTTATTCTTTGCAAACCTGGGAGAACCAAACATATCTACTAAAAAGCAAAAACTGGGTTCTCACTATTTCTCTCTCTCTGTTTCCATCGTTCTGTCTTCTTTTATAGGATGAGCAGTCCCGTGAATATCGTCAGAGGGGAAAGAAGATATTTAAAGGATTATAATATATTGTAAGAATATGAATAAAGGGGATTTTTCAAGTGACAATGGCAAAACACAAGAGTTACCCTATTATTTTGTCAGTCCCCCAGGTAACATTAAAAAATTTAGTGAAGGCACAGAGCTTCCAAAACAATTATTTGCTACCTGAAAGTAATTTTAAAGCTTAACAACTGTGTGTATCAATTTCATTTCACACACCATACAAAATAATGCTGTTAAAATAAAGTCGAAGAACTAGAAATAATATAACTTGCCTGATCTGATTCTAAACACAAGGAAAGGATAAGTTAAAAAAGAAATTTCAGGGTGACACTGTACTTACACATCAATAAAAGGCTTCCATTTAGATGAAGCATTCTATTATTTAGAGGTATTTTAAATGCATAGTTCCTGAATGACTGATGAATTTACTTAGAAATTGTCCCAGCTGTTTTGCTCCACTTATTTTTGCCATTTTAATGAATCAAAAGCACTGTCAGGTAAGTATTTATATCAAAATCATTCCTTTAATAGCAAGGCATATCTGCGGCGCTTCTAGATAGTTCTATGGAAGTGTGAGCCCTCTAAAGGGAACTCTGACCTCCGGTACAAACATTCAAAGTCAATTTTCAACAAATCATTTTTAACAGACTGCAACAATAGGGTGCCATTTCCCTCCATACCTTGACAATAGCTACTCCATCACACAAGCATCGGTAATTTAGGGCTTTTCAAACATCAGGCTTGCTCATCAATTAGAATAAAATGAAGATGAAGATATGAAACCTCTCACAGTGATGGATATCAGACTGACACCTACAACACTACATTATCCCTCCAGTTCTACATTTTAAGGCATTTTCTTTCTCTCAGACTTACTTCCAGATAACATTATTGAGGGCACATAATAGATGAACCTACTCTAATGGCAAAGTAGAATTTAGCTTTTTGAAGCTCTCTGAAGAGAGCAAACCGTTAGAAAGCACTGATATAATGAAACAGTCTATTGTCCACTGACAGACTGTCTTCCTCTATATAATACCAATTTTCAGGTCCTATTTCCTTGTACAGCCGTATAAATATCCCTTGCCCATAACTGTCAGGCAGTCTAGGAACAGTCAAGAGAGCCCATACTTGAGGTACGTGTTTCAAGTGTAGCTATTGCATACACTTTGCAAATCCATGCTCTGCCCACACTCCAAATTTTTCTGTATCGAGTGGAAGCAACGGAGTTTAGAGTGAGCTAAACTAAAGCATCTTCAGTTAGTGAGAAAAGCTGCATTATTTATTTAAATAATGATAACAAATGTTAGTCTCTAAATTCCAGTTAAGTCAACAAACGGCTTACGCCTGCAAAGCCATTCTGGATGAACTTTCTGTTAGCCCAACCCTCAGGTTTGTGAAGGTCCCTCTGGAGTGTAGCTCTACGATCCAGCAGGTCAACCTCTTCCCCCACAGCCGGGCATCACCTTGAGATTTCTCAAGGGAGCTCACTGCCTCCTCAACCGGCTTGTTAAGGAAGATATTTAGTAGTATCAGCCCCAGAACTGATCCCTGGTGCACTAAGCTTCTTACCAAGCACCAACTGGACATCAAGTGATTTATTAATATTCTTTGGAAAGTTGAGCTAACCAATTTTCAAACCATTTATCTGCCCTTTCACCCTGTCTCCTCCTGTTCTGTTGGTGGAGGGATTAATTTGCAAAACATCGATGATGGAGGTCATAAGTAGATAATAACAACAGTCCAATAACCTCATCTTTCCAAGTCCATTTCATACTGCTTTTTAGTAGAAATTAATTTAAAGCCAAGTGTTTTGTCCTTTAAGGACAAAATAAATCATTACTGTATTCCATAAATACATAATTTTGACTCAAGAATTACTAGTCGTACAACAAACAGTTTTAGCTAAATAAACAAACCCTTAACAGATTACTACAATATTACCCATAGAAAAGGCATTAAGGCAGTTTCTCAGATGCCGATGCATGGCAAATGTTAATCTTGCTGCGCTTATAAATGGTGACCACTGCATATTCACAGTAGTTAAGCGTTCTCTGAATTTATGACATTTTAAAAATATATGTTATTGTTCAATGGAGTGTATTAATAAAGGCCATTTAACTCTACACATAAGCATATAATAAAAAATCCTATGAAATTTCTTGAAATGGTTGTTAATGCAGATGAGTAGTAACCACACACCACAGCTTAGTATCTCTGCAATTCAATTTTCATACAAAGCACCAAAACCAGTTACCTCACTCCAGGGGGGAAAAAAAAAAAAAAAAAAAAAAACAACCAAAAAACAAGCAACTGAATGAACTAAAATAAAAATCAATATTCAATTCAGTTTTATATTCGAGACCCGTCTTTGGTGTATGGGATCCTCTTAGCAACACATGTGCTTTAGTTAAAGAACGCAGAGAATGCAAGAGTAACCCCACTTAACATCTTCACTTTTTCTACTACTATCGCTAAGGTCGTTATTTGAGTGTAAGGACACAGAACGACTTTAAGTATCTGAGATTAGGGCCCACAGTGTATTTAACTATGCCAACACTGATTTTAGAAGGGCATCTCCTGATTCTCAACGCACAAATCATTTGAGCCATGTAATCTATATCACCAGTTCTATATTTAGTATTTGGATGGTTAAGGAAGTAGAAGTGACTTAAAGATTATGTATTAAATGTATTTTAGGTAGGAATTACAAAGATAAAGAAAACACCACACAGAGAATAACCAAAAAATAGAAAATAGAACTATGGATAAACCATGAAGTCAAGAAAAATCACTGTGATACTCTAGTTCAGTCTTCCCTATAACACAGACCATAAAATGAACATAATTTTGAAAGTCACTTTTGAAAACTTCAGGAGATAGAAAATCCATTCCGTCTGCCAGCAAGCTGTTTCAACATCTAATTGTTGTTAAATACTTGTTTTATTATAAAGATAAAAGAGCAACTGCAAAGTGCCAGAAGTCTGAATGCGCACCGAGTGAGCTTTAAAGCCATCCTGTAGGGACAGCAAAGGGGATCATAAACTCCGGAATACTGGACAGAGCCAAGCATAAGACCAATGAAGTTGATGTGTGTTTCTATACTTCCACTTACTTGTGGGTAGAACATTTGTAGAGAGGTATCAAATCAATGCTAAATATCCTTTCAATTAACTGTACACCAGAAATCAGGAAAGTCAGCTTTATCAGATCATTATTGCTTTAACGAGCCTGTTTCAAAACTATCTACCTATTCTTTGATCTTAAAAATAACGCATTTACATCCTGATCGGTACATCTGGTTAGGAAACAACCAGAAACTTTTTTTGTGATAGCTTTCCTGCTTCAATCCCTTATCAATGAAGCCTCTGAAAACTACATAAAATGGACTACATGAAAGGTGTTGCATCTGTATCCCTGCCACTCTCTAATACCTCCACAACAGCTTATACGAACATTTTAGGAAACCAACATGGAAAGACCAACATGAATATATTACAGTAAATTCTTTGTGACCAGTGCTGTAGTTGTTTAATCCAGTTCCCAAATAGCAGAGACAATTAGCAGGCTCATTCACAGCAGGAAGAGTGGCAAGTGTTCACATGCTGCCCATAGCAAATGCCTTCTTGGGCCATTTAGTCCTCATTACTGAAAAGGCACGCTCTACCCAGGAACTGTACTAAAGGCATTGCTGCTTCTTTGTGTAGTCACAAAACCAGAAATCCAGGCTTGTTGGCTAATCTCATTTTAAAGGTTCTTTCACTTTGATTTTCTTCTCGCTGTCCTCTATACAGAGGGTGTTTGCTTTAAATCCTTGTAATCTTTTTGCCCCTAGGCAAACCCCCAAAGCAGATGTAATGTCACCTCTTTGAAAGGCAAATAGCTGCACTTATTGCGGAAATCAACACCCACCACACATACAAGCCTTTAAAATGTATATGACAACAATTTAGTACTTTGTTAAATAAGACGATGCCAAGTTTCATGCCTAGACAAATTTCTTCGGAGTTATAAATCCCTCACAAAAGTTGTTTGCAGAAGAGATTATGATGCCCTTGTCAACAGCAACATTACACTACACTGTAATTAAAAAAATAATCTGATATTTCCATCATCACTTCCTTTATTTTCTGCAGTAATGATTTCTCCCTTCCCTCACGTTTGGGATAGGGGCTGGGCAACCAGTGCAGCTATAGTAGGACAACTAAGTTCCTTGTCACTCTGTACAACCACTGTATAAAACCATACGAACAAAACAGTTGTTCACGTTCACATCTAGTCCCACCCCCCTGCCCTGGGCAGGGACACCTCCCACCAGACCAGGTTGCTCCAAGCCCCATCCAGCCTGACCTTCAACACCTCCAGGGATGGGGCTGCCAGAGCTTCTCTGGGCAACCTGGGACAGTGTCTCACCACCCTCACGGTAAAGAATTTCTTCCTAATAGCTAACCTCATCTCCCCTCTTCCAGTTTAAAATTGTTACCCCTGGTCCTATCAGT